>JBBBDQ010000594.1:1647500-2360000 GCA_037127315.1 Ascarosepion bandense | reverse complement strand
TTTTAAAAGGTGTATTACATCTATCGACTTGTGCACTCAAGAAATCGTAAGAAAATGTACCCTCTTCATGGTTCAAACTTGCGTACTCCATTTTAAGTTAAATTCGCTGAGTATCACACTCTGTATATTCGAGTAGTCTAAAGCACGCTGGATTAAACCGACAGTTTCTCCAACAAGATTCCATACAAATGTCCATATTACATTCACTTCCCTGCGGCTGTGCGAATTCTCTTAATTTCTAGAGAGCGTTACGTATTCATTTTATGATTGAGATACTCGAAAAGGCAATTTTTCAGAATATTTTTCCACATTTTGCTGTTTTAATCAACTCTGTCGTCCCTTTCGGTTATTACCATGTCATTTCAAAATCGTTTCCTTAAATCAGTTTGAGATTTTTTTTCAAATAATACATTTTCTAAACTAAAAAAATGCTCAAAAATTAATCAATATATTTTCAGACTTCTTCACCAAAAACAATAAAATAGAAAGTAGTTGTTTTTTCTCTCTTCTTTTTTTACATATTCCAGGACACACATTTTGTCTTTTTTTTTTCTAGTAAAAAAAAGTTCTATCCAAATATTTCATTAAAATTTCTTTCAAAAACTGAAAACTAAATACTAAACACATAATTCTCTTTTAGTAGGGTACTGCTTAAAAAAAATTAGGTCTCGGCAGAACAATTTCTCATTAATGCTGAAATATGGACAAACATGGTAACCACAAAGATAAGGATATTAGTCCCGGTCTAAAGAATCTAAATAATACAGGACCATGAATTTAAAAAACAAAATAAACCATTGTAACCTAGCGTTTTACTCCACTATATCAATTATCCTAATCTCTGAATAATATGTTCTTCTATCTCCCTAATAAATCCAGCAATAACTCACAAATGCCTCCAGATATATGCTTAGTAAATGCTTTTAGCTTCATCAGAACGTATAAATATTTTGCTAACTTCCCGATAAAAGAAAACATTGATATAATATTACAATCTGCTTATAAGCATTCTTAAATTCTTTATTTGCCGTGTCCTTTCAGGACTTTGGTGCACATGTTCCCCCGATAATTTCCTGTCCTTTCTGTTGCTTCCAGTCTCTTTTTTATCTTTGAAAATCTTGTCCAACATGTACTGCCATAGATTAGAACAGATATCACGTAACATTTCAAAAATGAAACTACTTATCTTCACAAAATTTTATGATCATTTTGGTAACATCTGCACACGGACTAATATCGAATCAAGATGTATTATTTTGGAACATTAATTCATAAAAATCGGCCAGAACAATTTATATATAAGATAAGTGATATTTTTTGCCAAAAAGACCGACGAAATAAAAATATATACATACAATAAAGTTTTGTAATTCCTTCCTGCATTTTACTTTCCAATAGAAACAACAGATTTGTTTTTTCCAGACATTTTAATTGATTCGAATAAAAACTTCACTAAATAAATGCTCAAAAACTTGCAACCTTAACTACAATATTGAATGCTTCAGTAGATACAAAATTCTTGCAATGAAAAATATATACACAGATTTCTACAAATCTCATCCATACATTATTTCTAAAACAATTAAGTGATATTAAACAGATTCTTATTAACAACTACTTCCCTAAATTTGTTATCGACGAACAAATAAAAAATAATAAATATATTCAAAATATTGTTCCACAAAACAATCATAACAAAGACAGTACTACAATAAACTTATTTTGTTGTAAGCAGATGCTTCTTAATTATAAACAGGACCAGATAGCCATTAAGAATATTATACGTAGGAACATATCCCCATCGGCCCAAACAAAGTTATCTGATTAATTATCTATTATACAAAATTAAAAAGCATTCAATCTCTTCGTCATTATTAACATAGTTTCTTAAAACAAATAATAAAAAACAATATACGAATTCATGTTTCCAATAACAAATAACAATACAAAATTAAATTATATTCATGTTAGTTATACCACCGAGAGATTCTCATAGATCAAGTTACAAATTAACGAAGTGAAATACGATCACTTCTTAAAATCATAATAGTCGAAAACGTTTGCACCTTATACAAGATTAATTTCACTACCAGACGCAGGAAATGTACATGCGGCAACAAGATAAAATAATACTTAGCTTACCAACGCCTGCATCAGCTACGCTAAAGAAAATCAGCATTTTAGTTTGTTTTGTTTTTTGTTGTTGTTTTTTTGTATTTTGTTGTTTGTTTTTTTGTTTTGTTTTGTTTTTGTTTCTGTTTTTGTTTCCTTTTTTCGTTTGTTTTTGTTTTTATGGGAATGAAGGAGAGAGGATTGCTTTTAAATCCAATGTCAATTGGGTTCGATATTTGGTTATCACGGTAAGCTGTCTTTTTTCATATATATATATATATATATATATATATATATATATATAATTTCAGTTGATTATCTAAGAGGAAGAATTGTCAATATATTAGATTGTCCGGAAAGCCCATGCCGATTTTTAGTCGTTCAAAAATAAAACCACTTATATTCACAATCTTATTTTAGTCTGCACTACTTACGTTCCCTTTTATGACCAACTTGGTAACATCTGCACACGGACTAATGTCGGATCAAAATGAGATGTGTAATATCTTGAAACATTAATTCATGAAAATCGAGTCATAACAATTTTTACATAAGATAGGTGATTTGCTGCCTTTAATTTGTCTAACTGCGAGGAGTACTTTTCAGAATGAATTGACTGGTTACTTGATAGAAGCTCATCACAAAGGATTCCTTTTGAATCTCACCAGATGCACAGCATGACTTTCTTAGAATAAAGACCTTCTTTAAAGAACACGTCAAACTTATAGACGGATATAATATGCTTACATTTCTGATTAAAACATTATATCTTGAGAAAGATCGTTTAAAACTATTTAGTTCGTGCCAATTTTACATACCCCTGAAAATGGAACATTATAAGGTGCATTTTTAGACACTTGATACTTTTTATTACCGTAAACGTAAAACTGCTCACAAGCAACAGAAAAGGTATATTCTCTGTACAGTGAAGGTGCTTTAGCTGACATAAATATACGGAAGTTATTCGCTAAGTTTACAGTTGGTAACAGTAGACTTACTAAGGGCGACGACCAAATCAAAACATTGATCGAAGATAGTCTGCATTATACAACACGGTAAATGGCGGAAACACTAAAGTTACCAGAATCCTCCATTCATAAGTAGTTATCGATGCTTGGATACTCAAATAGCTATAATGTTTGGGTCTCACATGATCCGAGTGAAAATAATTTTTTGGATCGCATTTATATTTGTTATTTGCTGTATAACACAATGAAAATGCACCCTTTTTAAGTAAATTGTAACAGGTGATGAGAAACTGATCCTTTATAACAAAGTTCAGCGAAAAAGATGATGAGGTAAGCAACACGAGCCTCCCCCACTAAAGCAAGTTTTTATCGTAAGAAAGTTATGCTGCGCATCTGGTGGGATTCGAAAGGAATCCTTTTTTGTGTCACCTTTTCCCGGGGCTGGCTCGTTGTGACGCTTATTTTTGTCGACGGTCGTGACGGCACCAGTTGTGACACTACCACCCGGCTGGCCGGTTGGTTCGGTCTCTGTTGCTGGTCGTGACGATCTCATCAAAAAAGTTGGTTTTCAAGAGGTCTATTGCAACAACGGACTACTGCCCACGTTGGGAATTGATCTCAGAAGGCCGCGTTGTGCAATTTTAGTAGTTACCTTTCTATCAGAGCCAGTCCTGACACTGGTGAACACTTGTGGTTAAAAATAAACACGGCACACAAAAAAAAATTAATAATGAATATGGAGAGTTACTTTATAAAAAAAAAATTTATTAGTCACAGGAGTAGACAATATAGTTGTCAGAATGATAATACAGTTGTCGGAATGCCAGATTACAACGGAGAGAGAGAGAGAGAGTGAGTTCATTTAAAAATATCAGAGCTTTCAATCCTTAAATAAAAATGTCTTTTCTAAGTTTCGTTAAAGTAAACAGAGCTCTTCAAATTTTCACTAAAGTCTTTTCACGTATTCATTAAATTTTCATTAAAATCTTTTCACATATTCTCTATAATCAGGGCTATCAATTCTTTATGCAACTTCTAAAATAACAAAGTCCTTTAGGGTTCTTATCGGAGTTTAACGGAGTTTGACGGAGTTTACTGAAGTAGAGCGAACTAAAAATCAAAAATTTTTCTATTCTCTCGTGATTAAAAAAAAAACAATAACGTTCTTTCGGGATTCATATCGAAAGCGCATTATTCAAAATTAACTCTTTAAGTTAATCGGCGGCAGGCTTCGTTCGACATTAACTCTTTAGCCATAGGTTCTATGGTAGGCAACCAGTCGTGGGTCATGGCTCTCCAGTTGGGAACTTTTTTACACAGTCGTTACATTTCGACTGCAATTTCCAGAAAGCCACTCCAACTCTACCGCAACTCACAGCTTCTCACAGCTACTGACAACAACTGATTTTTCTCGCCGAGTCCGGATTTGTATAACCATCCCCAATCCTCTAGGGGTATTTTGCCGACTCAAAGCTTTTGACCAATGAGATCGTTTTCCACCAACTCGACTTGCGGGAGGAGGTAGCTCGACGAATGAAATATCGTCAGCTCACTTCCTTTCGATTACATCATATTTAGATTTTCCAATTCCCACAATTTCTGTTCTCAGGGAAACATCTGTTGGGGGACTTTAACCCCGCCTGACCCCATCAGCAAATCCTGGCACTTTGCTTTGGCTACTCATAAAATTTTAGCTTTGCCCAAAATATCCACTTCGAACACGAAAGAAGAACAATTATATTTCTACCTTTCTTTGCCAAAAATAGTTAATTTTTCTATTCCCAGCATTTTAGAAGTACATGATAGCATTAAAATAGTTAATTTTTCTATTCCACGGATTTTACAAGTATATGATAGTATTAAAATAGTTTTTTCATGAGCTCACATCGCGAATTACAATAAAGTACAACCAATAATACTACTAATAGTAATTTCTCTCTCTCTCTCTCTCTCTCTCTCTCTCTCTCTCTCTCTCTCTCTCTCTCTCTCTCTCCGTTGTATTAAATCAAACAAAAGAAAATATACCCACGGGAGATAGTGTCACATTAGTATGAGCTTCTTTCAAGTAACCAGTCAATTAATTCTGAAAAGTACTGGACAAATTAAAAGCAGTAATTCAAGAAAAATGCCCAGAATTGGTGAACCGAAAATGTCCTGTTTTCCATCATGATAATGCTAGACCTCTTTGGCGACCTAGCAAAAACTATTCCATCTTGGCTGGAATGAGTTAACCCACCCACTATATTCACCAGATATTGCTTCTTCGAATTTTTATTTATTCAGGACCTTGCAAAATAAACTCAATGGTAAAAATGTGAATACTTTGAATGACATAAAAATCACTTTAATAGATTCTATGCCGAGAAAATCACCGAAATTCTGAGAAGACAGTTCTTTCAAGTTGAAGGAAAAATACAGAAAGATTGTGCAACAAAATTAGTCATATTTAGTTGGATAATGGCATCATTTTGTCTTTCCCTTAAGACTTGGCTTTAATTTTCTGGACAACCCAATACTTTGATTTAATTTAACCATTATGTGATTTTATAGATGTTATGAAACAAAAAAGTGATTATTCTCACCCCTGATAATAACCTCACACTTGATTCTTGAGGGTAGCCTCTATATGATCTCTGAAAGTTTTCGTGCTATTACGATGAAGGTATTCAAAGAGATCTTCGTATTATGGCGCCGCAGTGAATTTAAATCAAGAGAAGTACGAATTCTTAATGGTGACAAGATCGTGAAATATTTTAGCTAGTCATTCCTGGATCACGTAGGTCATTTGTGAGAAAATAGAATCCTACTATAATACTCACTGATCACGACCCCCAGAAAAATGAGAGAAGTGAAAATAATGCACATTACTGTAGCTACCTACATGTCAGTTTCAGGAAGTTATATGCTAATCCTCCTATACAGTTTCTTGTCTTAGTCAAAGTTTTCTCATCATAAAAACACAAAACATGTCGATATCCTGGGTAGGGGTCTTGAGCTTATTCAGGAATTGTTTCTATCACAGTTGCCCGGGTCTTCTAGAAAAATGAACTATTCTGTCCTCATCCCATATGACGTACAGAATCACCCCGTGTACCACACCTCTGATACTGACTTTTACCACATTCAGTTGCTGGGAGATACCCTCATCGGCTTGTTGGGGTCGTAGTTGTCAATTCTCTGTACTTACTAGAAAAATGCCTGGCTGCTTAAAATGTTTCTTTCTCTTGAAGATTTACAAAACGTTCAAAGCCTCCAGCAAGTTCATAACCTTGAACACGTAGAATATGTCTTTCTTAGAGTAGCTATGTTTAAAAGCTAGTGGCATGAGCTTGAAGTACATTTCATTTCTTCTGTCATATTGAAAGATACCATGCTAATGTTCTTCATAAATCTGAATTTAAAATTTTAGCTGAATGTTCTCAAATATTTGTCGCATCTTTTCTGTGTACATGTATGTATGTATGTATGTGTGTGTGTGCCGATATATATATATATATATATATATATATATATATATATATATATTCTTATAAATCTTTAACCCGAAGCAAGAATATAGCCACTGGTGCGCAAGGGTTTACAGTAAGAGGAAAGCGGAAAAAATGTCGGAAAAAGGACAACAGAATAATGGGAATCAAGGATATAACAGATAGCAATTGGCGTTTCACTTAAATTTTTGGAGATTGTACCTATCAGGGAAATAAGTATACGGAAGGGGGTTCCACAGCGAAAAGTGCGAGAAAAGAAACTAATAGAGTTATATTTGACTGTTATCTCGGTAAAAAGGTGGGACCTAGTTGCCAGTCTAGTAACAAAAGTAAATTCGTGTAAACAAGGCACGAGAGAATAAGCTCGTCAGAGAAGAAGCCGTGAAAATATTTATAAAAAAGACAGAGGGTAACCACATTCCGTCGGTGAGAAATCGGCTGAAGTTGAGCTGCCAAATCAGGCTCGATTACATTTCAGATCCTCCTTAAGATTTTATCGAGAACCATAAAGAAATAACAGTAGCACTCGACCAGGTATGACAATATGTACAACTTTTGTTTAATTAGGTCATCAGTCAGTCAGTTAAGTGCCATGCGTGATACACGCTTGGGCGATCATATCTCGAAAGAGACATGACTGACTGGGCAGAAGATTATCCGCAGTAGGTTGCCATTGCTTTCTGCGGTAGACTGGTTGCCGTTCAAGGCTATAGAACCGAGTCTGTCCTGCTATTTAACCCATAACTGGAAAGAAGAGACGGATTAATACCTTTCCCAAGGGTATTTGCGCGTAAGTGAATACAATGGATTCAACTGGAATTTGAACTCGGCTCCCCGGTTTCTCGTTTCGAGCCGATATCCACTGTACCACAACGCACATAAATTAATTAAAACCTTGGTTCAACTTTCTCCTTTGAATTATTTCTCTTTGGCATCTAAACAATCTCACAAGGAAAACCGATCGCAAAGAGCAGCGGTAAAAAATACGAACTATTTTTGGATCGTGTACGCTGTTCATATTCCTCGAACTTTTGGGTAACTCCTCGTATGCATCAGGAGGTGCTGAATATCATTTTACCTTCTCAATTATGCTAAAACAATGGCGCTAATAGAAAGGAAAATAAACAGTTTTGACAATAAGTTGACATGATTAGAACTGATATGACATAAGTGTTTATATTATTTGTTCTTTAAACAAAAATGGTCATTAAGAATTAAAAAGCTGTTTGAATTAAAACACTCAAACCTTTTAATCATTACAAACTTTAGTTGATCTGTTCTGCAGTTTTCTTTCGGGTGCAGAAACGTTAAAATAATAATAGCAACAAAAAAAGACTTGGCATGTGACATGTCAACTCAAACGTTAATAATAAGATCTATATCCACTGCATGTCCCATACAAACTTCAACATGAAATAGACCAACGAGTTTTATTATGGCATAAAATCGTTCAGCCTAACCGAAATAACAAAAGAAAATGTATTTAAAACTAGGTCTAAAGATTCCCCAGCCCAACTAAGAAAGGTTTTAAAAGATTCTGATGTTTGGCTAGATTTAAGAAGTGGGTCCGACCAAGAACTTTTCGGGACAAAAATGTAATGTATCTTTTAAAAAAAATGTAATGTATCTTTTAAAAAATCATAATAATGTAATAATCTTTTAGAAAATCATAATAATGCTAATTATTACAAATATTTTAATTTAGATTATTTGAACTGTTGAACTCATCTTTGTTGCCATATTATCGACAATGTTTCGACCGTTGTAGGCTTTGGCCTTCTTCAGGTGATAAGAATTTCAAAGTGAACCCTCTATTTCATCTGCTGGAGTAGATTGTTCTAATTCCACGCGCACTGCATCTTCCGGATGTCTAAGGAACCAGTTATTTCCCTTTAACTAAATTCTCCAAGTTTTTGTTTAGCGCTGCTATAGCCAGATATTGAACTCACATCTCTTTGGGTCAAGTCACTGAATTAAACCAACTTTTTATCCACTGGGCCTTGAGGACATCAGTGTATGAATTTTGGAAGCTACAAACCTAATGTACCAGTAACCATTTTAGAAGAGCTCATATTACAATTTTTTGTATGATTGTATTTTTTTTTATTTTTTGTTTTTTTATTTTTTGTATTCCTGGTATTGTATTCATATTCATTTCTATGCTTGGCCGGCTTACGATATTTTTGTAACTTACCATATGCTCTGAATTCAAAAACTTTCGTACTTTCCAGTTATGTTCACTGTCTATTATTTTAACCTCTTCCCATATGGAGAGCAGTAATCTCCTTTTTCTCTCCCTATGTAGTCAGCTACGCCTGATTTTTCTATTTCTTCTCGTGTTGCGGCTTTATGATGTTCCTGCAGTCTTATCTTAAGGGGCGGTCTGTTTCTCTTATATATTTCTTACTACATTGGCACGAAACAGCGTACACACAGTCCTTAATTATGTTCTCTTCTATGGAAAGTCATATATGAAATTGGTTTCTGCGAAGTGTTGAACCATTTTTGAAGGTTACTCAAATGTTAAATGGACCACAGATACTTGATATCTTTCCGATAATCCCTTCACATAAGGCAAGCAAATCGAGGCTGTTTTCTAAATGTTGTTATCCTCTTGAACCCTTCTAGCTCAGTTTATCGGAGCTGCCCTCATGCACCAATGTAGTTATGACGTTGTCGCGCACTGTTTATACTGACCATTTCTTGTTCATATGTCTCTGGATTGCCGCTTATGACTTTTGATTGATGTTGATAGTAGTAGACAATCCCTTTCTTTACACCGTATGGCTGCTGGGAGTTGAAGTTGAGGCATTTTTCGGTGAATGTTGACTTGCGGTATATGGATTTCTTGAAACCATTCTCTGTTTGATATATTAGTACATTCAGGAATTATTCTCTCTCTATTGTAAACTTTATCGATGATCTTATTGAGTTCACATGGTTTAGTTGTAGCTGGGCCTGTTCTTTTTGTGGCCAGTGTATGAAGGTGTCATCTACGTATCTCAGCCATTGAGATGGCTCCTGTGATGCAGAATTTAATGTCATCTCTTCCAAGTATTTCTTGTATATATTAGCCATCGTCGTCGTCCTGCGTCCTTGGCCGAGATAGAACTCACTACACCTCTCCAGTATTCCCTGTGCATTTAGAACCCTGGAACAGTTTATAGAGAAATTCATAATCTTGTCAAATAGCTGAATACTTGATGCTTCACCAGGGCTACCAAGGGTGTTTTTCTTGTGACACCAACACTGGATGGGTTGCCTCCAGGCTCCATCCCATTATTTAACCCATAACTAGAGGGAAGTGACGGATTAATACATTTCCCAAGAGTACTAGTGCTTAAGTGAATGCAAGGTACTCAACTGGAATTCGAACTCGGCTCACCGATTTCTCCTTCCAAGCCGACATCCACAGCACCACAACGCACATCCGTCACTGAACGCTTAGAGCACCTGGACTTTCCAAGCAGTCACTCATCTAAGTACTGACCAGGCTCATGTGTATTCATGTAGTCTTGGCAGCTAACAATTGGCCTGAGCGGGATACTATATTTGGGAATCTTGGGAAGACCGTACATGTGAGTTAGTATACTGTAACATTGTGAAAACTGCATGTATTTTTAGGTGGCATGTGGCCCTTGTCCATGATTACGATCTGCGACAGTGTTCGTTCAGTTTTCATATTTGTATATTTCTTTACTAAAGTAAAGAAATATACAAATACGAAAACTGAACTTATGAAAACTTATATGAAATATACGTATGAAAACTTATATATAGATATGAAAACTTATATCTAGAATTTCTAATGGAGTCAATTTTTCTGTATATTCAGTTATGATCATCATTGCATTTGTCAGCTGGTACTATGATGATGATGTCATTCTTATTTAGGGATTTGATTGCCAGCCTCTCCAGTTTTGTGTTGTCTGATTTGGGTGGCTTGAATTTCTCCAGTATTTGCCTCACTTTCCATACCAACCCAATCCTAGGGAACGTTCAAGGCTATTTCCTCGATTCGGGCAATGATGTCGTTGCGAAGTTGAGACCTTGTTCAATACCAACTTTTCAGAGGTACTCATCTTTGATTACTGCATTTACTGTGGAGTAATGGACATTGTGTGTCCCCTACTGATCTTTGAATATGTTCAATTTCTGTACTTGGCGGGCCTTGAATGCATCGAATGCATTTCTGAATGATTTATCCAGATCATGTTGGATCCTCCTTCGGTCTTCTTTGCCGGTACTTCTGTCGAAGAAGGCCCCGAGACTCTGGGAAATGTCGGATTGCAGTTTTTGTTTTATCCAACGGTTGTACTGAATTCTTTCTCGGACGAGGGCGTGTTCGGCTTTTTCTGCGACCAGAAGTTCTCTCCTAAAATTAAGAAGTTCTCTCCTAAAATTGCTACTAAGACTGAGTATGAGTCGTAAGCGTCTTCATCGGTGTAGGAATGTTAGATGGTTCAAAATTCGTGCCAGCTTCTGTCGGGACTTTTCTTATATCGGGTCCGTACTTATGCTTCAATATGTGTCCATATTTCTAAGATGAGCTACTGTAATTATGTATACTATTTACATTGTTCGATCTGTTGTCCTCATCTTAGTTGCCATATTCACTGCGTTTTAGCCATTGTACGCTCCAGCCTTCTTTCAGTGATTGGAATTTCGATCTGAACCATTAATTTCATCAACAGGGTAGATTACACGTAGAACTAGAACAATCTTGACCCAAAGAGTTGTGAGTTCAATACTCAGCTACAGCAGAATATGAACAAAAACTTGTCAAGTTAAAGGAAGATAACTGATACTGAGAAATCCAGAAAAAAACATGCAACGTGGAACTAGAACAAGTTTAGATTGAAATCCAAATCACCTAGAGAAAGCCGAAGCGTACAACGGTCAAAACGTCATGAATATGACAACAGCTCGAACAATGTAAATAGTGCAAATAACTACAATACTTGTAAATAGTGCAAATAATTACAATACTTCATCTTACAAATATAGACAAATATTTTTCTTTACAAAGATCGCTTTTAGAAACAGCTAAATATGTTGTTTTGAACGAAAAATTCCATGATCGGTTCAGTTAATCCAATTAGTGTCTCCTCTGAAACCCCAGGAGAGACTGTTTCTTTTTTCTAATTTAATTATTTGCCAAAGTGCAACTTCATTTCCAGATGTGACCAAACAGCTGATGTTGGGTGAAACTTTTCTCTTAGTTCTTTTCGGAAAACAAACTTTCAGTACACTGTCCACTCAAAAATTACGTTTAACAATTTAATAGTTTTAAAACACATTATAAGTTTAATAGTCGTTTTATATTCTCTTTGTTATTTTTCTTTCTTAGATAATTGCTATAATGTGAGGAATATTGTAATGAAATGTTCTCAGCGTGAATTCCACTTGTTTTAAGTATTTTAGTTGCACGAAGAGACTTCCCTGTTCATTATTAGTACTGAATACATACATACATATATATATATATATATATATATATATATATATATATATATATATGCAATTTGTTATACATATTACATTATTTATATTTTATATATGTATGTGCGGTAACTTTTTGTAAGCATTCAATATCAGTGATAGAGCTGACATAACCATACCTATATATATATATATATATATATATATATATATATATATATATATATACTAGCAGTATAGCCCGGCGTTGCTCGGGTGTAATGGAAGCTTTAAAGCTAATCCATGATCCTGGAGCTCAGATTCTTTGGACAATGGCACGAAAGACTAAAAAGCAATAGTTGTTTCCAGTTAAAGCGAAACCGTAGACTGAAAGAAAAATGAAGGGGTGTAAGTCAAATTTTGGTTTCCTGGTATCGATATCAAATAGGTGTTTTCGTCGTAAACTGAATTTTGAAGGCTAGATAAGTCCTCTGAGTAAATGGTACCATGGCTGAGACTAAGAACTACATTTATACCTACTTAGAGCCAAACCCGAAGCAAAAACTATAATAAAAGGGCTGAAAAAATGCAGACATACAGGCAGATAAACAGACCCATACACACAAACATCTTGCCTTTTATATATAAATATATATTCGATTTTATGCACTGCAACCTTGAAACTTCTTAATATCGTTTCTTATGTCTTTGTCTATGAGTGTATCAAATTTGATTAAAATCGGACCACTTCTTCTATAACCCGATTTTTTCGATTATCGATTTTCGATATCTATCGGGGGTACCTCGACACAAAACCTAGCTAGGAACACTCGCAGACGCTTACAGTTCAACTGTGTGAATTTTTAAGAAATTTGATTCAGCCGTTTCGGAGTCTATAGGTAAAGGGCACACACACACACACAGAAACATACACACAAAGTTCCATATATAAATACGTTTAGATACTTTATAACTCTGTCATATTCCATCGAGCACTGTTTTCTTAACACCAGAAAAATATTTACATATGTACGTATTATATATATATATATATATATATATATATATATATATATATATATATATATATATATGGATGTTACAGTGATTCCAACGAGAGAAAAGTGTATATATTCTTTTATAAAATACATATAGGGTGTTCTGTTTTTTATCTTGTATTTTCTATTTCTTGCAACCGTCTTCAAGCAGTGTTTGTCAGTTATTGTCTTGTTTGTGTGTGGTAGTAGTTTACATTTTATACTCATGAAAGAACCTCCTTCCGCTTTAAGGATAAATGATTTTGGATGGGTTAGATATCTGACAAATAAGGGTTTTGTTTTATTTCTTTGTTTTTTATTCATATATGCATAAACTCACACATATGTAAACATACATATACACTTCCTATGTTGTGCAGGGTTTCATATGTGTATCACTGTGCTCGTTCTTGCTAGTATGTTTATCAATTTGTGTGTGTGTATATACGTGAGCGTATGCGGTCCGTCAGTGTGCGCGTGTTGTGTGTCTGTGTGTACGTTAGGGGTTATAAACTATTAAGTGCTGTTTTAAATTTGTTTATGAAGTTTTTCTTGAATTTGGAGGTATGAGTAATTTTAAATTTGCCTTGATTGCATTGGAAGATGTGTTGCAATACAAAGAATTTTCTGTTGTTTGAAAGTTTGATGTTGCTTCTGTGAAGGGATACTCTGTTGTTTAGTGCTTGGCTTATTTCTCTATAAGATTTATTACATTTTGGGCACTTGAGTCTGTAGGCAATATTTGGACCTGAAGATTGCATTCAAACCTTAAACAGCCTGTTATCGCCTGCCGTTTTTATTTTATGTTAAATTTTTGGAGTTTATTAAAAACACGACAAGTCAAAATTTTCACGGTTATGAAACCTATCAGCAAACACGTTAAATTTAGACAGTTCCATTTTTTAATATGATCGAAAAACGATATTTACTAAATACTTAAGTCAGTTTGTATACATTTTAACTGACAATTGGTCACTAATTTTATGCACTTTAATATAATCTCTTTCTTCTGTGTCTTAAACTGTTTTGTATATGTAATTTAAGTGAAAACACTATCTGATATTTAACAGTATATGAAAGTTTAGGACTCTAAGGTTATGGCGTGTGCGTATGTAATGTAGTGGCATCAAGAAAGAATTCTATTTCACAAATAGTAAAATCTTTTACATTTTATGTTGAGTCTAAAAGCCTTTTATAATGGTAGACAAATATTTTGAGCTCTATACAATAGGTTAAATTTTAGAAACTGACTATGCAATTCTGCTAACAGATTCAGAAGCAAGAAAGAATTAACTAAATACTTAAGTCAGTTTGTATACATTTTACCTGACAATTGGTCACTAATTTTATGCACTTTAATATATGCTCTTTCTTCTGTACATCAAGTGCATACACGTAGGATAATGTGTGTATTTATTAACATATATAAGTAAGTGACAATTAAGATACCCTGAGGATGAAAAAATATATTGTCAGAGAATATTTTGCAGTTATGTTTTGAAAGTGTTAATGTATACTTACAGAGTCCTTAACTTCAACTAGTATAAAGGTTGAGAGTGTAGCATATTTTCTCCATACTTAGGATTAATTAAAACATGGAAATTTAAAAGTTATTAAAGACTATCACAGTTTAAATACTAACACTGTTCACTGTTTATCCCTCATTTCTTTGCATCTGGTCTTGTACTATACGAAGCTAGCAAATATCTATTTCCATTACGCTTCAGAGCAATTTATAAAGACTTGCTATTTTTAATGAATTACCAGCAAAAAAAGAAAGCCTTCTGAGGGGTAAACAAAAATAGTTTCACAGAAAATTGTCTTTTGGCAAAGCCTTGATACTTATCCGACCAAAGGCCTCTGCCAATTTTTTCCGTCTTTTTTTTTTTCCGCTAAGCAAATTTGAATCCTGGCAAAGTCCTAAAGAGCCAGACATAAAAGCAAGCTTTATCATTTAAATTCGTAATTTAATATCTAAATAATTGATAACAAAAAAAAAAGAAAGATTTTTTTTCGTTTTTCTTTTTCTTCTTTATTTTATTCTATACGAGGTGGATTCGAAAAATTTCCAGTCGTTTTGCTTATTCAAAGAACTGGTCTAGCAGACTTGGAAATCAGTAAGAGGGCAACCTATCACGCATAAGTGAACTGACTCTCAAATGAAGTTACATAGTCTTCACTGAGATCCAATCGCGTGAGCTTCTAGGTGATATTCATTGCAAATAACACATCACTCAATAAGTCCCAGGCCTGACATATAGATAGCGGCATTAATAAAAAAAAAATCCATATTTTTATGAAGGACTAACCTTTAAATGGCAGGTGACAAAATTTGGGCCCAATCGGATTACAAATTACAGTTATTTTAGGGAAGCTACTGTTGCAAATTTTCAAAACTAAGAAAAAATCAGAACTTCGTGTGTAGATAAAGAATGGCTTTCCAATGGAAAAAATACTGTTCACGCAAAGCAATGCAAATCATTGCTTTGCGTGAACAGTATTTTTGCATACGAACTTTGCTCCGTTGAAAACAACGGTTAAGAGGTGGTATACTGACTTTAAACGCGGCCGTAAAGACATAAATGATGCTGAACGCTCAGTCGCCTAAAATCGACAGTTGTCCCGCAAAACACTAAAAAGATCCACAAACTTCATTTGGCCGATCGTATATTTAGGTTACGTGAAATAGAAGAGGAGTTTAACATATCAGTAGGCAGTGTATTCACTAATTTGCATGAACATTTGTCAATGAGAAAGCTGCGTTCAAAGTGGATGCCGCGTTTGCTGACTGTCGATCAAAAACAACAACGCGTCGACGATTCATAGCGCTGTTTGCAACTGTTTCAACGCAAGAAGGTGTTTCTGCGTAAATATATCACAATGGATCCACCACTTCACTTTACAGTTACTTTGCAGGCAGATTATTAGACAGCAGCAGGTGAAAAACCGACCAAAGACGCAAACATCATCAGGCAAGGATTTGGCCTCCGTATTTTGTGATTAGCAAGGTATTTTGTTTATCAATTACATTGAGAAAGGAAAAACCATCAAATATTGTATCGCATTATCGGTGCGTTTGAAGGAAGAAATTGCCAAAAAACGGTCACAAATGAAGAAGAAAAGTGAACTTTCACCAAGACAACGCACCGTGTTGCAACTAAAGTAAAACTACAAGAATTGCACTTCGAATTGCTTCCGCATCCCCCGTATTCTCTAGATCTGCCCCCTGCGACTACTGGCTGTTTGCAGACATCAAAAGAATTCTCTAGGGAAAGATATTTGGCTACAATGAAGAATTGATATCGGAAACGGAGGCGTATTTTGAGGCCAAATCAAATTGTTCTACAAAAAAAAAGGCATCGAATTGTTAGAGAAGAGTTGGAGTCGGTGTATCACCCTAAAAGGAAACTATGTTGACGATTAAAGTTATTAGTTAAGGATTTATTGAGTGATATATTGACATGCTTGAGATTTGGATATTCAAAAATATTCCAATAATTAAGAAGACTTTTTGAGAACGATTCAATGAATAGAACTCAGATAAAACTTTAGTACAGACGCTTGAAACTATGTCAAGATTCATTTGAAAGTGTTCCAGGTTGTGAAAAGCAGCGTAGCTCAAAATGTTTTATGTTTGCAAACTGCAATCAAAGGAAATCGGCGATTAATAGTGCAATAATTAGAAGAATATCTGAGAATTCTATGGATTGTGGGGAAAGTATTCAACTGTTTTGAACACATTAGGGGCTCATTCATCACACAGGTCTGTCAACCATTAGGACTGTTTCCAAAGCTAAATGTCACTGTTAAAATGACGAGAAAGAACACACAGACAATATTAAGAATTTGTAATATTGAGCTTTAGGCAAGCTACACAACCCAGCAAGGTTCAGTTATCCGTTTCCTCAGGGCTATGAATTTCTTTATGACCGTATGGTCTAAAGCACAACAGATTGTTCAGTGATTTATCTATAAAATGGGGATCCACAAATATGCGTATTCACAAAATAGCATTCAGAGTAGTAGGATATATATATATATATATATATATATATATATATATATATATATATATATGTGTGTGTGTGTGTGTGTGTGTGTGTGTGTGTGTGTGTGTGTGTGTGTGTGTGTAAACGATAAATTGGCAGTTTGAGATCTCGGACTTTAAACCTTGATAAAGAAGGAACATTTAAAGACATTTAAGATTTGTGAATGTTTATTTAACTGTTTTATTAAATACAAACATTTTATTCTATGCGTCCACCTTTTGCGTTCACAACTTGCTGAATGCGAGCCCTAAAAGCACGACAGGCCTTGACAGCTGACTCTTTCTTGATAGCGCGGAATGCTCCCCTTATGGAGGTCTTCAGGGAAGCCCCACTGTTATGGGGGCGAGCATAAGAGACTTTCTCAACATAACCAATAGTCGCAGGTGTTCAAATCTGGCAAAGTAGAGGGCCAGATATTTGAGGGCACAAAAAGCGGCAACTCTCTCTTCAAGAAGGTCTGCACTGTTTTTGACCCATGAGCAGGTGCAGAATCCTGGATGTACATCACTTTGTTGGGATCATAGTTCTTCTTAATCCAAGGTAAGAGAACTTCCTCCAGAATCTTCAGATATTCCGCCGTATTGGTCTTCAGGCCCACTTCAATGAAGTGAGGGGGCATGACTTTCCCATCGCTGGCAACAGCTCCAAACACCATGACAGAGGCAGCGTGTTTACTCTGCATGACTTGAAGAACACAAGAAGGGTCCATGGCGATAACTCTCGAGTTTCTGCGGTTGGCGACTTCTTCTACCATGAACTTTTTCTCATCCACAAAAATGCAAACGGCACCACCATGGTGTTTCACGTGATTGAGTAGCAAGGGGCTTCTCTCTTTACGAACGATCTTAGATTTCGCTGTAAGAATGTTACGACGTCGTCTACAATATGACTTAATCCCAAGATCTTTCCGTAATGCATTAGAAATGGTCATTTTGGTCACATTCCGCTTTTTCGTCAGGTCAGCCATTGACTGTGATGGATTTGCTGCAATGGATCCTTTCAAGCCACTGAGAAACCTTCTGGGGCGAATTTTATCACTTCTCGGATTGTGAGACTTCCTTTGCATGTCTTTACCTTCCCTTAAGTTTGCTACAACACGATAAACAGTCATTGGAGCATAGCCAGTGTCTCCAATAATGTCAGACGTCTTATGCCCGGCGCGGAACAATTCAGCAATAACCATTCTATGGTTAAATTCTACACTGGCACTCATTTTGTTAGTATTTTTAGGTGGCTAATCCGGACTTCAAAGTCTAAAGAGTACAGCAACTAACATTTTAGATTGATAATGCCGCTTTACAAAACCTAAATTGCGGATTGAAATTACTGCCAATTTATCGTTTACACCCTGTATGTATATATGTAGATAGATATCTGGGATGTAATTAATAAATTATCGCAATTTTATATTTTTAATTTCACTCCTGAGCGTTGTTTGTGTTTGTGTTTGTGTTTTGTCGACTGCACAGTATCGTAGGATCAGTAAGACACCGTATGTGAGAAAAAGACCACCATGACGCTACTCAATCTGGCAGAATTGGAGAACGGTATGCTATACTGCTTGAAATCCGCACCGGGATCTCTAATACGAACATTTCAGAGTATTTGGGTGTCAATCTGATGATAGTACAGAGGATTCGAAAAGAGCTAGATGAGTCTAACGGTGCTTCATAAGGTTTTTGGGTTGATCTCTAGTGATGCCGACGTTATGCCTCTATTCATTTTCCTACAGGGCCTCAGACTCAACAGAGGCCTACGTTAAGTGCCTTGAGGAAGTAGTGTTACCCTGGATCTTAACTAAGGTGGCTATTGGAAGACTTTAGGCCACATTAACAGGAGAACCCAGTCAAACAATTTCATCACACTTATCTGACCACTTAACTTACCCAGACTGCAACCTCTTTAATTATTATGTATGAAGTGTAGTTAAGAGAGAGACTAACAAAATTCTTTATAACACCAAAAATTAACTAAAGGCAATCCTTATGGCAACATTTACCAACTTAAACAAGGAAAACATCAGAGAAAAGAGGAGATTCCGAAGTCGTCTGAAGGACGTAGTTAAAGCCAATTACGATTTTATTGAATAAATTTACTCTTTAGTATTTCAAGAAATTTTGCGTAATTTAGACGACAATTTAATCATAGCACTCTGTATAAATAGGGTGATTAAAAAGTAACTCCTTCATTTATGTGCCATGAACTACCCGTCTAACTTTAATTTTTACAAGTCGGAAGAGAGAGTCCATCATACATAGAATAGGATTACTTTCCAATCACTATATATATATATATATATATATATATATATATATATATGAATCACATTAATTTCCCCTAAAAGCAATACATAGCGCCTCCTCAGCTTCACTCTCTCAGTCAACCTCAAGTGAAATGGATACACTGAATCAGTCACTACATCCACTATTAAGAATTTTGGCTCGCTCTGTCTAGTTAGGAAGTTTTTCTCGTCAGAAATCATCTAGTGCATTTATAAATCTACCATTCCACCGCGAATTAAATACTTTTGCTATATCTGGTCAGGTGCTCCTTTGTGTTCATAGTGGGATTCCTGCCAAAACCCAGAGGAGGATCTGCAATGTAATTTGTCCCGATTTGGCTGCTCGCCTTCAGCCTCTTTCTCACCGACGGAATCTGGATTCTCTCCGTCTTTTCTACAAGTATTTTCACGGTCCCTGGTGCGCTGCCCTCATGAGTTTAACTATGCAACTAGATTGGCAACTAAGTCTCACTATTTTCCTGTAAAAATAAGCAAATGTAACCGTTAATGCTACTCTGTCAGTTTCTTTTCACGCTCTGTTATTCCCCATATTTGCTTCCTTGATAGCTACAATCTCCAAAAGTTTAAATATAACGGCAATTGCCATCTTCTATCTCTGTGTCGCCCGCCTCTATCTTACCTTTTCTGTAATATCAACTGTACTGTTTTGTTTTTCTTTTCTATATTCTTTCTTCTCTCATTTTAATCTTTTGCGCACCATAAATTACAATGTCTCATCAGGTGGTGTAGAAAGGAATGGAAATCATCTTTTCTTATAGAGTTAATTGAAATCATTAAATACATGAATAGCAACAAACTTTTAAACCGGAGGCATGAAACCACAGTAAACTGCAAACACATTAAAGAACTAAACTTAAATCATGCCAAAACATACTACAAAAGCCAAAGCTAGGACGATAAATCTTTATAATATTAACAACAATTTTACATCAAATTTTACCTATTCCACACCACAAATGGTGATCTAGTTTAAAGTTTTATAGAAACAAGTGATCTCCTAAATTTAAAATTAAGGTTAAATATACAAAATTAGATTAATTATAAAAACTGAGTTTAAATACAAATGTATTGTATAGTTGTACAAATAAATATTAAAAATAGGTCCAATCCTATTCCTCCCTACCCTTACACTTCCTTACACTCTTCTTCTACTAAACCCGAAGAATAAAGTCCTGCCACTAGGCCATAAAACTACACCCCATCTTCTAATGTAAAATCTGTCTACAAAATTCCCGACACATTCATTAATCAACTCTATTCCCTACTTATCCCTCTTTTCAAAATTCTAACGGACAATCTACAAGACTTATTCCCTTGTCGATAACCCCCACCAACATCCCACACACAACTCGCCAAATATGAAAATGAGGCTTTCCATTTCTTGCCACACCACCTGATGAGACATTGTAATTTCAATGTCGAAACAAAATATACACTTTGTAGTGGATAAAAATTTGCACATGTTCTGAATATACATTCATAATAATTAATATATATATATATATATATATATATATATTGTGTGTGTGTGTGTGTGTGTGTGTGTGTGTGTGTGTGTGTGAAAATGAAATTAAAATAATTATAGAAATAATAATAAAGAATAAAAAATGATGCAAGTTATAAAGAAACAAAAAAGATTTTTTGTCATATGCACGGTTTTATGACCTCCAACACCACCACTACTTCCAGAAAGGACAGTATCTTTCAGTTTCCAGTTTTCAACAGCATCGTTCGGCCGTGTTTTGCCCACCAGACACATGAAGTAATTGATATATATATATATATATATATCGCCGACTGACGCCAATTCGGTCGGGTTTCAATCCTGGGTTAAAAGCAATCGGAGTCTAACCGTACTGATGAGCTGTGATACAGAGAAACAGATCTGTCTGCAGATGACAATATATATATATATATATATATATATATATATATATATATATATATATATATCAAGAACAATTTTAGGGCAAATGAAAATGGAATCTTTTCTAAAACGCGTTTTGTCTTTTAGGACTTTATCGGACTTTTATGGCTACGTTAATACGACTAGACATTTGAACGAACGAAAGAAATCATGAGAATTTTAAATGTAAAATATTCTGTCTATATTTCTGAGATGGGGTACTATTTAAACTTTTTACATTATTTGAAATGTTGTCCTCATATTTGTTGACATATGTACGACGTTTCAGGTCGTCAGAATGATATACTCCAGCGATTGTAATAAAAAATTCCTAGGACCTGAAGAAGGCCGGAGCATCCAACGAACGAAATGTCGTACAAATAAGCAAGAAAGATGAGAACAATTTTCGAATAATGTAAGTAGCGTAAAATATTCTCAATTGCGTTTTGGGAATATAATCTAGTCAATTTAATTGAGAAGATATTTCTTATAGTTTATGCTTGCATCACTTTTGTTATCAAACATCCCACATTGTAATAATAGATCTGCCAAAAAACACGTTGTAAGAACAAGAATCTACTTTAGTGTGCATGATATAGCGATTAAAGCAAATTCTAAATATTCTCGTCTTAGTAAATTGTTTTCAATTTTAATTACAGTAGCATTTTTATATCAATATTCTAGTCTGTCTCTTTACGATAAACAACTAATGCATTTAATTTGTTGTTTTTTCTAAAAGATCCCTTTTGGGTTCATATAAGCTTTTATTTAAATTCCTTGAGGGTTCTCCGATGTAATCTTTAGAGAAGTTAATAGAGTATATGTTTTCTTCATGTTTTACCTTATTATTTGGGTTTGCATTAAGTCTTTTATTGTTTTAGACGTATTTTTGATAAATCTTATGTCGAGTTAGTTTAGATACATTCTTTTCCATTGTGATGGAGTTAGTGGAAAGAACAATATATTTTGATCCGTTGGTTTTGTCAGGAAGGATTAAATGTATCTTAAATTTTAAATTCTCAGCGTTTCTCTTTCGTTCAAGCACATGAGTAGTCGCATCAGTGTAAAGGACGAAACGCATCACGCGAAAAATGTTCACATTTTATCATACTATTTGCACTAAATTATATATATATATATATATATATATGTATGTGTGTGTGTGTGTGTGTGTGTGTGTGTGTGTGTGTGTGTGTGTGTGTGTGTAAAGAGAGAGAGGGAGAGGAGAGAGAAAGAAAAAATGAGAGATCATTTAAAAGTTTGCTTCTACCGAGCGCCCATAGCTCAGAGGTAGAATCGCCGAATGATACCAATTCGGTCGGGTTTCAATCGTGGGTAAAAAGCAATCGGATGTCTAACCCTACTGATGAGCTGTGATACAGCGAAACAGATCTATCTGCGGATGAATATATATATATATATATATAGGGGTGTATGCGCGCGAATACTTATGAGTGTTTATTTTTTATGTTCGTTTAACAGCAAATAAGGCCTAAACATCGTGGTTACCAATAATACCAAGGATAGCTAATACTGATTAACTGGAAACTTTTTCACTCTTAGTAGTAACTATATTGGTATACTTTTAAAATCCACAATGAGAACATTACGTATATACCTAGTAGATAGTTAAGAGAATTAAATTCGGAAATACATAAAAGTTGATATTTTGAAATAATGACATTTAAAACTGTCAACCCATAAATATTTAAATGAATGACTGAAGTAATAAAATAATTTAAACCTTACGTATTGGTACATTAGTATACTTGTAAATTTTGCAATGGCTATTCAGCATAGATTGATATCAATGTTACTAGAATTTGTTTTGCAATGAATTTTCTTGAGAAGATAATGGTGCGGTTTCCTTTGGCCTTCCCCACGGTTCGCATTTCATAATTATTTTCTTTTTAGACTAGTTGTTCTCAACAAGGCTAAAGAGCCTATTCTACTCTACTATTTACTCTTACCTAAAGATATATTCGTGTTCTTTTATAAACGAAATTCAACAGCCACTGTTGGAATTTGAACTCGGCCCCTCTGATTTCATTTCCCACCCCGATAGTCATTACACCACGCGCATATAAATACATTTCAAAACGCAAAAATAATTAACACAAAGTAACCAACGGCATGACTCTCTGACTTATTCACTTTTTCAAGTTATTTATCACTGGCATCTATTTCTGGATTAAAACGAAAAGAAACTCTCGATTTGGCGATCGAATTAAAAATATTGTAAAATTACGAAAAAAATTGCTTCCAGGCAGAAAGATTCCTTCCTTTTTGCCTGATTGAGTTTTATTCTTGAAATAGCTGCACTGAAGTGAACGAAGGGCTGATGGGAAAAAAACATACCTGAAAAATATATTAACGTATATATGTGTGGTTGCTACGAATCCCTGGTGACAAAATTTCCACATCATTTTCGAGTTTAAATCATATTTTCTTTTTTAAAGTGCATTCGACACGTGACTTAAAATCAAATGTGAGCACATTCATTGTGTCACCGCAAGATTGTATAAAGGCTTACTTCTGTATCTAGAAATACATTTTTATTTGTGTTGTTTGAAACTCTTTTTCCGCCAGGTTTTTAATTAAAGTAGCATTCTCAACTTTGTTTCTTCCTCTATGTGCCGTGTCTCCTCAGGACATAGGCGATCATAGCTTTCCACATCTCCCTATCCTTTGCAGCTTTTAACAGTCTTTTTCTTGTTATTTCTCCCAAACCCTGCTCCGCCATCTCAAACCCATCAACTATGTCATACGTTGTTTTCTTCTCTCTTTCCCTCTATTTGTCCTGTGAGTATCAGATTCTCCAAGCCCTCCTTTCTCATTACATGTCTCAGAAACTTCAGCTGTCTTTTCCTGATGTTAAGTATAATTTTTCTTTTCGTTTACATTCTCTCCAAAACCTCGTCGTTGCTCACATGTTCGGTCTATGGTATCCTCAGCTTCCTTGTGTAGAAGCACTTTTCAGTTGTTTCAAGTCTCCTTTATCTTTGATGAAATTGTCGAGTATATTGAAGGACAAACATCACATAACAATCTCTTTTCAGCTTCCAAGGAAATTTTTCAGTCACTCAATACTTAACTCTGCAATTTAGAATGCATCATTTAAAAGACGTCTTCGGATCTCAGTGTCACACTTTCTGTCCTCTGTTAAAACTCTTCCCATGTATTTAAATTTCTGTATCTGGTTGATTTCAATATCCCCGACTTGTAGTTGGCATTTTCGGTGCATTCAGTTTTTGACTCGACGCCAAAACATGCGCTTGGTGTATGTGTGTGAGAGTTATCGGGTGCAATCGTAACTTCGCTTCGCAGCTGTGAATTTGAACGGTTCCTTGCACATATCTGAATATTTACGAAAACCTCCTCACTAAGGCTGGATGTGACACATCAGTTTTCAAAAGGTAAATTTCCCTTAGACCTTACATAAGTCCGGGTCGGGTTCTTGTCTATTTATCCCCAGACGATAATCAGCCTTTCGACATAGCCTCGTCTGAGTTCCCTCTGCTCGAAGACAGAAAGTCCAACAAGTCTGAATTCGAATAGAATATTTCCTGCACATACGTAATGTGTCTTGGACAAGAACAACTGGAGATGCGCATTTCTCTCCCGGTCAAATCGCAACCAATGCCCTCCAACTCGAAGACTTGCCTTGGTTACGGACACGTGACCATTAATTCCATCAAAGGAACACTCTTCACTTCCCATTGACTTCCACCCGCCACCGATGTCGTGTCTGGCTGCGCACAAAGCTATGGACTACAGTCTATCACATTGCGCTAGTTGGCCATTGACGAAAATTAATCTACCATCTCATTCACCATCCGTTGTGACAAACCCAAATATTATCCCTTTTAGGGAGCTTGAAGCAGTGACGGCAACACCACGCTCTTTCCCAGAAAAATCTGAGAGAAGTGGTTTAGTCGCCGATGACCCAACCATGCGGGTAACAGTACTGGGGTATATGTTACTAATAATACTCATAAAATGACCTGACATGAAGATTTTGTACAAGCAAACTTATAAATGGTATCTAATTATCCATTTCTCTGTGGTAAATTATTAAATCTCTTTCGATATCTACACACTTAAAACCCACACTACATATGTCCATATTATTGTTTCCACTGATATTTGACACACAACCTGTTATTGATTGTTATCAAGCAGCCCAAAGTAGCCGAATATATGATGCACTGTTAGACAATATTTTATTTTCGATTAACCTGAAAAAATTGAGGTCGTCCGACATACAATAAATTAATAAATTCTTGGTCAAAAATCAAGGGTCAACCTCCATACGAGATCAATTTATACACAAATGTTTTTGTTAATATGTTATTTACTTTATCATACATTAATCTATTTGAACTAAAGTCACCCTCTTTAATGTTAGAGTAATGTTTCAACCGTTCTACCTTCCGGTGTCGGTCGTATTTTATAAGCTCCTCCTGGGAATTTTTAATTGAACTGAACCTTTTCTTCAATCAATACAAGATTGCGATTCTGTTGTCTATGCTTGAACAGAAGGGATAAATAGTATGAGTTAATTATTTATCATTAATTCGTTCTTATGTTGCCGATATTACATTTTATATTGAAGCAGAATTCATTATTTTTCCAACACACATTTCACTGATTGGAATAGATATCTGAAGAAGGTCGAAAGGTATAGCAGTCGAAACGTTTTGATGGTAAAAGCTACGATGAGTACTTCGAATAAAATAGATTAATTTGTAATAATAAATGCTCGTCTAAGTAATTCAGACAGAGATTTTATGTACTTTTTTTTATTTTTACGCCCTTAAATAACGCAAGAAAACTAAATTTGACATAAAAAGGAATGTTTTAGGTGTGAACTATTTCTTTAACGGTCAAAATAATTTTATTATTTTCACTGTAAAGATATGTTTCCAAGATTCTCCCCTTTTTCATACAGTAACATTCACGAAGCACAATCAAATCAGGAAAAAGTAAACGGGAAAAGCTTGTTTTTGTGTTTTTCACTACTTGTCGTTTTTCTATTAGATTTCCAGATAGTCAATATTTACTTAATACTTTTCATCGCTTTTTATTTTTCTGCTTTTCTCTACTTTTACTTATGGCAACGTTTTCTAAATATCCTAATTGGTTTTTATGTTTTTTCTACTTTCCTCTTTAATGAGATCATATCAGTAATCATTTATTTCTTACTTTTTTTACCAGCCATGAGTCTAGAAGATATTTTCAGTCGGACAAGTATTCTGATTGGCTTATCTTCCTCTTGTTTAAAACTTTTTTTAATATCCCCGTCATTAATTGGTAACAAATTGATCGAACTAACATGACCGTAATATAGTCTCATTATTACGTGAAAAGGTAAAAAGCTAATCTCGATTTTAAGTTTGTTCTTCGAAAATTTATCTATTTTTATTAATGATTTTTTTTCTTTCGTTTGTAAACCAAACTAACAAAAATGTATATGATAGCATAACAACACTGGATTAAGGCAAGTAAACGTTGGAAAATTAATTCTACCTTCTCATTACAAATATTTCACACTATCCTGTCGACTACTTAGTAGTAGTAATCCCTCAAATTGCTATAATAATAAAGTACGCTTGCTATTATTATTATTAACTAGTTTCCTTTCAAGTATTTATGTTTGCTTTTTTAGTATTTTTGTTTGATTTATCAACTCTTTGCTGGTTATTTAAAGTCAAAAATATTTTTAGATTGTAAGAATTTTGGGGCGGGTGGATGAATAAAGATTTAGTTATACAAATCTTAGTAATTAATATATAGATGGAAGAGAAATTGTGTAATCATAATTTTTCCAAGAATATTTGCGCGTAAGTGAATATTACAGGAAGTATCGGCAATGGTTGAGAAATGGCTTTGTGTCAAACATAACCGAGCTCACCACATTAGAAAGACTCAAAAGGCTGAACAAAAGAGTTTTGTGGATCGTATCCGCCATTGATGGAAATTATGTTGTAAAATTTGGCTCGCTATTTGCATGACTGGATGTTTGGTACTGTAGATAAAAGGGCTTCTTGAGAATGCAGTAGTATGTAGATGGAAACCAGGGACATTGAAATTAGTTATTGTCGAAAAATTGTTTTTGTTTTTACCATATATTCTGCATCTGAAATGATCTTTATAATGTATAAGGTCGACAGAATCTTTCTTAAATAAGTTTTTAAGTTCTGTTTTCTTAAAGTCAGAGGAAATAGATTTGTAAAGAAAAAACAATCCATCTTTTGGTGTGAGTGTGTACAATTGTTGTAGGAGAATAATTTCGTCCTGAGTAAGAATGAATACGGAAATGATGTCTTTTTTCTCTTTTATTTTTGTTGCCGAAAAGTAAAGGAGGAAAGTGAAGAATCAGTTAGTGTGGTGTGAAAGAGTGAGAGAGTGAGATAATGCGGGTAGTCTGGGCTTGCCGTCAGTCAGACAGCTTGTAGCTGTCTGTGATGTTCTTTCTTTATTGACAGTACGTAAGGAAGAAAGAGAATGAGAGAGGATAAAAAAGTATATGTCGCTGGATTAGACGTCCGGTTGATGACTCTGAAAAGAAAAAGAAAACATTACGCGTATATATCTGTTTGTAGAAAATAGAATCGGATCAACATTTAGATATTTTTCCGAACTCCTGATTGGGCACGAAATAAGAGGTTGTATTTATTTTGTTTAAGACGACATCTGCACATGGTAACATTTAGTGAACCAACTGACTTATGAAAAAAGCTTTTTAATTTAAAGCATTTTAATGCAATTGGATAAAGTATTTCGTCTAAAAAAGGAAAAAGTGCTTTGGATCGAATATCATAATTCAAACAATAAAACCCATATCACAGATTTCAAATTATGTAAGATTAATAATGTCATCGTATAAAATATTAACACATTTACTGCTACTTTGAATATTCTAATCTTTACATAATGGCATCAATATTTTATACTTTCTACGAGAAATTGTTTTAAAAAATATTTTTTTATAATCATTTCACTCCAAGCAACGCCTCTGGAGTGCACGAGCTTACAGTAAAAAATAAAACAAGGTACAGATAATTTCAAAAAAAAGTATAAGAGATCGATAGGAATGAAGCAGATAGAAGATGGCAATTGACGTTATATTTAAACTTTTTGGGATTGTAGCTGTCATGAAAGCAAGCAAACGGAATTCCACAAAGGGGAACTACGAGAAAATGTGCTAGAGTAGAAGAGGCGGTTACAATGAACGGTCAAAGGGTGGGACCTACATGCCAATCTAGTAGCATGTTTAAGTACATGGGGCGGGGAACCAGGTACAAGGTCGCCAGAGTAGTTTCCATGAAAATGCTTGCAGAAAAGACAGAGGGAATGCAAATCACAAAGGTGGGCTGCCAAGTCAGAACCAATTATTTTGCAGATCTACTTTTTAATCTTATCAAGAACTTCAAGATGAATAGCAGGAGTAGCCGACCAGATATGGCAACAGTATTCAATGAACGGACGAATAGCAGAAAATTAATTCTGACGAGAGAATATTCCTGGCCGGACACAGTGATCAAACCTTCCTAGCAGTAGATGCAGCGATGTATTCGATGTTGTCATTCCATTTGAGGTCATTTGAAAGGGTAGGGACGAGAAAGTGCAATGCGTTGCTCTCTAGGAGACTAGCGTTATCTATTCTGATGGTAAACAGGAAAGTTTCTCTATAGTGGTTAAAGGAGTGCAGCTTCGTTTTCGAGGCATAAAAATGTACGAGCCATTTTCTACCCTATTCAATCATCGATAGGAGATCCTTTTGAAGAGCAGCAGTCAGGTTTACTTTATCAACCATGGCAGATTTTCTATTGAAACGGCAGTAAATGATGGTATCATTTGCATAGATGCCTACTTGGGAACTGACTACATTGGGAAGATCATTAATAGATCAGAAAAATCATGGGACCTAGGATAGAGTTTGATGTATGCCAGCGTTTGTAGGGAAGGATCTGGGTGCTTACATTGAGGCTTTTATCATTATTCATAGAATTATTTTTTTTTAAATGCAAGTCGTGTATAACAAAACTTAAGATCCAGAGATTAGACAAGATTCAAAATCCAGAAGGAAATAAAAACTAAAAATCCAAATATTGGACAATACTGAAAATCCAGAAAGAAGACAAGTCTCAATATCTAGAGAGGACAAAATTAAAAATCCAGAAACAATGAGAGGAGGCAGAGGGCATGACTTAAAATATTGAGATGACAAGACTCAAAATCTAAACAGAATATACATTTTTGAATCCAGAGAGATGACAAGTGTCAAAATCCAGAGAGAAAAAGACACGAAATCCAAAGTGAGTACAACACTTAGAATAGAGACGGTGAACAAGACTTAGTTTTTTTGTTTTTTTTTTTAATCATATCACCCCAAGCAAGGCGGGAACGCCACTGATGTGCAGGGGGCTACATAGGAGTGAAAAGATTGGAAAAGAGAAAACCGGAAACCGCATCCTAAACAGGAAACAAGGGATGAGCCTCTTCACCTGTTCAATAGACGTGGGTGGAGTGTGAACCGGGCGATAGTTTAGTCTTCTACTCCAATTGAAAAAAAAACTAAGTGAGAAGATTGGAAAAGAGAAAGCCGGAAACCACATCCTAAACAGGGAACAAATAACCTGTTCAATAGACGTGGGTGGAGTGTGAACCAGGCGATAGATAGATCTATCTACTCCAATTAGATCTATCTCCCGAGGGAGGAGAAAACTCAAAATCAATAAAAGTATGAGAGACAGGAAAAGAAAATATCAAACTCGAAGGGACTTAACTCAAAATCGAAAAAATTCTAAACCCAGAGAGAGAGAGAGAGAGAGTGAGAGAGAGAGAGAGTGAGAGAGAGAGAGAGTGAGAGAGAGTGAGAGTGAGGAACGGAGAGAAAAAACATAAAATAGAGTGAGAGAAAGACAAAGAGAAGACATATTGTCTATACGGAGACGAAGAATATGATTAAAAATCCCCAGATTCAGCTTTTAGCTGAAATTTATTTAGTATTTAACTTGTGATCTTTGTTCCACTAAAGTTAATTCATCGCAAAGCCAAAAGGAGGAAACTACTAAAAGTCAAGATTTATGGCTCCGATATTCTAAACAAAGTTGACCAGCTAGCCTAAAATAACCAGTTATTTGAAATCGTATCTTTTTAACTGAGCTCGATCTCAGACTCTTACCACAGTGAGAATTATGCAACTGTATCCATCCCAGCAGGCACCATATTTATTAAGTTTAAAGAAGCTAAAGGCCACAACTACTCCGTGTATATCGACCTCACTATAGTATTATTAACTTATTGACCATTACTCATAGGAAATTTGTAGGTGATCTATTTCAATTCACCGTGATTAATCTTAAGCAAATATATTAAACATAATGAAATAGCTTACTTTGATTTTTTGTTGTTTTTTTTGTTTTGTTTTTTTGTTTGTTTGTTTTGTTTTTGTTTTTGTTTTTTGTTGTTACAATCCAGCAATACATGAAGGCAAGGCAACAGTGTTTTTGTGCAGTGCATATGGTTTCGTGCATACCATTTTCCTCGGGAGAGACGAGAGGTCATGAGATCACAGTGAACAATGTCGTCCAAGACAGTTGAACGATTCACACGAATCGATAAAACAACCAACGTTTAAGAATAGTATTAAGAGTAGGCAGCCAGCCCCTTTAAGGATATTCCCCAAGTGAAAAATTCAGATGCCAAGCGACGCTAAAGCCAGTCAGATAGACAGCAGAAAATATACGATAGGAAATATATAGTCAGAATCATTAGTTATACTCTTACTACTAAAAAGATGTGAGACCAAACCATTATTAACCATTCGAAACTGAAAGAAATTTTTATGCGACATGTTCAGAAAAGCTAATTTTACTAACTGTATCGTAAATAGGACTGATTTTAAACTAAGCTTCTGAATAAAACAAACTTAGAACCATGTTGCTACTTTTATTATTAGTTTTACAAATGGTACCTCTTTTTACTTAAGCTTAGCTTAGAGTAACAAAAATCCTAATTAAACTATCAATACATTTTTATATATAAAAATAGCATCAATACATTTTTATATATAAAAAATCCCTGTTTATAGTAAAATTACCAACAATAGTCATTCTTTCATTTTATTAAAACCCATATAATATCCTACAATTTCTTAAATCAAATTGCATTGCAAAATATAATTTTAAAGATACTACAACATAAAGCCCACATATATAATAGTTATGTTCACAAAAACATGTTTATTCACATAAGATGAATATCAACTATCAACTATCAACTTCAATTGTGAAATCAGAATAACATAGTATATTTTTATTATTTCAAAGTTTAAAAACATCGGCATTAAATGACCCATAATAAGTTGATATGTCATTAAAAGAAAAATCAAATTAAATCAGTTCCATGATCTGAATGAATAACTATTGAGACCCGTTATTCATTCAGACGTAGTATCTCTTCAACAAAGGAGATCTGAAGAAGCCAGACTACAACTGATGTCGTACAACATGAAAGATCACTTTTGTCACATATACTTGGCCGTTGGTTGCATTGGGTGAATGACCAGCCTTGGCAGCCTTCCGCCCAGCGATGACTTGTCATCATCGTCGTCGTCCTGGATATACTATCAGTAGTTCGGAAGAAACTTATACCAGACAACATACTCAAAAGATAAACGATAACAACTTCAACAAGAAAAAAAAAGTAAATAAGGAAAAGGAAAAGATTAAAAGCAAATTTTGTTTTATTTTAAAATCCTGATAATCAGTATTTACTCCACGTTTGGGGTTTGGTATTCAATCGCCTATTCAGATAATGGACTTTGCTGTCAGTTGCCCAGACTTGTAACATTCTTAAAGTAAAATCTATTTCAAAACTGTCAAAACGATTTACGGCCATCTTGTCCATATAGAACAAGGCAGAAGCTGTAGGGTATCCGCGCAACCTCAGTTCGCTCAATTGAATCAATATTTGATGAGATAGAACGAAGAGACATGAGCGTCTTTCATTCTCATTTGTTGGAGACGCTCGCTATGCCTAATAGGACCAGAATTACATTGAAAACTATTACGTGCGCAAGATTGCAGAAACACCAAATCTCAGGGAAAGTATTCCTTGCGTTAAGGAAATTGAAAATCCTTGTATTGATTTTAAAATAAAATGACAAATACGGACTCAAATTGTAGGACGGCGTAATGAAAATATATGAATGAATTTTTAAATAAATTCTGATGATTGGTCACATTTTGGGAAGTGAACATATCTGATAATTTTCCATCTCTACTCGTATTTTTAAGAATATAAATAACATCAGAAATTAGGACCTCGAGTCAAATTTATTTACAGTAAGACTTGTTTACCCTGAATCCCCTGAAGACAGTTATCTCACAACTCTAACGCATACAGCTAACCATCATTAGTCGCTTACTCTACAGTGTTGCAGACTGCGCAAATACGTGAGATATGTTTCTTATGTTAATTTTATGAGCCTACGCTTCCATGTTGGCTCAAGGCATGTTAGAAGAGAGCGCTTAGTAGATTATATACTGGTTGCCAACCAAAGTTTTATAATCCAGTCTGTCCTGATATTAAACTTTTCTAAGCTGGTTTTGAGTTCGGAGTTTCCTTCTCTTAGATCGGTTGCCACCCAAGGCTATAGAATCTGGTCTATCCTGCTATTTTTCCATACCTTGGAGTGAGAAGAAGAGACCTTTTCCAAAATATTAACACGTAAATAAATATAATGATTTCAACTGGAATTCGAACTCGATTCTCCGATTCCTCAGCTATCTATTACTTTACCCACAAAAAAAAAAGTTTCAAGTTCAATTGCAGGCTGAGGAGATTATTTATTTCTATTTTTCTTACGAGATAATGTTATAAAGCTGGATCGTAAGCCCAAGTCTATCAAACAATGTCAGGCATAATTCTAGTATGACATAAACCTTGCTTATAATAATATTGACAAAGAAACATTAAAATAACTCCTCATCAATATGATTGTTCTTGGTGACCATAATATCAAAGTTAAATAAATTGACAAGCTTAAGAAATGCACAAACTTCTAAACTGAAGTCACCGGAATATTCCCTATTGTTCAAGTTATGACAGAGATGTTGGTGTCTATGCCACTAAAAATACAGTCCGACATTGATAAAACTGGTATAAAGTGTAGTATCGCATTACGTTACACTCGTTAAATCTTAAATTAAATAATAAATTGTACTAGTTTGGCAAGCAGTCTTTAAAATCTATTGACTTTTTAAAAATTTTCAGATTGCTTTATTATATTTTGAAAATTTATTTTTATTCTGGCCAGATTTAGGAATTTAAAAATGGCATTTACTCAATATGTGTGTTTATCTCATTTTTCAAGCGTCTAATTCTCAACCATACCCGTAATTCACTTTTTGGAAATAAAACAATTTTTGCTTTATGCCTAACCGTCGTTCCGATTATCAGGTTTCATTTAATCCGATTATTAAAAGAAAATGCAGGATAATGTGTTGCTAGATATTGTAAATTAATTTAAAACTGAAGTAAATTAAGTATAATGTTTCTGAAAGTTATTTCGACAAACCTAAAGCTTTGAGCAGAATGACGTGGTTATCTCCAACCTTAAATGAAGAATTGTTAATTTCCTTCTTTTTTTATTTTGTTTCTCGTCGTCTGTCTTTAACATGGAATAAACAAAGAATAAATTAATGAGATTTAAACCATTTTCCAAATCTTCTCTTTAGCAATTTTTTATTTAAAATCCTTTCACTTTTAAAGAGAAACGACATCATCGATTTATAATGCTGATCAAATATAAATTAACAGAAAATAGAACGATAAACATGAGGTCTGTTCAGGTAATATCCATCCATTTAATATTAATACAAAAAGTCTTCTTACAGCAATGGCACCATATTCCCCTTCAAATTTCTTTGAGTTAATATACACAAAACTTGATAGCTCAAAAAATGTCGCGAATTTTTTTCCTGGTCAAAGTGGCAGAGTGTACAGCTGCAAATAAAATATCACAATTGCTTTCAACTCAAGTAACAAGATATCATTGATCTTAAATTGCTTTAAAGGTATATTTCTCCTTAGTTAGGCTTCCGTATATTAAATTTTATCTGCAAAAAGAAACCATACTCTTTTCTGTTCTTATCAATGAATTTTAAGCAGCCCATGTTAGAATTGTGGCTCCTAAGCTGGTACACAAACACTTTCGAAGAAGCTACGTTTTTGCGGTATGTTCTTTAAATCACCCTAATGTACCTCGTATCATTCTGAAGATTCTTTTTGGCGGGTTCAAAACATGATAGGTTATTGCAGAATTTTTCTTTTGGTTTCTGATATTTTCTCTTGATCTTTATGATTGGCTTGTTGTTGAAAGAATTCAGTAGTTACACAAACCTGATTTTTGCGTATTGCTGTAACTGTATCCTTGTCAGCATTGTCGATTACAAAATATACCTCCGGCAGAAAGGCCTCTGGTCGGATATTTGGAGTTTTTGAGAAGAATAGCGCCACTTCTTAATTGCTGTTGTTCCCAGGTTTACCCTATTAGGGTCCCAGCTATGCGTAAATAGTAAACACCAAAACAAAACACTATAAATGTATAAAAATGCATTTCATAATAAATATACCAACAATTAATTTTTATACAAAATAATTACCAACAATACATACTTGTATTAAATTAACCAATAATACATTTTATCTCTAGTTGAAAGCATTCAAAGGTTTTCAAAATATAGTTAGTTGAAGCCATAAAATTGTTCAAAATATTTAGATTTTGACATTAAATATCCCACAGGGGTTGATATGCCGCTAATCAAGATCAATCAAACGAACAACACGAAATAACTCTTTACTGATATTAATCTATATAATATCCCACAATCTTAAAAAAATCAAACTGTAATCCCAAATAAATTTCAACAAACACACATATCACAGCCTCTATTAATTATGTCTTCTTCTTCTTCTTCTTCTTCTTCTTCTTCTTCTTCTTCTTCTTCTTCTTCTTCTTCTTCTTCTTCTATCGTGGACTTCCACTTGACCCTGTCTCTTGTCGCTCTCAATATTTTTCCTCTTGGTATCTCTCTCAAACACCGCTCGTCCATGTATTTGCTCAGGCGTATCAAGTATATCTTTTGCTGCATTCCCCTGTACCTCTTTCCTTCTATCCCTCCTGTGAGTATTAGATTCTCCAGGCCCACCTTCCTCTTTACTTGTCACAGGAACCTCAGCTGTCTCTTCTTGGTGTTAAGTAAGAGTTTTCTTTGCGCTTGCATCCTTTCCATCATTGCTCGCGTGTTCGGTCGTTGGTATCCTCAGCATTTTTCTGCAGAACCACATTTCTGCTGCCTCGAGCCTCTCCTTCATCCTTGAGTAGATCATTTAACAGTCAGTTATACAGAAGGGCAGATATCACATAGCAATCCATCACTCTTTCTTTTGTTTACAATGAAATTTTCCTGTCTCTCAGTACTTTGGTTAGCTTTTGAAATGCGTCCTTGGCCATGCCAATGCATCTTCGGATCTCAATATCGCACTTTCCATCCTCTGTCAGAAAGCTTCCCAGATATTTAAATTTTTTTACTTGTTTTATTTTAGTTTCTCTTACTTGTATTTGGCATTTTAGGGTCTTTACGCTCAAAAGCTGAGTATAATCTAACGTGTATTCAAGTGTGGAAGCAGAATGACATATATCAAACCTTAGTTCTTCAAAGCACTCAAGAAAATTTAATTTCGGCAATTAATGACCCATAAAGAGTTGATATGTCGTTAAATAAGGAAAGCAAATTAAATCAATCAATCATTCGATTGTAAGAAAGACTCTTTGATGAGCTATCAAACGGAATGGGATGAATACATCATTGTTCTTGCATCTTACATCTGACATGTTATAATAGTTCATGACGATCTGTAAAACAAAGAATACCATTTAGCGTCTTTCTTGTCTGTGTTCTTTTTTCTTTTAAGAGTCCCGTCCCTTCAGAACGTTGGTGATCAGGGTTCTTTATAATTTAATGTACTTTGTAGCTTTTAATTAATTTTGTCTTTTTGTTATCTCTCCTAAAATTTGTTCCACAATCCATTTACTGAATTTTGCTTGGTATGTTATGTGGTGTTTTCTCTGTCTTTCCAAGCCTACCTTCCTCATTAAGTGACCTAGACATTTCAACCATCTCTCCCTGTTATGAAGAGATTGACCTGCATTCCCTGCCATGTAGGAGAACTGATATTACGTAGCAGTTCAGTATACTTTTCTTTTGTTTCTAACGATTTTTTTCTATTTTCTAATGACTAAAAGATTAGCTGAGAAACTGCGGTAGACAAGAAGGTTAAAGGTCATTTCAGAACGGAGATAACAGAAACTGCTTCAGATTGCACGCTAAAGGTCATTCGTGCAGGTAGACTGCTCGCTAAAGTATCATGCTAAAGGTCATTTCATAGCATAGACTACGGAAACTGCTTTAGATTGCACGCTAAAGGTCATTCGTGCAGGTAGACTGCTTGCTAAAGTATCATGCTAAAGGTCATTTCATAAATACGGAAACTGCTTTAGACTGCACGCTAAAGGTCATTTCACAATGTTGACTACGGAAACTGATTTAGACTACATGTTAAAGGTCATTTCACAACGTAGACTACGGAAAGTACGGCCGATTGCACGCTAAAGTAACGCTCTAAAAATTATTTTACAAAGTAGACACCAGAAATTAATGGGTTTCGTTTCCTTTGTTCTCGGCTTAAATATATTTCATTAATTATTTTAAAGTAGATTATTTTGAGCAGACGGCTCGCAAAACAACAAGAGAAAGCAATGTGTTCATCCGAACAATGTCGAAACTTTGACAAAGTTGGCTAAAGTTTGACAATAAAAGTACTAAATATTGAAAGTTACTAAATGTTTTCTTCTGGCGAGAATGTAGCAGAAAGTTTTTGAATATTTAGCCGAGATAAGGTTTTAATTAATGCAAGAAAACAAAAAACATGAGAGAATTTAACCAGTTAAATTATTACGGCAACCAATTATTATAACATCTAAGATTTAATGATAGACAGATTGCACTTAATAAAGAAAGTGACGTCGGCCAATTGGAGGTTATCAAGAGTAGACGTGCAATTTAAAATAATGACGAATTTTGAATCTTTAAAGAAATTTGTGATTGTTGTGATGGCGGTAAAATAAGAGGCTGGTGAAAAATTGATGGTTCCAGCAAAATATTGGAAAAGTTAGGGAAGAATAATTAGAAGACAAGAAAAAAGTTGTTAGCTAAATTATCGAAAGAAATTTCTTGATAGCATCTACATAGATACAGAATATCGTATGGGGCACAAAAATGTACAGCCATTCTTAAATTTGAATCAATTTCGTAAAAATAGAGATAATTTGAATTTGCTTTATTCAATAAAAAATTCTATTTCTATAGCCACCTAAAATATTTGAGATTTCATGTCATGCTATCCCAACATTTTACTTTCAATTCATTTAATATAAATTCCACCATATAGCATCATTTTTAAAAAATAAAATTGTCTTCTTTTTCTTCTACGTGCCATGTTCCTTCAGGGGGTAGGTGATCATGGCTTTCCACGTCTCCCTATTCCTGGTAGCTCTGAGCATTCTTTCCCCAGATACCTCACCCAAACCCCCTCTCTTCCATCCACCTGCTCAGGCATTTCATATATGTTATCTGCTGCTTTTCCTTGTCTCTCTTTCATCTATCTGACCTGTAAATATCAGATTCTCCAAGACTTTCTTTATCATTACATGACCCAAGATCTCCAAATGTCTATTCGTGATGCCTAGTATTAATTACCTTTGTGTTTCCATCCTTTCTAAAACTTCATCACATGCTCTATCCATGATATTCGCAACATCCTTTCCTGTCACAAGTTCGATAGCTTATTAGGACTATATGTGCACTACATATACCTCAGCCTTAGCTGCAGTAGTTTATCTAGTGAAAAATAACCTGACTGGGTCCATCCCTCTTCACACTGGTTTCGAATACAAAGTTTTCCTTCTCCTGGACTGGTTACAACCCAAGGCAAGAGATACCTGTATGACCTTTTAGTTAATCAATAGCTGGGAGAAGATGTAATTATGTCTTTTCTAAGGACATTAGGGTGAAATTTTGAACTCTGTTTAGGATTTCACTTTCCACGCTGATAACCGTTACACTATCCGACATTCAAAGAGGAACTACTGATTGCAAGTTTTTTCATTATACGTAAGTCTTGTCCTTTTACCACCACCCCTACATTTTTCTGCCATCTGTTCACATAAGCTTCTGTCCATTCTACTTTCGAAATGTCCTGTGAGCGTCAAATTTTTCAAGCCCTTCTTTCTCATTATTTGTCAAGAATTTTCAGCTGCTCTTTCTGATTTTGTGGAAACAAAAAAGAACATTTAAATTTAGTATCAGAAACCGATAGTAAAAATTTCTAGAGCATATCTTGAGGATAGAGGACTTGAAAAAATGTCCATTCGCAAGACATGTTGAAGGTAAGAGAGAGGAAATTAGCGTACCTACGAGCTTTTCTAAAGGGTTGTCAGAACCGAGATAAGGTTATATAGCAGGATGACAATCTTTAATAAAGATTTCCAATGGTCAGGGAATTGTAGAGATCTATGATATTCCACAACCTGAATGAACACGGCACACAAAAGACGAAGTCATTTTGTTGTCATTTTCCTTAAAACATTTTTCTTACACGTTTGTGCATGATATTCTCAGCGTTTTTCTGTAGAACCTCATCTCTTATTTCAAGTCTCTTCCTTCTGTAGGTAGAATTGTCCAGCATTAAATGCCATAAAGCTGGACAAGTGTTGAGCCAACTTTTCATTGTTTCTAACAAAAATTTCCTGTTTGTTAGTATCCCATTATTGCAACAATTCTTGGCCGATTTTCATTGTTAATATCCGCAACTGGACACTGGCGTTTGTTTTGGTGCTGATTTCTAGAATGAAACTTTGCATCGTTCAACTGGAAATCATTTTGATGAATGTTTTGTCCATAAACAAATGCCTTAAAGATACAGAATGAAAAGCTGCATTTTCGCCGCATTATACTCTATGCATTTTGTAAAGGAGTAAGCGACAGAGAAATGTGAAAAGAAATCAGTCAGAAGGATTACCTGTATAGTGCTCTAGCTCTTCAAACGGTCAAAAACGGAGTTTCGGCAAATTTAGTCAGCGTGATCTCAACTTAAACGATCAACCACGCTTGGAACGACCTTCAAACTTTGATGAAAACGCTCTGCTCTTCATCTTACAGAACAACCCGTAGATTTCAACGGAAGAGACCTCTAATAGTTTGAAAATCGATATTTAAATCTTCTTTCATAAAAAACACGACGTTTCTACAAAAATGGCATCAATAAGTTTTTAAAATGATAAGAGACAGTTGTTAAAAACAATGCAGACTAAGCACTTGACTAATGTTTTTGAGATTACTTAAAATTTTGTTTTGAATTTTCTAATCGAGCATGAACTTTTTCAATAATCTAATATTTTGTTGCTAACGTTAGTAAACGCATAAATTGCTTTTTGCTTAGTTTTACTACTGAAATACTACAGAAAACATATTTTATGCGTTTAATTAAACACATTCAAAATCTTCATTTTTATTATACTTATTCGATTTTAAAAGCAGTTTCACTTTTTGATATGCCAAGCAGACAATATTAGGTGTAGAAAGTTGGGAACAAAAAAGCTTTTACAAGTTCTGTGTCAAAAGTATAATACCACTTTTATCCCATAATAGTTTTCCCATGTGACCATATATGATCACATACTTCCCGAATAATGTTATATAAATAATTTCTTTAATATACTAAGTACAGAAAATACTACAAAACATCTACAATTATGCTAAAAGTGTGGTGTGATGCACTCTAATGTAAGATGGTAAAAAACTTATTGATAAAGTTAACAAAACTAACCAACATGCAAAGTAAAATGAATGCTTTCACTTTTTATCGTGGGATTAAAAAGATAGGCAAGATTGTATATAAAATAAAAATCTATTCCAACCACCCTAAGAAGTCTGCCTAAGGCAAATCATTCTTATTTGGCAAACAAAAGATGGTTTTACTTTCCTTTTCCAAAGTATACTTTACTGATTACGCGTCGATCGGAAAAGTCTAGAAGAAAAAGAGAAATCACTTCAAAACCTAAATGGTTAAATAAGAGTTGTCTTCTCTTGGAATGAAGTTGTTATGTCTCCTGATATTAACATTCCTCGTTAGACTTTTTTTCTTTTTGAAATGAGTAGATTAGGATCGGATATTTGTGTGTCAAGAGTCTTTCTATTGTGATTAATCTGATTTTAAATGAAAACATAGACGTTCCGCGGAATCCACTTTTGTCTCTTGGAATTCCTATTATCTCTAAGTCTTCTGGCAGAATGGAAAAACGGAAAAATGAGAGGCTCAAGTATATTTTATAGTTACGAGTTAACCATATCTTCCTTATTATATATTGCTATTTTTGTCCGCTGAGAAAGATTTTAATGGTCGTCGTGAAAATTGTATTTATCAGAAAAAATGTAGACTAAAAAAAATATTAGATTTGGAAGTCATTGTCAATTTTTTTTTTAAGATGGCAAAACTCCTGTCGGATATGTTTGGAAACACTCAATGGGGAATAAATGCTATATGATCTTACAATTACTCTAGAACAATATTTTTTACCGGAATAATAATGATCACTTCAGATGTAAAACTAAAAGCGAGAAAATTCTCAAACAGTCTTTTTTACCTTTTTTCTTCTTTACCAATTTATTCTGCTAGATTTATTCAAGGACCAGACGCCCAAATTCATGCTTGAATAGTTTATTTCACCAAGTTTAGCTAATTTCGGTGCAAACACGAAGTACCCAGTGAGTTGATTTTTCAAACACCGCCTAAATGTGACATAAAGCCGAAAGTATGGGGTAGACAGTGATGATCGAACTCACTACTCATTTGTTATAAGTTCTAGCGAGATAAGCTTGCTAACCATTACACTACGTTGAGGTACCCAAGTGTACCACCCACTGAGGATTGCTCTTACAAATGTACAAGAGCAACCTTCTTCTACGGTGAGTTACAGGAAATCTTTTGAAAATAACCATGATCGGTCTATGTGTGAAAGTTGAAGTAATTCAACTGAATTATAAACAAGTCTTTTTACTTCTTTTACATTCTTTCTCACACCAATTTATGCGGTTATATTTAAGCTAAAATGTCTTCTATTACTTATTTATTTCCATAAAAAATGTTGCTCAATAATTTTTCTTGTTTGTAAAAAAAAAAAAAAAGTAAAAAAAAAAGAAAAAGTAAAAAAAAAAGAAAAAGTAAATAAATAATACTAGTTAACACCCATAAGTAAATATAACACTACTGTAGATGTGTTGTTTACAGTGTGAGTTTGCCACATAATAAAACTATGCCTACTTATCAAACAAGTCCTATAGAGAAGATTGTCACAGAATATGGAGTTAGTATCTGCAACAATGCACAGTATTTTTAAATCAGCTTTTTGAATCATTTCTCTTATAGAGGAGGCATGTTCATCAAAACTCATTTTATGTAAACACCAACTACAAGGACGTTGTAGAAATCATTAGTTATTGCTCGAGAGTTTCTTTTTCACTAATTTCTCAACTATTGCGCATTTGTTCTAGACTATGGTAAATCCTTGTAAAAACATATGTACTTGCGTGCTTTAAAATTCTGGAGCTAACATGACGAAAAAGGGAAGTTGTAATAAAGAACAAACTAGTTTTGGAATTACGGTCAGTATAACGGTTTCACATTATTGTAACATTCATTTCAATTCTCAGTTCCACTCTATTTGTCATTAAACAGCGTTCCTCAATATTACACACAAAATGAAAGGATAAAGATACATGGCGATTCTACGATGGTAGAAACTTTCGAGGCATATAAAACAACTGACTAAAGTTTCCTATTGAGATGCGGGTATCAGTTAACGGAAAGGAATCAGTGAAACCAGTTCAAACTCTTACTGGAACACTTTACACTAATGCGCATAAAAGATATCAATGCAATTTTACAAATTCTAGATAAAAATCAGAAAATATGTAGTTTTTAGTCTTTTAAGGCAACTTATGGGTCAAGTTAGGGATGTTTTCTTGCTGCTGCTACCCCGTAACATATTATAAACCTTTGCATGTTATTTGGAGATGAGGTGGTTATCAATAAGTAAGCTCCATAGTACCGAGAGATGCTAAAACGGGTCATTATTCCACATGGTATATTGACCATAATCGAAACAATCAGGGTGACTGCCTTAGAGAAGGTCATATAAATATTTTCAAATGCTATTGTTAGCGTGTTAGATTTTCGTCAAACTGTTAACGTAAACTTATACCAAACTCAATTCTTCGTCTTCTATGTGCCATGTTCCTTCAGGACGTAGGCGATCATGGCCTTCCACGCCTCACTATCCCTCGTAGCTTTAACACGCTTTCTACTGTTACCTCACCCAAACCCCGCTCTACCATCCATCTGCTCAGGCCCATCAGATATGTTATCCACTACTTTCCCCTGTCTCTCTTTCACTCTATCTGATTTGTGAGTGTCAAATTCTTCAAAATTTCCTTTCTCATCACCTGTCCCAATAACTTTAGCTGTCTTTTCCTGATGCTCAGTATTAATATCCTTTTCGTTTCCATCCTTTCTAAAACTTAATAATTGCTCAAATGCTCGATCCATGATATCCACAGCATCCTTCTGTAGGACAACTTTTCAGTTGCTTCAATTTTTTTTTCATTTTCGTATTTTCTAGTATTCACTGCGATATTGAAGAACAGAAATCACATAGCAATCCAGTACTCTCTTCTTTATTTCTAACAAAATCTTCCGTCTCTTAATACTCTGCTCAACTTTGGAATGCCTCCTTGGCCCTGCCAGTTCAATTAAGTTCAGTAAATATCGAAAAACACACAAGCATTAATGAAAGGAAGGTTTACCAAATTACCATTACATTAGTATTAAAATTATATTAAAACGTATTAAAATACTATATCTGTTTCATTGATTAAATGTGATTACAACGATGCTTCGCTAAAAGTGCGTATCATCCAGTGAGAATTAAATTTGCTACACAGTATATTAGTCTGTTAATCTAATTCGGCTATGTGCACAGGTAGACGTAAGTTTTAGAAAGTTTTGAACAGTAAAGAGGAACAGACTATATTTTCGAAGGTTTGAGATAACTGCTACTACTAATACAATTGAGTCAACAATAAACTGTATAACTATATATCTTACATGTACATCTACAAGAATAATTAAAAGAATCTACAATCTTATTGTCTTAACCTGGAATATTAGTGTAGCAATACAGAAGACAATTATCTCTCTTTGGTGGAGATGAGTCACATGTGTTATGTGATGGTCTTCTTAGTGACGTCGCTTCATACAGTGACGAGAGTGGCCAGTCATTCAGTTTGTTTACAGCAGTCAAACTGACCGGTTGCTTTTTTAGCCTAGGCAAAATGGTTCAAGCTGAGACTAAGTTTGCCTCCCCCAGCAGCTTACAAAAATATGGTGCCGTTTTCCTTTTAGAATATAACTTTTCCAGATATAGAAACAATCTCCTGCTTGCAGTCCTCAATATGAGAAAGCCCAACACTCACCGGTTCCAGTTTGTAGAATATGTCCTCGCTTGTGACATAGTACATAAATGCGATTCATTTGAATCTGGGGTCCTAAATATGGCTTCTCCACACATAGGAGTATCTCCATATTTTATATAAGATCCTACCTTTTTGTTTCTCTTTACACTCTGCTCACTGTGTAGATATATGTGATATATTATTCTTCGGGTGGAACACATGTATATATGGTTTTGAATATGTCTTAGTGATATAAAATCTCTCTGAGAACAAAGCATATATTTATATTTCTTTTTAGCTATTCCGCCCCGTCCGTGAAATACGATGTTTTTATGCCATGGATATAATAATGTTCATAACGGTAGAAATACAAATGAGGAAATAAATCTTTCTTCCGTAGCTCTCTCCCGCTACACCAGCTTCAGTCACTTTCCCACCGCTTCTCTGTGCCTTTCTATAAATACTTTCATTCTAAGTGTTATGACGAACTTTGCTCTATGGTACTTAGACGTTGTGAGTTTAAGCGCAGTGCTGTATTAGTAATAAGGTCTCACCACTTTACAGCTGAATTTACTGAATTTTATGTAACCGTAAGTTTTTGCTAACAGTTTCTGTAGAATTCTCTGAGGCTTCTTACTTTCCAACGAACTTTGATCTTCAAAAATTGAAATGCACTGTCAATCGTCGTCTACTGTCTTCTTAATTCCTCTTTTATTATTTTCTCGCTCCTGAACAATGGTTTTAGTTTTTTATTCTTTAACAGTCCGCAACCACTAGTATCTTACTGGCTTTATTGACTTGCATGGTTTTAAATTATTTTAAAATGTTAATTCAGTAAACGAACGTTTGCAGGTGCTCACTAACCTTTTGAAGATAATTCAGTCCGGATAAAATTTTCTCAGAATCAAGAAATAGCATTTTCATTATAAAGAAAACTGTGTTAGTTAAAAACACGACAATTTTTTTCAATCAAAATTGCAACTCATTGAGTTAACGACGCGTAATTTCTGAAGGTTAAATACTTAACTTTTGATTTATTTATAGGATTTAAAGTCTGTATGTTCATCAGTAGAAACCTTAAACAGTACTTTCTTAGAAACTGTGTTTACCTCATTCTCTAAAATTGACAAATACAAGGTTACTGTATGCACGACTGGCTTCCCTCGTTGTGGTCGGTAACCGGTATCGGAAAAAGACATCTCTGAATTCAAAAACGGTTAGGTGTAGAGTTACCAATTTAAAAACTATTAGGTTCTTCCAAAAGTTCGTAAACACTTGCGAAATGGGTCTATCTGGTCCAGCACAATCGAGACAACCGATGGTTTCAGAAAGAGCAAGAGACACCGTCGGTTCCAAAACAAGATCGATTCGGCAAGAAAGTCATGTTGTGCGTTTGGTGGAACTTTGAAGGATTCGTGCATTTTGAATTGGTTCCGAATGGTCGTGCCATCAGTGCCGAACTTTACTGTCAGCAACTTGAGCGAGTCTACGAAAAGTTGAAGCAAAAGCACCCGGCTCTGATCAACCGAAAGCGCGCTTTGATGCAGTAGAACAACGCCAAGCCACACACCACCAGGAAGACCAAAGACAAGTTTGAAGAGCTGGACGGGATTGAGGTTCTGCCACATCCAGCCTTCAGTCCTGACTTTGCTCCATCAGATTACGGCCTTTTCAGCTCAATGCATCACTTTCTGAAGGGCCGCCGATTTGACTCGTTTGATGAAGTCGAGGAAGCGTGTCAAGAATTTATTGATTCGAAGCCGGCTGAATGGTACTTTGACCAAATCAGAAAGCTTGCAGGTCGATGGCAGAAAGTTTTGTAAAATGATGGTCTTTATTTTGAGCAATAATCTTTGTTGTTTTTGCGAGTAAAATTTCAATTTTTTGCAAGTGTTTTCTGGTAACCTTAGATTACTTAGCGAGTAAAATTTCAATTTTTGTAAGTGCTTACTTTTGGGACAACCTAATACTTGTTAAAGAAACCACAACAACAACCTGGCTTGGTAAGATTGTGGTTCTGTAACCTGCAGTGGAGTGTACAGGGTTAACAACAATCTGTAAAAAATGGAGAATGTAGAGGTAGGAAACTACAGTAGCAACACCTAGCGTGGTGTGCATTTGACCCAACAGGGAGCGATATGAAAATTGTCACCATTTTATGTTTTAATTTCGCTCATGCACTTTGTATGATTTTGATCTTATCAGTTGCACAATAGGATGAGTTGGGCACCCTCTGTGACTAAAAGAGCGCCATGACGCAAATCATTCCGTCGGAAATTTGTAAGCGGCATGCTGGAATACTTGGCATTCTCACCAGAAGCTCCAATACGAACATTTCAGAGTGTTTTATTACCAATCTTATGACAGTCAAAGGATTCGGAAAGAGTTGAATAATATATCCAGTTAAAATCATCGTGTGTAGAGTGATCACTTAATAATTGCGACGTTATGGCTCTATTCATCTTCCAAATGAGCCTCAGATTCAACATGAAGTCCTACATCCAGGGCTTTGAAAAGATAGTGGCACACTGGGTCAAAAGGATGACTGCTGGAAGACCCGTTTTCTGGCAACGGGACTCTGCACCATGTCACACAAGCAGAAGAACACAGTCATTGCTGTTAAAAAATTTCTGTGACTATATCACGCCTTACATCAAGCCACCAAACTCCCCAGATAGTAAATCCTTAATTATTGTGGGTCGCAGTTGAGCGATAGGCCAACAAAACTCTTTGGGACACCAAAATGAACTAAAGCAATGATTATGACAAAATTCATCAACTTAAACAAAAAGACAGCCTAAAACAGTTATAGGAGATTCCGAAGTCGTTTAGAGGCCCTGGTTGAAGTCAATGACAATTTTATAGAATAAATTTCCTCTTTTGTATTTAAAGATATTTTTGTGTAATTTTGTAATTTATGTTAAAATGAGATGTAAGTGTCATTTTCATTTGTTCGTAATTTAGTCAACGACTTATCTATCGCACCTTGTATATTCTAATAGAAATTTACAATGTTTACAGCAACTACTTGGGTGTGTTACTTTTTAAAACACGTCCATTTTGTATGTGCATGTTTGCTTTGTATGCGTATATAAAATTGAATTTTAACTCAAAAACTCGGTCATTATAAATCCTGTTTTCGCATTTCGTTAGTTTAATTCCTTTATCCGAAAAGGATCTTTTAAATCTTCATGCACTTTTTTTATTTTCGTAATGCATTTCGACGAACCCTTGCAAAAAAAAAAAATAAATCAGTACATTACTGATTAATTTTAATATGCGTAAGTCACGTGTATAATAAATAATCATTCGTTTTCTTAGTCTGTTTATTTGTTTAACGGCCTAACTCCTTATGCGTCGGTTAATACCGAAAGTTAATTTTGGGAGAGGCATGAGTAATTACTTTTAAAAAGTGCACTGATTGTATTTTTAATGTATTCCCAGTAATTTATTTCAAGTGTATTGCTGGTAATAACTTTATTTCGAAAAACATATTGCAAGTAATTCATTGAAAAATGTATTGCTGGCAATTTTTTGTTTTCAAGATTGTATTGTTGGTTATACTTTTTAATTGTATTGCAGGTAATTTTTTATGAAATATTTATTGCTAGTAATATTTTTTTTAAAAAATGTAATGCTGGTTATTTTTTTTTTCAGAAAGTGTATTGGTGTTCAGTTTTTCCAAAATTTGTTACTGGTAATTATTTTAAAAAATGTACTGCTAGTAATTATTTTGAATAAATGTATTATTGGAATTTTTTTTAAAAATGCATTATTCATATTTTTTTACAAAAATGCATTACTTATAATACTTTTAAAATATATTGCTGGTAATATTTTTTTTCAAAAATACATTGCTGAAATTGTTTTTTAGAAAATGTACCGGCTGTTATTATTTTTATTTTTCAATAAATGGATAATGAGGATTAGAAACATTCTGTTACATCAATTCCTTCTAAGCTAGGAACGTAGTCTTTTAAAATATCAACAGACGAGATATAAAACTATCTTTACCACTGAACAAGACAGACAAGAATATATTTAAACAAAATTATTCCTTTCTGTAAAATTCTCTTCAAACGCATACTTGTTCGTTATTTTTTACCCATTATTCAAACAATAACAAAAATTTCTTACAACTTTATAAAACATTCAGCTTGAATACTATGGCATGTAAAACGTCTACGCATGCATAAAAAACGGGAATATATTTCTTGCCAGAAAACTTAGACCATTTGAACTAATGACAAAAGGCAATACTCATATTTTTGTATTTAATCAATAAAATATATCATTTCATGTTTCTGCTGATAAAGTTTCTATCCATGGTGCAGAACAAAAATAATGATCTTACATAAAATAAAATAAAAAAAAACTTTCTTCTCTTTTTATTTGCTTGATAGAATTCACTATAGTCTTCTTCTGTTCAAAAGATTTCCAATGCCACAAAGATTAACCGCAGTTCTTCTTTTCCAGAGGGAATTTACGATCAAGTTCCATTTCCATTGACGAAGTCACACAAAAAAGTTTTTTTTTTCTTTTTCTTCCTGCACAAGATGGCTTCTTTCCGCTCAAAGAAAATCAGTGAGTTAACTTTTTCATCAAATGAGAAGACCAAGTAGACAGGGCAAATTACTCCTTTTTGTAAGAATTTTTGCTTTATTTTTTTTTCTTGATTGTATATTTTAAACTCAAACTTCTACGTTTATACTCTTTATAAAGAAGCTGTTACTTTTTTAAATTCTTGTCTGAACTGGTCTTTCAAGTTATTTTTCTCTCTTTCTTTCTTTGTCTCCTCCTAAAAGTGCCTAGCCCATGTATTTTCTTCTTATTTCTAATTTACCATTTGTTTTTTTTATTTTCTAATCGATGTTCTCCATCGCAATTGAGTGTTTAAATTTTGTTAAAACTTTCTCGTTTGAAATCGTTCACATTTTACATTATTTTTTCTTTCTTTTTGTTTTCCTTTTTTTTACTTTGTTGCTGTACTAGGGGGCCATTATTGCTTGCTTCTTGTAATTGACCTGTGCCCCCTATCTCCCCGCTTAATTTATTAGAAAGTTAGTTAAATATTGCATAGTCAAAAAGCTCTGTTGATAGCCGATTCAACTACCAAAATAAATTATTCTGATCGAAAACTCGAAGAAATTAACTGGTGGTGAAATCGATTGGGCTTTTTTGGTTGATTATTTAAAATTATTTTATATGCACTGTGATGCACTGAATATCGGCTCGAAACGAGAAATCGGAGAGCCGAGTTTGATTTGCGAGTTGAATTCGTTAGATTCACTTACGTAAAAATACCCTTGGTAAAGGTATTAATCCATCTCTTCCCTCCAGTTATAGGTCCAATAACGAAACAGATTGGGTTCTGTAGCCTTGGTTGGCAACCAGTCTACCGCAGAAAGTAACGGTAACCTACTGCGGGAAAATCTTCTACCCAGTCATTTATGTCTCTTTTTCGACATGATCGCCCAAGCATTTATCACGTATGACACTTAACTGATTTAAGAGGTATCGCTCTAAAAGTTTTAATACTTTGTTGAATCTGTAATGGTTATCTCGACTTTTAATAAGTTAACTCAGCAACATTTACTTTTAATAGAAGTAGATAGGCTTTCTTATCACCCGGTCCAAATTCCATTCTCTTCTCTTAAACAGGAATAGAGACTCATCCCTTGTTTCCTATTTAGAAAGAGATTCCTGGTTCCTTTCCTCTCCTCAGGCCTTAATAATGGTGTTGTCATAAGTTTTTTGTGATATGCGTAGATGATGGCAAGTGTCTTCATACTAAGAGTACCATGTTGGCAGCTCTCTGATTGCTGCTTCCCGACTGGTAATTAGTAGTCCAAACTCTTACATAGCATTTAGTGTGACTGCTCTGATCAACAGTTGAAAAATATCGGGGTTCTCGCTGTGCCATGTCGTGCATAGATGGGTGTCTCTACAAGAACATACAGTAGGAAACTCTGAAGTAACACTATGATGCAGCCTGTTCCTGTCCCGTTCTCCCACGTGTTACATTTGACGGCCGACTGCTACTATTGCCCTAGACCTCTCCTGACCAAAACAAAAATATAAAACTAAAACAGCCCAACAAAAAATACCTCTCAACATTTCTTTGACTAACATCCGTGGTATTAAAACAAAGTTTTGCAATGTGAAATCGTTCTTCGAAAAGTCCTCATACGTTATAACTCTCTGTGAAACGAATCTTAACTAGCAATTTTAACAATCCCTTCTTCTGAGTTTCCGATTCCCGGCTACCTTCCTCTCTTTAAGAAGGACTCTAATGTCCACATACATAGCCTGGGAATTCATGTCCACGAACGTCCCCAGCTGGCTAGCGAACTCTCTCTCTCTCTCTCTCTCTCTCTCTCTCTCTCTCTCTCTCACCTCCAGACTATTCTTACATGTCTTCGTCTCTTTCTACTGAACTGAGTCAGTTATCTCTTCTTTCTCTACATCTCCCTCTCCTCCCATGAAGGTTGCGTTCTAGATAGTATTTCTGACAATATGGACAAGACCGTTTGGAAATATATTTGTGTTCGATGACTTCAATGCTCATCATGCCAAGTGGCTTAACACTCTGTCACTGATTTTGCTGACATCCATACCCTGAAATTCTCAATCAGTTACACAAGTGCTGGACTTTCACACGAGTTTCTCCAATAACCCTGAAGGATTCATTTCTCTTCACTAGCTCCGTCCCTGACTTATGTGTTCCTATTCAGCTTTGCCCTACTGACAACACTGATCACGTGGTGGTGTCTGTAAACATCTCTTACCGATTCCCCCCAGCCAAGAACCTCATTTCGTGGGGACTCATTTCGTGATTTTCTTGGTGACATCCCTTGGAACAAAGTTTTTAGTCTCCCTATTCAAAAATGCGCCTTTAAGGTCTCCTTCTGGGTAAAAGCCAGTATTGATGCTTTCATTCCAGAAAAGAATTTCCAAGTTAAATTTCATTCATCTCCTTGGGTCTTTCTTGCATGCTCGGCCGTTGTTGCCCACAGAAATCACTTCTTCCGGCTGTACCGGAGTAACGTCTGATTACAACAGACGCCTCTTTGTTTCTGCTCGTGATGAATATGAGCATGTCCTAAATGAAGCAAATTTATTCTTTACTGTTAGAATGAAACAGTGTATAGCATCTCGGAAGTTCGGCTCTAGAGATTAATGTGGGCTCTGCAAGTGTGTGCTAAACAGTAGTAAACCTTCAATCTTTCCTCTATTTAATAAATTCGAAATCTTCGTATCTACAGCAGACAAAGTTGAATGCTTTGTTCGCAAGTACTCTTCCAACTCAACACTTGACATGTCTGCAAAACCCACACTTCCCACCTAGAACAGAAGCTCTACTGAGTGATATGTCTCTCAACCCCGTCTATGTTCTCGAACATCATTTCAAAATTAGACAACCATAAAGCTAGTAGAGGTGATGGAATCCTAGCCATCGATCTAAAGAAATGTGCTCCTGATCTGACTCTAGTGCTCTTTAAACGACAACTATTGCCTGTTTGTTTCCTGCTATTTAGCTTGTTTGAAGTCTTCATCTGTAGTTCCTATTTTTAAGCAATAGTGAACTCTCTGACCCCTGTCACTATTGCCTTATTAGCCTCTTACCAATTTTCGGCAAAATATTCGAGGCACTCAGCTCCTCGCCTCTCACGACCTACTCTCTGAATAATAATAATAATATGGCTCAGCTTTGCTAACTCTACCGTTGCTGTGCTAACGACCATCACTGAATGTGTATACCAGGCTCTTGATAATAAAGGTGAAGCTCGAGCTTTTCCTCTCGGTAAAGTAGTCGTTTCCTGATGCTCAGTATTATTTTTTTTCATTTCCATCTTTTCTAAAACCTCAATATTGCTCACGTGCTTAATCCATTATATCCGCAGCATCCTTCTCTAGAACCACATTTCAGTTGCCTCAAGTTTTTCCTTCATCTTTGATGATATTGTCCAGCTTTCACTGCCATATCACAAACCAGACATCACATAACTATCCCGTACACTCTTCTTTGTTTCTAGCAACGTTTTTGTCTCTTAATAATCTGCACAGTTTCTGGAATGCGTCCTTTGCCATTCCAATTCACCTTCGGATCTCAGTTTCACACTTTCTGTTTTCCATTAGAACACTTTCCAAATACTTAAATTTTTGTACTTGCTTGATTTTAGTATCCCCAACACGTAATTGACATTTTGGGATCCTTTGTCTGCTGATGGTCATACTTTCGGTTTTGTATTAGTTTATTTGTAGTCCTTTCTTTCAACTTTCTTTATCTACTATTTGAGGGAGGAGGTCTTGTAGTTTTCTTCAGGTGTCAGTATAGCACTGTATAATCTGCGTATCTTATGTTTTTCAGATTGTGACCGCCAATGACGAATCCTGGCATAAATTCTAGGGTCCTCAGAATATTCTCGCTGTACAACGTGGCCTGATTATTTTGTTTAATAACAGCCTCTACTATTTTGAATCTTTTCTTGTAACTAGTGTTACAGAATATTTTGTTGTTGTCAACTAATATTTGTCTTATGTTGATAGTTATGCATACACATACATATATATATATATATATATATATATATATATATCTGTGTGTGTGTGTGTGTGTGTGTGTGTGTGTGTGTGTGTGTGTGTGTGTGTGTAATATATGTAGGATTTTTCAGACAGAAACTGATCCTCTTTCAAACCAGATTTATTAATATTATTTGACTATGCAATTATTACATTGAACATTTCTATTTATGTTTCATGCAGACACTGAGCTTAATTTATGCTATGAAATGAATTTTACGTTTTGAATTATTTGGGTCTTTTTTTTTCTTTTTCTTTTTCTTTTTCTTTTTCTTTTTTTTTTCTACTCGAACATTTCAACACCTTTGCAGGCAAATGAAAAAAAGCGAAACTTCAAATGAAAAGAATCAATATCTTTATTCATTATCTTATTGGTAAAAGCATTCAATTACGAGACACGAGGTGACTGGCGACGTTGCATGTAAAATGCTTAGCCGTGAGTAGAATTCTTTTCAGAAGAAAAATTACGAACCGAACTTGAATAATTATGACATTTCCTTGCGGCGATGAAAAGCTGATTATTTTTAAATGGTAATTTCAGATGTCAGGTAACTAAAGAGCATTTCTCAACCATTTCTTTTCAACCAATTATTCATAAAGTTGATTAAAATACCTGGCACCGGCGCAAAACAAGGTTAAGTGTAAGTAGTGATGATAAAACCCGACATAAATCTAATTAGTTTTACAGTCATTTGACGATAATAAAATTATTAATCACTTGTCGGACGTAACTTGGAATTATAACACCTTATTTTAAAGACCTGATGGCAACTTCAGTGACAACAATGTTAGAAGGATTTTTTCCTTTAATAATGCTTTATTTTCATGTTTTTAATCTCATGTATAGTTTTATTTTTAGTTTTATATTTAATCTTTGATTTATATATATATATATATATATATATATATATATATATATATATAAGAGAGAGAGAGAGAGAGAGAGAACGCAAATTAAAAGTGACAAGTGTTACTTTCGTTCTCTGAACATATTTGGGATTCAGACATTATAGAAACATCAATTTTCATATTTAATCATTTGTCAAAAAGACCGCTGTGAGAGCGACTGTGCCAATTTCTGGATAAAGTCTATTTTTTATAAATTCTTTTATCGCAGGTATAAATAACTAGGATTATTTTTAACGAAAGGAAATCAATACTAAACATATATAATACATTACCTTAAATGGCAGAAGTAATGGACAGGTACATCCAGCCGTGGGTGTGGTTAACAAAGGACAAAGGTGATTGACACATATATCCGGCCGCCAATGATATCAACAAATGCAACAACAAAATAAACACAAACGACAACCGGCTTGAAAGGCGATGGTCGGCAAGGATATAACTGAAAAATCCATCCGACCATAGATAAAGTTTAACCAGAGACAAGAGTGGTTGACAAATATATCCGGCTGTAGATGATGTCAACAGAGAGACAACTCGAAAAAGCAAAAGTGCGTGAGAGTTTTGGGGTATATAAAAACTGGGGTTTTTGGCTGAAGTCACATAACTCTCTCTGGCTTACGACTCCCGACGGCCTCTTCGTGTGCGCAACTCTCCTGCTCTACATAAATGTCACCAAAGAATAAAAATATAAGATTATATTTTTAGATATACCTGTTCCTCGTTCTTTGTTCAGATCTAGCGTAATACAACATACACGATTTGGTGCGTAGTGACTCGTTGTGTTTTTTTTAAAAAAGCATAGACTGATAACAAACCTGGTTACCATCTACGAAAACACTAGACGATCATTGTATAACTGACGAAATCAAGGAAAAGTAGGTAAATTTTGATTTTACCTTGTGTTTACTCTATTTTTGTAGTTACAGAAAAATTGCTAGTTTAAAAAAAAGAAAACAAAGAAATTTTTTTTAAAATCTTAAAATGGCACAGCATACTTTTTAATTTCGTTCAGAGTTTGACCATGGAGGTGAGAAATGTGACTACTTTGGTGGCGAGCCGAGTGTTTACTGAAAGAAAAATAAGGACTTGTTCGTTAGTGACGACAGAAATCTGGGCAGGACTGATAGTGTGAAGATGCGTATCGATACTGAAAGGCATGAGCTCATAAGAAAGCACTCGTATTTCACACTACTCAAACACAGAAAGATTACTGATTCAGCAGTCAATGAAATGATGCAGGCAGGCGTAATATGGATGTACAATAGCCCGCGGGGTCTTCCAATAGTTTTAGTGAAGAAGAAAGATAGCATAGCAGTAAGAGATTTTGTGTAGATTTTAGGGCACTAAAAAAAATTACAAAGAAATATGCTCGACCACTTCTAGTTATTGAGGATATACTGACAACACTCAGGTCGTCGTTAAGATACTTTTCGAAGCTTGATTTAAAATCAGCGTACTGGCAAGTTAAACTCTATGACGATGACAAAGAGAAAAGTGCATTCACTTTCCACAGGGGTTTGTTTCATTTTAATGTTATGCCATTTGGTTTCGGAGACGACCCCGCTGTCTTCCAGGAATTGATGTCAGTTATTTCAAGAAGATTTAGCTCTGGCTTATCTAGATTATATTTTGATATTTTCGAATACAGTGAAAGACGTCTTGAAGCATACAGACATGGTCTTGAGTAGTTGACGTAAGCATAATCTCAAGTCCAAACCAGCAAAGTGTGAGTTCTTAAAAAAGAGACTCAATACCTGTGCTTCAAAATTTGTTTAAGGAATACAGCCAGATTTTGATAAAATCATGGTTATAAAGTCAGCTTAGACTCCAACCACTGTTAGGCAAGTGAGGGTTTTCATTCGAATGACCTCATACTATCACCGCTTTATCAGAAATGTTTCTGATATTGCCGAGCCGCTGATTAGTCAAACAAGAAAGTATGCATGGTTTAAAGAGGACGACGTCTGATCCTAACGATGAATCTCTCATCAGGCTGTCTGTTGCATCTCATCTTAGAAAAAGTGTGCTGGTTCAATACCATGATGAAAGTGGCCATATGGGTGTGGGTAAAGCATTTCATTCAATAAAACAGAAGTATTTCTGGCTCTGTTTACTAAGAGATATTAATGATTTTGTAGATAAATGTATTTCGTGCCAGACAAGAAATATGAAGAAGTAGCAACCCCATATGCAGGAGTGCGATTTGCCTCCATTCCCTTCGCAAAGCTTCCTTTGGATATTTCTTGACCCTACACAAACTCTTATTTGGGTAACCAATATATAGTAATATTCATAGATATATACAGTGGTTGGACTGAGGCTTTTGCTGTTCCTAAAACGAAGGTAGAAACAGTGGTGCACCTTTTCGTCGATGAGAATTTCCCCAGATTTGATGCACCACTTCATCCTTTAACCAATAATGAGCCGGGGAAAATCAACGAAATCATGAAAAAGATATTAGAAGACCTAAATGTACACCATGTGACAACTTCATTTTATCACCCACAGAGCACCGGTAAGGTTGAAATCTTTCGTAAAACAATGCATGATTTTCGAGCTAAGAAAATTGTCAGCAACGAACAGTCAAGATATTTACATCAAACAGATGTTAGTGGCTGTCAGGTTTCATATAAGCGAGACTATAAAATTTTCACTGTATTACTTGCTTTATAACGGTTTTCCAGTACGCAAATGTCGACACTAACGTGAGAAATCAGACGATAAGTTAATATAGCACTGTATCTGGAGACGACGTAAAACAGCGGATAAAAATGTGTCTACTATTAAAAAAAGAAGTTAGAATGGAAGGCATTACCAGTTAGTCATTCACTCTCATGGATGATTGCCCAAAGTGTAAAACATCAGAGTCTACTAATGTAGATGAGGAAGTTTCTAATGGATCACCTAGCAGCGAGGTAAGCGATGTCTAAGTGGCTCAATTGTCCATTTATGAACGCAACACTAAGCGATATCTAAGTGGAACAATTGTCCATAGATGAACGCAACACTAAGAAAGAGCAACTGAAAAGTCTTGTAGACTTACTGGTAGATATGTTGTAAGATAAGCTAGAGAAGTAAACTGAGGAGTGCTTGAGACAGAGAGTTAGGAACTGTTGGTGATACGACTAATCCTCCAAGTAAACCGCATGCCCATCATCAACAGATAGAATAGGTAACTTTTCTTCCATTTTGTTTGCTTGTTGTTGTCGCTGTTGTTTTCTTGGCCCGATTGTGAAGTATATGGATTGCAGATAATGGTAGTTTTTCCTTGTTCAAACAGAGAAGAAATGAAGAAATTACATGTCCGACGTTAAACTCGTGTGACATTTAAACTTAAATATACATTTAAACTGAAAAATCTTAAAAACTGTACCAAGCTGGCTATCCACGTGTGGAAACTAAAAATGAAAAATGGAAAAACCCTGAGTATGGTATTGGTGTATAGTAAAAGTAGCTAAACCATACAATAGTGGTCATGTATGCAGATTGTGCAAGAAGGAAAAGTTAAAGATCAAAAATAATTTCCAGATGTAATCACACCTATAAATACATATTAAGATCATAGAAACATGGATGAAAAGGTTTTAAAATCCTTAAACAAATCCTCCCTAATTTTGAAATTATTCCATTTTTTAAAAAATACAGTTGCGAGTTCGTAAAAAATTCCTGTTTGTACGTTTGAAAAATGGAAAATCAGTTATTATAAATCATCTGAAGAAATCGAAGGGTTGAAACTTAGGTTGCGGAAATAAATCATTTTCAAATGCTTTGCATTCGTGCCAGAAGCTAAAATATGAAACTTTTCAGAGTGTATTGACGTTAATCTTCGGATATTGCAGGAGATTTGGAAAGAGTTGGAGAGTTGGATTAGTCTAATGCAGATTACGAAGGTACGGCAGTTCGGAAAATTCACTCTGATCATTCTGAGAGAAAAATACATTTTTGGTAAACCTCATACTTAACAGAAACTCTTACATCAAGTACCTTGAGGGTGTATTGTTACCCTAAGTCTTGACCAGGGTGGCTGCTGGAAGATAGGACTCTGTGCCAAGCAAGAGAACTCAGCCACGGATGTCAAACAATTTCTGCAGTCACATCATCCCTTACATCTGGCTGCTTAACTTCCTAAGCTGCACCTTATTATGTGTGGAATGCACTTGAGCAAGAGACCGACAAACTCGTTGTAATACCGAAAATGAACTGAAGGCAAGAAGACCATCAAAATATTCCGAAGTGGTCTATAGGCTGTGGCTGAAGCCAATGGCGATATTACTGAATAAATTTACCCTTTAGTATTTCAATATATTTTTGTGTAATTTTGAAAAATATATCTGTTAAAATGAGATGTTAGTCTTACTTTCTTTTTCTGCGTAATTTCTATAACAATTTATTCATCGCAACATTTATATATATATATATATATATATATATATATATATATATATATATATATATATATTGTAACAATTTTCTCAAAGCACTCACATACTACACTCTAATGAGAGGCAAAAAGCCAAAAGACTTCTTATTCAGTTACTTTACTTATTTCCTCTGCGGATTTTTGTCAGAGCTGCACTTTTTTATCATAAACCAGAATTTGATGTAAAAGGATCGAAACAAAATTAACTGACACGTAACGAAAATTAAAAAGAAACTAATGAAACAGAAAGAAAAACGCAATGTAAACGAAAGAACATCCAGAAAGCAATATAAACAAATAAACGACTGATCGAAGAAAGATAAAAAAGTCCTAAATATATCTTAATAAAACAACGTTTTATATTTTATATTTTTAATAAAAAATTAGTGTTAGTCAAAAGTTTTTTAAAAAATTGTTTTTTTTTAATCAAAGATTGTTAATGTCACTGCTGCGCAACAAGAACATGGATATGTCATCGGTATACAAGGAAACGCTGGCTCGATCCCCACCAGGGAGAGCGATTCCACAGTTGCAGTTTGAACTTCTATTCCTGCTTCTGCAACTTTAAGATCTTTTGAATCTCTATAAAAGATTTCCTCTTTTGTTCTTGCACTTTTAAATTCAAATTATCCTAGGGAGTTGCAATGCGTTCAAACATCCATCGAGAACTGCACTGCTCAAATTCTTCAATAATTCGAACCATCTTCTCAAATAGCCACACACTTTCTTTTCCATATTCTCAACTGTTTCAATGCCACTTCACGATACTTAGAAGTTTTAGAAAAATGTCATATTGATATACCCATGTCTGAAATCGGCCAGGCGTCCCGGCTTGTTCATTTGTTCAATATTGGTTCAAGGTCTGTCTAACATTTCTGGGAAGCATTTGTATGTTTTAAAATTAGCATTGAATATTTTACCCAGAGACTTAACTGGTTTTTCGTTTAACGACGGGATAATGGTTTCTGCAAACTTGAAAGGGAACTTTTGTATCATAATCCTTCTCTTCCATGTTAATGATTTCAATTTTGTTGGTTTAAACTGCATTCTTGCCCAATTATTTATCTTTTCTAAACTCTGCAATATCCACCGACAACCAGCAACAGTAGATGTAGTAACTGCCAGGTCATACATACATGCAAGGATTAGTGGAGGATATAGTTAAGGTGAATAATATTGTACATCCAGTGATAATTTCTCAATACCAGTCAGAAGATATCAAATCGGAGCTTTTCTTTATATTGAAAACTTCTGTATAAGATTCTTTACACAAATAGGAACATGGTATCTTCTTAGAGCTTTGGTGACTAATTTTTGTGGAATGGATCCATATGCACTAGCAAGATCCAGCCACAGTACGACTAGATCACCTTTCCTTTCTTTGGCTTCTCTTAGAAGCTTCCTTATCACACATATGCTTTACGCATCCTGGGACACCTGTAATCCCACCCTTCTTAATAGAAGTATCTATGTAAATGCTGACAACAATATAATTCAGAACTCGTCATGACAGGAGTCTGAAAAAGATTTTATTCTCAGTGTCCAGCAAATAAATCGTTTTGATCTCTTCAATTATTTTAGAGTTTTCTTCTTTAAAAATGGTGAAGAGCCACTGCTATGCAACTCAACTCTTCTTCAAATTCTTGTATCTTCCAGAGATGTACCTGAATATTCGGACATCTCTTATAAACACTATGGGAAGCTCCGCTGGGTTCTGAGGCTGAACATGATCTAGCTACCAATATGGCCTTCTTTAATTCTTTCAATTTTTCTGGCGTTTGAAGCTACACTATTATATTATTTTCTCTTAGATTCTTTTCTCTATCTTAATAACTGGGTGTCTCTCGTAGAAAAGAATTTATTTCTTCTGCCGTACACTCAAAATTACTATATTCGAGTATCCATTACAATAACGTTTAAAGTAATAAATACGTATATATATATTTGTGTATTTGTGCGTATGTATGTGTGTGAACAAAGACAAGAGGAAATGTATTTTACCCGATGATATTCGTCCACAGATTAACGAAACAATTATTGATTATTTACATTTACAAGTATTTATACACAAAAGTAAACACGTCTTTAGTGTTTCATATTTTTAATTAAAAATGCTCATAAATGTACTTCTGTCTAATTGAAAATTAAGGTAAATTATAGGAACGCATGAAAGGTTATATAAAAACTTAATGATAATACCTTCACTGTCATTTTCAATGAAACCTGTATAAAAGAGAGATTGTTAGCCAAATACACAATATATATATATATATATATATATATTAACAATAAATTAAAAAAGGTAACGAAACTTACATAAGACTGTGTAAAGTTTTGCAATGATAATGTTCTGCATGGTCAGAGAAGAATAATCTTATTTAACTCAAAGAAGCTCTAACATCGCAAAATTTAATCGCAAAAATGGTCAGTAGTTATTTAAGATATTCTGTTGTCTCTCTTTCTCTGTCTCTCTCGCTCCCTCTATCTATCTATCTATCTATCTATCTATCTATATATATATATATATATATATATATATATATATATATATAAGTGTATTTCTGTGTTTGTCAGCGTGTTTGCTTTTGTGTGTGTATGTATATAATAACAAATTATTTATCGTTTTATTGTTTTGTTGCCTTAAATATCTACAGGGTGCAATAATTAAATATTTCTATTATATTTTTAATTTTGCGTATGCACGCTGTTTGTTTTAAATTTTGTTGATTACACAGTATAATAGGGTCAGTTGATATAATTCATTGTTTAACAAAACAAAGTGTGTAAATGTTATTGTTTTAATTTTTTTAATTTAATGCTTATAAATGTACTTCTGTGTAACTGAAAATCAAAATAAGTCATGGAAAATGCTAAAGGATGTAATTTAATCACTAATAAATGAAAATGATTGATTTCCATTACTGAATTTCATCACAAATTCAACAATGTCATTGTTGACTTTATGATGAAATTAATATTTATATTATTTTAACCGTTTTCTTTCAAATTTAATTTATATAATCATATATGTTGGCTCAGGAATAGAGTTTTATTTTTCTTAGTATAGGAAATATTTGAAAAATATCTTTGGCCCAGATTTAAATTTTGGTTTGTTTTTGATAGCGAAAGTCTCAAGTATTTCTCTTTTAAGTTACTAATTTACAAAACAATTCTCAAAAACTAACATTTTTACTTTTGTGTATAAATTTTCTTGTATGCGCTGTGTCACTTCAGAGCGTAGGTGTTTATGGCTCTACGTAATTTTCCTTTCTTTTGTAGCCGTTAAGAATTTTTGACTTTTTGCCATCTGTCCTAAACACTGCTATGTTAACCACTCATCCGAGTTCACCATTTAGGTTATGTGTTGTTTTCTTCAGCCAATTTTGCCTTCAATCTGTCCTGTGAATTTTAAATTTTCTTAGCCCTCTTTTTTTATCATATGCTCGAAAAATTTTACCTGTCTCTTTCTGATGTGAATTATAGGTGTCCTTCTTGTTTTCATTGTATATATAACCACGTCGTTGCTCACATTTAATCCACAATATTCTCAGCATCCGTCTGCAGCACCACATTTTTGTTGACTCAAGTCTCTTTTTCATCTGTGAAGAGATTGTCTAGCATTCACTGCTATATAGGTGGGCAGCTATTACATAACATTTCAGCTAATCTTTTCTTTGTTTCTAATAAATGTTTGCATTTCTTTTGCCTGTAAACATGCATTTTGTTTGATGCGAACAGTCGCTAGATGATGGTCCGTCGACACCTGTCATTGATGTCATTCATTGTCGAATGAGGGAACAGTTCCAAGGAGTTTAACTCACTTCACGCTGTTTTTGCTAACAACAGCTGGATGGCGGTCAAGTGACACCTGTCACTCCTAAGCTAATTGACCTAACTCATTTCATACGATTATCTTTCATAATTTGGTCGTTAAAAACCATGAGTTTTCTTAAGATTTATAGTGGAGTGGTTTTCCATTGCTTTCTCCAATGTGATTTATTGAAACACCACCTCTAGCTAGCTAACCGTTGACTCAAGAATTCTTTCGCTCTTTGATAAGTATTATTTTCCATTCTACAGGGTTACTAACAAGCTGTCTCACCTAACACAGGTAAATGATAAACATTTTAAAGATTAAAAGTAACTTCTTACCTTGATTTTCTTGGGTTAATACTGAAAGGGCTTTCCACTATTCAATATTCGATCAAAGCCAAAAAGTTTCATAGCTGATAACCAGAAACTTGAATTTAAAATAAATTTTTTTTAAAAATAACATTTTTACATTTGCTTTGATAAAAGTGCATCAGAAGAGGAAACGTGTCAGGTAAGTTTTCCTTTTGTCTTTGTTGATTTTGTCTTTTTACAGTTATATATATTTTAGTTATATCTGAAAATTTAAAATTACTAAAAACCATGTACATATGTGTGTGTATGTGTGTATGTGTGTGTGTGTGTGTGAGTGTGTGACGGAGAGAGAGAGAGATTAATACAAATAAAAGTTGTTACTTGGCTGTTGTTATATTCCTGCACCTCTACTCTGGAGTTTCATTGACTTTTCATCATCATTCTATTCACTTGTCAGGAGGTATAGGTTTTATGGTTATCTATATAAATAAAACTGAAGTTATGTGTCAGTGTGTGTGTATGCATCCGTATGTGTACCCTCACTAATTTCTATTAACTTGCATATTTTTCATCCGATTTGTTTCAAAACTTACACATCACTTGCAAATTTATTATTCTACACAACAAAAAATAAATAAATTGTGCGTGGCTCTCAGTTTAATCTTAATTTCTCATTTTCAAGTTGTTTTTTTATTAAAGATGAGTTCAACACAGTAACTTTTACATGGAGAATAACTCTTTTAAAAAATACAAGAGTTATCTACCGTATTTAATGTCTGCAGATTTGGGTTGTATAAAAAAATAAAAGTACTTTTATACTCTTCATATCCCTTGCATACCGGGTACTAACTGCTAGTTTATAATATTAATGTAACTATTATTACTATTAATATCAATATAATTATTATTATTAATTTTTTCTCGTCATACGAATATATTTCTGTATTTATTGATGGAAATTACGACAAATGTCTTCCAATCGGCGGTACCCTGCCGACTATAATTTGTGCTGTCTACATTCTTTCCCGAACTTTCAGTTTCTTTGCAATGATCGTTACAATCATTCCTAGAGCTTCAAATGATTATAAGATCATCATTTTGATATTTCACAATTTTCGTAGCTCGCGGCCCGCTGTTCGATATCTATCTATTTCGTAATTCTAACTCATTTAATTTTCTGGGACAGCTACCCCCACTATCTGACAGACTTTCGTTCCTTTATCTACATTTCTTGGGGGCAGATTTTGTTATGTGCACATTGCATTTCCGGGGAAGTCACTATCCACGCACCGATATTTCTGATTTTACTTTTTGTTTTCGGTAGAACACTGTATTCATTAAAAAAATCATCGTTTCATTTATCACTATCTCTCACTCATTTCTCACAATTTTTATGTCTCTGTAACGTTGATGTTTTCCTTTCTTTGTTCTTCAACAAAAGTAATCCGTCTTGCTGTAGTGGGAGCTTTTATTGTAATTACTTATTAACCTAGGTCGAGTTTTATCACAATACTACAGATACGCGGCACCCAGTAAGAATCAAAACCATCATTCAGAAACAAATGATCTGCTAACAATTACACTATGAGTACGCACCAAAGTCATAGTATTTTATGATTCCGACTAATATTATTATGATTAATGTTGTTATTATTCTTTTTTGTGTTATATTCTTTTATAACTTGGGCGATTATGGCCCTCCACTACTTCCTATCTTTAGTTGCTCTAAGTAAATCTTTATTACAACTCTTTGTTTTTGCTGTCCTTGTTCATTTACATATATTTATTTAAATAGGTTATTTGTTGTTTTCTCTTTCTTCTACCTCTTTTCTGTATGCCTTTTAGTGTTACATTCTCCAAATCTTCTTTCTTCATTACGTACACCTATCATTTTAGTAGCTGATTTCTTGTATTTTTTGTCAGCTTAAAACTTCTGCGTTTCTCTTATGTACTACAGCATTCTCAGTATTCGACAGTAGAACAACATCTCACTCGCTTCAAATTATTTCTCCATATTTTGAGTAAATTCTTTAGCATTCACTACCATAAGGGAAATATTACAGAGCTGTCTAACTTTTCTTTTAATTATTTCTAAGGATATTTTCCGATTCCTTAATACGCTTTTTAATTCTAAAAAAGCATATTTCGCTATTCCAATGAACCTTCGGATTTCGGTGTCAATCTCCGTCATTTGTTACTATACTACTCAGATAATCATATTGCTGCACCGCCTTGATTTTGACATCCCCAATACATAACTAGCAACTTGTACTGTCTATTTTGCTGAAAAACAATCATTTTGTTTTCTCAAAGTTAACGGTTTGTCCTTTCCGTTTTTTCTTTACCACTACATTGTTTATTAATTCTTTCAGTTTTCTCTCTGAATCTGGAACGTTTATCTTTTCTATTTAAAGGAACCTTTATCAAAAATGTATGAAACTTTATCAGAAAATTAATAATTTGACAAATTGGAATAAAAGCAACTACAAGAATTGCATTATTTAGCATAGAAATATGAAGTAAAGAAAACAATAACAATTCAGTCGTCTTTAGAGTGATCTATTGCAGTAATATTATCCAGGAAAGAGAATTATCGATTTCTTGAACTCTTTTGTGCTGTAAAAGTAGTATTAGTCAGGATCGTCTAACGAATCGGACCTTTTTCATAAATGGATCTTAGCGTGCAGTTTTATATGTTGAGGTCAAGATCACATTCTGTATTCTGACAACAGGTTTGTCGGAATACATTATGTACTAATATTAGAAAGCCTGTCGGTCTAGCGGAAACACGGAAGCCGCTAAGTAGGAATCCGTACGGAGAAATAAAGATGTCACATGGCATAGAGAAATGGATGATTGTTAACTTGATTTCTACTGACGGGGCTCGGAGAAGAGATTTCTCTGATGTTGATAAGAACGGCACGTCGTAAGTAATGTAATGGCATTAAATGGAAAAATTCTGTCAGTGCTGCTGTTATTCACAGAAGCAGTGAAGTTTGGGATGTAATGGTTTGATATTCGAATAGAGACTGGCCGTTTGCTACCACAATTTTATATTGTATTTGTAACTGTTTGATGAAGTCTCTCGTTATTTTCGTTGATTCATAAAACAGATAAACTTTTTATATCCTTTTTATTTATAAAGATGGTATTTTAAAGAGTAACCATTGATAATATAAAAGATTATAACTGTATGCTTTCCAATGAATTTACAGGATAGTCGTGTTTTAATTCCAGTTGGGTTCGTTATATTCACTTACGCACAAATACCCTTCGTAAAGGTAAGGATCTACATCTTCTTCCCCTTAGCTATGGGTTAATTAATAAGACTTGCATCAGTAAATCATTATATTATATACGTGCCTATGAATATTAATGAGTATCTCTCAATCCTCCCTCATATATACGTTGAGGAGAGTTATTTTGCTGTCTATCGATTAACCTCGCTCAAACTCAATTCTGATATTGTCGGTCTCTTTGTCTTCGGGCGGAGAGTAACCCAGACGAGGCTCCACCGAAGGTTAGCGTCTCATCTGGGAAAAGTAGACATTCAGTTTTTGCCCGAGCTATATGGCTCGGATTACCCACATTAAAATGCCTTGTACCACATTTTGTCTCAAGTGTGTGTGTGTGGGGTGGGTAGTTAAATACCTATATTGCAGTGGTTATCTACTTCACGCAGTTGGTGAGTGTTGTATTTTGTTAATGTTATAAAGATTATTATTTCATTTTCCAATTTCCGTTTTTTGTTTTTTCACATTCAGTAACCTTTTTAGGTTACAACATATTATTATCACCAAAAAATCTTACAATCTAAAACTATTTTCTGGATTTAAATAAATTATAAAAGATTGGGATGTGTGTTGTGATGCAGATATCGGCTTGGAATGAGAAATCCTACAATCGAGTTCGAACTTTAGTCTTTTCGTTGCATTCACTTACGTGCAAAACACTTGGGAAACTCTTCTCCCTCTAGTTATGGGTTAAATAATAGAACAAATTGGGTTCTATTGCCTTGGTTGGCAACCAGTCTACAACAGAAAGTAATGGTATCCTACTGTGGGGAAAATCTTCTGTCCAGTCAGTCATGTCTCTTTCAAGACATGATCGTCCTAGAGTGTATCACGTATGGAACTTAACTGACTGACTGACAAAAGATTAATAAGACGAAAGAACAAATTAATCAGTCAAATCAATGACGTTACAGCAGTAACGAACATGTAAACAAATTTAGAAATAATATTTCTAAATTAATTTTTAAATGCAATATAGTATTTGATTTTAAGTTTATTCAGTCAGTCAGTGCTATACGTGATACACGCTTGGGCAAAAGATTATCCCGCAGTAGGTTGCCATTACTTTCTGCGGTAAATTGGTTGCCAACCAAGGCTGGAGAACCCAATCTGTCCAGTTAGTTAACCCATAACTAGAGTAAAGTTACGGATTAATACCTTTTCCAAGGGTATTTGTGTGTTACTCTTCCTAATTCAGAGAGTTGATTGTCAAGTAAAGCCTTCAAACCTATATGACAAGTAGCATATATTGAGTGCCATACATTAAGACATAAGAAAAAAATAATCCTTACCCACTAAAATGACAGGGTCAATATATATATATATATATATATATATATATATATATATATATATATATGCTTTACATGTCAAAGCTTCATTTACCTTCAAACTTGTATTGAGCACTTTTTTACACAACTGTTTACTGATCTAGGTTTAATCTAACCTATAACTGTTTTGTATATATATATATATATATATATATATAGATAGATAGATATTAGTTACGTAAATTAATATATATACATATGAGGAGGATGTACATATGTATAGTATTATTATTCGCACGAACAGATATATATATATATATATATATATATATATATATATATATATATATTAATAAATATACATATTATACTACGTCTATGACACGACTCGGAGTTACATGCAATCATCAGGTGCATATCTTAAACTGACGGTTTAATAGGCTTGAATTTAAGTTCACTCGATGTTTATGGGAATTAAATCTTATAAAGTTACGTTACTGCTTTTTTAATCACAAGATTAAAAATTTAAGTATTCTACAGTTACATGTAGATAGAAATTTTAAATTTAAATTTTAAATTAAAATTTAAATAATAAAATGCAGGGAGACCAAATCAAAGGGGCATAAATCATGCGTCTTAAAAAAATTAATATTCAAATATTACATGTACATAAAAATGTAGGGAAAATTAAAATTTTAAAATTTTAAATAAAAATAAATATAAGATAACAGAAAAATGAAAAATTAAGAGGTAAAATTCAGAATTAAGAAGTAAAAATAAAAGAGGTTTAATGCATAATTGTTAAAAGTAATATTGCGGGAAAAAGAAAAAAGAAAGAATACATGAATATTCTCACTCATCGACGATAGACATAATTATTGCGAAAAATAAAAGAGCAAATGTTAAAGAGCAAATACGCGGCAAGAGCTTTCATATTTGGTCGTAAAGTTTAATAACTGATAGTAAAGTGAATAAACTGAGCCTTTTAGCTTCAGCATTCGGTAAAAAATATTAACCGCTCCATTCGTATTTCAGTTCTGGGAACAACTAGAATGCTTTGACTATATGGAAGGCGTGTCATAATTAAGAACTTCCGTTTTGTCGTTGTTTACACCGCTTGTGGCGGCCTTGAGTCGACACGAAGAAAAATATTTCCTCCATTCAGGCCTTATTATCCGGGTGTCATATTCGAGTGTTTTATAAGATTTTACTGCTTTCATACGTCTTTCAATTTTAATTGGTGCTCAATCTTCTAGAGGTAAAATTTCCATTAGGGATCTATTCTTTATGCATATTATAGACGTAACTCTCTTAATAATTACATAATGTCATAACACATTATACTGAGATTAAGTATGATTTTAAGTACAAACGATTTTTTATCGGGTTTATATTTCCACTATTAACGAGGACTCGCGGTAGAAAAGACATACTTATTAATCAACACTCGTAATATTCACAGTAGTTGTTGCATCAACTGTCTCTACCGTTTCAAGCAGAATATAGAAAGTAAAAGAGCGAAACTAACTTATAATATACAAACTAGAAACAAAACTTAGCAAACTTGTATTATTAATTAATTATTATATGAGATTATCTCTAAAAGTTAATCGTAACATGCTTAAACTTGTTTTTTGTAAGACTGCAGAAGAATTTCCTTACATTTCATATTCAACATAATGAAAAGCTGTAAAAAATATTGATAAAAGCAAGAAAATCTTTCACCAAAATTTAAGAAAGTTTCCAAAACATCCATTAAATTTATTTATATTCCTCGATTCTTCCTTTACATGTCAGGGCGTGGACGTTCACGACTCTCTACAACCTCTTATTTTGAGTATCTCTAAGCAACATTTAACTTATTACTATCGCTCCAATCCATAACCTGCTACCCATTTGAATAAGATTGTTAGGTAAGCTACTCAAAGCCCTCATTATCTCCCCGAAAGTTCAACCGTCTTTTTCGGATTCTATGCATAAGTGTCTTTTGCTTTTCATTTTCCTGAAAGCCTCATTGTTACTCACATATTATTATCAGTACTCTTCAGTAGGATCATATCTCTAATGCCTCAAGTCTCCTTATAGTCTATGAGAAAATTATCCAGTATTCATTCGAAAGATCGATATAATATAGCAATTCAGCAATGTTTTCAATAAGGAAATAAAGAGAAATACGAGTCACCTTAAAGACAAATACGTAGTCACCAGATAACTCGGAAGAATGGCAAAAATTTGATCAAAACAATGGCTATATGAACAATTTACATCATTAAAAACACTTGATCCTGAACGAAAGAACTTCAGTAGAACTGATGACTGTATAGAAACCTAATACTTTAAAAGGATGCACATAATCTCTTTCTAACGATAAAAGGAGAAAGACAATTGGCGAGAAGATTGTTGATTCGACGAAAGATTAATCGACAGAAAACGAAAAAAGTGGAATATCATCTCAAAAGTGTCAATCAAATGACAAAAAATACAACAGAAAAAGACTCGATAAATATAGAAGACCAAAATGGTAAAACAAAGAAGCTCATGAATAAAATAAGAAACAAAAAGATCTCGCAAGAGGAAATTACTTGAACATGAATATGCAGGGGACACTTTAAACAAAAAAAAAGCGTAATCGCTAATAAGAGAAAGTCAAAAGAAGTGAATGAGAACGTATAACAAAAAAGAATTCTGTAAATGTCGATGCCGATATTATTAGAGTAAAGATTCTGTTTCATTAGGATGTCTAGAACCGACTTCAGTTGAAACATATAAACAAATGGTCTGAGGATCAAAAGAACATCCACATAACGTTTGATTTGTAATTTGTGAGATGCATAAGATTTGTGAAGAATTGAGTTTGAATTTTGTTTAACTACATATCAACCATTGTGGGTTATTTAATGCCAAAAATGTACGGTTTTAACTTATCTTTTAATGTTCGGTTATAGTGAGAAGGTTGATTTAGTCAGACTTTGATGAAATTTTTATTTTTATTTTAGAAGACTGAAGATGTTTTCTAGTTTTGTGTTCCAAAATGTATTGCTGGTAATAATTATTTTTCTTCAAAAACGTATATTTTCCTATGAAAGTTTATTTTTATGTATATATTTCTATAAAAATGTATTTTTATACTTTCATAGTGTTTTTACCCCAGTTTGGAGGTTATCTGTTTGCCCATAGCTGGGAGCCTAACAGATGATACCACTTCGGGTCAGAGTGGACCTGGAAACAACAGCAATTAATAGGTTGTTCCATTCTCCTCACAACCTCCCAATCTGAGGCCTTGGTGCCGAATGAAGAATTAATATCACTCGACCCCGAAAGACAACCACTAAGTAACCACTGGTGTAAGCATGAAGATACATAAAAAACAATATCAACAATAATAAAAATTACCTCTGCCTTAGGGTGGATCTATTTTTTCGGTCGCATCTGTTTGTTTGTCCGTGGTCAAGATATCTCTCAAGACTCGTTGCATGGATTTGGATGAAACTTTCAGGGATGATTCGCCTCATGACTGATTAGATTTTGCGGTTTGATCCGGTACGGGATGAAATTTCAGAATTATTTTTTCGCTTTTATTACTTAAATTTATTTTTTGCATTTCAAATGCCAAATACAGAATTACCTCTCCTGTTTCGTTTTAAGCGTGCGTTTAATTTTGAGAGCATTCAAGCTCCTTTTATGTATTTTTCATCAATGAGAACTGTCAAGTTCATTGTAGTTTTTTTTTCATTTTAATAACTATCTCTTGCGAATCTATCAGATAATGCTGGTATTGCCTTGACGGATTTTGCGGTAAATGAATGCTCTTTCTAATTATTATTATTATTATTATTATAACTACTTGGACATGTAGAAAATCAATGGCTGTTGACAACTAAGTTATCCTTATTTTCAGTGATTATACTAATGTCACGTCGTTCCAGGACGTAGATGATCTTGTCTCTCTACAGATTAGTTTTATTCTGTGCGAAAGGTAGGGGAGTTTTTTCCCTTTACCTTTATCTCCTCCAATTTTGAATTCAGAAAATTCCTTCTCTTAGACTACTTCCCACCAAAGAATAGAGAGTCAGTTTATTCTATTCCTTAACCCATAGCCGGTTAGAGAAAAGCGGTTTCAAGCATTTCCCAAGTGTATTAGTGCGAAAGTAAACGCATAAGACTTGCCATAAACACACAGATCAACACAAAATGACATAATCTTCTGTCCATGTGAGTCTGATAGCAGCTCGACAATATATGTTAGTTATTGAGGCATTATGTTTAGCAAGGTCAGTTATTTCCGGATAATTGTGTTGTTCTAGCGTCAGTTGAATATGCTGGAATAGTCATTTTCGTTTTTTAAATCATTGAATTGTGGTCAAGTATGAAACCGTCTCACCATTCGTTAATCTTTGTGTACAGACTGCTTATATTTACATACACACTACCACGTTTATTGAGAACATTTAACCCATAAATATAGCATACCTTAAAAATACGTTTTTTAATTTGTTTTATACTAAAACTTAAACCTAAAATATATTTAGTGTATCGAGGCAGCAGATAATTTTCTAAACATATGCTGTTAAATATAACAGACAATGAATGTCTATTAAGTCTAATCATGAGCCGTACTAAACATCGTATTTTGGCATTAATTTCAGGTTAAAATAAAGACAAACATTATCCAACATATGAATATTTCTTATTATGCTGGTTCTAAGCTTTCGGCTCACATGAGCCATCTTCGGAAAGGTTACAAAGACGTTAACATAAAGACATCCACCATCAAGATGATTTTATCTTGTGTAGACATAAAACATTGCTGTGCAACCATAACAGACACTGAATAGCAGACGCCGTTCGTAAATTTGTAATGCGGTTCTATGACGTCACACTGCGTGTGAAACCGACATATTAGCAGAACCATATGTCTAAATGCAATGTAATGTGTTGTGACTAGATGTAAATGTGATATTGTTAAGTGTGGGCTATTTTTGAACCAGCATAATAAAATAATATCTAAATGTTGGACAATTTTTTTTTATTTTCACCTGAAACAAGGCCTAGTATTTTAAGAGCTATGTCCCCAAACTCTTCAGTGAAGTCTACAAAGCTAAAAGAAGAGTTTGAAAATGTACCTAATATATATTTATTTATTTACTTCCTATGGAATATTAAAATAGAGATAGATTCCATATCAATAAGTATATATATATATATATATATATATAAGGTGTACGCAGTGAGAATCAAATTCACTACTCAGTTGTAACAGATTCTAGCAAGACAAGCTTGCTAGCCATTATATATATATATATATATATCATTAAAAAATGCTGACAAGTTTTGTGCATTTTTTGTTCGATTTCTTTCTTCTTTTTTTTTCATATTTTTGGAACATAAATTATGTAAAAATTGTTCAGATTTTCCGTATATCCGAGCGCGCTTTCAGACATACTATTAGGGATTATCAGGGATGATTTTATTTTACTTTAACTGAATATATGGATTATTTTAAGTATAACTTAACATACATAAGAAAGATGCATGCATACAAGTAGAACATTATAAGAACACAAGAAAAATTAAATACAAACCTTAACCGTAGTACCCATGTGTGTCTTTTTTAATGAAACTTGTATAAAAGATGGATTGCTGCTCAAATACACACACACACATACACACACACACACATATATGTATGTATGTATGTATGTATGTATGTATGTATGTATGTATGTACTCCTTGCTTGTTCCTTTAGTATTAAGACATACAATAAAAGAAAATTAAAGTCTAGCTACATTTCAGGTTGCAAAATCTGCGAAAACGTGTCGCTGCCTATGGAATAAAATACCTGAAAACTAACGTGGTTACCTCATCCTGAAATAAGGTACCATCAGAGCTTTCCCGACATACGAACGCAAAGCTACTCTAGAAACAGACATTTTCTAAATGTTGCTTGAGTAATGGTTATCGAGTCCGATCCTGTTTGCTGCCACAAGTGAGATTTAGTTCGGAGATAGCCATTTCGTCTTATTTGCATGCTTGGGCACTAAAACTCATTATGGTCTGAATGGTAAAATCGATAATATGGCTGTATGAAAATGTGCTTTGAGGACAGCATACTTTATAAAGAAGCTTGCTTCCATTAGTTTGCCTTGACCGTTATAAATTTCCCTATTCCAATGGTCTAATTTCTCATTCTATAATAAGTGCATACAGAGATAATATGGCTGAATAAAAAGCCGCAAAAGAAACAAACTTATTTTGCCCTGAAGGTCTTTTTTGCGTATGTAAATAAATGTCATTGCATTTTATTCTTGTTTTTCCCTGGTATATTTTTTCTTTTATTTAATATCCCAAATAAAATTAAACCGGTGATAGGTTTCAAACTTTAAAGTGTGACCTGCTTTGTCAAAATGTAATAAAAATTGAAAGAAAATATTAAATTTAGTTTGTACGATATTACATGAAATTAAGCATCAATATTTGCTAAAAGGAAACAGAAATACAGGAGCACCACTAATTCTTCAGCAGTTGGTGGTCTGGCAACCCTTTTAATTCGCTGATTGGAGATTAGAGGTTTTTAAGATCGTAGAACAACCTCTTAATTGCTGTTGTCCACATGTCCACTCTGACCCGGGCTCGTAGCACTTGCTACGGTCCAAACTGTGGCAAAATAGTGAACCCCAAACAGAAACAAAATACTATGAAAGTATAATACATTTTTAGTAAAGATATCAGTAATACATTTTATAGTTAAAATACCAGCAATACATTTTTACATAAAATAATTACTAGTAATATCTATTGAGAGTGAAATTACAAGCAATACATATTTGTAGTAATATTACCAACAATATATATTATATCTGTAACTGAAGGCATACGCTTGAGTTCAAAATATTTAGATTCTAGCATTAAAACAAGGATATGCCGCTAAATAAACCAACCAACATTAATCCGAATATTTTAGTGTGCAAACATTTTAAATTCACGTTATTTCCATGAAATTTTCTATTTAATAACAATTTGGTATGAGCTTTTAATAGGTAATGATGATTTAATGATACTAGAGATGCATAATTTGCGGTTCAGATGTGTATTACTAAACTGTTAAAGTGAGTTCTGTTGGTTAGGATAATCTGGTACTGCTCAGGTTCCAACTGTTGCGGAAAATTGGTCGATTACCTGTAAATAGAAAAAAATATCTTAGTATTGTTATGTTTTGTATTTCTTTGTGCAGTAGTAGTCACAGCATAGCTCTCCATATTCTTTGTGAAAACAGAGTTCCCCACTACTTCTTCAGTTATTCTCTATTTATACTTGTCTACTAATTTACAAGTATCTAACTTATCATACAGTAGAACTGTGGTTTAATTATTTGCCAATTTGTCACCATACTGGAATTACGAATCTTATATTGTTTGCTTAAATGTAACCGCTGATAAAAAAAAACAACCAATTAAAAACAGTGATACAGGTGTTTATATCATATGAAAAACGTACCTACAAATAGATATTCAACACATACAAGGCTGTAGCAAACAACCAAGCAGATGTTTGTAGCTTATGATACTAAAGCAAAGTCATTGACATTGCGATCCCAGACATTGATAATCTTCAAGGAAATAAAACAAAGGAGAAAAAAACAGAAATAAATTAGTGTAAAATACGAAGACAATCCAGTTGTCACAGTCAAACACGACAGAAACTATTGACAATCGTAAATAAACTAATGCAAGAGCACTACGTACCGTAACGTTTAGCATTAAACGTAATATAAACGAAATTCCTCTTTTAGACTTAGCTTTTCTGGTGACATCAGTCAGTCAGTTAAGTGACATACATGATACACGCTTTTGTGCGGTCATGTCTCGAAAGAGACATGACTGACTGGGCAGAAGATTATTCTGCAGTAGTTTGTCATTACTTTCTGTGGTAGACTGGTTGCCAGCCAAGGCTATAGAACCCAATCTGTCTTATTATTTAACCCATTACTGGAGAGAATAAATGGATTAATACCTTACCCAAGGGTATTTGCTTGTAAGTGAATGCAAGGACTTCAACTGGAATTTGAAATGAAACTTGTGCAATAGACTTCTTTATCTGATGAGCATAGATTCGAAGGCCCCAAAAATATGCTTGAAGCTATTTCATTTATTCATTCGGCACAAGGTATTAATAACAATAGCTAATAATCAAATAGTTAATACAATATGCTGCAATAACTTAAGTAGTGGCTGGAAGATTCGTTCTTACCAAAAATCTTAGTAACTTTAACCTATAAATTTTCTTTCCTTATTAAATCGAACATTTTTGCCTATACTGAAGGCATAGAATGTAAACTGAAATTGACAAGAAGAATGAATCATAGATATATAAAAATGTTACTTATATTTGCTAACGTCATGTGAAAAGTTCTCAGTCCGATCCACTTCATCAAATCTAACCAAATGAACAAACATCAGAATTATTCAAATTCCTTCTTTGCAGAACATTTCAACACCCCTACCTCTATAATTATTTTTATTCTCTTAAATATATTTTAAGAAACACTTTATATTTTTCTACATGTAGTAGCGGAAATACGTCCCACATTTTAAACTGTCACATGTATGGTGCTAGTAAATTTAGGCAAGTAACAATAGTGTTTTCATTTAGTTATTGTCGTGCCATTTATTTTCAAATGCCATCAGTTACTATGATGGTGTAGACGCTCATTGTGCGTTTGCTTTTGAAACATTTTTTAAGATTTGTGAATTTGTAATTACAAAACAGATTTTCGTGCTCATTTGCATGTTACATCCAAATAAAAGTCGATACTGCTATGGGTTGAACATTTCAGGGCCACAGCTTCAGCGCTTAAATGAAGGCCACTTTGAAGAACTTGAAGCTCTAAGATCTTTTCCACGACAAGAGAGAGCAACCGATAATACACAAAGATAAGGATGGATCGGAAATATTAAAGTTTGAAGTGGAAGCTGCAATCACCAAGCTAAATAGAAACAAAGCAGCTGAACCAGACGGCATTGTAATAGAGCTGCTGATACCCCTAGAAGAATTTGGCACAGAGAAAATTACAGAAATAATAAATGAAATTTATAATAATGGTGAAATACCGGAAGACCTAAGCAAGTCGATTTTCATAGCTCTGCCCAAGAAGCCAGGTGCAAACGAGTGTAAACTCCACCGAACAATCAGTTCGATGAGCCACATTACAAAGCTGATCGTCCGAATTCTGATGAATAGAGCAAGAAGCAGAATCAGGCCAGAGATAGGACAAGAACAGTGCTGGTTCATCAAAGACACTGGAACAAGGAACGCCATATTTATGATTAGGATGCTCTCTGAAAGAAGAACTTGTACCTATGTTTTATCGATTATGCAAAAGCATTCGACAAAATACGCCACAAGGAATTGATGGAGATGCTCAGCAACCATGACATATTTGGGATATATATAAGAATAATCAAGAGTCGCCTGATTACAGACAGGAAACGAATTCAGCAGATATACAAAGATAGAAAGGGGCTAAAAGGATGTGTTTTTTCACCGGATCTATTCAACTTGTACAACGAGACTATTCTGAGGACCCAAGATGTTATGCCAGGATTCGTCATCGGAGGCCACAATTTGAACAACAGAAGGTACGCAGATGATACAGTGCTGATAGCAGACACGGAAAGGAAACTACATGACCTCCTACAGAAGGTAGCTGAAGAGAGTGACAAGAAAGGACTACAAATAAATGTATCGACATTTATGAGAGAAGAAACACGAAAAACATCGCAGAATCGTCAGAAGTTTATTCCCCGAATGAGTTACAGTTTATTTACGTCAAAGAATATATAACCGTCGAAGTGGGTATATAACATTTATTTCCCCGTTGAATGGGTTAAAGTTGTTAGTATTTTCGTCGACATTTTGCAAAGAAGCATATTATGAAATTTGAGTTATGAAGTTTATTTTTTGTCGCCGTCATCGTTGGTTTCTAGAAAAAATATATATACTCAGAAAGAGTATATAACATTAGCAACACACTCGGTTGGTGTAAGTCAGTAATTGCTAAAACAACTGATCCGTGAATAAATACAGGATTAAATGAGATACTTAACAAGAGAATAAATTAAATCCCATTCTACCGCTTGAGATTTTCTTTATTTATATTGCGGCAAAACCAATCTGACTTTTTGGTTTCGAAAAATAATTTCAAAAGCTTTTAGCTGATGGGAGAAGACGTGGATTCATGACTTTCCAAAAGAAAGTGAATGTAACGAATTCGACTAGAAATGTAACTCAGCTCTTCGATTTCTCAGTTCTAGCCGTTATCCATGACATTATGCCTTCGAAATCTGAAGGTACGTGAGGGTTAAACGGTTGAAAATAGACCGAGGTAACTGCTATTGAGCAATTTATTTCATTTTTGTATTCATTTGGTTTTTAAAATGACATCCCCCAAATGGTGGCCTTTATTCGCCATACACTGTTGTAGACGATTTCCAAAGTCTGAAAATTTGCTGAAGAACGAGAGCTCTAAGGTCTCCTAGATGACCTCCTTTTAAGTGCTGAAGCTATGATCCTGAAAATTTCAACCCATAGGAGTATCGAATTTTATCTGGAACAGCATCAATTCCATTACGCATTAATTTGTAAAGGCGACATTTTTATGCATTGTATGTTTTCTAAAGGATATTTTTTATCAAACTGAATTATTCCATTACGAAAATATGAATGAGATTTTAGAGGGCAGAACATATAACCCCATAAAGGAAACCAGAGAAATATATAAATGAGTTTTAAGTAAGCATAAAGTGTAATCTTATAATCGAAATCAAAGAAAGATACGAATGACTTTTACTAAAGCAGAAAAAACAAAGCGAAAACTGCATAAATATTTCAAAATCTCAAAACAATGTAACGAGAATGGCAGAACAGGAAACGTTAATATTTTAAAATGGTAAAAAAGTAGGATATGATTTAATTAAAAAAAGTGATCAATTTACACAGAGGTATAGACACGTGATTTTAAATTCAGAAATTAATTATATTATTACATTTATAGATAGAGAGATATATATTTACAGAGAGTTACATTTAAATGAGCGGTTATTTAAATAAAATATAAGGATAACTGCATGCAGATAAAAAATGAATTTAGTAAATATACGAAAATAGAAATGATTATATTACAAGAATGTCTCTTCCTCACCCGACTTATTCAACCTATACAGTGAAGCGTTTCTGGGAGAATTAGAAGTCCTGCTATGGTTCCTTTTTGGTGTGACAATCTTAACAACAGAAGATATGCACATAACAATGTTGATAAGAGACACAAAAACAAAACAACAAGAACTCTTACAGAAGGTAGCGTAAGGTTAAAAAGCGAGAATAAAGGACTAAACATCAATTACAAGACAGAATGCATAGTTTTCAGCAGCAGAAACAATCAAACATGCAAATTACAAATTGAAGATACCGAAAGTACAACAATATTTGGTAAGTATTTTAACAGAGGACGGAAAAGGGCCATGAGGAAATCTGAAGTTACTTGTGGCGGAATTCACCGTGGGCGGTTTGAGACGGCTTCCTCTCTAGAAGTTTCATGGGACATTTTTCGCTCAGCAAGCGGTCCACAGCTGCGGTAGACTGGTTCCCAAATAAGACTATAGAACTGTGCCGCTATTTACTAATAGCTGAGGGGATAAGACATGGATTCATATCTTTTTCAAAATAAATGAATGTAATGAATTTGACTAGAATTAAAACTCAGCTCTCTGATTTCTCAGTCCTAGCCATTATTCACTACTCCGTAGCCTCGAAATCCAAAGGTGCTTGGGGATTGAAAATTTGAAAATAGACCAAGGTAACTGCCATTAAACAATTTACTTAGTTTTTTATTAAACAAGATATAGTTTGTATTCATTGGGGTTTTTTTTAATTATACCCTTCAAATAGTGGTCTTTATTTGCTATACACTGTTGTAGGCGATATATGAAGTCTGAAAATTTGTTGGAAGTAGAGAGCATCAACTTCTTCAATGTGGCCTTCTTTTGAGCGCTGAATCTGTGAAGCTCTGAAATTTTCAACCCAAAGTAGTATTGAATTTTATCTGGAACAGCATCAATCAGACGTAACATGAAAAATGAGCACGAAAATCTGTGTTGCAATTAAATAAGAAAAATTTCATTTTGTTAGAAAAGAGTATTCATATCTTACGCAATACCAGTCTTCCTATAAGTCAATTAATACTGTATATATAATCTTTTCACAGATGAAGAAGGTGCCTGAATCGACTGAAATGTTCTTCTACAGAAGGAGGGTGATAATACCATGGGTCGAACATGTGAGCAGCGATAAAGTTTTAGAGAAAATGTAAGCAAAAAGCAAACTTATACTTAACATCAAGACGAAATCACTGAACTGTAGAGACGACATAATGAGGAAAGAAAGCTTGGAAAAAAATACACTCACAGGGCATATTGAAGGCCAGAGGGAAAAAGGAAAACAACGTATATCCTACCAAACGTTCCTATGGAAATTGATGGCAGAACAGGGTTTAGAGGAGATAACAAAAAGACAAAATTTATTAAGAGCTACAAAGCATATGAAATTGTGTAGAGCTATAACCGTCAATATTCTAAAATGACTTGTCACGTAGAAGAAAAAGAAGATAAATATGTATATGTCTACATTTTCCCTGTTGTTCATTCTTATTTTTGGTAATTTATTTTGTTTTTTCGACTGAGCGAATTTACAAACCAATTGTAAATTGCTGAAAGGGAACCTGATTTAAATCTCTTTCTTCTATATGTCTATCAATTCATGAAGTCGACGATTATGGCTCTCCACAGTTTTCTGTTCTTTGTATCTCTTATTAAAATTTGTCTATTTGCAATCTCTCCTAACCTCTGTTCCACCAATTATTTACAAAAGCTCGTTAAATCATTTATGCGCAGCTTTCCTCTGTCCCACTTGCCTTCAAGTATTGCTAACATAACATGTTGAAACAAGTTAAGCAAAATTGAACCTGGTCAGTACAGTACCTAGATGGGCAACTACTCAGGAATACCAAGTGCTTTAAGCTTAGATGTGAGTGTTGTGTAATGGATAAAGGCTCAGATTGAGAAATTGAAGATTCAACTTTGTGTGCGTTATATTCCCTTATATACAAATACCCTTTGTAAATATAAGAATTCACATATTCGCCCTGCTAATTCAATTTAACTAATCAGAATGAAACGTAATGAAATTAATGTCATATGTAAACATTGCAAAATGTTCACCTTAGAATATGGCTAATAATTCTTATAAAAGAATATCGATTAACTTACATATATCCGGTACTGTTTAGTATTATGATATAATATTAATCTAATAGATATTAAAAAAAATTATGCAAGTTAAGAATATAAGATGAAACGATAAAAATATACACTCTGAACTGAATAAAAGCATTTGAACTATACCCAAAGTCTCTTTAAGTCAGCTCAAAAATAAAAAGTGTTTTTTTCTTTCTGTTTCGCTTTCGTTTTTAAAACAGCTGAGCTGCATATCTAAGAGAATTACCTTTGCAGCTAATAATGTATATATCTTGCCGGATGTAAGCAGTCTAGACTCTAGCCGAATAAGTTAACTTGGAAGAAAATTCCCCGCATCCCCAATATATAACCTATATTTTTAAAGTCGACCTTCATTCTGATTAGTTAAATTAGACACATCCATAAAATCTAATTTTTCTGTCTTCCTCCTCCATATTAACCCTATAAATAGCAACCGTATTGTTTTCTAGATTCAAATGTAAATCATTTTCACCATAGTTATTGAACATTGCCTGATGATAAGATAAATCTCGAAACATAAAAATTTCAGTGTCGCAATTTAAATTAAATTAATTTTAAATAAAAAACAAATTTAATTATATTATGCTCTACGATCTATGTAGTATTGGGCTCTATTTTGATTTTAAAAAAAGGAAATGCTGGAGCACTCGAGATTCTAAACCTGTTGGTTCCCTTCAGGTGACAATCACTCTTTTATGCAAGTTTCAATAAAAAAAATGACAGACAGTGTACTGTGGCCAAGTTCTCTAGACAATTTCCCATGTGATCTTACTACCCTCCTCCTTTCAAGAGACAAACCACACAAAAATTGCCCAAATGCTTCACCTATCCAAGGTCTTTCGGCCACATATCCAGCCACCATTAAGGATGAATTTCACTCAAATTCAACTAAAAACATAGACATTCCTACGTATATATCTAGAGCTATAAGAATGTTCCACTTTCCAAACATGCTCAACACACTGTCGACGCGCACATAGGATTGGCTTTTTTACCTGATTAATAATGCATCCATTATTTCCAACCCCATTCTCGCATGCTATCAAACCAGCACGATTGAATGTGTTATATATATATATATATATATATATATATATATATATATATATATACAGAAGGTGTGTTTAGTACATGTGTGTTTGTATATGCGAGTATGCATATACATATGGATTTAAGTTTTTGTCTATAATTGTAGTGATTTACAACAATTTCTTTAAAACTTCGAGTAACATATTTTTTAAAATATTAAATCTCGCTTTTAATATTGAAATATTGTAACGTAATTGTAAGGTTCATTCTAATAATTTTTTCTCTCCCTTCTCATACGTGGAACTCTTTTCCGATTTCTTGCTTGACTGCTGCCGAGAATCTTCCAAAATTTCAATGCAATACTTTCCTGAAACATTTTGTTTTATTTTCATTTCTCCTCATTCTCATCTACTCTCTGTAATTCCGTCTGTCTTAGTAGCATTATCGCCTTGCTGGAAGTGAAAGGATTTTTTTAATTAATTTGATTTGTCGTCAGAATTGCAATTCACAATTGCTAGTTCCTTTTCTTGTAGCAGGCAATAAATCAGATTGAATACAGAGGATAAGATTTTTTAAAGCCTCTTAATATAGACGGGGCAGTTGTCGTCTTGCTGTGAGTTTGCTGACATTCGGTGATTAATCAGCTATCAGATGGAAAGTCGGATAAAATGGGTACTCTATAAATTATTCATTACAGCGTATTTTCAATTATTATTTGTTAACGTCATAAACAGAAACAAAAATGTAATAAGTGTGCAAGAAAATAGCATAAAATGGCAAAGACGGAAAATTGCAGACGACATAACTTGAGGAGACAAAATGGCTGACAAAAATTCAGAAACGAATGTCACGAAACGGAAAAGAATAGAGAAAAAATAATGCTAAAATAAAACTTTGTTGATGTGGAGAGAGAAGTGCCCGTTCATTAAAATGCAGGAGGAATTATTCTGTCACATTGATTAATCGAAAACGAAAAAATATTTCAAGAACTTTCTGGAACTTTATTCACGATGGTAGTTATAATTGTGTATATTCACGCTAGTAATATCTAGTTGTTATCGTTGCAACTTCAATGACAGTGGGTCGGCAATACTCAAGTCTCCAACACTCTAATAGCAATAATGTTACGACATGAATTGTCTCAGAAAATTATTCTATGTTCCATTATCAATCAAGACATGGCGACGGTCATGACTCCCTACAACTTCATGGCGTTGGTTGCTTTTATCTTGTTGTCATACGTCTTTACCCCTTTTCTGGCCTCGACTTAAGTCGAAAAACGACTTAAGTCGAATTTACTTGTCACTAGGCTAAACTACAAATAACTATTCCCAGTTCTGTATTTTATTTATAAATGCATATTTAATAATATATGGTCAATAAGAATCTATTTTAAGCATACAAAGAAATAAAATCTTCATTTTTAATATACAACAGAAAAAAGTGATCTAATTTTACGAGGACATATACTTGTAAAAGTATATGTTTACAACTTGATGATCTTTACAGTACATCGCGAACTCTTTATTGTAAAATAAAATGATTTTGCAAGGTTAAATAACAAATGCAGCTATTAATATTATTTTGCAATAGTAGAAAATAATTTATGTTAAATTTGCCAATACTTACCTTCAGTTTGTTTATTTGCATCGCGGATGTAGGTTGCTTTGGATCGTCAGTATCAACAGCTGATTCTGACTGTTGTTGTTGTTCGATACGCTTTTTTATAATAAACTGGTCGAGAGTTCCTTGAACTGTGTTCTTTTATTCAAGGATTACAAATGTTTTCTTATTTCGTCCTCTAGGATTTGTGATGATTATACTAATATTTACTGTAACTGTATACATTTTAATATGATTTTATATACTCTTATTCTTATTTATTATACAGTAACATGATTTTACGTGCTTTTAATGATTTTCTAGTGATATTACGACTTCAATATTTGTAACGGACAAGTCGACGTAAAGTCGAATAAAATGGCTCAAACGTGATTTTTATTTTTCCATATATTTTTGTCAAACGACATATAATCGAGAATGACTTAACTCGAAACGACGTAACCCGTGATATACCTGTACCTCACGAATAATAAACTATTCCGTTTTGATCGGTTGAGATGACAGCAGACATATCAAAGACACTAATTGGTTTCAGAGAAAGAAAGAAAGAAAGAAAGAAAGAAAGAAAGAAAGAAAGAAAGAAAGAACTCTTTAAGGTCTGTCTAAGTGAAATGGAAAAAGCTGTCAATTTCAAATCTTTTCATTTGTATACCCTTACTTACAAATAAATTTATTAATAAATTTTTTTGCAAGACAGATTTTCGGCTTGTTATTATTACTAAACAAAATGATTGACGTAACTCTTCCAATATTTTCAACACTTAGAGAATAGCGCGATTTAATAAAAAAAAGAAACAGAAAAGACACAATATTTCACAATGTTTAACAATATTTCGACAGTATTTCTGTCTTTAAATATGTTTAAAATATATATATACGAGCATAAAAATATAGATCTAAAAAATTCTAAGTCTTTGTACAAATGTCGCTTGTCTTGAGAAAATGGCTGTACTGGTAATCAATGTCACAACGAATAAAACACGGTGAGCGTGATTGGAATGCAACTTAAACGTGTGTACTACGATCGTACTCATATAGGAGTTTTCCATTAGTTGATTAGTTACTACGAAAAGTTAATCAAACAGCTTAGTATAAATCTTATGGAACTCTGCTGTCATTATGTTCATTCCTTCAAAGTTAATAGTTTACATACGTAACTAGACTCATGCGTTTTAAGGAAGTCAAAGGTTCGTATATTCTGAATGTTTTTTTTTCAGAATTTGATACAAAATATATTCAGAATTTACCGACAATCTTCTCTAAGTGTTGTATTATTATTATTATTAGTAGTAGTAGTAGTAGTAGTAGTAGTAGTACTTTTCTTATTGACAACAAACTTTTGGTGTTTTATTTATTCATTCATTACAGCTAATTATGTTGTGCTGACAGATTTGTCAATATGGCCGATTTTATTGAATTTCACTTATAACCAGAAAACATCATTCTAATCTATGTATATTTAGACAATATTTTTTAACAAGAGGTTGAATTTCAGGTTGTTGTTTTTTTTTTAATTAGATTTGTTAATACCTCATGAGTAAAGGGCTGAAATAATTAGGTTAGAATTAGGTTTAAATAATTATGGTATTCTTACATATATTGTAGTAAGAAAAACAATTAAGTGTTGTGTCGATCATTTATTTTAGTAAAATAATTTTTAATTTTTAACCTATATTAGAGCATAAGTTATAAATGAAACACTGTAATTTTTTAGATTTTAAAAGAGAATTATTTTGTTTGGGTAACATGCATTGTGTGGCACATATATTATTTAAATAGATAGACAATAATTTTTAACAGCAGGTTGGGTTTTAAGATCTTTTTTGTTTTTGTTTTTGTTTTTTCTTTTTAAATTAGATTTTTTATAAACTCTTGAGTAAAGGGGCTGGAATGTTTAGTTTAGAATCAGGGTTTAATAATTATGATATACTAAGGTATATTTTAGTTTAGAAAATCTATTAAGTGTTGTGTCTGTCATTTATTTTAGTAAAATAATTTTTAATTTTTAAGTTATTTTGGGGCATAAGTTATAAGTGAAACATTGCAATTAATTAAATTTTTAAGAACTTTTTTTTTCAATTAAATTTTGTATTACTTTATGAATAAAGGAGCTGGAATTTTTAGGTTAGAACTAGAATTAAATTCTCATAGTATTCTAAGCTATATTGTAGTTAAGAAAAACAAGTATTTTGTGGACCATTTATTTTAGTAAAGTAAATTGCAATTTTTAAGTTATATTGGAGCACATGCTTTAAATGAAACATTATAATTAATTCAATTTTAACAAAAACACGTACCAAAGCCAAACATTACTTTCTGCGTATTTTTGGAAGTCAATTGATACAAAACAAACCCCCAGAGTAAAATGGAAAATTCTGGAAAAAAAAAACAAGAATCTTTAAATCTTTCTATGACATTTGTCCTTTTTGCCTGAGTAAAAAGCTGCAGATTTCAAGTTTCCCTAAATATAGGGAACTACTGAACCGGAGAGGTGAATTGACCGTAAACATCGAAAATAGTTTTCGTTAAAATTTAATTAATTATAATGTTTCATTTAAAATTTGTGCTCCAATATAACTTAAAAATTAGAATAAATGTTCCACAAAATACTTGTTTGTTTTTCTTAAGTACAATATAACTTAGTATACTAGAATTATTTAATTCTAGTTCTAATCTAATTATTCCAGCCCCTTTACTCATAAAGTAGTACAAAATCTAATTGAAAAAAAGTTATTTAAAATTTAATTAATTTTCAATGTTTCATTTATGACTTATGCTCTAATATAGCTTAAAATTCAAAACATTACCAAAATCAATGACCCACACAATACTTAATAAGTGTTCTAAACTATAATACACCTTAGTATACCATAATTATTAAATCATGATTCTAAACTAAACATTCCAGCCCCTTTACTCATGAGGTAGTACAAAATCTAATTAGAATTAAAGAAAAACTAAAATCCAACCTACTGTTAAAAGTTATTGTCTATCCATTTAAATAATGCATGACTGTACAATGTACCTTACTCAAGCAAATACGTCTCTCTTAAAATTAAAAAATACAATGTTTCATTTTTAATTTATACTTCAATATAATTTAAAAATTAAAAATTATTTTACCAAAATAAATGACCCACACAACACTTAATTAACTTTCTGAACTACAATATACTTTAGTATAGCATAATTATTTAATCTTAATTATAACCTAAACATTCCAGCCCCTTTACTCATGAAGTAGTACTAAAAAATCTAACCTGCTGTTAAAAGTTATTGTTTAACAATTTAAATAATGTATGGTCTTATTATGTACCTTACTCAAACAAAATAATTTTCTATAAAAATTTAATTAATTACAATATTTTATTTGTAATTCATACTCCAAGGTCACTTAAAAAATAAAAATGATTTTACTAAAATAAATGACCTACACAACACTTAATTGTTTTTCTTACTACAATATACAAAAGTATACCCTAATTATTTAATCCAAAACATTTCAATCCCTTTACTCATGTGGTTGTGACAAATACAATTTAAAAAAACTAAAATCCAACCTGCTGTTAAAAGTCATTGTGTACCCATTTAAATAATCTATGGTCCCACTATGTATCTTACCCAGACAAAAGTAAAAAGTAACATGTCTAAACACCAAGCCATCCTGCTTATTTTTTCGACACAGATCTTCAAACTCCATAGTTACCTAATTCTCATTTTTGATTGAACAATATTGACACACCAAAAGCATTTTCCTGAACTGCTACTCCATAATTTTCTAAATAATCATGAATTCATCTTATATTTTCAAAATTATCTTCAACATTTATTTTAACATATCACCTGAAGAAGAACAGTACTTATCTGAAACATGGAAATTTTTGTGTAGTGTTATGATGCATTTTTAAACCCTTGCGATAACATAATTAGAGTATATATTTATTTTATCTATTTATATATAGTGAGTTTTAATCTACGTGTTCCTTCACTTTCTTATCATATATATTATAAGAAAGTAAAAGCACACATAGATTATAACCCACTGTTCAAGCATTTACGTTTATAACGAGTGCCCCACACAGAGAAGATCTTAATATTGTAATTTTGTTATTGCAATGGTTTATAATATATATATATATTGCAATGGTTTACAAAATATGTTTATATATATATATATTGGTTTATAAAATATGGTTCATAAAATATATATATATATATATATATATATATATATATATATCGCTCATTCAGTGAAATGAATTAGAGCGCTCTAGCTATTGGGCGCATATAATGATATGCGCTAAAATGTCTGCCTACTTCCACCGAACGCCCAGGGGTAGAGTCGCCGACTGACGCCATTTCGGTCGGGTTTCAATCCTGGGTAAAAAAAGCAATCGGAGTCTAACCGTACTGATGAGCTGTGATACGGCGAAACAGATCTGTCTTCGGGTGAGAGAGAGAAAACAGATCACGTGGTAAAAAATATTTGGGATCATTTGCTTTTGGCTTAAGTAATTTTAATAAATTAAAGCATCTCCAATTCGTATACTCCTAAAAACATATACACTGTGCAATGGATAAATTATGGTCAAAATTACACAAAAAATGGGAACAGCATTGACATCTTATTTTAACAGATATATTTACCAAAATTACACAAAACTATCTTGAAATACTAAATAGTAAATATATTTGCTGCAGTCAACATTGGCTTTAACAATTTTCTCCAGCTGACTTTAGAATCTCCTGTATCTATTCTGGGCAATCTCCTTAATTTAGGGAATGTTGCCATAATCGTTGCCTTCAGTTCATCATTGATGTTACAAGGAGTTTTTTAGTTATTTTTTTATTGTCATTTCCTTCAACTACGCCCCACACACAGTAATCAAGGGGGGTGCAGTCTTGGGAATTAGGCAACCAGGAATGGTGTAGTCGCAGAAATTGTTTGACAACCATGACATAGTGCAGAGCCCTGATACCAGATATAAGGTCTTCTAGCAACCACCCTTTTGACCCAAAGTAACACTACCTCCTCGAAGCAATTGATAAAGGCATTTACATTGCGTCTGAGGCTCTCACCAACAAATTCGAAAGTTGTTTTCTTATGTGCGTTTTGATGCAGTGGATATCGGCTTGGAACGAGAAATCGGGGAACCAAGTTCGAATTCAAGTTCAATTCTTTGCATTCACTTACGCGCAAATACCCTTGCGAAAATTCTTAATCCTTCTCTTCCCTCCAGTAGTGGGTTAAATAACAGGACAGATTGGATTGTATAGCCTTGGCTGGCAATCAGTTTATCGCAGAAAGTAATGGCAACCTACTGCGTGATAATTTTCTACTTAGTCAGTCATGTCTCTTTCAAGACATGATCGCCCAAGCGTGTATCAGGTATGGCCCTTAACTGACTGAATGTTTTTTTATCAGAACGATCAGAGTGAGTTTTTCATGCTGTCTTTTCTTTTGAATCACCCTTAGACTCTTCCATCGTTTTCTGAATCCTCTGCAATGTCCTCAGAGTGACACTCAAACACTCTGAAATGTTCGTATTGGATAATTCAGGGCAAATGAGAAGCTTGGATGCATGCTGTTCCCAAATTTCAGGTGAAGTGAATTGCGTAATGGAGCTCTTTTCTCAAAGACGGTGCTCAACTGACCCTACCATTCTGTGCATCTGACAAAATGAAAAGCAAACAACGCGAATGCGCGAAATTAAAAAAACATAAAATATCAACCATTTAACCATCGCATTCTGTAAATAGCGCTTTACAGCAATTCAACTCCAAAATACCTTCTCGCCTGCGCATATCACCACCAAACTTCGCCATCTGTCCATATCTTTATTCTCTTACCTCGCCATTCAATTAGTTAAGTGTCATACGTAAAAGGCGATTATGACTCGAAAAAGACATGACTGACTGGACAAAGGATTTCCCTGCAGTAGGTTACCTTTAGTTTCTGCGGTAGACTGGTTGCTAACCAAGGCTATAGGACCTAATCTGCCCTGCTATTTAACCCATAGCTGGAGGTAAGAGACAGATTAATACTTTTCCTAATGGTATTTGCGCGTAAGTGAATGCATCGAATACAACTGGAATTCGAACTCAGCTCTCCCGATTTTTTCTTCTGAACCGATATCCACTGCGCCACATTACTCTGTGTATACTTGTATTTTTTCATTTCAACCCTGAATGTGAAAGACTAGAATCAAAACACTATTAAGGAACGCGAAGAATAAAAGAGCAAAATTTAAGCGGACTGAAGGTAATGACTGACATTGCAAGTAGCATTCTCAAAGTCAAACATGACTGAAAAGCAAAATGTCGGAAGAGAGTTCTACAAGCGAGAAGTGCGAGAAAAAAAACTTTTAGCATATAAATTAGTGTAAACTGATGAGATCTTGCCATGAAAATTTGCCATGAAAGTATTTATAGAAAAGCTGCAGGAAAGCTACATCACGGCGGTGGTGATTGAAGTCGAGACCACAAGTCACCAATAATATTGTAGGTTCTTCTTGGATTTTATCAAGGATCTCTAAATATATCACAAGAGCACAGGCCATTGTGACAGCAATATTCTAAGCATGGACAAGTGGTAGATTTTAAATACATAAGATTGATTCTGAAGAGAAAAAATTATTTAGCAAGTTACAGTGAATCAATCATCCTAGCAGTAAATCGATATTTTTTTATAATCATTTCCCCCCAAGCAAGACTGTTTTACTGCCACTGGTGTGCAGGGGTTATATAAGAGGAAAGTGATGAGAAATAGGAACAAGTTATGGTGGGTGTCAGAGTATGGGTAATAGAAGAATGAGAATACTGGTTTGATGGGAGTAGAGTAGACGGAGAAAAGAACATGAGGGAAAGGATGCGAATTAGAGAGATAGAAGATGGCAATTGACCTTACATTAAAATTCTTAGAGATTGTAACTGCCGGGAAGTAATCGATGATAAAAAATATTGTTCTACATAAATTAAAAAAAACTGGCTACTGAGATGTATTACTTCAACGCAACCAATCATTTACACAACCCTAAGTTAACTGTTAATTAACCTTATTTACTTATAATGAGTTTTAGAATACACTTTACCTGCGTTTACAACTGTAATATAACAACAACTCTAAGTAGAAACTTTATTTGACTCATTCAGATTTTCTGCTAAAAAGCATTTATTTTATTGTGATGGATGGTTACAAGCGACAGGGGAGATTTGCTGTGTTTATTTTATTACCACAACAACCATATCACACTCAAACTGCTGATTGTCATTTGACTGTTGTAATTAAGCTGTAATTAAACTGGTTAATCGTGAAGTGAGTACCGGTAAGAATTCTTTTTACGATTATGTAAGCTCTCCACCAACTTGACTTGTTTGAATACAAATGATGATTGTTTTTGTTCTCTTTTATCACTTGATAAAACTTTTATTTGATCTATGTTTAATTTATTTGATTAATTTATTTTACTTAATTCATTTGATTTGTTTGAAAATATTTATTTAAGATTTGAATTTAGAATTAAAATAATTTCTTTTTTATGTAGAATGAGATAATTAATCCCTAAAGTATTATGCTACATTAAATAGATATATATTTTGCGGCTGTATTTTATCACAGACCATTAAGTTTCAAATCAATATCGAATGATTGGGTCAAGTAAAATATGTTATAATAATGAAGGCATGCCTAGGCTATTAAGTTATCTATTCATCGAGTCTTAAACAAGGTTGATTACGATTACTTTGAACTAGGTCTTTCACAGAGAGAAATACTTCAAATAATGATTTGAACAAAATAGAACGGTAATATGACAAGAAAACATTTCGACTTCGCTTTGGCACAATCTAATTTGCATAAATAAGAAAAAGATCCTTAATTACCTACCTATCTGTGACACATTCAAGTGTAATCAATAACAGTTCTTTATCCTGGGGTTCAATTTTTATTTATTGTGATTGTCCACAATTTATTTCAAGCACCGAACACATCCAATTATCAACAAAAGAAGAGAAAATTCTCTTTTTATTTGTACTATTCTTTCATTGTCTGGGAACATTTCAAGACATCATTATAAACGATATTTTTTATCAAAGGCAAGGATACCCTACATTTAGTAAGGAATAAGAATACCTTTCTTTCAATTATTATTTTTTTCTTTATTCTCCCAGTAACATTTTATTTTCTAAACGACACACCATAAATATTTTTCATGAAAAACGGCTTTGTACGAAAAGGCGAAATTGAAACAGGGCGACAAAGATACGCAGACAATGCGATACATGATAGAAAATGGATGTTTATTGAAATATATTTTTAATCAAACCCCCTTGTAATAAACACAATGATGAAAGAAAGACAAGAGAGTTTAGTACCTGTCAGATTTCTTTCTTTCGAACAGTGAACAAGCTTAATATTTTTTAGATATCTTATTCCTTCAGGAGGTAAGCGATCATAGCTTTATACAGTTTCCTTTCCTTCATTATCTTGAAATTTATGTTACTTTTCTCTTTTCTTCTTTTATAATCGTTTCACCCCAAGCAAGACAATACTGCCACTAGTACACATAAGGTTACATTGGGAGAAAAGTAAAGAAAAGTAAAGAGGGAACACGTTACATTACGAAAGGATAAGAGAAAGTTGGTAATCAAGAATATAGAAGATAGCAATTTACGTTACACTTAAACTTTTTAAGATTTTTGCTATCGAAGAAGCAAGTAAATAGAAGGAAGTTCCACAGACGGGAAGTGCCAGAGAAAAAAATCTTTAGAGTCGAAGTGGCGGTTAAATTTGATTATTTTGACGGTAAAATGTAGGACCTAGTTGCTAATCAAGTAGCACGAGTAAATTCATGTGGTCAGGTCACCAAAAACAGAAGCTTGTCGGAGCTGAAGCCGTGATATTTGCAGAAAAGAGACAAAGGGAAGCTATATGCCGTCGGCAAGAAAGTGATTAAAGTCAAGCTGCCATATCGGCATCGATTACATTGCAAATCCTCCTTTGGATTCTGCTGAAATACCGGAGATAAATAACAAGAGCACCTGACCAGAAATGGCAACAGTAATTAATGCACGGACGAATGGTAGATTTATAAATGTTCAAGATGGATTCTGGTTAAAAACACTTTCCGACACAGTGATCCAGCCGACTTAACAGTAAATGTAGCTATTGATTTAATGTAGTCGCTTCATTTTAGGTTGTTTGAGAGAGTGAAGTCAAAGAGATGCAATGTGGTGCTTTCTGTAAGACTAGAGTCGTCCATAAAACTGGAAGATAGGAAAGTTTCTCTTGGACGAGAGCTGCTTCTTTTTAGAAGCATTAGAATTTACTCGCCAATTTATCGCAGATTGGAGGTCATTTTCAAGAGCAACAGCAAGGATTACTTTGTCAGCTTTGGCAGATTTCTTATCGAGACGGGAGTAAATGGTGATGTCATCTGCATAGATGCCTATTTATGAACTGATTACATCAGGAAGATCATTGATGAAAATCAGAAAAAGCGTAGGATGGAGCGTTGTATAAAAGGATCTGGAATCATACCCGTTCAAGACTACCTTCATTGTACAATTTGATAGGAAAAATTGGATTAAATCGAATAATCATCCAAAGATGCTGTAGCCTTGTAGCTTGTACAGAAGGTTAGCATGCCAAACCTTGTCAAAATCTTTCGAGATATACAGGGCAATAGCTCGAGCTTCGCCGTTCTTATCAAGAGCCTGGTATGTATATATATATATATTCAGTGATGGCAGTTAGTACATCAGCGGTAGACCTAACGAAGTGGTAGCCATAATATTTGTCAGAGAGTAGATTGTGGGATGTGAGATGATGAACCATTTCAGCACTGATAATAATTTAGGGCACTTTACCAAAGAGTTACCACTCTGATAGAGCGATAATTAGAGAAATCAGAGGCATGTCCAGAGCTTTTGAAAACAGGGGCTAGAAAGGAGGACTTCCAAAAAGCAGGAAAATAGAAAGCAGAGAGACAATAGTTATAGAGTTTAGAGAAGATAGGACAGAGTTCAGGGTCACATTTGCTTAAGACGGTAACTTGAACATCACCACCTCCGCTAGCCTTGTGGGAGTCAAGCTTAGAAATTATAATAGAGACCAGGAACGAGGTTATGTATACATCACTCAGTTGGGTTACGGTTCTAGGTGGGAAGTCCAGTGTGAGTACACCAGATGAGTCAAGAGTAGAGTTTAAAGAGAATTTGTGAGCAAAGCACCCAACCTTATCCACTGTAACTTTGAGGACTTCAAATGTATTGAATAAAGGATGGTTTCTTGTTGTTTAGCACACTTTGTAAAGCCGTCAGTAGTTTTAGAAACCAAAATTGCTAGATGCTATCGGCAAACAACAACTTAGAATTATTTAGAACATACTTGCATACATTACGAGCATACAAAAAGAAGCCTATTGTAGTCAGATATGTCACTGTGGTAAAACCGGAAGAAGTGATTTCTCTGGCCAATGGCGCCGAGCAAGCAGGAGAGAATCAAGAAGAGGAATGTGGTTTAAGTCGTAATTTTCTAGATGGGATGAAAACCTTGTTCTGAAAATAAGGGTGATAACAGCAGAATTCTAGGAGTCTTTGAGTATTCCCGTCCATTTTTCTTTACCATAGTGACTTAAAACTTTTGACCAGTACACTTGATCATCAACTCACCTCCCAGCCGTGCCAACAAAATCCAAAGGAATACAGGACATTTACAGAGACCAGCTTTGATCTAAGAGTTACCGGAAAGTTACCAGTATTGACAGCCAACAATCTCCAGGTTTCCACTCTAAATTTATTTCCATAGCTATTTTTCTGTTTGGATATGACCACGGGTATTTAAAATAATGGTTTTCCTCCCCCTATATGAACTACCGTCAATGGGCTAACGAGTTCCATTTACTCAAATCAGATGCTTATGAAGCACTAGAGATCTGTTTTTACACTTTCTCCGGTTTGGAGATAAACTTAGTTGTCAGAGGCTATTTGAAACACACGTCATGGGAACAAGTCATCATTACCACCTGTATGATAGCCTTTGGAACATATATAATGTACATATATGAATATTACATGGTTTGCGTGTTTTGGAAGCTCAAAAAAAAATAAATATAATCTTTTTAAGTCTGAATATATAAAATATAGATAAGGATAATTCCTCATTCCAGAAATTTAGACAGTAATTTATTAGATTTTTATTCATATTTGATAAAAAATTTGTTGAAATTAGAAACCCATCTGATAAAAAATTTGTTGAAATTAGAAACCCAAGCATTATGCATAACTCTTCCCTTATATTCCATAAATATGTACAGCTAAAGGAACGAAAATATTAATTAGTTCGATTGATTTGTAACTAATCTATTTAATAACTGATCTCGTCAGCATCTTTCTGACTGCCATGACCTGGCTGCCTTTCGTCTTTTCTATAAATATTTTCATGACAGTCATCCTGATGAGTTTTTCTCCTTCGTAGCTCGACCGCATGAATTTAAGTGTACTATTAGATGACTAACTCAGTCTCATCATTTTCCTGTTGAATTAGCTAGATTTAACCCTAAGTTCTATTCTAATAGTTTACTTTCTCAAACACCCCACCCGTAGAACTCTCTTCCTGTTTATTGCATTCTTACCATTTGCAATCTTCAAAAATTTAAACAAATCGTCAATCTCAATCTGGTCTTTCTGAATTCTGATCGTTTAATGACTTTTCTCTCCACTAAAGTCTTCTTGTTCTCTTTCACTCCCAGTAATCTCTTGTGTTTTAGTAACATTATCGCCTTGCTTTGGATTTAAATGATTTTTTAAAAATAATCATAAGTTGACTTTTTATATTCGATTCTTCGCAGCATTCGTTTATTTAGTTTTACATTTTAGTTTATTTATTTAAGAAAGTATGATGGTATAGCATTTTATTTCAAGACAATACTAGTAACACTAGTTTTACTTGAACATTTCTCATTACAGTGAGATCAATTCTCATGGGATGCTTAGAAAAGGCGAAATTTGTTTTGATCTTAATTGTATCGTTGTTTACATATTTTCAATTCTTACTTGAATTTTCACTTTTTCCTAGCATCTTTCTATTGTTCTTTAAATCTGTTCGAGTAGAACTGCTAACGATAGATACAACATCTGCGTATTTCAAAACACTTTAACCCTCAAGCAAGATCTATGTGCTTTTTCATTTACTTTTTTACTATTATCCGTTTGTATCAGAAAGATTCAGTATTTAATAGATTTTAAGTCCTACAGAAGTTACGTCCTACAGGATTTTACATTTTTATTTTTAGAATTTTTTATTATTTTTCTGAATTATGTACCAAGTCCTTTCAAATCATGGCTCCCTACAACTTCCAGTTTTCTATTGCGTTTCCCAAAAATTCTTTCTGGTTGTAAATATAAGTTTCAATGTTGTCCCTGTTTTCCTTAAGATTTTCACATTACTCATATGTTATGTTCATGGCATTCTTATTCTTCCTCGGTAGAATTATTTCACTGTTGCCACTTAAGTATACTCTTCAAAAGTACATGCTTTATAATTATGTACTTATCTGACTACTTTCTTGAAGCCCAGTCGTTTGCACATTTCACAGTGAATTGCCGTTCGGATATGTTCTATTATTGTATGTCATCTAAGCCAATTTGTTAGTTTCACATATTGTATGATCAAGAATTTGATCTCAGTCATCAGCCAAGTGACATTAACTATTCTGCTGTGTTCTGTCTTAAACATAATATAGTTTGTTCAAATAAACTTACTTTAGGTTGTCATTAATAAGGATTTCACTTTTTTAATGTCATCTGTGCAATTATCTCTATGTTGTTTCGTCTTTATTATTTTTTTGTTAGTCTCTTCAAATCTCTACGGACTTTTTCTTTCCTCCGATTTTTTGCTTTCTTGTTTTGGATTTTACTGATACAATTCTTTTCTCAGTTAGGTTATACATTTTATCTTTAATAATTAACCTCTTTACACTCTGCTGTTTTTAGTTTGTAATTTCTTTGGTTACAATCAACACAAGCTTCACTAAAAATGGATTACCTTACTTATTTTCTTTGAACATTGACGTTATATCTGGGCTCAAAGCTTTATGCATAATCATGGGTCTTCGGTTTTTCTCGTCGAAAACCAGTTTGGTAACGACAAGAACATTATTCTATTCTTACTATGAATACTCTCCATTATTCTTATTATGTCATTTTTTCATCATATTTCGATTTCTGCTTTGGTCTCACTACCAACCAAGTCTGCGGGGAGACCTAAGGCAGGTCGTGGCGTGTTGTTATGACTCCATTTCATGTTTTTCTATCTTCCCTATCATCCCTAGCATTACATAGATAAAGTTTTCCTTAGTGTGTGGGCTGTACTTAATAAGACAATTTTTGTATATCTCTTAAGCTGGGGTTTTGCAGGGATTCTTTCAATGTGTTGTTTTGTTTCATCTTTTATCATTCCAAGTGCACCTACTATCACTGGCACAACTCTTGTTTTCAATTTCCACATTTTTTCTATTTCAATTTCCAGGTCTTTATATTTTGACAGTTTTTCAAATTCCTTGATTGCTATGTTACAATCCGCTGGACAAGCCATATCAATTATTAGACAAGTTTTCTCCTTCTGGTTTTTAACAATAATTTCTGGCCTGTTTGCTTCAATTTTTCTGTCTGTGTAGATGGTGTAATCCCATAGAATGGTTACATCTTCTATTTCTGTAACCGGTGCTGGGTGATGTTCATACCATTGTTTGTTTACAGCTTTTCCATAATGTTTGCACATTGCTCAATGTAAATATTGCCCAACTGTATCGTGGCGATTTTTATATTCATTTGGAGCAAGCACATTATTATTATTATTATTATTATTATTATTATTATTATTGCAAACTATATTTATGATATGAAATATTTTTATAATCACATGTTGGGACTTAACCAATAACCTCTGTTACAAAACAATATTATGTTGTTTGCACTTAATTAGACAAAAGACAGTTATTAACTTAAAGAACTTAAATAGCTAAAACATTTCTCAGGATATGGCTAGTATCTTTTAGAATTATTTTTAGGATTTCAAAGAAAGTTTATGCACCAGGATATTTCTGAGTCCTTCTTAAGTTCCTTTCTTTATTAGACCCAAAGCTCCAACCACAAAAGGGACAGTTCTATTTTTAAGTGCGATATTGTTTCTGATTCCATCTCCATGACTGCATCTGCTGAATTTTAAAAAATGGCATTGTGATATGTTTTGTTATTTGATACACTCATGTCAATCAGTGTGAAAACTTATCTTTTTCTGTGTTTGGTAATGTCTGGGAGATTTACTTGTATTATAAATCTGTGGGGATAGAAATGGTAGCACCTGCTCCTTTAACTGAATATTCAGGTTGATGTTCTTCCAAGATTGCAGCTGTTTTTATCGCGTAGTTAGGATAGATTTTCCAATGCAGATAATTATTTACCATATAGTGACTATTTTGTACTCACTTGGTGAGAGTATTGAGTATCCTGAAGTAACGTGATCAATAGTTTCAATGTATCGGTCACATAATCTACATTTGAACCCGTACTATTATGCAAGATACGTGATTATTATTAATATGGTGTCATTTTTCATCATATTTCCATTTCTGCTATGGTCGCACTACTAACCAAGTATGAGGAAAGACCTAAGGCAGGTCGTGGTATGTTGTTATGGCTCCATTTCATGATTTTCTGTCTCCTCTAACATCGCTAGCGTTACATAGAAAAAGTTCTATTTAGTGTGTGGGCTGTACTTAACAAGACAATTTTTGTATATCTCTTAAGCTGGGGTTTCCAGGGATTCTTTCAATATGTTGTTTTGTTTCATTTTTTATCATTCCAAGTGCAGCTACTATCACTGGCACGATTCTTGTTTTCAATTTCTACATTTTTTCTATTTCAATTTCCAGGTCTTTATATTTTGACAGTTTTTCGAATTCCTTGGTTGTTATCCACTGGACAAACCATATTAATAGGCAAATTTTTCTTTCTGGTTTTTAACAATAATGTACGGCCTATTTGCTTCAATTTTTCTGTCTGTGTAGATGGTGTAATCCCATAGAATGGTGACATCTTCTATTTCTGTAACCGGTGCTAGGTGATGTCCATACCAGTGTTTGTTTACATATTTTCTGTAGTGTTTGCACATTGTCCACTGGATCGACATTATTATGTATAATATTTGCCTGAAAGTTCCTAGTGAAAAGACTTTGGACTTGCACTGCAAGAATAAAGCCTTCAGTCTCAGACTTTAATCTAGATGCACGTAACCATCGATGAGTATTAACTTTATCAACATTGGATTTATTGGCACGTTCTGAATATTAGCCATGCAGAAGTTTGTCTTTCCAGCGTTGTTTCATCTGTGCAAGTTATTATTATTATGTCATTTTTCATCATACTTCGATTTCTGCTTTGGTCTCACTACCAACCAAGTCTGCGGGGAGACCTAAGGCAGGTCGTGGCGTGTTGTTATGACTCCATTGCATGTTTTTTCTATCTTCCCTATCATCCCTAGCATTACATAGATAAAGTTTTCCTTAGTGTGCGGGCTGTACTTAATAAGACAATTTTTTGTATATCTCTTAAGCTGGGGTTTCCAGGGATTCTTTCAATGTGTTGTTTTGTTTCATCTTTTATCATTCCAAGTGCACCTACTATCACTGGCACAACTCTTGTTTTCAATTTCCACATTTTTTCTATTTCAATTTCCAGGTCTTTATATTTTGACAGTTTTTCAAATTCCTTGATTGCTATGTTACAATCCGCTGGACAAGCCATATCAATTAATAGACAAGTTTTCTCCTTCTGGTTTTTAACAATAATTTCTGGCCTGTTTGCTTCAATTTTTCTGTCTGTGTAGATGGTGTAATCCCATAGAATGGTTACATCTTCTATTTCTGTAACCGGTGCTGGGTGATGTTCATACCAGTGTTTGTTTACAGATTTTCCATAATGTTTGCACATTGCCCAATGTAAATGTTGCCCAACTCTATCGTGGCGATTTTTATATTCATTTGGAGCAAGCACAGAACAGCCTGAGATGAGGTGGTCTATTGTTTCTTGGTGCTTATAACAAAACCTGCATTTTGGATCCATATTATTATGCATAATATTTGCCTGAAAGTTTCTAGTGAAAAGACTTTGGTCTTGTGCTGCAAGAATAAAGCCTTCAGTTTCAAACTTTAATCCAGATGCACGTAACCATCGATGAGTATTAACTTTGTCAACATTGGATTTATTGGCACGTAATGGATATTGGCCATGCAGAGGTTTGTCTTGCCAGCGCTGTTTCATCTTTTCAAGAGCTTTATCTTTGGCTTTCATTTTCATATTTTTTGTCGCAATAGTTGATTCTTGGCTTCTGTTTTGCTTTTCTACAGAATCTACTAACTGTAAATCTTGTTTGTATTTACTGCCTTCTTTTATTATTGAATATTTTTTCTTTCTTTCTTCATGTTGCCTTACTAATTGTATCATCCAATCCTTTGTTGTTTCTATGTATGTTAGTAAGCCAATAGTTGTTGTCTTGTATGACAATTCCAGCTGAATAAGACCCCTTCCACCTTCTTTACGGGGTATGTATAGACGGTCTACATCAGCCTTTGGATGATGCATCTTATGCTTAGAAAGAAGCTTTCTTGTTTTAGCATCCATTCGCCTGATGTCGTTTAGAGTCCAGTTTAAGATGTTGAAGCTATATTGGACAACTGGGATTGCAAGGCTATTAATGGCCATAACTCTGTTCTGAGAATTCAATTCAGTTTCTAATATCATTCGTAGCCTTCTATAGTACTCTTTACGCACTATTTCTTTCATTTGTTTATGGTGAATGTTTTCTCTCTCATTTACACCTAGGTATTTATAAGCTTCTTCTGGTTTCAATTCTTTTATTGTTACAGCAGGGTCTAAGCTAATTGAGGATGTTTCTTGTATTGATCCACGTAAAACTGTAGCTTTAGCACATTTATTCAAATTGAATTTCATTCCAATATCTTCGCTGAAGCATTTTGCAATTTGCAGAAGACCTTCCAGCTCATTATCATTCTTAGCATATAACTTTAAGTCATCCATGTAAAATAGATGGCTTATTTTCTTTTGGCCTATTTTATAACCACATTTTGTCTTATTAAGTTGACTGGTTAGTGCTATTAATGATATGCAGAATAGTAAGGGAGATAAAGAATCACCTTGAAATATACTTCTTTTGATGTTTATTTCATCAGACTTATACGTTCCATTTATATGATTGAGGTAAAGGGTTGTTTTCCATATAGACATGCACTGTTTGATGAAATTGGTGATGACGGGCGATATCTTGTATATATTTAAAGTCTTTAAAATCCAGGGATGTGGCACACTATCGAATCCCTTTCGATAATCTATCCAGGCAGTACTAAGATTTTTCTTTGTACTGTAGCAGTTTTCCAGGATCATTTTGTTAATTAGCAATTGGTCTTTACATCCATAACAGCCACGTTTGCACCCTTTTTGTTCAAGCGGTATCATGTCGTTTCTTTCTAAGAATAAATATGTCTGTTTTGTTAAAATAGATGTTAATAGTTTATATGTTGTCGGAAGACATGTAATTCGTCTGTAGTTTTTCGGGTTGTTTGTGTCATCATTCTTGGGTAGAAGAAATGTAATTCCTTTGGTCATCCATGCAGGAATTTTAGTGAGATCGTCAACCATTTCTTGAAGTTCTTTGGCTAGTTTTTTATGTGCTGTATTTAAATAATATAGCCAAAAGTTAGGAATTTTATCTATACCTGGGAATTTTTAATTGTGTGCTTTTTTTAGTGCAAATTTAACATCCTCTTCTGTAATTCCAGCTCCTGTCTGTTCTGGTTTATTTTTCATTCGTTCTATCTCTTGCGCAATCCAATGTACTTCCTTGCTATGTTCTTTAGGGCATGCCCATATCTTTTCCCAGAACTGTGTAACTTCTTCCATTCTGGGGGGGGACTGTCACTTCAATTCTTTTTTTACCTATTTCCCTGTAAAATCTCTTTGTATCGGTTTGAAAAATCTTGTTTTGTCTGTAAAATCTTGCTCTTTTCTCATAGCGTCTTATTCTTTGAGCCTTCAGTTGTATTTTTTGCTTTATTTTTTCTTTAGTTGATAAGACTTCATTTTCATTTCTAATGTTGTATTTTCTTTCGACTCTTCTGCTTTTCCTAGTTCTTACATTTATTCCTCTACTCAGTTCATCCGGTACTGATAGTTCACTTCTAAGTTGTTCGATTTCTTTTTCTATTTTTCTTTTCCAAGGTGGATCTTCATGTCTGAGAGACTGCCTTGTTTTTATTTTGATGTTCAATTTTTTTTGTTGCTGCTATTGCTGATGCATATATTGCTTCATTGAGATTTGTATGAGCGTCTTCATCCAAGATTAATTTGAGTGCTGCATTGTAGAGTTTAATAGTTCGGAGGTTATGCATTGTTGGTTGTAATTTTGGGAGCTGTTCTCGTTCCTCCATTGTAATATTTTGCATTTGACTTGGTTCTTTATTTCTTCCTTGGCTTCCTGTATACTGTTCTTATTTTCCGTCAAATAATTATGTTCGATGTGTTCTGAACTCGTTTTATTTTCGTCTTTTAACTGACTCAGATCACACCTTTCCAGCACTTTTAAACTTACAGCATTATCTTCACAGTGATTTGTGTGTTTCACGGTTTCTACATTATGACCTGTGGCTTGTTTGATGTTATTACTTTTTATTTCTGATTCTGATTCCGGTTCCTTTTCATATTGTGTTGATTCGTCTCTTCTTGTTACAATTCTTTTAATTTCATTAATTTCAGATTATTATTATTATTATTATTATTATTATTATTATTATCTATTCATTATGTATATATATTATGTATTACTCTCTATATATGTATATATATATATACAGAGAGAGAGAGGGCGATCATCTATTATTATTTATCCATATTATTATTATTATTATTATTATTATTATTATTATTATGGCTATACACAGAAATAATAATATATATTATTTTCTTTATATATTATTATCTGTTTATAATATTACTATCATTATATAATTAGAAAATAATATATATTATCTATTTATTATCTGTCTCTCTATATATTTATCATTATATGTCTAGAATATTACTATATATATATATATATATATATATATATATATATATATATACACAAAAAATCTAAAGCGAGCCAAAACCTACCGCGGTTTCACACTACGGATCGTCAGGGCAAAGGCTTTGCCCTGACGATCCGTAGTGTGAAACCGCGGTAGGTTTTGGCTCGCTTTAGATTTTTTTTTGTGTCTTTGCTCTACTTTTGTATATCTTTTGTACTTTGTATCGAGTACTTTTTCTTGTGGTTGGTTCCGTTTGGGGTTTTTTTTTCTTTACTGCAGAGTATTGAATGTTTTGTTCTTGTTCCGCGGATTTCTTTTTTTTCTCCCCATTTATCCGACGCCTCAGTGCACCGGATTGTAACGGAATTAGGTTCTGTTTGTTAGTGGTTTTTTTGAAGGTTTATCTTAGTATAAATTTACGGCCTACATACTTACAGAGTCTATTTAGTTATTATTTTGATTTATATATATATATATATATATATATATATATATATATATATATATATATCCTACAGATGAAATCATTCGCCACACTATCACACTGCCGCCACCAAACTTTTCTTGACACATTGAGAAGACAGTCTTTCACCTGTTCTACGGCGTACATAAGTTTAACTCTCAGAACCAAATACAGTAAACTTGGACTTGTCACTGAAATGAACTGTATCCCATTGTGCGTAAGTCCAAACATCATGTTCTCTCGCATACTCCAGGCGTGCTCTTTGGTTTCGCTTTAATGAGTTAGTTTTTTCTTCAAATGAGATTGTTTTCGTGTAAAATTTGCTATATTGCTTAAAAATAAAGTCTTTATAATAAATGAACTGTTACTTATTGTTGAAAAATCTTCATGGAGTTTTTTAATAATGTAAATTAAAAGTTTATGCAAATTAATAACATCGTTCCTTAACTTTTGTACAGTAGCTTATTTTCTTTGTTTCATTTAATCTTTTTTAAAAAAATATTTTGTAAATTTTTGTAACTTTGTATAATATTTATGCATTACACCGTAATCTTTATTTGGTAAAATTTCATTTCAGTAACACACGTATTTATGTCTTTGTTGTTTCCGTTCCTTATATTATGGCCGCTACTATATATATATATATATATATATATATATATATATATATATATATACTATCTGTTTCTATTATTATTGCTTTTTATTAATATCTGTCGATATTTTTGCCATTATTATTATTATTATTATTATTTGATGTCTATTCACACAAGAAGGCTGGGGTCACAAAAGATCTCCTTAAATATCTAGAAGATTGGCTAGTACCATCACAAATCTCAGTACTGCTGTTGTTGAGATAATCTTTATGTTACGGAATGCGAAGTTCAGGCCCTCTCACATCCAGGTTTGCGACCAGCTACGACCACCCGTGGAGGAACGCTGAACCAATATGCGTTCCCGTGACATCAACCTTCTTACTGCCTCTCAGAATCCAAGCTGCCACTCTTAATAAAATGAATATAAAAAAGAAAAACCCTTTCCATTGATACTATTTTATGTAGTAGCGTGGAGATTCAGAAACGACACAGAACGCACCATAAGTATTTCGCAAATATTCAGTTGATCTAATCTCGATTCTAGTATTTGCACTCAGTTCCAAATGCGCACACAACATGGATACTAACTTTAACCTTATTGTGGTTTTTTTGTGCGATGTTGACAGTCTTCTTGTCACTTGTTAGCAGATGATGTTACGAATGTCACTGTCGTTGTCATAGCCATCACCATTATTATTACCATCATTATCACTACAATAATAATAATTTTTAGTGACCTTTCCCTTTGAAAAGAAGGTGATATAGGCTATGCAAACTTCCATTTCTTTATTACTTGGGAATTGCCATGGAAAATAGTGAAGTGGCTTCTTTTCTATTCTGCAGTTTTTAATTTCTTCTCCTTGACTGGCTGTCATCTAAGGCTAGAGAGCCACGTCTGCTTTGCTACTTGACCTTTATAGGTGAGGTAGAAACTAAATAGAGTCATGCTTTTTTCCAAGGACAATTGTGCGAACGTAAAGGCCACAGACAAGGCCGTAATTTGAACTATGTTCGCCATCTCCAATTTGCACGTCGACAACTATTACACTACTAGTATCATCATCATCATCATCATTATTATTATTATTATTATTATTATTATTATGATTATTATTATTATGCACACAAAAAGGATATAAATATTGGCAACAAAGTATGGAAAGTCTTTCAAACAGTAAAAGGAAAAGACGAAAAAGAAATCTCCGTGCATATGTATGATTCTTCGAAGTCTTTTAAACGACTTAAAGTGTAACGTCGCCATTATAATGCAAGCAAAGTGACCGGCGTAAAATAAAAATAAAAAGCAACGCTTATTCCCGCTGTTTTTTATGCAAGGCTTTTTAGTTTTCATTATTGGTTTCTCAGTTGATATCTTTGAATTTCCTTAAATTGCTGCTTTTCTTATTTGATCTCGAGCAGACTAGCAAAGAAAAAAATGACGGAAAGAAGTAGATTGAATGAGGTGATTAAAAGGAAAAAATTGTAATCCTTCCAAGTAGGTTTATAAGAAGACTTGATCAATCAATAAAGCTTTTACGTTGTAATGAGGCGATTTTTTTCTAAATGAGGAGACTTGTGTAGAAGAAATAACAAAATCTACAGTATTGTAGTTGTGACTTGAAGATATTGACTGCATTTTATTTTATTATTCTTTCTCTTTTGAAATTTACTTTTTCGTTTATTTTCTGACTGGAAAAGAAAGTGGTGGATACACATTTCTCATTCGTTGTAATCTTTTTTTTATTCCGGGTATTTGTTTCGTTGTTCTATGGTTATACTGAGAGCAAAAGAGAACCTCTGAATCTTGTTCTAAGTTCCTACAGGTACCAAGTAAAATCATTTTGAACTGCTGTTTCCAAGGTAAGGAGGTAATCATCAGTTAGAAGTCTGATGCAAGAAAATCTTTTCCTCATATTTCCCAACTCACCATTCAATCTTTTATTTAATATCTTAAACTTAGTACGTATCAAGACGACGATGATCAGGACAATGGGTAAGATAAAAATTGAAAGATCAAAAGGACTGAGAAAGTGAGGGAAATAAAAAAAGTGAAAGACTAAGAGGACTGAGAGAGTGAAAATTGAAAGACTATGAGGACTAAGAGAGTGAAGGAAATGAAAATTAAAGAACTAGGGAGGACTAAGAGAGTGACGGAGATGAAAATAGAAAGACTATGAGGACTGAGAGAGTGAGGGACGTGAAAATTGAAAGACAAAGAGCACTGTAAGAATAAATGACGTTAAAAGTGAACAACTAAGTTGACTAGGAGGGTAAGCGAGATTAAAATTAAAAGATTAAGAGAACTAGGAGAATTATTAAAAATGAAAGACTAAGCAAACTGAAATAGTGAGGGAGAAGAAAATTAAAAAAACTAATAAGACAGAAATCAAAAAAGATTAAAAGTGAAATGATAAGTGGACTAGTAGAGTAAGGGAGATGAAAAATTAAAAAACTGAGAGGACTAGAAGAGTGAGAGAGTTGAAAATTGAAAAGACTAAGCAAACTAAGAGGGCGTTACAGAAAAATTGAGAGTGGGAGAGATGAACATTGAAAGACTAAGAAGACACACAGAAAGATAGAAATGGAAAAAAAAGACTAAGAGTGCGAGGAGAGTGAGGGACAAGAAAATTGAAAAACTAAGAGGATTGTTAGAGCAAAAGAGATTAAAAGAGGACTAGGAGAGTAAGAGATTAAAAATTAAAGCTTAAGAGAACCGAGAAAGTGAGAGCAATACTAAGATGATTAGGAGAAAGAGAGAGAGAGAGATTAAAATTGAAAAATTTTAAAAAAACTATGAGAGTGAGAAATATTAAAAGTGAAAGACTAAGAGGACAAGGAGAGTGAGGGAAATGAAAAGTAAAGAATTTAGTGGAGTAAGAGAGTGAGAGGGACAGCAATGAAAAGGAAAAGACAAAAATTAACAAAGCTAATAAACTTTTAAATTGATAAATAAAAAAGAACCAGTACATACCGGTTCATATACACGCTTTACATATACATGGTCGGTTACATACTTTGTGTTCATCATATGCAAATTTCTTAAAAAAAAAAAAAAAGAAAAGGCCATTGTAGTTGACTATGTTGCTTGTCATTCACCATCGACAACTGCATATCAAGCCAAGGTAACGGCTTGTTAATGCTTACCTGTCTATAGAACTGAAGAATTGTGGCTCTCTCCAGATTTTATCATTGAGGTTTGCTCCTTCAGGTTGCGAAGATTTTGTCTGTTGACTAGTCTGGTTTGATTGGACCTACCAAGAGGTAAATTCTCATCAGCATATCTATCCCGGGTTCATAGAATCATGCAAGTCAAAATACTTAATCATGGAGTTTACACTATGTCTGATTTTATGCAAGTCAGGTTGTTTTTGGTTTGTTTTTGTTTTTCGTGTTTTTTTTTATGTTGTTTTTTTTGTTGTTGTTGTTGTTGTTGTTTTGGGGTATTTTATCACAATAAAATTGGTATTAATCGATCGCCGTATACAAACGTTTGGAAACATGACCTTGTACCTTCTCGGAAGTATCAGATTTTTTATCTTTAATTCACACCGGCCTTTTCAACCGCTATAGCCAACAGGGATAACTTTTTCTGTCTTTATCAACGTGATTTTTCCGAACACAACAAAGACTTCTTTCATGTCTACTCGGAATAATTGTAAAAGATGTCTTTGTTTGCTGATAAAATGAAACACCATATAGCCTCTAATTTGATTTCTGTATCTACTTGTGGCTCTGTAATAGTGTGTTAAATAATAGGAAGTCTTCCATCTCTCTTCTCTCCAGTCGATTTGAGTAAAGAGAGAATAGAAAAAGCAGAATGTCTGATAAACAGAATGTTTTGCTCGTAAATTCTCTTAAAATCCTACCATTGATTCATCTAAGGTATCTTTGCCTGACTTTCCATTAGAATTGAGTCCCTATTGAGTGATATGCATATAACTCTACCTATGGTTTCTACTATCATCTTTAAAATGGATCCTCACAAGGCATGTGAACTTGATTGTATTCCTGTTACAGTTCTTAACAAATATGCTCCTGCACTGTCTCCTGTTCTCTGTAAATACTAAAATAAATGCCTTGCTGCTTCTTGCTTTCATATTTTTTGTAAATCCTGTTCTATATTTCCAGTTTTTAAGGACTCAAACAAACCGTCTGATCCGTCTAACTGTCTGCCTTTTAACCTCTTTTCGCAAAGTCCTAGAGACTATAATCAACTCCGAATTGGTTAAGCATCTCACCTTGCAAAGTCTTCTTTACAAAAAAGTAATATGACTTTTGATTCCCTACTTCAACTGCAGATGCATTAACGATTCTTTCTGAAAAAGTCTATCAAGCTTCAGATAAGAATATTGAATCTCGAGCTATCGCTTTGGATATCGCGAAATTATTTCACAGGGTTTGGTATACTGGTCCTTTTAACAAGTTGACAGGTTATGGTATATCTGGACGAACTTTTGAACCGACTCAGTTTTTTTTAGAAAATAAGGAAATGAACGTTTCCTGCTAGATCATTTTGGATCAATACAGGTTTTCTACGGGCTCTATCCTTTTACCTACATTGTTTCTCATTTTTATCAACGGTCTTCCTGATGTAATCAGTACTTAAATCAGTATTTATGTTGTTGACCTAGCTATTTACTCCTATCCAGGAAAAAAAGAAGCCAGAAGAGAGTTCCACGGGCGATAGGTACAAAAGAAGAAACTATTAGCATAGAACTTACGGCTGCAACAAGCACTTTCAACAAGGAAGTTATGGGACTTAACTGCAATTACACTTGAAGTCGAGATGCCATAAAAGAGAAATATTTTGAGAAAATGCACATTAAAACTAAGTTTCTACGCTGGGAAATAAACTAAAGCTGGGATGCCAGGCCAGGACAGATAACACTAAAGATTCTCGAGATATATAGCAGAATCACCTGCCGGAAGACATTATGACGGCTCTTATACGTATACGTTTGTACATGTTATGAATTATCAAAATCTTTATTCAGATTTTAACTCAATTTTTTGTGTCTTACAAAGAATGTTTTAATATACACAGGAATACCTTGAAGATATTGCGGGATCAATAAAACAAATACCACGATAAATTCTCCTAGAACCTAAAAATGTAGTCGAATAAGTGTACAATATTATTTGGTGCAAAAGAAATCAATGCACGTAACTTCATTTAAAGCTTTCTGTTGCTACTAAAAAGTGACACAGAGGCACAAAGTTAGCAAACGTAGTTTGAAAAATGAAGCTCATCAATTTGATTGGCACAGGATTGCTACAAATTTTCAATTTCCAAAATAACTTAATATCCGTGAAGTTTAATAAAATCAACCGCAATAAGGCAAAATACAATAAAACATTGTGTGTGTGTGTATGCATGTGTGTGTGTGTCACAGAGTAAGAAGACTCGTAGAAAGAGATGAAAAGTGAAAGGCGAAGAATCATTAAAAGAGAAGAGACAAAAGGTGAAAAACTAAGAAGACAATGATTCTTTGTGTGTGTGTGAGAGAGAGGGGGGAGAGAGAGAGGACCCGAATTATCATGATGTTCTTAATTAATGAGATCACTCGGTCAATCCGAAGTTTAAGTCAATCTTAGTGAATATTGGGGAACCCGCATCATGAGATTCTTACGCAATTCTTACTGGTTTCAGTAATGGAGACCAGAAATTCTAATACTGATTTTCATGGTAGGCAAACCCTTTCTGTTTGAAACACTGACACTAAAAACCGTTCTTCTCTCATCCCTATCTACCCACTTCCATTCTATTTGGCCATTGTCCTACTAATCTAAACTTAGTCAACATTAATTGAAAGGTTCCGTTCGAAGCTTCATAATGGTTATTGGATGCAACTTTATCCTGCTCAAGGGTCAGATTACACCAACTGAAATGTACAATGTAACAAAAGAAGTTAAAAAAGATAATAGCCTATATAATGTTAAGTTGAACCTTTTTATCAGCTATAAATCGTCTCCTCGCGAATGGTGCCATCTCCTGATAATAGCAAACTATAGGAAAAATTGACTAATATCCAAAGTTTTCACACGAAAATAGACGCCCAATTTTAAAAATAACAATTAAAATTTCAATACTTTCTGACAAGACAGGTTGCTATCAATTACAATATTTTTCTGTTCGTCTCCCATCCACAAATATAGCTTTGCAAAGCTCAAATTAATTAAGTAAGCATCTAATGACTCGGGCCTTCATGTTTTCAAGAACATTAGAATTGATTTTTATATTTTCAAAATGCTATAATTATTATGACGTGTTTATTTTATTGCTTATATTTTACCTCTTTGAAATATATTTTACAACGTATTTTAGTTTTGTTATGTTTTGCATTGCTTTCTGCGTAGTAGGAGTCGTTGTACAGCTCTTTGTGTCCTTTTTCTCCTCTGTTATTCTGTATTTGTGCTTGCCTACTAATTTGCATACAATACTACACCTTCTTGAATCGAAGAGATCATACTCCCTTATTCATCTGTTTTTGTTTTTTTACGACTCCTGATTATTTTCGTATTGTGTTGTCCTTCCTCTTGTCTTTCTTGTTTTCTCTTTAATGGTGACCTTGGTCTCTCTTCGTCTTCTTCAGATTCATCTGTTTTTCATTCTCAGTTTCTTCCATTTCCTGGTCTGTTCCACTTTTGTAACTTTCTGCCTCTTCTTGTTCCTGAACTTCCATTTCTACATCATCAAGCTCGTTTCTGCTTCTGAACTGATTTGTATGGTTCTCAAGTATAGCCGTGTTATGTCCTTTTTGTATAAGAAAATTTGCTTCTTCTGGATTTGCGTCTTTATTGATTTTATCCACACCTTTTCTTTCGTTGCAAAGGACATAACCGGGGCTCTGATTTCTCTTTCTATTAACGCCGAAGAGCTTAGTTTTCTTCCTGCATGTGAAATAGATCGATAATTGAGGATACATTTTGGTAAATATGCTTCTATAATTTCATTAAGTGGTGAGAATGCTTTCAATCTCGTTTTTACTGTTTGTACCACTCTTTATGCAATGCCATTACATTATCGGGGATATGGTGGTGTCTTGCTTAGGATGCACCCAGCTTGTTTTAACTACGCAAGTAAGTTCTCATTGGAAAATTCGGGTGCATTGTTGGTGACTATTGTCTGGGGTACCCCATTCTTTGAGAATATAGTTCATAGTATTCGCTTTATTGCGGTGACTTTTCTGTCTTTTACTCTGATAACTTCTCGCTATCCTGAATATAAGTCTACTACTACTAAGAATAATCCACTATCTCTGATATATTCATAATCCATGTGAACCTTAACCCATGTCTCTGCTTCCTTGGGCAATGAGTTAATTTTTGGTTTCTTGAAGTTTTTTTTTTTTTTAGTTCCGTACATTTTGGGCATCTCTTAACGTATTCCTCTACGTCTTTTGAATATCCTGGCCACCAAGCTTGTAACTTTAGTCTTCTTTGAGTTGAGGTTATGCTACAATGTACGTCATCATGAATTCCTTTTAATATATTCCTTTTTAGTACTTGCAGATCTACTATTATATCTCTATTGTACATTATGTCATTTTCCATAGTTAGTTTGTGCATCGCTTTCTTAAAGGGTCGTCTGCTATCGAAAAATTGTTCCATATAAAATTTTTATTCTCGCTACTATTCTGCTTAATATTAGTTTTTTTTTTTCTATTTTTAGTCTATTTAGAGGAAGAACGTCCGTTTCCACCCAGTGTATTTTTATCCTCAGTGTTTTCTTGTTTTTCATTTTTGAAAAAGCGTCTAGTGTTTCCTTTTACGTATACTATGTCAAAATCGAATGCCATGATTTTTATTGACGATCTTAAAATACTTGAGGATGTAACTTTTAGCAATTCTTTTCTCGGGTATAATATGAATTCTAATAGGTTGTGATCCGATTTTAATAAGATTTTTCCTATCGAAACGTCTCGTGCCTTTTCCATGCTCCATGGAGTTGCTAGCGTTTCTTTTTCAATATTCGAGTAGTTGCTTTCTGCTGACGTTAACTTTCTTGATATGTACATGGTTGGGTGTTCTTGTGACAGATTAGCAGCCTTTTCACTCGTGTCTGTAGTTAACGTTACTTCTTTCTGTAGATCAAAACTTTATTATTGGTTTGATCTTCCGAATATTCCTTAGTCTTTCAAAAGCAATAGTTTGCTTTTGTGTCCAATCAAATTCATTGGTTTTTTTGGTTTTTTTGTGTGTTTTTGTTTTTTTTTTGCGTAATTTTGCAAATGGCTCTATTATGTCGCTGTAACTTGGTATGTATTTACTATACAAATTAGTAAGCTTTAAAAGGATTCTAATTCTTTTTCATTTGTTAGAGCAGCTATTTCTTTTGTTTTAGTCTATCAACGGGTGATATGCCTTCTTCTGATATTTGATATCCTAAGTATATTTTCTTACAGTTAAAAGTACATCTTTGTTTATAGTCAAACCTGCATTTTTTCCATCTCACTGAAATTTGCTCTGATTTATATTTTAATTCTTCTTTTTTTCTTGCTCGTACACCTATATCATCCTGGTATATTATCATACTTTTTTTTTCTAATTCTTTCAATTACTTTTTTTAAAAAAAGGCTCGAAGTCTTTACGCCGAACGGTAGACGAGTCCATCTTAATAAGCCTATAGGGGTGTTTATTGTGGTGATTTTCTTGAAATTTCTCGTCAATTTTTATTTGATTGTATGCTTTGTTAACATCAAATTTTGCAAAGTATTCCATTTTTACAAACTCGTGGCTTGCAGTTTTGATATTTGGCAACGGAAAAGAGTTTGAACATATCTGGTGATTTACTCCTATCTTGTAAACATCACATATCTTTAAATCCCTGTCAGGTTTCTTTATTGCTACTATCTGTGACGCCCAATTACTACCACGTTGTGTTACTCTTTCTAGTATGCCTGGTGTCATTTTGTTACTAGCAATTGTAGGATATGAACTGGAACTTTTCTTGACTTTGTATACTTTGGGTGATAGTTTTCCTTTAGTCGAATGCTTGCTTTATAGCCTTTTTATAATCCTATGTGATTTTCTTCTGGTTCCATGGAATTGGTCTCGCTGTATCTACTTTTAATACATCAATCCCTAGTAATCCGGTTTTTTTTTTGTTTTGTTTTTTTGTTTGCATGCTACAACTGTAATGGGAATTATTTCAAAACGCTTATTGACTTAAAAATTGCCTTAAAATGTTTTATAGTCTTTCCATTAAATTGCTTTAAATGGACACTGTTTTTCTTTTTTAAAAAAGATCATCCTAATTCTATCGATTTTTTTAAGTATCAACGTATATTTACTGCAAGTGTCAACTTTCATGTTAAATGTTTAGCCATTTATTTTTTTTTTTTTTACTTCTTTGTGTTTTGTAAACATTTCAGCTTCTTCGGTTTGAACAGTTTTTACTTTTTTCTATTTGCTTTCATTCTGAAAACGATCTTTTTTTTTTTTTTTGCAATTTGAACATGATCTTTTTTTTTTTTTTTTTTTGCAATTTGAACATATTTTTTCTGCATCTGGACATTTGTAGTTGTCTCTCTCGTGATGTTCTCCACGATGTATATATCTAATAATGGATTTAGTCGTGCTTGTCCTGTATATCTCATTTTTCTTTTGGTTGATTAAATTTTCTAATCAACTCTAAATGTTGCAAAAACTTGATCCTAGCTTCCAAACTCATTCTGCTACTTTGTAGACATTCTAGTATTTTTTTCGTTTGTGGTTTTGCTTTTGCAAGCCTTCAATTTATCTAAAAAGAATGAATTCATCTTCTATAGTCATTTCCTGTGCTTCCAATCTTGCGGTCTTTTTATAATTTTATAATATCATTTTCTACCTAAATATGAGATCTGAGTAATATGAAATAGAGGACAAAACCGAGGAGTTGCAAAAATCAATTAGCTCTCCCTTTGACAAACAAATAGCCAGGGACACCCGCCATGGTGTAATATTTTTTATTAAGTTAATCCCACTTTACATTATTAATTCTAGCGTATGTGATCCTTATTTGGCGCTATATATTTATGGCCTTGTCCCAGACAAAGCTAAGATAAATACTTAGCAGTTTACCATTCCTTTTCTACTCATCTGCATTTCCTATGGCCTGTTAGTTAAAATAGCTACGTAAATGTTTCAATGGCAAAGTGTCACGCCAAATGTATTAGTATCAGACAAATGAATGATTATCAACTGTAATTTTCACAGGTACAAGTACTGCTCATGAGTTAGTTGGAACAACAATTAAACAAGATTAAGAGCTGGTTCCATACTCTTCAAAACCTCCAATCTCTTGATCAGTGGCCTTGATGCCGGATGTAGAAGTTTGCTCGTAAGGTCAAAACATGTCATTTTTAAATTGCATTGGTTTTATTTTCAGCATACCTTAGAATTTTTAAAAAGCATAAAAATTATGAAAGGGACTGGTTATCTCTGATTATTTGCAAATTGTTTTTTTTTCACTAAAACATTTTCAATTCTCATTCGTACTACAATAATACCATATTTTTTCTTTGAAGTTATAACTAATCCCATGTGTACATTTTATGTACGCGGCTGTATTGGCAATAACAATATATTCTAAAAAGATTATCCCCAATGCATATTCCTAACGAAGAAAGTGTTTACAGGAAACAAAGAAAAATTAATTGCTAGAAATTCTCGCAGTATAATTGTGACACAAATAACTCTTCACCGTCAAAGTTGTTTCGACTTGAATGCACACTGCTAATCATTGCAATTTTTCATATGTATGGCTGCTCGTTTCTTCGTATGCCATCTGCTAGACAAGATTTGAATCTGCACTTTCGTTCTTAGAAGCTTATCTTCCCATTAACATTCTTTATCAATTAGGTTATGGTTAGACAATACGAGTTATTCAAATTTTTTCATTCCTTTTTTTTTAATTCTAACATCACAAGCTGCCAATTTGTCTTGTTTAAATTTTATACGGGTAGGGTTAGATGTAAAGAGATTCAAATTTCAATGAATCACTATCAATTATTTTGTATTACCTTTTATACTCATTCGTATTCTGTTACATATACTATTTATTCGTCTGGTAAAAACGTACCACGGGATTTAATTTTACCAATAGAAAGATGTCAATCTGCATCCGAGTCGGGGATAAACTGGAGACGAGTTCATTTTAAATCAGAAGTGAACCTGGATAATCTATATTTCGATTTTTCACAAAATATTTCACACGATCGCGGAAATTTTTTTTTTTTTTTGGCAAAATCGAATAAATAAGTAAAACTGATTTATTTCCTTTCTCTGAAATCCTTATTTGGCATTTTTACCCTGACATTTGAACTATTAGGGGTACTTGATTTATTCACAAAAGATATTTCACTACTTATACTGGGAGTAAACCGCCTGTATAGACAGAAGATGAAAGACTAAAATGTAGCTTCTGCAGGCTGTCGTCTCTTTTTATTGGAGTGTATGGTTTCCGGAGCTTTCCGAGTTATAAGTACGTCTCAAATGTCTACAGAATCACCATCGAGTACTCCTCTCAGATGCTTTTTTTCTTTTACTTAATTAATTTAGATGTCTTTTATGCGTCCATGTAAATCATGTACAATAACTTCCTGTATCATGTACAATATTTGTATTCTGTATCATGTACGATAACTTTCTGATAAGTCTCTCGAATATTTCCCAACCTTCCTTTCTATTTTTGTAAATTCGAAAGAATAGTTTCCACGCTGATTTGAAGCATTTATTTTTCGACGTTTTCTTTATTTGGCAGCAGTTTGTCAAACACTGATCTAATTTTTCTTACGAACATTAATTCTACAGAGAACATACCAGATACAGTGTTACTACTAGGTATCGCCTGATATACACATAAAAAATGCTGTAACAACATATCCTTTGTTTCACTTCTATTGGCTTTTTAAAGCTCTTTTGAATGTATTCACGAAGTGTTGTTTGACAACAATCTTGGATGGGAGAGAGATTTCTTATATGTTGTACTGCAAAGGTTTTACGAAAATATCTAAACTCTTTAGCGATTAGAGTATTTACATTATTTGAACTATTCTCCTCATCTTTGTTGCCATTTGTACGACGTTTTGGCCGTTGTACGTTCCGGCTTTCTTCAGGTGCTCGGAATACGGAGTGTCAGAGAAAATCATTAGTGTCAAAATTGCAATATGAGCTCTGGTAAAAATACTAGAGAAAACCATTGCAATAAAAAAAATTGCAATATGAACTCTGGTAAAAAAAAAAAACGGACACTGAACGGTTTATAAGTCCAAAGAATTCAGTTGTCCTTAAGGACATATGACCCAGTGGATATAAACGTTGGTTAGTTCCTGTGACTTGACCCAAAAACTTGTGAGTTCAATACCAGGCTACAGCAGTGGTGAACAAGTAACCTACAGGGTTAGAGAGAGATAATTCATGACTACCAAAAGAGGCACTACTACGCAAGGAATGAAGATCATGTATCCCAGTGATTGTAATAAAGGGTTCGGTTCGAAATTCCTAGCACCTGAAGAAGGCTGAAACGTCGTACAAATGGTAACAAATATGAGGACAATAGTCCGAGGAATGTAAATACTACTTCATCTCAGAAATATAGACAAATTCTTTAGCGATAAATTGTTCGAAACAATGGTATCCGGGAAACAGAATCTAGTAAATAATTCATCTAGGTTTTATTGTAGTTTTTAGAAGTTAAACTCTTGCATTTTCAAATTTCTGGCCATTTGAAAAAACTATCGCGATTTATCGGTCCTGCGAAATCGATATATAATCTCGACCACGGTGTGTCTGTCTTTGGCCAAGGGTGTAATTTAATTGGTGCTAATTTTACTGCTATAGTATAATCTCTGCACGCTTTTACTAATTTCTTTCTATCTTTGTCCATATTAGGCCAGTAGGCTTAACTGCACATGAGGGATTTCATTTATGAGATATCTGGACGACCTGTATGAAATTCTGTCAACATCCTTTTGGGAAAATATTGTCACCATTAGTTTTCAATTTTTTTATTTTTCTCCTTCAATTTCCAAATTACTTCTTTATCTAATAAATGTATCCATCTTTGCTTTTAATTTCATTCGGAGTCACTGGTAAATCACGTACGGTATTGCAGAGTATGTTCTTAATTTCATTTTCAGCTCTTAATGCTTCAATTACCATATCTTCTAAAAGTTTACATGATTTAGATATGAGTCTCGAGAAATCATCGGTGCTACTTAGCTTCCTTTTTTATGGCAAGAATTTCTTTTTTAAAATTGTAATTAAACAGAATTGTCCCCCACACTCGCTATAGTCAATTCGCTGTATGTGTCGGGATACCCTTTTTCGACCCGAAAATAGATAACGACGGATGATGACCCGATCTGTAGGGGCAAACCTTCTACCGTGGATGAATTTATGAATTTTTTCACAGTAAAAAATTATTTTCAACGCCTCTTTCACTAACTGGCTATAATTCTTTTCAGCCGATAAAATAGTTCTTGCCGCAAATGCTTTCACTTTTAGAAAACCATCCTTGTGCCTATACAAAATCAAAATTACGGCACCGATACCGTAGTTACTAGCGTCACTCGCGACGATTATTTCTAATTTTGGATCAAAATGCGAGAGAAACAAATCCGATGTTAGAATCTTGTTAATTTTTCGAATACTTTTTGAAATTTGGCCGTCGAATTCCACTTTGATTTCATTTAGAAAATAATTCAATGATGCTTGCAAAAAATACACGTTCGGAATAAAAACAAATTTGCGAAACCTAAAAATGCATGTAAAGGTGACACATTTGTTGAGGAGGGCATATTTTTAATCGCACTTAATTTGTTTTTCAACCGTTTTCGTCGATGATTTTGGCCCAAATATTTAATTCTAGTCATAAAAATTTGCATTTCTCACTCCTTAATTTAAACCGGTACTCGTTTAATTTCCTGAATGCCTCGTTTACGTGCTGAATATGCTGCTCTCGATTTTTACTTTTTTATTAAAATGTCCTCTAAGTAGGCGTTTAAATCGCTAAACATTGTGTCCATTACATGTTGAAAAATTCCAGGGGCAACCGTTATTCCTAACAGTAATCTGTTAAACTTGTATAATGTCTTGGGAGTATTGATTATAACAGTTTCGAATTTTCTTCGTCAACATTGATTTGAAAACATGCGTTTGACGGGACACTCAGTTAAGAGGAACAGTGTGACAGTGAGTAATCTACCTACTGAGCTTGTGTAAATGAATCTAAGAACAGAATTAGAGGGATGCTAAAAAAAAAACAAATGTTATTTAGAGCTACAAAAGATAAGCTCTGAAGAATCGTATACGACATGACACAGAACCTAGAAGACACATGGAAAACTCAGTCTTTGAAATCCTCGTTTATCTAAGTTTGAATTTAAAGACTGTAACGCATTTCGTTATCTGCTTTGTGGTTAAAACCTTATCTCCCTCTTGTATCAGAGGCCTTTACTCCAATCTTATTAAAGAGAAGCGCTTTTAATACAGATTTTCAAAGGAAGCACTCTTTTTACTACCATTTTCGTATTCCGGTTACTTCTCATTTGGTCTTGTTTTACTGGTACTCAAACATTCTGATGTTTAGTCATTTGGTAAAATAGGTATGGTTGAAAACTTTTCAATAGTCCCTCATTTTAGTCTAAGTTTACAAAATATCGACTACAATTTGATTTTTTTCTTTCCAAAAGTGGTTAGTATTTTATTGTACGATCGTAATCACAAAAAAGCAAAGTTATTTTCTTACTATTCCTAACTTGTATCCTAATAAAAATGTCTTTCTCCATCATTGATAGCAAATTCAGGTTGAAAATAATTTCTTTAATGCAATAAATAATTCTTCATTAATGTTCCCACATTAGGAAAATAAAAAAACAATTTTCCATAGAATATTGTAAACATTTTCTCATAAATTACAAATAAGAAATACAGGGATTTTATTTAATAATCTTTTTATTTAACTTTTTGACGAACAAGAAGTCGGTTAATTAAAATAGCAATAGAACTTACACCTGACTGATAAATAATAAATAATTTTACTCTACTAATTAAGTGAACCAAAAATTAACAATCTGGAACGACAAAATATTTATGTTGATGTAGTTCAACAGACAAAACTAAATCGATGGGATATTTTTTTTATCTACAAATACCTAAATGGTGTCTAAAAATAATTTCTGCAAGCAACACCAAATCAACATACCATCAATAGTTTTAATTGATTTCTTTCCAGAAGCTTTTATTTAATCAGGCGTAGTTTTTAAACAGGCGCATTTGCTCATCTTTTTATTTCTCCTGCGACAAATACTAACGAAAATGTCGATTCTCTTTGGACAAGACTAAGATCATTCTTAACACGTTCCTTTATGATGGCATAAACATTCTCGGCTGGATGGAGATCGGGTGAATTTCTCTTTTTTTCTTTTTTTTCTTTTTTTTTTTTTTTGACACCCGTTAAACACAACTTTTAGGGAAACGAGCATTTCATTAATAAACAACAGTTACTTTCCTCGCACTATCCACCTATGAAATTCCTTTGTTTACTTGTTTCCCTGATAGCTGCAATTTCAAAATTTTTTAATGCAACGTCAATGACTATCTGCTTGAATCCTATTCATCTTTTATCCTTTCTTCAATACCCCCTGTACCCAGTCTTTCCTCTCACAAGTGCCAGTCCCACATTGCTTGATTAATGCTTAATTAACCTTCGTTTAATATAAAAATTTACATCCCTAATGAACCACTATAGTTTACCTTTCCTTTACGCTGTAAGATTTTTTTTAATATTTTAGAGCGTTCTTTTATTCAAAGTTTGAACAGTTAACAGTATTTTCCCATGTTACTTCTGTGTAGAGAGCTTACTAAGTATAATTTCTACACTTTCCTTCATAAATCTTCTTTGAAGAAAGTAACTCATCTTGTCATTTATTTCATTATTTTTGTTTGTGCACAGCTCTTGTGGTGTTTGCAGGTCACACAAAAATAACTGGAAAATCCGAAAATACCATGTCCACAAATATGCATACTCCTTTAATAATGAAACGTATAACAAAAAGGACTAGTTTCATTATAAAACGCACTTTATAGAGTATTAGCTTTAAAAGAGTTTAGTCTAATTCTGACAAACATTTTCAATGTAATATTTAAATAAAGGAAAGAGATAATTATTTGTTTCTTTTATTTATGCCAAATAATTCTAATATTTTTCGAGATTTTACAGAAATAATTAACACTTACTAAACTTAGAGTGGTCTGTCACAAGACTAAATACAGAAGTATGTTGCTGTGGTTATGCTAGAAAGAATTATGTGTCTATCTTGAACAGCAGCAAGCAAATCCTAGCTTTTGTTCTGGACTCATAAATCTACGAGTTAATGATGATAAATAACCAAATATCTAATCTATTTTACAAACTAATAGAAGACTGATTATGTAATTCCCAGCAGACTGTCGTCCTTGGCAAGAGGTAAGTTAATATATCCACAGTAACTTGTTTGACATTTTAGCTACTTCTATGTGTCGTATTCTTTCAAGATGACAGCGATTATGGTTCTCTGCAACTTCCTGTCCTTTGTAGCTTTTAATAAATCTAGGCCTTTTGTTATCTCTCCTAAACTTTCTTCTGTCATCTATTGACTCACACTCGCTAGATACGTTTTTAATTCTGCCCTTATTGCCTTGTGGGCGTTTAATTTTCCAAGCCCTCTTTCCTGATTATGAGGCCTGAAAATTTTAACTGTCTCTTCCTGATTTTAGATATGTGTTCTTTTCGTTTCCATTTTCTCTAAAACATAATTGTTTTTACATGTTTAGTCAATGATCTTCTCAGCATTCTACTGTAGAACCACATTTCTGTTAAGTGTCTTCATATGTGGAAAGATTGTCCAGCATATACTGCCATGTGGGAGGACTGGTATTACATAACAGTTAAGTACTCTTTTTTTTCTTTTTCTTTTTTTTTTGTAATGACATTTCTGTTTCTAAATACTTTGCTTAGGTTTTGTAATGCATATTTGGTTATCCCAAATGCGTTTTCGGATTTCAGTGTCGCACATTTCGTCCGTTGTCAAAACGCTTCCCAGGAATTGTTGTATTTGATCTTGACGTCTTCAGTTTGTAATTTTTATGTTGGACTCGCCCTTTTTGCTGACAGCCATAGATTTAATGAATGTCTCCTAAAATTATGTGCCGAATGCTTCCTTGCTTACTTTTTCTTTGCACAAAAAATATTTGACAAACACTGTGATAATTAATAAAAGTATTACCAGTTTGTTTTTTATGTAATCACATCAGGCATCAAACTATGTCAAGGCATAAAATCAAATATTAAAAGGTTTTACATTACATCTTTCAAGATTTTAATTTAAACTTGTTTTTTACGGTTTATCAACTCTTTGTAGGTTATTTAAAGCCGAAATATATTTTGGATTGTAAGTATAATCACTTTTTTGTTCGTGAATATTTTATTAACAATTGTATTTTTAGAATAAGTTTTCCAGAAACAAGTCCTAATATTTAATCCATATCTTAGTGATGAGATGAATTTTTCCCAAGCGTATTTGTGAGCAAGTGAATTTAACAAACCTGACGGGATTTTAATTTCGAATCACATCAGTAACATTGTATAAAGTAGCTCTTATAATACAGACAGATAAGATTATTAGAAAAAGTTTTAAGACTTAAAATAAAGGCTCTGTGATTTGAATGACCTAACATTGACACATGTGGTGGTTCATAACATTCCTCGAGTAAAAAAATAATTAAATTCCGATGGTAAATGGTTGTATATACAGTGCATGATCATTGGCTACGCAAGAATTGAGCGATAAGGACAAGAACCAATTGACGGTATAATTCAAGGGACTGTCATCAAATTTTCGTTTCAAATTTAAGAACTGAAGAGGACACTGTAGCAGACTGATCTTTATATTCACCTACTGGCCATTATGACGCGCACAAAAATATTATGCCTGTGGATTTGGGTTTCTCCCAACAAGCAGACATGAATATTTTCTAACAACAATTTGTGTTTTTTTTTTCTTTTTTAGGAAAAGCTAAAAACCTTGTTTGAATGTGTCCCATTAATGAAAACGGAAGTTGTACTTAAGTCTTTCTCCGAAAAGAACAAGTCGACATTTGTTGTTCTAAAGATTTTTTAAAACTGATTCTTTTGTTTCATTTCTTGTGTGATGTTATATTCCCGTTGTATCAAAATACGTATGAATTGTATTCGCGTAAGTTTATATTGTCTGACTTTTCCTACACTCATACATTCAAGCCTTTTTTGAAAATGTAATCCTTATCTTAGTGATTTCTTACTCTTGCTACATTTCCACGGTTTCCACGTCAGACAAATGTTTTCATAATCTCCGGATCTTCGTTTTGGTGCATTGGATATTACCTCCGAATAAGAAATTGGAGAGCCGAGTTCGAATTCTAGTTGAATACGTTGCATTCAATTACGCGCACTTACCCTTGGGAAAGGTATTATCCATATTTCTCCTTCCGGCTATGGGTTGAATAGCAGGACAGATTGGGTTCTTCAGCCTTAGTTAGGCAACTAGTCTACCGCAGAAAAAAAAATGACAACCTACTGCGGGAAAATCTTCTACCTAGTCAGCCATGGACAGAAAGAGACATGATCACCCAAATGTCTATTATGTATAGCACTTAACTGATTGACTTAATCTATGAAAGAACAGTTTTTATCACATGACCATTTTTCTGCTCATTTTAAAAGATAAGGAAACTATATATGTTCACTCTATGTTCTCATGAAAGTAACCAAACCTACTTCGGTACTATGCTGTGTTTGATTGTAATTTCCTAAAATGAGGGTAGTAAGTGTTTATAATGTTCCAATATTTTACTTTGAGGATACAGTAGTTGCACAAACTAAATTTAAACAATGCAGGAACGAAAGAGAAAAGGATTAAACATTTTTATGGGTGGTCTTTACTCTAAAATACATGTTAATCGTCGTTATGTATTACGTGATAGCTACAATCTCCAAAATTTGAAGTGCAACGTCAATTGCCATCTTCTGTCTCCTTGACTCCTATCTTTCTTTTGTCTTTTCGTCGACATCTCCTGCACCTTGCTTTTTTTTTCTTTTTTTCTTTTTTTTCTCATTTTCTCTAATTGTTCAACCCTTCGTATTGTTGCGGTACTGCCTTGCTTGAAACGATTTTTTTTTTAAATTGGAGAATTATTTATAAATTTCTATTTTCACTTCTGTGCTATACAATGATTTAATATGAAAACATTATGGTATTATTTATGATTGTTATTTCATTACTACCTGTTTACACGAACTGCAATATTACGGATAGGTTTTATTAATACCACATTTTCTATTCATTCTATATCACGTTGAAACACTGGCTCTTGTATGATCACAAAAGTTAAGCAATATTGAGTTTGGTCAGTACCTAGCTAGGGACCTCTTGGAAATTACTAGTGCAGTTAGCTTAGATGTACGGGTGGTGTAATGGATAACAGAATTGTAAGTCGGAGAGTCAAGTTCAAATTCCAGTCGGGTTCTTTAAATTCAATTATGCGCAAATACCCCTGGAGAAAAAGAATGAATCTACTTCTTCCACCCCATCCCAGATATTATTATTAACTAGTAGGACTTGTATCAGAAAATCATTATTATCTCAAAAAAATTCTTTCAATGTAAAAATATTTTCTAGCTTTAAATTACCAGCAAAAGATTGATAATCCGTAAAAAAACAAACCAAATGATTTATTCATTCTGATGACTGCATCTGTTATGTCCCACCAAATCTGCCAAGAATGTTGATTAAAGATTTATAGTCGTGTTTTAATGTCATCTTATCTTGGATCTGATATACGTTGGTCACATTTCGGCTTTTCTTATCGCTTCCCGCTGACTTTACCGCTACTTCACCACTATTTTGATTAACTTGAATCATATTTTGCAAAAAAAGCATAAATAAATATTTCTGGTGGTAGGAGAACAAAATGATCACTAAAGTCTGGATTAAAGATTAAATAATAAATATTCCAATTATTGAAAAAGAAAATATCAGTGATCAGGACTGAAAGCAAATTTTTATGGCAAACTGGGTAATTATATATATATATATATATATATATATATATATATATATATATATATATATATATATATATAGTATTGCTGTTTATATTGTATTTTTATTGAGAAATTTGAATATATTATTCATCAAATGATAGATATTTCCATGCCGTATCAACTGAGCGAATTCTTTGAAGTTTTGGAAATTGGCCAACATTCAAATATACAAAAATAAATCGGAAAGAAATAGATATCGTAAAAATCAAAGACTGTTTCAAAATTGTGTCCGACAAATGCGATTTGGTTTTATTAAGAAATCTGTTTGGAAAAAAATTGGAAAGTTGTTTTAAAAAAATGTAAAAACACTCACAGTGGTTCGATTTTTATCCACTGAACTTGGCTTTTCTCCATCATTCGAACAATGAGCAGCCTCCATCCATCTTGTTAGCACCATAAAAAAAGAATGAGCTCACACTCATAAATGATGACCGCTTATAAAATGTCACTTAACTGCATTTCTTTCTTTCCAAGGTAATTGCAGTCAGTGAACAAATATTTAAGTTCTCTTTATTTTCACAAGACTTTTCATTTCGCACAATGAGAATCAAAATATTTATTTTGTGTATGCCATAAAAATACATCAGCAGGGAAGCACATGATACGGTTATTTACTAAGCAAAGCCAAGTCTAGCACAAGGCTATTTTCGAGCGGCATTGTGTCAGAGGATCTCATTCGATACGCTTACAAATTAAACGAATTTGCTATCGAGCGAGTTTAAGCGTCCAGATATTTCATATGCTTAGTTTATCCGACATCAGGCCGCAGAAGCGGGATATACAATGAGGATCTAATGCCTTACACTGTCAAACGGTAAGTAGGCTAGTCTTACTCATCACAATTCTACTTCATACACCCTGTATTTACGTGACTTATAAGATTATCGTCATTCATTTTAATGAGAATTTCAGACTTAATCTTTCATATGTAACATTACATTTCATACAACTCCAGACTTTGTCAATTACTGTTTGCCAGTGGGTGTGTATTTTTAGAGTTTTTTTATTTTTTTTATTTTTCCGAACGTGAATTCTCACCAAAAAGTAAAAGGCTCTAACCGTCTTCCCTCCCTTGTGAGTGTTTCTATATGTACTTGCCATACGGCTTTTTCTACGCGAGCACATCCTGGACGAAACTGAGACGTCCAGGTGTTGGCGCGTTAAGGGCAGCCACTAATATCAAGTGAAGGGCGGACCTGCACCTTTCAAGTGAACCCACTGATATACCTGGTTTTTCTGAATCCACGGCGTAACACTGAGTACAACGTTCATTATGATAACATTAGGGGTGATTGAGATATTACATTAGTTTGGCAAAGGTCCACAGAAATAGGTATACTAGTTTAATAAAATATAGTAGATAGTTGGGTATGATAATACAGAGGCTCTATTCAGTGGCCAGTTATCTTATCTAGCAAGGGAAGAAAATGCAAGATAATTCACCTTTCTGTCGTCAGTAGATCTTGCTTTATGGAGACGAAAAATAGAGAGAAAAAAGTGGGGACAAAGGACAAGTTTTCTTTATTTGGTATCGTCTAATCACTGTCAATAATGTTAATAGCACAAATCTAAAACTCTGTGTCCCCAAAAAGCAAATACAAATTCCATGCGAACGTCTCGTTACCGTAAGTGTAGCGATGAAAACTTACCCATGTGTTTCCTAATTCATAATAAATGACGTATACTTATTTAACCATGTCATTTTGCAACCTGTATTTAATTGGTTACGTAATTAGCAGTGTTTAGTGTTCTCATTCAATCCCATGTCTTTGAACGTGAATGACCAATCCTTTGATCACATCATCCAGGACCCCTTAGGTCAAGTCACGTTAATGGATATATTTGTGATCAAATTTACTCCACTAACACTAGCTTCCGATACTAAATTGTTAACGATCGCTTTGGGTTAGCCACATTTTCACGATAATTCATAGAAATGTTTTATTGTTTTAAAGTCCGGGGTGATTTAAAACATTATTTGTACTTATTTAAAACAAATCCATTTTACTTAGATGTAACGAATATGAAGAAAATGTAATCTTGCAATAACTGCTTAAAATTCTTTAGTGTAGTGAGTTCGATATTTACTTAATGCCCCCCTCATATAACAATATGCAAGAATAACTTAAGCTTAAAGTGAGTTAGATCAGTCAGTTAAGTTCCATACGGGATACACGCTTGGGCGATCATGTCTAGAAAGTGACTGACTGGGTAGAAAATTTTTCTTCAGAAAGTAATGGCAAAATAGTAGGAATATATATATTTTCATTATCTCTTAATATAATAAGGAAAACTGGTTATGAGTGTTATGATACACACTCGTGGCGACTATAAGTCGAAAGAGATACGACTAACTCGGTAGAAAATTTTCCCGGAGAAGGTTGCCATTACTTTCTGCACTAAACTGGTTGCAAACCAAAGCAACCCAATCTGCCCTGCTATTTAGCCCATAGCTGGAGGTAAAAGTGATGGATTAATACATTTCCCAAGGGTATTTTTGCGTAAGTGAATGCAACGAATTCAACTGGAATTCGAACTCGGCTCTCTGATTTCTCGTTCCGAGACGATATCCACTGCACCACAACGCCCATACAGTAAGCTAGATACTTATTCAAACTCTCAAATCTCTTTGCTTATTTCTTAGCAGAACGTTATAAATTTTCTTTTTCTCTCAGATTATATCTGGTTATACCCGAAGAATATATCAGTTGAAATTTTGTGTTAATATTAGTAAATATACTAAAATATTTTGACATCCGAACATTATTGGATATGTTAATATTTCTTCTTAGCTATCGGCAATTAGTACATTAATTGTAGTTTAGATTTATAATCAGTTGCCTGTCATCGATCACTATGTGGTGACCACGTGTTTTTCTCACTAATGGCAATTACAGGACGTCAAAACCTTGGGTTATTTTAAAGAGTTTTTCTTCTGTTCATAAATTCAGCTGCTCACTTATGCACTGCTGATAAAGCCGGAGCATTTTCCCCAAATGTAGCAACCATGTCAGAATTAATTTACACCACGAGACGCAATTTTGTCTATTTTCAAGAGAAGTCGGTACTAGTTACATTTTACGTATTCTTTCAACAGGCAAATGCCAGTTCAACTGGAAAGCAAAAATGCAGTTAATAAAAGTTGAAATTAATGCATGCAACATTTTACAGCTCTACCATCATTCCTTCATAATCAGCCTATGAACTTTTCAACCCACGCTCATACAGTGCCGGTCAGTGTTCAAATCTAAAGCCATAGGCGGGAAAAATAACCTTTACAACTTGGGAGATTAGTGCCATATAATTTTCTTATTTTTATTTGCACCATTTATTTTATGCGGTAAAAAGACTAATTCCAGCTTCAATGAGTGCTATTCCAATAGGTTCCAAAACTGTTTCATCCGGTTCACATACGACCATTGAAGTTAAGCAACGTCGAGCCTTGTCAGTACCTAAATAATTAACCGTTTGCGAATACTACAGCTTAGATGTTTGGTTTGTGTAATTGGAATTGTTAATAGGTGATCCGAGATTCAATTCTTGTCGGGTTCGTTAAATTCACTACTGCGCAAATATCCTTGGAAAAAGAATAAGCCACCCTTTCTTCCCTAGCTCTGTGTTAATTAGTATTACTAAACCATTATAATCCCCCAAAACTTTTTGCAATGTAAAAACTTTGTCTGGCTTTAAAAAACATGCAAAGGGTTGATAAACCGTAGAAAACGAAGCAATAAAAACTGTCAAACCTCTAACAAAGAAAGCTAAAATTGAAAAATAAGATGAAGAATTTGCTTTTTGTCTTTTCTTTTTTTTTTTTACCACTTTAGAATCTGTGGTGTTGACAAAATCTATTGTCATTTGAATCTGTACGAACAAAAAAAAATTAAATATTTCTCAGTTTTCCCGGTGGGATGTTTATTTCTCTGTGAATGTAAATAAAATCACCAATGTTTTATTTTCTGAATATGTTTTGTTAGAATATCGACTTTTGTTGTGTATTTATTGATAAGAAAGATTTACATTCAGAAAAGAATCAAATGTCTTTCTTTTCAAGAAAACGCTGGAAATACCCGAGGAGAATGTCTGCGTATAATATATCTGTGGTGGAAATTACTAGGAATGAACATGAGTAAAAGAATACAAAACACACACACACACACACACACACACACACTGTGTGTCAGATTTCAGTAGAATTTACCTTATCAGTATTTCTTTTATATGTTATCTTTGTTTGAGAGTATGTTTTTGTCTTAGGCATAAAGTATAAAACAAGGAAACCTATTCAATTTATTTATGTCATAGATAAATGTAAAATGTGCAACTTTTTCAATATGTCACTTATTTTACTTGAAATTCTATAGAATGCATTTCATACTTTTCTGCTGCTCTCTTTCTCTTATTTTAACGGTAGTTGAAATGCTATTAAGAAACTTTAAATATATTTTGAAGGAACAACATATTTTTAATAAAATATTAAACTGAAAATACCCGCTGGCTTTGTTTCACTGATCAATAACTCATTTTTTTTATTATTTATTTGTCTGTTTATTGTGCTTATTCAAAATATTTCAGTAGCATGAAATTACTAAAAATGTTCTCATAATTTTATACTCCCAAAAATAACTACAGGCTTATATCAGCTATTATGAATTACTTGATTCCAGAAAGAAATTGTTTTATTTTGCATACGTGAAACGCTAAGTGCGCATGCGCAAGGATCTTATGGAAATGCATACAAAGTTCTTGATAAAATAAAGCATCTTTTTCCAAAATGAATTTGAAACTTTTGCACACCCCATATATATATATATATATGTGTGTGTGTGTGTGTTTAACTTGTACAAATGGAACATTTAAAGATATAGTGAGCATAAGAAACATCCTAACCCATTTTTCTCAAACCTCCTGTGGTATTATATACAGAGCCCGCTATTTATATAAAGACGCGCACACTAAATCCTGAATATATATGTGTGTGTATGTATTTTAATTATTTGGAAAACTGCAATATATTTAATATGCTTCCAATGCATTAATTTACGCAGTAAAATCAAGCAAATGTGATTGTTCATTTTTCTAACAGAGAATTAACAATGACTAACTCAAATTTGTGAATGCCATGACAACTTCGGAAATATAGAGTGGTCTCTCCACATATTTTATTTCAGATTTCCCTTCTGCTAGGCTGGCTACTACTTATTTTTTATGTCCAGTCTTCCCTGCTATTTCACACATAACTTTCCCAAGGTTAATATCACGTAATGAATGCAAGCAAATTTAACTAAATTTTAACTGGTTTCAAAGATTCAGTTTTTCTGTCAATATTTGTCAATGCAGAATAAGATAGTAAGAAAATTAAGAGTAGAAGAACGTATTCGAAAAAACTGTATTTAATATTTACTTTCATAGCACTGGTTTGCAATTACTGTTTTAGAATATTCTTTTGAAATCTTCACTTATTTTCTTCACAAACAACATTCAAATCATTCTAAATTGACAATTGCATTCAAGTCAAGGAATTGTCTAAACCACTGAATCAATTCTAGATTGTTATGAACAAGCTATTCGTGAGTTAATTTAGCTACATTCTTCGAGTTGTTATATTGTTAAAAGATCAAACCCTTTTCAAGTTCCAGCTGTTGTTCCAAACTCAACAAAGTAGCTTCCAAATTATTCCGATAAATTGCTCCATGATTAAAAAATGTTAAATGCATCTATTTCCTTAAAAAAGAAACACACACCCAAGTCATGATATTCCTTCTTCTCTAATTTGATCAGACACATCTATCCTTTTCCTGTGCATACCAAGCTGGGTTGTTTATAAAAGGCTGTATTGGCTAAAAAATATATTTTAGTTTCGTCTGACTAAAAAACGTTTACCCTGAAATTATTAGGATTCTGTAAATGATTACGAACGAGATTAATCCAAGAATCTTAGTGTCTTTTTGTGTTTCGTTTTATATTTTTTCTTTGATTTTTGTTTTGCATTTTTTTCAACAAAAATAGCATTTCTATGGGGGTAATGGATTTAACTATTCCTGTGAAACGCTTCATTAACATTTTTCGTAATCGATATTCCACATGATCTTTAATTATCTTGTATTTCCTTTTTAGTTCCCATTGGATTCAATGCAATTTTATAATTTCTCGATTTGTTCATAACGGCATTTTCTCTGTTGAGCCTCTTCTCGGAAACATCTTCCACATCAGAATAATCAATCCAAAGATACTGTCCAGAATATTTAACAGCTTGGCAATAGCTCTGTCATTCAAACTATCATTATGAACGAGAAGTGCAAGAAAGAAACTTACCGTTATATCTAGTCATTTCAACTGTCAAATCAAGTATTGTGCTTAAATTCATAATGTCTAGTTAGCATAGATGAAAGGTCATCAAAACAGTTACCATGAAGTTACAGAAAAAAAGCACTGTGAACCTACACTCCGGAGGTGGGAAAATGACTAAAGTTGGTATTTTAGGTCGGGACCAATTAAAAGTATATTTAATTTAAAATTCTCAATGTCCAATTTTCTTCATATGTATGTGTAAATTCATCAATGTAAGCATCACTGAAGTCCTAAAGGGTGAAACGGGTCGCACGAAAACCTTTTTCTATTTTGCGATATTTTTCTTTTCCTAAAATTGTTCTTGATATATAAATATGTATATATTACTTTCTCATACATGTATATATGTTAGTGTGTGTGTGTGTGGTCTCATTTGATCGTTGTTGTTTTTAAATATTCCACACTTGAAAACAAGAAATATTAAGTATTTGTTTATTCAAATGGCTTCTCATACTTAATATTTCTTTTTTTCACTCTCGCTTGGTCATGTGTGACGTCATGAGCTGTGATGCGATATTCACTTCCAGCGTCTTAAATGCATGAGTTTGTTGTTGCTTGGAAATCTTCCATGTAAACAAAAACAGTTTGTCATTAGGGTTTGTCCGTGTTTATAATACATAGTGTAATTTGACATCTTTGAAAATAGCCGAAAGCTTAGATTAGATTATTAAAAATTACGTATCAATATTGTAATTTTCTTTCTTCATTTAATGATAATGGTATTAAGCTTATCAGAGAATACGAAAAAGAATTATATAAAATAGACAAAACTTGTCTATATTATTTAATGAAACATGCATATATATATATATATATATATATATATATATATATATTCACCCAAGCAAAGCTTGGGCGCAGGGTATCGCAGTGAGAGAAAATAAAAAACAAGATAGAGCGGATGTCGAAGAAAGGAGAAGAGAATGATGAGTATCAAGGAGAAAGAGGATGGCAATAGACGTTGCATTTTAACTTTTTGAGCTTGTAGTATTCAGGGAAGTAACCAAACGGAAAAAAGTTCCACAAACGTTAAGCGCGAGAAAAGAAAGTTAAATTGTTAGTAGCAACAAATATGTTAATAATTTCTGCTATTTTAATTGCATATCTTTTTTATTGCAATTTATCATTTCTTTTGCTGTGTGGGTATGGGTGTTTAATCAAACATAAATTTAAGATAGTGATAGTTTGGTAGTTTTAAATATAAGAACATCCTGAGATGTCAGAGAAATGAATGCAAAACATTATTTTGAAAGTTATTTACAGCTACCTGTGATAGAAACCGTCTAAATTACACATAATAAAGTCTTCCCTATCCTTTGACATATTAGGGTTCAGCAATTCAAGTCCTAGAAATCAAGAATCACACTACGCCACACATGCGATTTGACTCTAATTATTAAATCTTGTGCCGAATGATCCAAACTTTTTCGGAATAAATAAATACAGGAATTGGTGCACATAGAGTGCCACGAGGTTTTCAAACAAGCCAAAATTGGTTACCATCCAAGGCTAAAGAACCCAGCTTATCCAACTATTTAATCAATAGTTTGATTCATACGTTTCCCAAGCGAATGTGTACGAACTCGACAGGAATATGAACTCTCCTCTCCTATTTTTCTTCACGGTGCGTAATTCACTACCCCACCCGAACACACACACATTAAGAGAGGTAACTTTCCAAGCGTCACTTAAGTTGGGCACAAGGCCGAAAGTACGGGGTACCCACTAAGGATCGAATTCAGTTGTTATAGGTTCTAGAGATACAAGCTTGCTAACCATTACACCACATCAAGGCGTCTAAATAGTAATTTTTTCTAAGCACAGCTTACATGTCGCACAAGACTGATAGTATAGGGTACCAGTAAGGATCGAACTCACTAGTCAGTTGTAATAGGTTCTAGCAAGTTTAGCTTGCTAACCATTACACCACATCGAAGTTCTCATATTAAGAGAAAGAGAGTAAATATAGCAATCAACACAGCATGGTGACCCTTTCTTCTGTAAGATTTTCAGATCCAGTGCCATTATTCTTTCAGTTGCCTCTATATAAGGAAATTTACGGTTCATTCTTCAGTTTATTTATAGTAGTGACCACTAAATCAATTATTACCTCCGCCTTAAGGAGAAGGTATTGTATTCGGTTGCGATTGTTTATCTGTCCGTGGTCAAGATATATCTCAAGACCCACTGTATGGATTCGAATGAAACTTTCAAGAATGACTGGAACGACAAACTGGATAGATTTTCAGTTTGATCCGGTACGATATAAAATTTATGGGCTATTTTTCCGGTTTTATTAGTAAAATTTAATTTTTGCCTTTCAAATGCCAAATACTGATTTACTTCTTTAGACCATTTTCAATAGTGAATATCTCCCTTGTTTCATTTTAAATGTGCATTTAATTTTGAGCGACCAAGTTTATTCTTTGTATTTTCACTCTTGAGAACGGCCAAGTTCATTGCAGATATTCTATCTCATTTTAATAATCATCTTTTGCTAATAGCTGTGATGATGTCAGTACTTCCTTGGCGGAAGGTTGCGATCTTTGCTCTTTCTACTTTAATCTTTATTTATTTACTATTTATATATTTCATTATTTTAATTGTTCTGTATACTTTTACTTTGATTAATTTTTGATTGTCTATTTTTTTCTCTCATATGATTAATGTATATTTTGTTTCTCGTTAAAAAAAAAATCACGCTATGACTATTCCAAAGTATCTATATAATGTACACAGATACTGTTGTCTTAATTAGCACAAATATATTGACAAAATTTAATTTATTCAACTATTCCTGACAAATAGTATGCCATTTTTTATTTTTGCAATTGTCACGTCATTTTTACTTTTGCAATGTTTACTTTTAAATCATTTCACCCTAAGCAAGTCAACAATGCTACTAGAACGTAGGAGGTTACAGGGTGTGAACGTGTATGGGAAATTTTCAAAATGAGAAAAATTAAGGAAAGGACAAAAAGGAACAGACTTCAAGAAGACAGAAGACGGCTGTTGACGTTGCATTTAAATGTTTGAAGATTGTAATTATAGAAGCAAGAAGTCGGAAATTAGTTTCACAGGTAGGAAATGTGAGAAAAAACTGGTAGAGCAGAAACTGTTTGCATATATTTAGTTCAACAGTAAAGCGATGAGTCCTAGTTGCCAATCTAGTATAACACACAAATTCATGTAGTCGGGACACCAAGAAAAAAAATACTCGTCCGAGCAATTAACATAAAAATTTTTGTAGAAAAGGGAGAGAAAAGCCACATCACGTTAGTGAGAAAGTTACTAGAAAAGAAGTGCCTGGGCAGGATGGATTGCATTGCAGACCACTCTCTGGATTTTGTCAAGAATCTCGAGATGCACAATAGAAGCGACAGACCAGATATTCAATACATGGACATATGATAGATTAATAAAAAGGAAAGATGGATTCTGATGGAAAAAATTTTTTGTCATGACAGTGAACCAACTTCCTTGCAGCATACAGCAATTGAGTCGATAAAGGCATTCTACTTCATATAAGTGGAATAATACGAAATTATTAGTTTACAAATACTACGATTTTATTGTTGCAAAGACTACACCATTTTTTATTTTATACATGCTACGCCATTTCTATCTTTGCAAATATTTTATTTCTGCAAACACAAGGCCATTTTTATTTTTGAAAATTTTACCCCAGTTTTATTGCTGCAAATATTACGCCATTTTTATTTTTGCAAATATTATGCAAATTTCATTTTTCACATACTATGCCAACTGTTTTTGCCAATACTACGATATTTTTTTTTCCAAATGCTACGTAGTTTTCTTTTTGCAAATACAAGAACATTTTATTTTTGGAAATACTATCCCATTCGTAAAAAAATTTGGTTAACCGAGTATTTTAGTATGTAACATGGTTGACGTCACGAGTTTCGTAACTCGTTAGAGTTGTAAGGCGCCACATATACTGCCGCCTATATAGGCATCAGTTTTGTATCTAGGGTAACATAGTCTGCTCATCAATCTTCACGGTTGTTTTTAGTTCAATTCACTTTCTTGATTGGTTGTAATACAAGAAAAGGGAGCTTAGTCTGTGCTACTATTTAATTATCCGAGCAGATAACAGTTATACTATCCACACATCTTCGCCCGGGATAGAGTGGAACCACTAGGACTCCCTAACCGATAACGGACGGTTGATTATTCTTCCAAAACGTCATGAAAATTTAAATAGCAACTAGAAAATAGCAGAGATTTTGAGTGTGTCTCTATTTTAGGAAGTTTGGTACTCTTATAACTAACTAGTGTAGATCACTCACAACAAAGTCAGTGCATGATGGTCATGAAATGTCGACTGGATATTATTTATTTAAAAACGACGAATTCGCAGAGAAGGCAGAAAATGAAATAGAACATTGACATGATGTTTTCTTATGCATCCACGAAAGCTTGGATTTTTTTATTTATTTCCTTGTATTTCAATTTGTTCAGTGTGTATTCTAAAAAATTCGACATTTTCTCCTTTTGGGGATGAAGACATTTCTGCAAAATATTTCTAAAAATACTCAAAATAATAGAGAAAGCAGATTTTTTTGCACAAAATAATTGGAAAGTTGATGGAATATTACTTTCTGTCCTTCTTATATTTACAAAAGATGAAATACAAAAAAAAGACTCACAGACTAAAATTTATATATGCGCATGCGTATATCTACATATACGCACGGTCAGGCAAGAAATATAAGAAATATTCACCATTAGTTTCCTTGTTGGGTGTCGTTAAATGAAATACAAGTTTTTTTATTTGTTTTTGGTTTTTGGTTTTTGTTTTTTTGTTGTTGTTTTTCAGGGGGAAGGGGCGGTTGCTTTGCCTTGTTTTTCTGTTTTTGTTTTTAGAAAATACTGGATGCAATATAAAATGATGAAATGTGCCCAAAATATTGATTTTAAAGTATCTATAAACTAAAAAAGAATAAAAAAATCTTAGAAAATAAGAACGCTTTGTGCTAAAGTAAAACTACACACAATTCTTTCTCTCATTATTTCTTTGTCACTTTCTTTCCCTTAGTCTTTCTATATCTTTCTCTTCTCACTTGTTTTTCTGTATTTCGTTTTTTCTCTCTTTGACTCTAACTCGTTCATGCTTTTCTTTTTTCTTTCTTTGTTTCTTTCTCACACACCTTCTCTATAAAATGCAGTATTTTACAAGCTAGTGTGAGTAATCACCAGGTTAGGTTAATTAAATAATTAATAGGCTGTTTGAAAATCCATTCAGAATAAATCGCAAACTATTTTTTTAGATTCGGCTGACACATAACACATCACTCAATAAATCCTGGGCCTAACTAATAAAACAACAACTTGTAGGCAAAATTTGATTTTATTCATAAACATAGTCTATTTCTAAGGTGATACATTGATTCCAGCCCTTCTCTAGTAATTCGATTTTTTTTGTTTGTTTTTTTTTTTTAGAATGATTTATCAGTTTCCGATATCACTTCACTGGAGGCAAATCTCTTTCCCTAGAGTATTTTTGAGCTCTGCAAACAGCCAATAGTTGCGTGAGGTCAGATCAGGAGAATGGATGTAGAAGCAATTCGAAGTGCAATTCATGTAGTTTTGCCATCGATGCGAAAGACATGTGTCACGGTGCGTTGTCTTGGTGAAAGATCACTTTTTTTCTTCATTTGGAGACGTTTTTGGCGATTTCTTCCTTCAAACGCACAAATAATGCTATATAATATTTACTATTGAAGCTTGTTCCCTTCTCAAGGTAATCAATGAATAAAATACGTTGGGCATCTCAAAATACGGAGACCAAAATTTTGCCTGCTGATATTTGCATCTTTGGTCGCTTTGGACGGCTTTCACCTGCTGCTGTTTACTCAGCTGACTGCTGATTTGATTCCAGAGGGAAGTTGTGAACCCATGTTTTATCCCTTCTCACATATTTTCGCAAAAACTTCTTGTTGCGTTGAAACAGTTGCAAACAACGCTCTGAATCGCCGACGCGTTGTTGTTTTTGATCGACTGTTAGCGAATGCGGCTCCCACTTTGAACACAGCTTTCTCACTGACAAATGTCCATGCAAAATGGTGAATACACTGTATTCTAATATATTCAATTACTCTGCTATCTCACGCAACTTCAATTTACGATCGACCAAAACGAGTTTGTGAATTTTTGGTGGGGTCGGGGGGGGGGGGGGGGTTCCGGACAAAGGCCTATTCCCGGCAACCTGAGCTTTCAGCATCATTTGTGCCTGTACGACCGTGTTTAAAGTCAGCATACCTTCTCTTAACAGAGAGAATGAGTCCGAATAACAGAATGATCAAGCTATTGCTTTGCTTGAACAGTATTTTTATTATCAGAAAGCAATGCTTTATCAATACACGAAATTCTAATTTTTTCCATTGTTTTGAAAATTTGCAACAGTAGATTCAGTTAACTGTAATTTGTAAACTAATAATCCGATTGGGTCCAACCTTTTTCAATTGCCATCTGACGGTGAGAAATTTATAAAAATCATATGGATTTTTTATTAGTGGTGCCATCTATATGTCAGGCTCGGGATATATAGAGTGATGTGTTAATGTGAGCCTACATCTGTTTCCTTTGTGTCGAGGCCCAAATTTTCGCGGCCGATCGAAATTCGATCACTTTATTCCAAATTCGGTCCTGTCCCACGTTGTTTGATTGATCCCTAAGCCGGTTTGATTTGAAAGTCACCAAAATTAGCTGTCTCGATGATCCAGAGCTAGGAACCACAATATGAAGTGTGTGTGTGTTTGTGTGTGTGTGTGTGAGAGAGAGAGAGAGAGACTCTTGCAAATTATAATTCTATAGAGTGTAACACTTTATCTAAGTTGGTTGGTCTACCAACAGGCTAAAGTTGGAGGTTCTTCTAGGATAGGCAGTCACGTGACATGTCTTTCGTGTTAACTCGATCCGTGCATATCTAACTCTAAATTCTCACTCGAACTAACTGTCGAAACAACTTTCTGAAAATTAACCGACTCTTGCTTATATTGAGTCTCGCATCCAGCGGGGACGACTGTGACACATTCTGGGTACTCTAGTATTTCTAAATGATCATTCAGGGATCCTCCTTTTGGTCACCTGATTAACCTCATCTTCTTTTCTTCTGTGTGAGTGTCTCTGACTGCTGCCCGAGGAGAATGAAACCTTTCTGTGACTTTTCCGAAATCCCACCAGGGTCTTTTCCCCATTGGTCATCTAATCAACTCCGTTTCCTTCTCTCCTACGTGAATGCCTCTTACTGCTACCCGAGAGGCGTGGTCCAGCCCAAAAGACCAAATCTAATTATAGCCTCAAAATGCATTTCTCATTAAACCTAGGTGTGTGTTCGTTTTTCACATTTGAGTTTTCATTTCAATCCCCCCCCACTGCCAACAAGTGATAAAGAAGACAATTTCTTGAACTGAAACATTTTTAATTACCTAGGCTTTTTCGCTTTGTATAGAGCCGTCGTAAGAAATTACCAAGCTTCGATCGAAGAAAAAGAACACCAAATGTTTCTTTATTAATTATCAGCGTCGCAAAATTCCCTAAAACAACCCAATAAAGTTTATTTCTGAGAGTTCCGTCCCTATTTCTGACCAGATGTGGCTTGTCCCTAAGGATCATAAAAATATTTTAACAATTTTCTATGCAAGGGAAAAAGATACTGTTTCAAATCAAATCATAGTCAATTGTCATTTCATGGTTGTTAAATTTTCACACTAACCGAGACTCACTTTTTCGCGACAATGGTTCTCCTGATTTTGATGAAAACAAATCATGCAAAATTTTAATCTCTCTAATCGAACTTTGTGGCCAGTATATCAAGAGTCGTAAAAAACTTTATCTCGAGTGGTTGTACTCTTTTTCTTCTCCTCTTTTCGGCATCAGAAATAGTGTTACAATAAAACATATAACACGCTTATTGATAAGATAACCAACCAGGAAAACATAATAGTTTTGGGTTTTAGTACTGCTCTCTCCCCAAATCATCTAGAGTAATAATTTTTACGGATTTTGCTCTTTTCAGTTTGTTTTATAATTTTATTTCTTCTTTGGATTATTGAATAAATAAAATATTCTTATCTTTTTATAAATCACCGGAAATTACAATGGAAGTAACAAAGATAACGGTACAACAAACATGATACGTGTATTTTTCTAGCTTGCATACTTACCATAACTTATCCGCTGGAAAATGCTCCATGACCTACGACTGCTATCTGAAACTGTGAATCATAATGAATCCTTTATATACTATATTTTTATATACATACATTACAGGCCATAATTATTAGGCCATCCCAGTTTTTTAAAATAAATGATGTATTTCATACTATTTTTAGTATTTATTGCCAAATGAAAATAGAACGGTTCTTTTGTTATTATTACTTTGCAAAATTTTACAAGGCAAGGAAGCAAAGATGAAATCGTTCGATTGATGAAACTGCAATATAGGCAATTAAATATTTATAAATTCATTTGATGCATCTGTCATTGTGCAATATTAACAAAAGGACCATTCTGTTTTCATTTACAATTATTCACTTCGCAATAAATACTAAAACATAATATGAAATACATCGTCTTTTAAAACCCTGGGGTGGCCAAATATTTATGGTTGGTATTGTACATGCCTAGGATAAAGTCTAATTTTTAAATAGGCATAATAAACCTTAACAACAATAAGTAATAATAAAATATAACAATATATTTTAATAAATGCAAGAGAGTAGAAAATTATTTCTTACCGTAGCAAACTCAACAATCTCAGCATATGTATATATATTAAGCTAAGAGGTTTTTTGATGAAAGTCAAATGTATTGTTGATATTATTTTTTTCTAAATGTATTACTAATTTTATTGCTAATATTTCTATTATAAAAATTGATTTTTATGCTTTCATTGTGGTCCTGGGTATAACAGTAAATTGCATTCGGCAGCAAGGTCTCTGATTTAGAGGTTGTGAGGAGCATAAAAACTACCTCTTAATTGCTGTTTTTCCCAGATCCATCCTGACCCGGAGTGGTAGCACCTGTTAGGGCCCCAGCTACTGGCAAATAGTTAACACCAAAACTTGGGTCAAAACACTATGAAAGTATAAAAATACACTTTATAGAAATACATACTTAAAAATAGACTTTTATTAAAAACAATATACATTTTCGAAGGAAAAAAATTACAAACAATACATTTTTCAATACAAAACGAGAAGACATCTTCAGTTTTCTAAAATAAAATAAAAACAAAATAGAGTATTTCATCAAAATCTGACTAAATCAAACTTCTCACAATAACCGAACATTAAAAAAAATACCTTAAAACCCTAGCTTTTTTGGCATTAAATAATCCACAGAGGTTGATTTATATATATATATATATATATATATATATATATATATATATATATATATATATATATATCCTTAAAGAGAGTGGACGTCATTTTAACCCAAACCCGAGGAACCTTTCAGCCAAGACTTGTCAAGGGTTACGTTGGCAAAATTATAAATGGGTATAGAGGAGGACGCAACAAAAAGGGAATACTTGCAATACTGGGAGAAGATGGAATTCGTTTAAAAATAAATTTATTGAAAAAATGTTAAGAAGTGAGGGGGGTGTAAACATATAAATCCCACGAGAGTGAAATAAAAAAGAAAAAAATGTTACACTCACAAACTCGCCAGTAATTGCAAGGAGCGCAAGAACTGCTCTTTCTGCCTGCACAGGCTCGGCTGCTGGATTTTTAGGCAAATGGCCTCCAAAACACGTAGATGGTATGCCGATCGAGCACTGTGCAAGACAGAAAACCAATTGTCCTCATAAGAGGAGGCACAAACTTGATTATCCAGCAGGTGTTGGCCGATTGCTGAATCCAACACAGCTTGAGTTGTTCTTATATTCCTATGAGAATTGCCTAAACGTATATTCGCGGGGACATGCTGCGCAACCCGCGTCTCCAACCTCAGATTGGTTCGTCCTATATATGCTGCATCGCAACAGCACTTAAATTTATACACAACAGAACTTTTACGAAAATAGGACAACCGATCCTTAACGAAAGATGGAAACACAGGCCTTGTTTTAAAAACAACACGCAACTGCACTGAAAAATAACCCGACGAAATACTAGCCGAAACTTTGTCAGTAACAGTAAGACATTTTCTTCCAAGCCAGGGTAATTTGAGATACAAAGGACAGCGACTTGGCCCTTCAGCCTTTGGTTCTTTAAACCGTTTAATCTTACGAGCAATAACCCGTTTTACCAAATTAATGGGGTACCCGTTTCCTTCAAAAATATCTTGCAAGCGTGTTAATTCGCTGGCCAAGCATTCAGGAGAACAAATATTAAGGGCACGGTGAACCAAAGTTTCTATTAGGCCAATTTTACGGGACTTAGAGACAAAAGAGTTCCAATTAGTATATAGACCGGTAAAAGTCGGTTTACGAAACACAGAAGTCACGAAAACCTCGTCCCGTCGTTGAACATAGACATCTAAAAATGGAAGACCCCCATCCTTCTCTATCTCCATAGTAAACTGAAGAGATGGATGTAGGAAGTTTAGCTGAACTAAAAAATTTTCAGCTTCAGATGTGTTATTAAATAATGCGAAGGTGTCATCAACATAACGTCGATAAATAAGTGGCTCATTAACCTTCTCAAATAACACATGTTCATAATATCCTACAAAGATATTAGAAAGAACAGGACCCAAAGGACTTCCCATAGCGACACCGTCCGTCTGTGCATACATTGTCCCGTTGAAACTGAACTCGACTCCCTCAGTAGCCAACCGCATACACTCTAAGAAAATTTCTTCAGGAATAATTGCAGGGCCAAAATTACCTCTGTACAACATGTCAGCACAAATGTTTATACTGTCTTTTAACGGGACATTAGTGTATAAACTGACAATGTCAAAAGAGACCATAAACGTATCTCTTGAGGAAAACTCTAAATTTCTAACGAAATTAGAAAAACTAAAAGAGTCGAGGACATTATATGTAGACAGTGCATCAGACAGAGGTTGGATAATCTCTGCCAACCACTTGGCCATCTCATGCTGTATTGACCCTACCATGGACAGTATGGGTCTAAGGGGAACTCCTTCCTTATGGACTTTTGGAAGGCCATACATTCTGGGTCGCTGAGAGCCCACGGGCCTAATCCTGTTATAGATGTCTTTAGAAATTAAATTTTGCTTATATAAAGACAGAAGCCAACGTTGAATTTTGGCTTCTGTCTTACCGGTGTTGTTATATATATATATAATCATATCGCCCTAAGCAAGGCATTTTACTGCCACTGATGTGCAGGGGGTTACATAGGAAAAAGTTATGAGAAAGAGTAACAGGTTATAGGGGGTGTCAGGAAGTGGGTAAGAAAAGGATAAGACACAGAGAAGCCACATTGCGTTGATGAGAAAGTGACTGTATCTGAGCTGCCAAGTCGAAATCGATTACATTACAGATTCTCCATTGCATTTTTTCAAGGACCCCTAGGTGGATAGCCGTAGTATTCAATGCACGGGTGGATGATAGATTTATATATAAGCAGGATTGTTTCAGACGGGAAAAAAACTTCCTGGACCTACACAGAGAACCGACATTCTTAGCAGCGGATTTAGCTATGGATTCTATACAGTCATTCCACTTGAGGTTGGTTGTGAGAGTTAACCTGAGGAGGCGCAGTGTTTTGCTTTCAGGGGGACTAGCCTGATCCATGCTAATGGGGGTAGAAGCGATTGTCTGTGATGGTTAATAGACAGCAGCTTCGTTTTGGAAGCGTTAAAATTCACGAGCCATTTCTTACCCCAGTCCGCCACGGATTGGAGGTCCTTTTCAATCTCGGCAGCGAGGTTTGCTTTGTTACCCCACGGCAGATTTTTGATCGTGGCGAGAGTAAACCGTAGTGTCGTCAGCGTATATGCCTACTTGGGATCTTATTACACCGGGGATATCGTTAATGTAGATAAGGAAAAGCATAGGATCTAGAATAGAGCCTTGAGGGACACCCGCATTCTTACGATAGTATTGAGAGACATATCCGTTCAATATTACCTTCATTGCGTGATTTGAAAAGAATGACTATATAAGGTCAAAAATGATTATACCATAGCCTCGCAGCTTGCGTAGAAGGCCAGCATGCCAGACTCTGTCAAACGCTTTGGAGATATACCATTAAACAAAACTCGAACTCGAGCTTTCATTGTATAATGAACCCAGTTCGGGATGTGGAGGATTATCTGCCCATAGATTAACTTTCTAACACGTGCTACCACTCCGGGTCAGTGTGAAACAGAGAACAGCAATCAAGAGATTGTTTCAAGCTGCAGTCGACGTATTCAGAGGCCCCAGCTGATAGGATGCCCGGTTACTGTCACCGCTGCAGGAAGTAACTGACGCCAACAGCCATACTTTATCTTAAGAATGGTCAGCTAAGAGAAAAGTTATTCTGATTTCCAGTGTTAAGACAGTTCAAAAGCATTTACGTGAGCTTTTGGAGGATGACTTATTTTCTACACAATCATCTCTTCCTTCAGCAAGCAATGTAAATAGCGATAAAGTAGCGATACTACTCTATTGCTATATCTATGGCAAATGTTATGACGAGTTCCATAATTTTGTTTTACACGTTTAGACAGCTATAACTAAAGTAGAGTCGAATTACTCTCATTCTATTTGTGTTTCATTTGTAAGAAGAAAGTTTCACTCAGATTACCATAATTTTGTGAGTCAGACTTCTACGTGGATGCTTTCCCGAATACTATAATGTTAACCTCTTTAAAGTCAATCGTTATTTATCCCTCTTATCCTCATAATCTTTACTTCCTCCTCTTACGTTCATATCACACACCTCATTTAGTAGCCTTCTACCTTAAGCTCTTCTTGGGCCTTCTACTGGGTGAACATTAATTAATATATATCTTATTTCTTTCCATTGGTCACGTATAAGCTAAACGCTGAAATTCAAAATGACGCTTCAGTTGATACATTATCTGGCTTTTTGCCTCTTTAATTAAGTTTGTGATAAAAACAGCATGGCTGAAGATACTAGTTTGAATAATTCAGAAAATAATATTTGCTAATTGAATGAAAAGTAAAAGTTTAATTAATAAAACAAAAATCGCGCTACTTCTAATACTTGAAAATGTGTCATTTCTAGAAGGTAAAAGTTAATTTTAGTGGGGAAATAGAGGGAGAAGATATGGCTGCAATCAAGATATTTAATTCCTGAAGCAGACTCAGTATTCCAAACTACAAGAGTATTTTACTTCTGTTCTCAAGAATACGTTTTAGTTTTTGTTCAATACTATTTTTATCGATGAATCAAAATCCTTTGTAATATTCCCTGAAATAATTGTTCATTGAATTACTTATAATTTGCATCTTCATTCCTAGTATCAGGTAGATATTGTTGATAACCATGTAACCACATCTTCATATCTTCGCGCATCATCATCATTATTACCTCCAGATAAGGCGAAGGTCGCATTTGTCTTTGCTTATTTGTTTGTCTGTCCGTCCGTGATCAAGGTATCTCAAAACCTGCTGGATGGATTCAAAAACTCTCAAGGATGATTCACCTCATGACTGGCACGAACTAATTAGATTTTGAGTTCAATCCAGTATAGGATAAAATTTCTGGGGGTTTTTCCTCGTTTTTTACTAATATTCAGTCTTACATTTCAGATGCCAAATACTGAATTACCTCCTCTATATTGCTTTACGTCATAAGATTTTCTGAACACATTGTATTTTTGTGGGGTTTTTTTTGTTTTATTTTTTTCAAGAAAATATTATTTACAACATAAATTTAATATTTATTATCAAAAAGCAAAAGAGATAAAATACACAAACGTATGAGTCAAAATACAACTTTGGGATATTAAAAAATAAAAAGAAACATTTCCACAATTTTTGCAGCCTAATTTTAAATTTTGCCTTACAATTTTTATTTATTTTGTTTTTTCACTCTTGAGAGCGGTCAAGTTCATTGCAGTTATTTCTCATTTTAATAATCATCTTTTGCTAAGATGATATCAATGTTACCTCAGCGGTGGTTTGCGGTCTTTGCTCTTGTTATTATTAGGTAGTTTTGCTATGAACTGAATATGAAGGAACTGAAGAGGAATAGACTGTGTAAATAATAATATTATAGGAAACTATATGTGAGATAACGATTGGATGTACAAATTTATTAGTTATTAGATTTTATTAAATAAAAATATGTTGTTATATTTTCACACAAAGGAATAGATCCTTTTAACTATAAAACATCTATATAACTTTTACATCGAGTGAAAGCTTCTTTTTTACGCTTTGAATTTTGATTTAATCAAACATTGTGAGACTACAACCGAGAGTTCATTTTAACAAGGTTTCAATAAACGGTAGATTATAATGCAAAACAAGATTCATTATTAAAAAAGCTTTTAAAATCACTGGCAGTGACTGAAATCCATTATCAAGATTTTAAACATGAAAAATAAAGGTGTTAAAATCAAAATTTCAAAATAGAATTGGCTAAGAAAAATATATATCCTTTAATAAATACAACTTTAAAACATTAAAATGAAATTCAATCTATGAATCAGGATTTTATATGTACTTTTTTATATTAGATTTACTTTTCTTCGTACAACCTTTTCGCTAGAAAGCATCTCTGTAACTCTTGAATCAAATGAAGACTTCTTTTTACGTATTGAATTTTGGCTTGATCAAACATTATTTTGTAAACTTGGAAACTTCTTTTGCTGCTTATAATTAAATCAACCGTCCGAAATCTTCTCACTGTGTTTACACATTTTCATTTTAAGTAGTCACGAGAATAAAGACGAAATCGTATACTCCTGATAAATCAATATTGAAGAATACTAGAAAGGTGTTATTCGATGAATAAACTATTAACTCAAATCATCTTCATTTGGAATACTGGCAATCTCTTCCGAATTCAGCTTAGTTCTGTTCTAGACTAAGTAATCAAATATTAACATTTTAAATATAAATAATATAAAAAGGTAAGAATATAAAAAGTAAGAATATAAATATTATCAAAAATTAAGAATACGTAAATATAAAAATAACTACAGAAAATCTTTTGACGAAGAGCATATTCTATCGCTGACCAATAATACTTGTTACCATTGCATACATACCTTATATATTAAATCTAACAACTTTTATGAAACAGCGGTAGTAATCTTTAATAGAAACGCCTTGCGTTTCAGATCCAAATAGATATTTTAATTCAAACATGACTTCTAAAAATATAATTGCTAAAAGATATGAATAATAAAGTAGATATGAATAAAAGTGACACTGATATTTCATACGTGATAACTCATTTTAAGATTATTTTCTTGATCACAGGATTCAAAATTGTACCTTACCACAATTCTAGTTACCAGAATATTTGTTTAACCAGATGCTAACCATTAAATAATGCTTGCAGTTTTGTGATATTCTGTGCTCGATTCAATGTTCTGAATACAAGAAATTAGAAGACGTCTTACGCAATTCCAGAAAGAAAGAATTTTTTTAATTTCCATTAAGAGGTGTTGTTTAGCGAAAATTCTGATAGTTTTCAAACATCTTGGATATCAGTATTGCTAAATTGAAGTACATTGCGATTTTCTATTAGCTATACAAAGTTCTTTGTATGGAATCATAGGCTGGGAATTATATATTGTGATTTTCATGACGTTTCGGCCGTTGTGCACTTCAACCTTCTTCAGGTGACTGGAATTTTGAATCAAACCATTTACATAGTGTATGGTATTTCCAAATGTTCGGTGCTCATCATGGAACGAGGGGAGAAAACAACTTGCCCACGTTTGTCTACTCTGTGGAGAATCTTATGCTAATGTAGATACCTCCACAGATTTGCAGTTATACCAAAATATGTACAGTTTAAAGAGTTATGAATTTTGAGTACCCCCTCAAATAAAAATCTTTGCACTTCACCTCACCAGCACCATCACCATTCACGTTTTTTTTAATGATAGCCTCCTCTGTCACTGGAAGAAAATGGATGAGCAGATTGTTGTTCTACTTTTATCAAATGTCATCCACATTTATCCTGATGTGTATCTGAGCCCATAAGTTTAACTCGAGCTTCAACTCAGTCAACGCTGTTTCTTTCTTTACTCATTTTGATATAGTAATTTACAGCCATATGTTTCAGTGAGTTGACCAATGAAACATGTACTCATAAATCTAGAAGTGTTGTAGCAATGTAAAGAACCAGCCATCTCTTACTTCCATTGAGCGTGACTAATTATACGCTATTGTTTGTATAATTGATACTTTTGTTCGATCTTTCCCAGAAACTCTTTAAAGGAGCATCTTATACGGGATGGACGGAACTATTAACTAGACAGGTGATGAAAAAACACTTTTAGAATTAATCAAGTATTTTGTGATACATGTGCGTTTTGCAAAGAGAAAACGCTACTAATCCTACTTGACAATAACGTCTTTCCTTTTAGTATGAAAATGGTGGATTTTGCGAAGGGAAAGAGTGTGTTATACCCTCTTTTCCACCCCACTCTTTCAGTAAGCTCAACCGTTAGACAAAACCGTCTTTAATCCACTGAAAAATGGTTTCTGTTTCAAAAGACGTATGGGCAAGAAATAATCCTCACAAGTTAGTGATAATATACGACCTGCTAGAACTGTCATACCGAAGCTTTTGCTCCTTCAGATACCACAACTGATTTAGAAATCTAAAAAGTTATTCCTTACAAACTTAACATTTTCACTGGCACTGATTTTATCCCATCCTTTGTGACAAACAGGCCAGAACTTTAATTAGTATAAAGTTTACATGATGTGATGCCTGAAACCAGCAACATAAAGACAACTGTGAAACGAAATCCCTATTTCTTGTGCAGTTGACCTGCTTGTAATTTGATGATCCGTGTCCAATGACATTTTTGCCAACACCAGATAAAAGCAATGGCAGTTGTTCTGGTATTTAAGTTTATAAAAAACACTTATAAATACTTTTCTCGGTTTGGTTCGAAACTTACGGAATCAGCGCATATGCTAGGCTACAAAAATCTCCTAAGAAATGAATACAATATGGGAACCAGTAATACCGAGTGCTAGAGAAAGTCATTAGCGTCAAAAATTGCAATATGAGCTCTGATAAAAATATGATTACGGAGACATTAAGTTTATAAGTCCCAGAAATTTACATGCTGATGTCCTCAAGGACACATGGCCCAGTAGATAATTCTAGTGACTTGACCCAAAGAGTTGTGAGTTCAATACTTAGAAGAGTTAGGTTAAAAGGAGATAAGTGCATAATTATCAAAAGTAGCATCGCACATGGAATGAGAATGATATACCCCAGTGATCGTAATATTGGGTTCAATTTGAAATTCCTAGCACTTGAAGAAGTCCGAAGCGTACAACGATCAAAACGTCGTAAACATGGCAGTAAAAATGAGAATAGTCCGAATAATGCAAACAGTGTAAATACTACCTCATCTAAGAAGTATAGACAAATACTTTTCTGTTTTGAATCTTTTTTAGAATGTCATAAACTGTTATCTTTTCATCTTTTTCGTTCCTAATTATAGCTTTCTTTTTTACTGTTACATGCAACTTTTCGGCAGTGGGGGGGGAGGCACAAATGCAAATTTCCTTTTATTTCTTACAATAAATATTTCATATTCTTCCATAAACAATTTTTTTTCACTTTTTGAATATTTTCTCTTTTACGTTATTCAATTTATTACATTGCTTTTTAGTTTTTAATAAAATGGAACTTTTCGCCATGTATACTAAATGAACATTACTGGTGCAACATCCTAATGAATAAGTGTTATACTATGGATTCTTGGGGCTATCAGTAATTTCAACAGACTGAACAAAAAACGTCGATAATTTCAAATGTTCAGTTGAGTTATCTCCCTTTTATATCTCCACCCACTATTCCTCTTTCATTCAAGAAATTCAATTAAAACTTTCAACTGTTTAAATATTATTACATTAAGAAAGTTTCTTGATTTTTTTTTAATCATATTTTCATGAGTCCATTTATATTCTTTACTCTTAAGTTTTCTTTCTTTTTCTTTTTTTTTATTTAATTCTTTTCTTTTTTAATGTTTTGTTCTACTGGGGGATTTTGAAACTCGACAAAAGTAATTTGTAAACTTTCTGAAACGTTGCATTAAACTAATGATACTTTTTTATATACAAACAACTCCATTTTACATACATAAAAGTTGATTTGCTCTTTACTGCTCATCAACCTTTTGCAGATTATTTAAAATCAAAAATATTTTAGATTGTATGAAATTTGAAGGGGAGATAATAATTTACAAGTCCTGTTCTTTAATCTATAGCTACTGGGGAGAAGTTGATTCATACTTTTTCCAATGTTATTTGCGTGTAAGTGAATATAATGAACCCGACAGTAATTGGAAATCGGATCTCGGATTTCCAATTCCCAGCCATTACCTATTACACCACTAATACATAGAAGCTGGCTGTAACTGGTATCCCCAAGCGGTCCTCCATCTAGGTACTAACCAGACTCAACGTTGCTTAACTTCAGTGATCACATGAAAACCAATGTTTCAACGTGACATAGCCGTAGGACCTTACATATATAAAGAAAAACAAGAAGAACATAAATAACAAGTGAAAGGAGGAGCAGTAAAAAAACGTTCACGCCAAATTGCACCACTCCGACTTGTGAAACATAGAATTTGTAATGTAATGTACCGAGCTTTTCAACCTACGATGCAGGACAACTTCGCATCATGGAAGAAAGAATCGATGCAACCATGTACTGAGATATATTGAACAAGAACCTCTTTATATCAGTTCAGGCTTTAAAAATGAGCGCAATTAGGTGTTTCAACAGGACAATGAACCTAAACATACGGCCAACGCAACCAAACAGTGAATTGAAAATAAGAAAATCAACCTATTGAAGTGGCCCAGTCGGTCCCCTGAATTGAACCTGATTGAAAATTTATGTCCATGATCGTCAGCTCAGCAATTTGAATGAAGAGTGGTCCAAATTACTAACAGAAGAGTGTGTAAAGTTAACAGCTACTTCATAGGAAGCGACTGTCGGATGTTGTTGCAAACAAAAGCTATTCCACAAAATATGAGGCTGATTCAGTTTTCTGTGTTTTTTTCAATACCTTTTGCTCCATTTTTCTAAATATATCTTTTAAATTTTATATAAATATTTTGAAAATCTTCACTTATATTCACCTATATCAAAACTATATATGGAGTAATTTTGAGGTAAATATTTACTATATGTGTAAGTATATAAAGTTTATAGAGTGTATTGAATACGTACTTTTCCACTGTATATAATACATTATATCTTAAATTTAAAATAATTTATTAACAAAGTTGTGAATTTATGAAAATATATGAAAGACCATCCTTAAATAAGTATTTCCTTTATTCGTTAATAAGAATTTCTCTTATATGTAATGAAATTAAAGAACAACAACGAATAAACAACTAACATATTTCAATAAGCCATTATCAGTGGAGTATATTTATTTGAACCATTGTTCTCATCTTGGTTGTTATAGGCAGGATATTACGACCAAGTACCGTCTGGTCTATTGTTTTGACTGATATGGAATATTGGTTATTTTGTCCCTTTGGCGCCAGTTATTCATACCCATCTAATGTTTCACGACTAAACAAATGACAGCCACGTTTAAGTAACTCGTATATACATTACGCCACCGTTCTGTATTTTTTAGAATTTTCATATCCAATGATAGATAATTTTTAAATTTTATTTTCTTGGTTTCGTACCTCTTTTTGATAATTTTGTATTGTATTTTTTTAGTTCAGTTATCAATAATTCAATAATTGTTAACAAATGCTCATTTATGTAAGCTTTTTATCACTCAATCACGTGACAGCAATTTAATCGATATAGTTATTTAAACGTGGATATAACAACCAGCAGAATTCCATTTCATGCATTAGAAAGGAAAAGTTATTTAGCTTAGAACTCTTAAGCTTTGAACGTGACTTGATCGTGGTGCAACAACAACGTATCTGAGTATTTTCAAAATTGTTGATCGTAGAATTTTTGAGCACAAACATGTCTAGGGTTTCCAAAGAATTCTTTAAAAATACCAGTCAACGGCAATTATTGTGGCGGAAATTTTGTTGTTAAAAAAAATGTCCGAGGTAAGTGGCCAGAATGATTTAAGATGATAGAAGAAGTCATATAGCTCAAATAACATTTTTTACACTGGATGTATAGAGAATATCTCTGAAGGTATAATACGTCGAACTTTAAAGTAGATAAGAAACAACAGCAGGAGACCATGCCGGATGTTACTCCTAACAGATAAGAGACTGTGATTACAATTTGCTAAGAGAAGATGGCCTTATCTAATGAGTCTCGACTTTTACTGCAACATGTGGATGGTAAGCGTAAACAAGATGAAAGTATGAACCCATCCTACATTTTATCAATGGTTCAGGCTACAGCTGGTGGCATGTGTAATATTTTCCTGGTATACATTGGAATACCACCAATAAAGGAAAGTGTCGAATACAGTGGAACACCACCAATAAAGGAAAGTGTCGAATTGATTCATGAAACTCAGGATTTAGTTTTCATTTTTAATCTTATGGATAACCTTTAAAATATGATGAGTTGTGATGCAGCGAAAAAGATCTGTCGGCGGATGACTATATATATATATATATATTCAATAGAAGCACATATATATATATATATATATATATATATATATATATATATATATACACGTGTGTGTGTGTTGAGTTGTGATAATTCTTAGAGCCAAGATTGTTGTTTTTAATTTCTTTTTTGTTGTTTTTTTCTTTTCAGTGATTCTCTGCAATTTAGATTTTTCAAGTGAATTGTTATTATTAGCAGTTTTGAATTTCGTGTAATAGATAATTAATTTAATTTTCTTGTTTAAGTCAGTCGGAGTTGCGTATTTTTGGATGAAGTTTCGAGGTGAATATTCGTCCTGTTTATAATTGCTATGCATTTGGTTTTTCTAGAAAATATTAATGATATTGATTTTTTCCGTGTGTTTGTATATATATATATATATATTTCATGGGACTCTGACTGACATCAAATCGGTTGAGTTTCGGTCATGGCTGGAAGCAAGTAGAAGTCTAGCTACACTGATGAGCTGTGATACAGCGAAACAGGCTTGTATGTGGATGGCTAATTTATATATATATATATATATATATATATTAAAGAAAAATTAAGACAGACGCGTTATTTCATGGTAATTCGGAACTATAGGCCTATTTCAGGCGAGCCATCTTCAGCTTCCCTCTTTATTCAACGAAGAATTCTACATGAATGGGATTCACAACGAACTAATCTGGCGAATAAAAATAAAGAACAAAATAAAAACATATCAGATGATAAGAATATAACTGTCACTCCTCTAAAAAAGAAAATAAGAACAATCCATGCGTTTGTCGAACCCACAGAGATTCCTCCATAATCATCGGTCAGTGTCGACGAAAGTTCGAAGGAAGCGGATGGGTCAGACGAGAAAGAGGGAGTGATAAAAAAAAGAGAAGAAGGGAAGACAGTAGAGAGGGGGAAATAGAGCTTTACATCCTTAATCTAAAGGAACCTCATTATTCTATTTAGATTTATTTGTTTTAACTTGTATTTTTTGTGTCCTTAAAGATGTACGCCCAGCGATCAGTGTCAGAGAAAGTTCGAGGGTAGCGGGTGGGTCAGACGAGCAGGAGGGCGTGATAGAGAAAAGAGAAGAAAGGAAGGGAAGGAGGGAGGGAGAAATAGAGCTTTACATCTTTAATTTAAAGGAACCTCAATATTCTATTTAGATTTATTTGTTTTAACTCGTATTTTTTCCTTTTTACAAATGTATTAATATTAAGGTTTTCTCGTTTAAAATAATGTGCTCGTAATATTTTTTCTCTCAAGGTGTATTATCGGTAATATTTAAGTGATGTATGGCTGGAATTAATTATCATCAGAAATGTATTGCTGGTAATAATTTTCCTTCAAAATGTATTGTTTGTAATATTTCTCGACAGAAAATTTTTTTTCCAGAAATGTATTGCGAGTAATTTGTATTACAAGCCCTTTATGTTTAGAATAATTTCGGAACTTATTCAGAAATTATAGCTTCAAACAAAATTTAAAAAACAAATTCATTTAAATTTGACTACAAAATCAATTTTATAGTTTTTGTTAATACAAGAAAGAGATCGACAAAGAATGCAAGATCTTTACACAGAAATGTATTTCAGGTAATTTTCTCACAAAGCCCTTTGTTTCAATCACATTAGAAACTTATTCAGAAATAATAAAGATAATAATAGGTTTAAACAACTTCAAATCATCACTTTCAAGTTTTCTTGGATTTTTTCAGTGAAGAGAGAGCTCTAGAGAGAGGCAAAGAGAGATAGAGGTAAAAATTTTACACTTTGATTAAAAAGAAACCAAATTATTCTATTTAAATTTATGTATTTAAACTTAATTCTTAAGTCTAAAGAATTAAAAAATTAAAAATATAAATAAGTTTACATATTATCAGTTATTTGGTTAACAGTACAACAAATATAATAATCGTTTAAAATATAGTGCTCGTAATATTTTTTTCTCTAAAAATGTATTATCTGTAATATTTAACAGTGATGTATGGCTGGAATTAATTATCATCAAAAATGTATTGCTGGTAATAATTTTTCCTCAAAAATGTATTGTTTGTAATATTTTTCGACAGAAAAATTTTTTCCCCAGAAAAGTATTGCGAGTAATTTTTACTACAAGCCCTTTATGTTTAGAATAATTTCGGAACTTATTCAGAAATTATAGCTTTAAACAAAGTTTTAAAAAAAAACAAATTTATTTAAATTTGGCTAAAAAATCAATTTTGTAGTTATTGTTAATACAAGAAAGAGATTTCAGTGAAGAGAAAGCTCTCGAGGGAGGCAGAGAGAGAGAGAGAGAGAAAGAGATAGAGGTAAAATTTTACACTTTGATTTAAACAAAAATAATCATGCCGTATACATTTCGTACTAAGAGGAACCTATCTTTGCACACCCACCCCTCATATACACACGTAAATGCGTGCATAATTTCCTTCATACACACATGCGTATACCCATATATGCCCATGTACGCAGATACATATATGCACCTACGAACGCGCACACACATATATACGCACTCAAGTACCAGCAAAAACAAATATGTAACCAATACATTAAAAAAAAACTTTTAACATATATCACAATGGTTTACATTTAAACAATTAACATATATCACAATGGTTTACATTTAAACAATAATGAAAGCGGGGTGCTAAAAGATTAACATAGCTTGAACCGGCTCCTGTGTCTACATTTAAACACCAGCTCCTTCCTCAGGTTCAACAGATCCAACTGGTTTTTGTGTCTGATGATGGTTATTTTCTCATCCAGACATAACTTACAGCACTCTCTGAAATTTGTGGGTGTGTATGATTTTTTAACTATGCTCCATTTAATTATGGGGGTTAGGTTATGGTCTTTCAAATACCAGAAATACTTCGACAGGGCTGTTTGGTGTTTCAGTTCAGGGTTGGAAAATGAATGCGTGTGGTTATATAGTCGTTGTTTCCATGCCCCTGCCGAAATACCAATGTAGTATTTTATTAACTTCATGTTTTCTTTAGGGTATATCATGGCCTGATATACCACCCTCTCCGTCATACACTCACCACCCATAGGACAATCATTTTTAATCCTACAATTGCATTTTATAGTGTTATCGCACTGTCCAGTTGTATTATTGATGTCTGGTGAATTTCTGGCAACCTCAGGGTTGCTTTGGTTGGAGTTGTGGGGCTGAGGCTGGCTCAGCTGGTTGTTGTTCCTCTGGAGCTGGCTTGATTAGTGGTAGTAGGTTTCCGGTTATTAGTTTGGTTTTTATATCTTGCTAAGGTTTTCCTATTGTGGGAATTGATAATATTTTCTATATTTCTAGTGCAAGAATAGCTTATTTTTAGGGTTTTTCTATTAAATATTCTATGAAGGGGACTAGAAATGCTGAAATGTTTATCTACGAGTTTTAAAAAGTATTTACCTATATTAATATTACATAGTGTGCAAAATGGAGGGTTGAACCAAATTGCTTTATTTCTTCTGTTGGTCTTATTGGTACTACTATGCTTCAAGGATTCATCATAATAAAGCGGCTTTTGAAATCCGCTCCTATGAAAAGCCTCGTTATAAGCTTTCTTATGTGTGTCAAAGATTTTTTGGTTGGAGGATAGTCTATTGATTCTGGCATTAATGGAATTAGGAATTTCCCCAATACGTGTGAGGGGTGGTTGGAGTTAATATTGATGTATAAAGGCGTTTGGTTGGGTTTTTGAAAGGGTCTAAAACTGTTATTAGAGAGGTCGAAGGTGATGTCTAGAAAATTAACTACTTTACGGTTGGTCTGGATATCTAATTTAAAACCTAGATGTTTAAAGGCGTTGGTTAGTTGTTTTTGTTTTTTAGCACTTTTGGACCGGTGCTATTGTTAATGATTGCTAAACCGTCATCTCTATACAATCCGACTAGTTCTAGGTCCCAAAATCTACCTATAATTTTTAATATATATAAACCTACAAGATCCGCGAACTGGGCAGAGTCAAAACCACCCATAGGGACGTCAAAGTTCCGGCGTCACTTTTTAATCTATTAGTCAAATTTAAATGAATTTGTTTTTTAAACTTTGTTTAAAGCTATAATTTCTGAAAAAGTTCAGAAATTATTCTAAACATAAAGGGCTTGTAATACAAATTACTCTGGAAAAAAAATTTTCTGTCGAGAAATATTACAAACAATACATTTTGAAGGAAAATTATTACCAGCAATACATTTCTGATGATAATTAATTCCAGCCATACATCACTGTTAAATATTACAGATAATACACCTTTAGAGAAAAAATATTACGAGCACATTATTTTAAACGAGAAAACCTTAATATTAATACATTTGTAAAAAGGAAAAAATACGAGTTAAAACAAATAAATCTAAATAGAATATTGAGGTTCCTTTAAATTAAAGATGTAAAGCTCTATTTCTCCCTCCCTCCTTCCCTTCCTTTCATCTCTTTTCTCTATCACTCCCTCTTTCTCGTCTGACCCACCCGCTACCCTCGAACTTTCTCTGACACTGATCGCTGGGCGTACATCTTTAAGGACACAAAAAATACAAGTTAAAACAAATAAATCTAAATAGAATAATGAGGTTCCTTTAGATTAAGGATGTAAAGCTCTATTTCCCCCTCTCTACTGTCTTCCCTTCTTCTCTTTTTTTTATCACTCCCTCTTTCTCGTCTGACCCATCCGCTTCCTTCGAACTTTCGTCGACACTGACCGATGATTATGGAGGAATCTCTGTGGGTTCGACAAACGGATGGATTGTTCTTATTTTCTTTTTTAGAGGAGCGACAGTTATATTCTTATCATCTGATATGTTTTTATTTTGTTCTTTATTTTTATTCGCCAGATTAGGTCGTTGTAAATCCCATTCATGTAGAATTCTTCGTTGAATAAAGACGGAAGCTGAAGATGGCTCGCCTGAAATAGGCCTATAGTTCCGAATTACCATGAAATAACGCGTCTGTCTTAATTTTTCTTATATTTGCTCTATATGTATTTATATGCATATATGTTTAGAGCACTCGTAGAGAGTTATCCTACCATTATATGTAAAGGATACTCCTTTGTATTCTTCTATGTACACAAGGCATGTTATATATATATATATATATATACGAACAGATTTAAGATAATAGAATCTAAATTAAGGAAGGTAGAGGTAAAAGAAGAAATATATTGTCAACACCCGTTCGTATCCAAGTACTGGCATCGTAATCCTCTCTCCCTATTCCTTGCACCCTCTTTCCAGGGGCGGTGGTGGAAATGACTGTGAAGATCTAACCTACTCCTAAAGAGTTGTCAGCAAACGTCACAAAGTAGTGTGGATGGTGGTCGTGGTTGGGCACATCGACCTCTCCTTACAGCACGTTGAATATCCACTTCATGTTGATGATTGGATTCGAAATAAAATAGTTTATCATCGGTTCGATGATAAACTATTTTATATATATATATACTATATTATACTATATATACTATATTATATATATATATATATATCCAGGTGATGAGTACCAACAGTTTTACAATTCAGCGTTCTCAGGCATTTATTTTTTATAAAAGTGCTCAATACAACAAATATTGTAGAGCATAATATAATTAAATTTGTTTTTTATTTAAAATTAATATAGTTTACATTTCAATACAGAAATGTCTGGGTATCGAGATTTTCACCTCGTCATCAGGCAATGTTAGATCATTGTTGAAAAATGATTTTCATTTAAGTATAACAATATGTTTGTTATTTATGGATGTGGGAAGACAGAAAAATTTATGTGTGTTCAATTTAACTAATCAGAATAGAGATTCACTTCAAATTTAAAAATATTTTTATTTTTGGAGAATACATGATTTCTTCTTTCAATCTTAACCGCAAAAGTGTCAGTCGATTCAAAACCCCTGTCTAGACTCCATTTCCTTTGATGTATCCATTATTGTTATAATTTCTTTTCTTTTTTTTCTCTGTATCTCAACATTTTTAACACAAAAAAGAATGAAAAAAATTATATTTATGATTTAACTTTTGAGTTTAATTATACATTTTTATTTTGATTCAGTATGTTAATTCATTTTAATTTTTCTAAATCTCTTAATTTATAAATAACATTTCTTAATATCCATTTATCTATTAAAAACTTTTAAAATCATTTTATTCTTATAAATCAATTATATTATTATGATATTCTAATACAATTTTTATTATCATAGGATAATCTTTTAAATATCTATTTAGTTATTAAAAATTTACATATCCATTTAATTATTATTCTATCTTAATATAAAACAAATTATTAGATATATGAAAGTTAACAAACATTTTTAATTTTTATTTGTTTAGGAAGAACATTTTTAAGGTTAACATTTTGCAGTATGACATTCATATCATTACATTTATTTAATAAATTTTTATTCTGAAGAAATGTGAAAAATTATATATTATTAAATTTCTTAAAACTATATTTCTTTATATAGTGCAAATGCATTCCTAATGATTTTTATATATGTATTGAAATCTAGAGAAATAGTATCATCATTGCTCATTAAGTCGAGAGTTACTTGTTGACAGAATAAAGCTGCCATATGTATGGTTTATATTTCCAGTTACCTATCCTGCATTGTTTCTACTGAAACATTCGACTGTACTTTTCTAGATGTTTGCAATGCTTTCCAGCGAACAACTGATACCTTAAAGCAATAAATTCTGTCTTTTGTCGTTAGGTTTTCTTTGTTTATTGTTCCCTTGGCTGACAAAACACAAATTATTCAGTTTGCTCCTTTTTCTCCTTTTGTAAACCAAACTTTCAACATAAATCAAGCATGAGTTGCTGGATAACCGTTATGTTAATTGGTTTCGTGGAATAAATCAACTCGTTCGTCTTAATAAATAATTGGTGGCTTTCTTCGATTAATTACAAGGAGATGCTGAAAATCTTTCGGCCTATCACAATTCCACAAAATCAATATTCGAGTATTTGGTCATTTAAATATAATGATTTTGAATAATTAGTGTGACCGAGAATTCTTCTGTGCCAGCATCATATTTGGGACTGGGACAAAAGTTCTATCATTTTCAGTAGCTGGCATATAAAGATATGATTTCGTTTCACACATGACGAAAATATAAGTTATATATATGTGCGCGCAATCCCGTTAAAGAATTGTCGGAAAATCACTGGAAACTCATTTTCGTACAAAACCGACTCACAGAAGTCGACTCGGTTTGTGCATTTTGTAGACTCCAGATATTTTGATATTCGTATTTATAAACCAATCAGCAACTTTATCATAAACGCACTGCAGACCTTTAAATTTTCAGACAATTGATATTTGTTGTCACTAACAAAATTTAAAAGATTCAATCAAAAAAATGATCAATAATATTTTCTCTCCTTAGAATATATTATTTGAAAATTGGCTAAATGTTCATTAAACAATAGACTTATGAGATTAATACATCACTCAATAAGTTCTGGGGCTGACATATAGATGGCACCACTAATTAAAAAAATCCATATGATTTTATGATGTACTAACCTTCAAAGGGCATGTGACAAAATTTGGGCCCAATCGGATTATTAGTTTGCACATTAGTTTCTTAAGTGAAGCTACTGTTGCAAATTTTCAAAATAATGGAAAATTTTAAATTTCGTGTGTTACATTTTTCATTGCTTTCTGCAATGAAAAAATACTGTTCAAGCAAATATTGCTTTCTAATGAGAAAAATACTGTTCCAGCAAATCAATGGCTTGATAAGTGTTATTCAAACTCTGCTCCGTCGAAAACAACGGTTAAGTGGTAGTATGCTGACTTTAAACGTCGTCGTAGAGATACAAATGTTGCTGAACGTTCAGGTCGGCCAAAATCAACTCGTTTTGGCTGATCATAAATTAAAGTTGTGTGAGATAGCAGAGGAGTTGAACATATCAGAAGGCAGTTAGTTTAATATGTATATCATGTAAAGTATTTGAACAATTTATAAGGGATTATATTGTTAATCATATGAATGATTCTAAATTGTATTCTAATTGTCAACATGGATTTAGATCAGGAAGGTCTTGTATGACTCAACTTGTTGAAGTAATGGATGACTTTACAAAATTATTAGATGAGAAAGAAGCATTTGATGTTATATACCTTGATTTTAGAAAGGCTTTTGATTCAGTACCGCACGAAAGATTATTACTCAAAATGCAGTCTTATGGTATATCTGAACAAACCTTGAAATGGACAAGAAACTTTCTTATTGGTAGAACTCAAAGGGTTAAAATAAATAGTAAATGCTCTCAACAGTCTGAAGTATTAAGTGGAATCCCACAAGGTAGCATACTGGGACCTATCCTTTTCACAATATTTATAAATGATTTGCCAGAAGTGGTTAAAAGTGTGTGTAAAATATTTGCAGACAATACAAAAATATATAATACAACAAAAAACCAACAGGTGATTCAAAATGATATTGATAATTTTAAAAGCTGGTCCAAAAAATGGAATTTGTATTTTAATGCAAGCAAATGTAAAGTTATGCATATAGGGTTAAAGAATCCAAATTTCAGCTACAGTATAACTCATGAAACAAATACACATACATTAGATACTTGTACTGAAGAGAAAGACCTTGGTGTAATTTTTGACACAAAATTAAATTTTGATATGCATATAAATAAGGCCATAAATAAAGCAAACAAAATGCTAGGTTTAATTAAACGGTGCTTTTCTGGGTTAAACTGTCCAACGTTATCAAAATTGTACAAGAGCTTAGTTAGACCACATTTAGAATACGGCAACCAAATCTGGAGTCGTCTACTAAAAAGACAGTCAGTAGCAATTGAAAGAGTTCAAAGAAGAGCAACAAAATTGTTGACGTCGTTAAAATTTATTAAATATGAGGATAGGTTAGGAAAATTGAAATTACCATCACTGAAATATAGAAGACTGAGGGGGGACTTGATAAATGTTTTCAAGATATTCCATTCTACTGACCACACTAATAAGAATTTATTCACTATGTCTGATTATTCTAGAACACGTAACAACGAATTTAAAATAATAACCCAGCACAGTAGAACTAATATTAGACAAAACTTTTTTTTGTAACAGTCACAAAGTATTGGAATGCACTACCACCACACATAAAATTGGCAAAAACTCTTACGGAATTTAAAAGCCTTATTGAAAAGGATAAGACACTATTAAAATTAAAATATGAGTTTGATTAGAGATGGAAATAATTTATTTTCTCTCCATCTCGGCCATGCCACAACGCTAAGAGAGGGGAGAGAGGATTTAAGAAGAGACACACGAGAGGCCGCGAGGCCTAGAAGTCCTAACCTACCTAACCTAACCTAACCTAACCTAACCTAACCTATTCACCATTTTGCATGAAGATTTGTCTATGAGAAAGCTGTGTTTGATCACAGTCGATCAAAAACATGAATGCGTTGAGGATTCAGAGAGTTGTTTGCAACTGTTTCGGCGCAACAAGGAGTAAATATATGACAATGAATAAAACGTGGGTACACCTCTTCACTCCGGAGTCAAATCGGTAGTCAGCTAAGTAAACAGCAGCAGGAGAAAATCGTCCAAAGCGACCAAAGATGCAAACATCAGCAGGTAATGTTTTGGCCTCCGTATTTTGAGATGGCCAAGGTATTTTGTTCATCGATTATCTTGAGAATAGAAGGGTCATCAATAGCAAATATTTTTTAGCATTATTGGTGATTTTGATGGGAAAAATCGCCAAAAACAACCACAAATGAAAAAAAGAAAAGTTATCTTCCACCAAAACAACGCACAGTGTCACAAGTCGATCGCAACGATGGCAAAACTGCATGAATTGTACTTTGAATTAGTTCCGCATCCACCCTATTCCTTAGATCTGGCCCCCAGTGACTACGGGCTGTTTGTAGACTTCAAGTGAATGCTCCAGGGAAAAGATTTGGCTTCAATATAGAAGTGATATCGGAATCTGTGGCGTATTTTGAAGCCAAAGACAAATCGTTCTACAAAATGCATCAAACTGTTAGAGAAGAGTTGGAATCAGTGTATCACCCTAGGAGACTATGTATTGTTGATGAATAAAGTCGAATTTTTTTTTAATCATATCACCCCGAGCAAGGCGATAACGCCACTGATGCGCAGGGGGCTACGTAAGAGTAAAAAGATTGGAAAAGAGAAAGCCGGAAACCACATCCTAAGCAGGGAACAAGGGATGAGCCTCTTCATCTGTTCAATAGACGTGGGTGGAGTGTGAACCGGGCGATAGTTTAGTCCATCTACTCCAATTATTACCTAAAAGTTGTTGTTTTATTAGTTAAGTTACGGATTTATTGAGTGATGCATTTATAAAATCTTAGTATTTTTGAAGTTGATTTCTCGGTTATAAATGCGCTCTTATTAGTTAACTCCCAAAAGTTTTTTTTTTTTTTTTTTTTTTTTTTTTTACACATTTTCCGTGAACCTTTCACTAGGGTTGGTCGTTTCTTGTAATAAAAGCTGACATTCTAAAACCTTAATTACTTACATTTTCGCATATTTATTCGAGTACTACAAAAACAGTTTAGTGATGTTGAGCTAAGAAACACAAAAATAAATAAAACGAGTAATTTGTCAACACAAAGTTTATGAGTAGTGCTAACACAGCTTCGCTTGCTATCCACTAACTGCTGTTACTAGAAAACATCTTTCATTACATGAAACAGCGTAAATACGTAACACTCTCGTATGTAGACGCATTTTATTTTCTGTCATACTAACGCAAATTTTCTTCTTTGTATTGTAACAAAAATTAAACAATTATTTTTACATGACGTTGTTTTGCAAAGAATGTTTGTAATTAATTTATTTTAATTTGAAAAAAAAGTGAGTATTACAAACCTCTTCCGCAAAACCACACCTTGAACTCAGACAAGTACTATTCCCAACTGAACCTAATATAATGCTACAATCAATGAAAAGCGTCTAGAATTGACCAATCAAAAGGATGTTGATCCGGCGAAAATTTGTCATATTTAGCTGGGATATCATGCTATCATCGCTGTATCCACCTGATATTTGAACCTTCAGATTACATTTATTCTGACCGCAACAAAAATTATTTTGGTGGGAAGAACTTCAGTTCTCAGAAAGTTTGTAAATCTACTTAAACTAATTACTTATTGAAAATTGCTCGATTTTTTAGGTCCTTAAAATGTTCTATTTTTATGATTTCAGGAGACAAGTTGGGCAATTTTTTTTTAAATATTTTTATCACATATTCTTGCATGTAACAAGTCTAAATTTGTAGATAAAGTTCTATCTCTGGATTATTTTTCCAGAACAACTTATAGTTTTGATTTTTTTTTTTTTACCTTTTTAATTTGATACAGAAAATAAGAAAATATGAAACTGAATGTTTGTGCCCTAAAACTTGACTATTTTGGTCTCATTTTAGCTTTCTTCCAAATAGTTTAAATGTTATGAGTCATTAAAATTGGTGTATCAGATGAATTACACACTTCACTGAACAAGAGGAAGTAGTAGGTGGACATATATTGCTTAGAACTACAGAGCATAGGAAGTTATGGAAAGTCATGTTCACCCACATCCTGAAACATAAACAAGAAAAGCTATTTTATAATGGAAGATATTTCTCTCTCATATCAGAAAGTTGAAAGTGACGCTAAATAAACTAATGTTAGCAATTTCATCCTCAATAATCCATAATTATTGGCACATGCACAAATTAATTCCCGCTCCACTGAAGAATCTTATTTATGAAGGTTTTCGAAATCATAAGATAAACAGGTGAATGTTCTTGACTGGTAATTAACTTCATTTTGCCATGGTGATTAAATGAATAACACAGGACATTAATTGTAATGGAACGTATTTTTAAACTTTATTTTTAACTCAGTCTGCCTGAAATAATAAATAGTTAATCACCTGATAAAAAATATTAAAAGTAAAATTATATTTCTTAAAAATGATAACACTCAATTATTTAATGGTGTTATTTGAAATAATATATAATATATATTCTCTGTATTTAAGCAGTAAATATTCTTTAGGCCTAATAATATTAAAAACAATAGACACTTTGTGTCAGTTAATTTTAATGATTTGCTCTTTCAAATTACGAATAACCTTTCTCAGACAAGGAGAAAATCCCGTTAAAAATTATTCAAATTTCATTTCAAAAGAAAAGAACAATAAATATGGTTCAAGCTTTCGACTTTCTGAGAGTAGGTAGACAATTAGTGAATTTCATAGAACTAGTGAGGGTAGCTGTGGTGATACCGACCGAGCAAAAGCGATGAACCGGATGTTGGCTCTATACCGACTAAAAAGCAAATGAATAAAACTCGTCGTCCGCATCCGAGTTCGAGCAGATGTTCCGGTTGAAAAATAAAAACTAATCAAATTTCCATTTCGCGAGCCTATGCGAATTTTATTTACCAGCCAATAGGAAGCCCGGAATCAAATACTAGCGTGAAATTCAAAACGAGCTGTTTGATCCAAAAAGCGGATATAAAAAGCGGAGACAAAAAGCATCGTCAGACAGAAGGACAGACAGGCAAGAGTAACCAGTGTCTCCCCTTGACTTAAGTCGAGCGGCTACTATGCTGGCCTCTTTCCTTCTCCCTGTCTCAAAAGTACTTACTGACCTCAGGAGTGACCTCTTCAAAGACATTCCACACAAACCAACTTACTGATTTACGGACTATAGAAGTGGCAACTTCAAAATGAACATTCCTCACATTCCTAAGCCTTTTATCTCTTTTGGCATTATTATTTGTCATGAACACTTTAAACTCCGTTGAACCTATCCTTCAAGCATTACTTTTATTGTAAAACATTAATTGCTATGTGTATATATAAATGTTATTTTCTACTCAAATTGCCGTTAACCTGCAACGGTATACAATTACCCTTCACTAGAACGGAATCCTACTACTACTAGAAAAGAATAGATAAGATAAAGGACCCGCTATATAGTAACATCGGGAAAGAGTGTTATGACGTAAGCAAAGTGCGTGCGTGCATTTCATGATCCCGGATCCTAAAATGTATATAAACAAATATATATCCTACCTCGCTTACGTCACATCACTCGTTGCCTAAATATAAAAAAAATGTCAACTGTATGTAACAGCTTTCTAAGATCATTGGTTAAAAAGCTTTCAGAGTGTGAATCCTGAAGTTCTTAGCAAAGATCTTAATTTGAAGATTGTAGAATGACAATACAAAATAACCAGGAAATAACAGAAACCAAATAAGGGACCACATCACTTGTTGCATACCAACAGCAGCAAAAACTAAAATGGATAGCACATGTAACTCGGAAAATAATCAAGATGCGGAAAATTCACACTATTTCAAATAAAAGGTTAGAAAATAAACCCTTATCAGTGCTTAAAATATCGGTAACAGCTACTGACTTAAAAAAAACTATTTTCTTGAAAAGTTGCTTTTCTTGTACGCTAATTCTGCATAAACTTTTGAAACAAGATTATACAAACTATTAGTCGACTCGCAGACGAGATTACGCGAAATGTTTTAAACCATGTTATCTAACACCGATAACAAACTACGTTGACTATGAGAAACATTTACTGATTGAGATCACTCAATTAAATTTAGTTGAAGTCGATTAACTTCATTACGTGATCTTGATTAGAGTAAGAACTGATGTAAAAATGTATCAAATACAACTTTTAGTCAAAACAATTCTCGACAACTATTGGGATTTATAAGTGTCACTAAGGTCTAGTATAACATTTCTTGTGCCGTATAACTTCAGGATATGAAAAGTCATGGCTCTCCACAACTTCCTGTCATTTTTAGATCTTAGTAAGTTTTGTCTTTTTGGCATTCCTCCCACTTTTGTTTTTTACTTAAAATTAAATCAATTTACATTGCGACGCGGAAATTTCTATGTTTCGAGAACTAGAATTTTTATTTTGTCATCGGGCAATGGTGAAAAATGATATAGTGAAAGTGATATAGTTATTGAACATTGCCTGATAATGAGATAAAACAAATTGAGAATGATATACCCCAGTGATTGTAATAAAAGGTTCGGTTCGAAATTCCTAGCACCTGAAAAAGGCCGGAGTTTACAACGGTCGAAACGTTGTACAAATGGCAACAAAGATGACAATAGTCCAAATAATATAAATAGTATAATTTACTTACTAACTATAATTTATACAAGAAATCCATATGAGATGAAATCGTTTAGCATGAGGTTTTATTTAAAATTCTGGACACCAGATTTTGCTACCAGCTTCTCGAATCTTGTCGCAAAGGAATCTAGTCAACTGATTTAACCAGGAATTTTTGTGATATGAAAGAGACAACAGAAACTTGTATTCGCCTTTCAATTTCTTCCAGAGATTTGGTTTGATATAATAACTTGTTCCTTTAACCAACCCCAAAACAAAAATCACAAGATTCAGGTTTCCTTGTTAGCTACTCATACATAACATATGGAGTTACTTTCACACACACACATATATATATATATATATATATATATATATATATATATATATATATATATACTGTTATAGATAGATAGATAGATAGATAATGAACAAAGAATATTTTATCTATTTTTTCCAGCGTTCGTAAATTTCCGTTTAGTGAGAGTAGAAGAAAACTGAAAGTGTTCCTATCGATTATTGTCCCAAGCGCTTTCAGCCACTTCCTTATCAATTTTCAAAGTTTAGTAGGGTTGCGGTGTTAGGCTTTTTTTTTATGTTTTGACTATGAGATATATTATTTGCGGTCTTTTTATTTAATATTATATCTAATATAACATTTAACAAAGATGCTTAAAAGAAAGATTACATTGATATAAATATATATAAATGCATAAGGAGCGAAGAAAATAATTGTAACCCTCAAAACATTAATTTAAAATAGTACTCAATATAAAAATAGACCAATGAATATTTATTCTAAACTATAATTTAGAACATGTACAAACTACAAAACTGTACAATGTCTCATCAGGTAGTTAATAATGATGGTAACCATCATTAACTACCTGATGAAACATTGTTCCTTTGTCAAAAAACAATGTGCAATTTTGTAGTAGATTTTAGTTTGTACATGTCCTAAAGAATAATATATATATGTGTGTGTGTGTGTGTGTCATTAATAATTTGCTTGTTGCAGGGATAGGTAAGCATTGATAATTTTATTTGAGTCTATAAGCATTTACTTCATAGCTGGAACTTTTTGGAAAGGCTTTACCGCTCTGCGTGTAATGCAATCGGTGTATAGTAGTCCTCACCTATTGGTTTTTGCATAAAACTAGATACCTAAAAAACGATATCTTATGTTTAAATGCCTCTTAAAAATTGAAATCTTTCTGGAACCATTAATTTTATTTTTGATTTCATATTAATACAGTCAATTTAATATTACCAATAAGCAAAATATTATAATCTGTCTCCAACCGTATTCAAATTCATTGAAATATTTTTCTCCTTATCAGTAAAATCTATAAATTCATACATACTATCAGATCTTTCAACACTAATTTTTATTATAAACAAATTTTTTTTAAATAAAATATACGTTTCTGAAACGGTATTTGAGAAAAATTAGCTGATTTACTGTTTAATTAATCTGAATTGAGACAAATATTACTTACTTTTAGTTTCAAAAAAGCAATTTCTAACACGGATATGTTCTTTTTTGATGTGTTGAATTATTTGTTGACAATCTGATGTTTAGGAAATTTAATTAAAGTAGAGAGAAATTAAATGAATTACGCAACGAATACAACTTGGACTTCTATTTATACAATATCGTTCAAAAGTCAAAAGCAATTTAAAACTTTAATATATAAAAAGTGTTGTTCAGATTTTTTGCAAATGAGGGTTCTTTTGGACAGTAAGTTTAAATTCTCTAATGACTTTTACTTATAACATATATAAAGATTAAATGATACAAAAATGAATTTCCCAAATTGTCACAAAATTTAAATGAATTCGAGGAGTAATAAATTTAAAAAACAATATTTAAACAAAAATTTAATTCATTTCTAATTAAATCTTGAAAATTTTATTAAAATTCTAAAGTATCTGATCTATGCAAGCATTTCCAAATCTATGTTTTCCCCCGCAAAACACGCCCAAATTTCCCTTAGAAAGTAAGGTTCAACCCTGCTTCTAAAACAAGGTATTTAACATTCCAAAGTTCTAAAAAGGATAAAAACAAATAATTTTTGCATAAAACTTTCTTTGGTCTTTACTCTTAATAATGACACAAGGATTTTGATATATTTTTTTTACTACGATTTGGGTATTTTTTCAGCATACGCCCCACTTTTAGCGAATTTTTGAAGGTACCTACATAAAATTATACATATATATGCATAAATGATAAAAGTATAGTTTTATTGTCTGCAGTATTTATAGATAAGAGTACTCAATATCCAGAATAGAACAGATGTAAATATAAATATAAAAGTGAAAACTGAGGTCATGAGTGATACCAATATGTTTCATGCTTGAACGCATTATTTGGCATATATAAGGTGCGGCAGAAATGCCTCCCACATATATATCTCTGAAATACCTTCCACATCATGGCAAGACATAAGTGGAAATGTTGTCTTCATCTACCAATATGTACGAAGTATTTCTATCAGGCATAAGTGGGAGTATTTCAAACTTGTGTGTGTGTGTGTGTGTGTGTGTGTGTGTGTGTGTGTGTGTGTGTGTGTGTGTGTGTGATTTTTATTCTTAATACTATAAACTTTTCTTTAATTGGCTACACATGTTGACCTCACGGTTCTTTTAAACATTTAAATCTGTGTCAAGCAGCTCCGAAATCTGTTTTTACTAAAGTGGTTTCGTAGGTAAAAAAAAAGGGGAGTACAAGTTTGATCCCTGACGAGAATCATAAGTCATGCTAATACGAATTGATACGTGCATACATCTATCATATCTTTGAACCGTGACAAATTCCTTTACCTTCCCGTTACCTCTCTCATAGTTTTGAATTCAGAGTTGTGCGTCTCTTAGATCGACTGTTTAAACAAATTGCTGCGAAATGAACTGATTCCACTTCCCGCGCAGATAAGTTACGCCACCCGCACATCGATAAATGTTGACACTTTAATGAAAACAGAAATACAAACACGGACAAAAGCATCACATTTATACGCTTATGAATATATGTGTGTATTTGTGTATGTGTTATCATAGTCTCTCGCGCTAAAATTACTTCCACTAGCATATTGCTCCTTTATAAGATAATGTTCTCAACTATAACACAATTAACTGGGTGTGTATATATCAATGTTTTTAGGTACACATGACTATTTATTTGTTTCCATCTGTTTGGGCCTGCAGCTCAACACAGTGAAATACAAATATCAGATTAGGTAATGGAATTAATGCTATTTCCAAAGTAAATTGAATTAATGCTTAGCTTTTCCGCGGGAAAAGAAACAAAAACAAACGTCGATAGCATCGACTACGTTTCTACTGTTCTGTTGATGAGATCCTTCCTTGCAAATAAAAATTATAGCAAGCTTTAATTCTTCATTCCATCGCCATATGTAAGTGATGGCTGGGTAGGATTCTTTTTGTTTTTGATTGAGAAATATTTTCAGTCAAAGCAAAGTATCCTTAACAAAAGATATAACACTTCTTTTCTGTTATTATTATTACGACAACGACAACAATGTCAAACTGTCGTCCTCTAAAATCACCCGAATAGCTTTTGTGCAGTATCGATTTCTGGAAGGCTGTGCTAAACAAGTAATTATAAAATTATAAAAACAGACTTGATCAAATAAATAAGCAAATAAAATTAGATGGAAAATCATGGTAAATAAACCTAAATAGTATAAATATTTTATAAATTTATATTAAGCTTTAATAGCGCATGAAATGTCATAAAAAAGACTCATAGAAAGAGTGGTTAGTTATAGGAAATGTCGGAAGGAGGGTGGTAGACGGATGAGGATACCGAGGATGGGAGTTGGATAGATGGGTAAAGTCTTTGAGGGAATGGATGCGAGTTAGTGTGATAGATGTCTATTGACCTTACATTTAAATTCCTGGAGATTGTATCTGTCGGGGAAGCAAGTATATGGAAGGGAATTCCACAGGTGGGAAGTGCGAGAAAAGAAGCTATTAGAGTAGAAATTGCGGTTATATTTTATCTGTTTCACTGTAAAAGGGTGGGACCTCGTTGCTAATCTAGTATCTCTTGCAAATTCATATCTAGGAGGCACCAGTGAACTAAGTTCCTCAGAGCAGAAGCCGTGAAATTATTTATAGAAGAGGCACAAGGAAGCCACATCACGCCGGTGAGAAAGTGACTGCCACCTGGCCGCCAAGTCGGCATCGATCACATTACAGATTCTCTGTCAGCACGCTGAAAAATAGTAGATATTTTGATAAGATTGTTGAATTCAACAGCCATCTTACAATGTAACAAGGATCGTATGAATGCAACGCCCGTATTTGCATTTTAGACGATGATGTATGCTGCGATTCAGTACTGTAAAAGTGTCTAATGCTGGAAAGTGTTATTGGACAGAGAGGCACACGCACTTCTTTTGCTCCGATTATGTGGAGTTGGATTACGAAACTTCTTCAAGAGGGTGGATACTTGTTTCAGAGAATTGACCTAGAATGTTGACAGCCGTTGTCAAACGAGCATTATTGCAATGGTAAACAAGATTCTGGATGTCCACGCAAAACAGACTATCGCCAAGATAGACGCATTGTAAAGTCAGCTCTAGCAGACCGCACGGCGACCACATCACATCGGAGTGAAAATGTTGTCTCCAGAATTGTAAAACGGACAGCTGAAAATCGTTTATTTTCAAAAAGGGTTACGGACACGCATAACTCCAGGCAGACTTCCATTTATGCCACAACATTGTCGTACATGTCATCAGTAGTGTTGTAAGACGGTCACCTAGGAAACTGAATGATATTCTATAGCATTTGGTGATGAGAAAAGGTTCTGCTTTGCATATGTGGTATCTACTCGTCTATTCACCCGTGACGTTTGCTAACTGTTCGTGTTCTTATAGATTTCTTATTCTTCTTCTTTTATGTACCTTGTCCCGTAGGCGATCATGGCCTTCCACGTCTTCCGATTCCTAGTGGCTCTTATCACGCTTTCTCCTATAACGTCTCTCAGCCCCCGTTCTGTCATTCACCTGCTCAGGACTTTTAAATATGTTATCCGCTGCTTTCCTCTGTCTCTTTTTCCCTCTATCTGGCCTGTTAGTATCAGGTTCTCCAAGCCCTCCTTCCTCATTGCATGTCCCAGGAACATTAGTTGTCTCTTTCTGATGCTCAATATTAATTTCCTTTTAGTTTCCATCATTTTCAAAACCTCGTCATTGCTCACATGCTCGGTCCACTATATCCGCAGCATCCTTCTGTAGAACCACATTTCAGCTGCTTCAAGTTTTCCCGTCATCTTTGTTGATATTGTCCAACATTCGCTGCCATATTAAAGAACTGACATCACATAGCAATCCAGTACTATCTTCTTTGTTTCTAGGGAAAGTTTCCTGTGTCTTGATACTTTACTCAGCTTCTGGAACGCGTCTTTCTCCATGCCAATTCACCTTTGGATCTCTGTGTCGCACTTTCCGTCTTCAGTTATAACATTTCCCAGATATTTGAATTTTCTTACCTGCTTGATTTTAACACACCACCGCCTGTATTTGGCACTTTGGGCTGCTATTTTTGCTGATACGATACTTAAAAAGAAACATGCAAAGAATCTACAAAACTGCGTGATTCCCAAACGATTGGTATTTAAATTTTAACGAGGGACATTTTATCTAAAGGAGAATTAGGTGGTAGATTTCAATCATAACAGTTTATTAATGGGTCTTGTAGACAAGGTACGAACGATAACAGTTCAAAAATAATGTAATATACGAAATTACTGTAAAATCCAAAGAAACTCTCACATATATATCGTAAAAAAAACGGAATGTTCCAGGAAAGAGAAAAACTACTCCCACGAAAACTAACAATAGAAAACGCAAGTCGCACAATTTTCTCAAATAATACATGAAAACTAAAACACAGAAATCAAAATATTTCCAAAAATAATATATAAAATAAGTAAAACAGCACTAACTTAAAACAGTTCACAAGAAGACTGTGACCTTTGACTGGAGGAGAAAATGATTATAATTACTTTTAGAGAACAAGATAAACTCCAAAAACAAAACACCAAATTTCAAAATGCAAACATGAAAACAAACTCCTATTCCACGACCGAAAAACCACATCAGAACAAAAAGAAACATATATACATATTCTAAAAAGTGAATATGTGGATTGTAAATTCTTAATGATTTATAATATGTTATTAATCCATCTCTTTCCTCCAGCTCTGGGTTAAATAAAACGACAGATTAGAATCTATAGATTTAATTGACAACCACTCTACCGCAGAATGTAATGGCAAACTACTGCGAGAAAATCTTCTGTCCAGTCAGTTATTTCACTTTAAAAATAGGATCGGCCAAGCGTGTCTCACGTATGGCACTTATATATATATATATATAATTTTACGCATTAAGTGAACAGAACTGAAAAAAAGTTTTTAAAACAGCCTGTCAACTAATGTCCGTTGCTACTATATATATATATATATATATATATATATATATATATATGTGTGTGTGTGTGTGTGTGTGTGTGTGTGTGTGTGTGTGTGTGTGTTCTCTACACCAAATCTTGTGACTAAACGCATTACGAAAAGACTCGATTAATTAATATGTAAAATAAGTAACGTTAATCTCTTACGTACTTTTTATGTTAAATTATTAATGTTTTAGAAAGAAAAATACTTAAATTTCATACATACTCTATTTTAAAACACAGGGTGTTTTAAAGAATATTGATATCATTTGAGATGTAAATATTTAATTCATTACATAGTCATAGGCAAAGAAAGATAAACAGGCTTAATATTGAGCAAAATAAGATTTATTTATCAAAATTTGAATGGGAAATTTAAAGGCATGTGGATTTCATGAACAATTTCACAAGTTTTCAACATGCACACCACATGTGACCTGGCACATGTAGAGTCGGTAGTCCAGCTCCCGCCAAACTCACTGCAGCATGTCTTGGGTAACAACATTGTAGTTGGTGCATTCTTAATGAGTTCTCTAAAAAATGCACGCGGCACAGTTTTATTCGGCTGTGTTTGGGCATAATCGAAAACACAACACGACCTTTTTTTTCAAGAGAATGAAATTCATATGCTTGATGCGAGTTGTGGTGCAGTGGATATCGGCTCGGAATGAGAAATTAGAGAGGTGAGTTCGAATTCCAGTTGAATTCTTTGCATTCACTTACGCACAAATATCTTTCGTTAAGGTATTAATCCATCTTTCCTTCCATATGTGTTAAATAACAAGACAGATTGGGTTCTACAGGCTTGGCTGGCAACCAGTCTACCGCGGAAAGTAATAGCAGCCTACTGCGAGAAAATCTTCTGCGCGGTCAGTCTTGTCTCTTTCGAGACATTATCGCTCAAGTGTATGTCACATATGGCACTTAACTGATATCTGAAAAGAAAAATAAACATTAAACATTAAATTTTGAGTTGTTTCTATGCATGCTGTTTAAATTTGAGAATATTTGAGTGAGAATTGGTCAAGTTATTAGATTAGGAAATGCTAACAATTTTTCTTAAAAACCTTGCATTTCACTTATAATTTCCACTATATTCAAAAAAGGAATTCCCAATTTCTAGCACCAATCAGGCTGTTTCTGAATGCTTCAGTTAATGATAGTTTCCATTTTGACGCTTTGCCTTGCACTAAATGACGGCAAAAAAAGTTGCATTGTATTATCAATGCGCAAATCTCGCGGAGGCGTTTGGAATTAAAACTTTTTTGCTGCAAAATAAAAAACGAAAACATCGTGTTTAAATATTGCTGACTTTCGAAATGCCATAACTTTTGATCTATTTGAGATAAACCTCTCTTTTTTTTTAAGAAAGCTAAAAGCATACAAACACTTACACAAACATTTAACTGATTTTCACGTACATGGCGGAAAGTATAAACTTGTACTGAAGGCCTCCTTTAAACTAACTTTCATATATAAGCAGAGTTTAGAAATGAATGAAAATGACAGAAACATTAATAAAATTAAATTAAAAAAGAAAAAACATTCGAAATATAAAGATAAAAAACCAATGTGACGATTTCTTTTGTATCTTTTGCGGGAGGTAAAAACTTTCTAATTATAAACTAACTTCATCTTTGTCATATAACTCGGCAACTTGTATATACTTGTTTTATAACCATTCACATTAATGTAAATTATCGATCTATAAATCAATACACGTCCCCTAATCTGCCTTTAAGACGAAGTGGAAAAAAGCGGTAATTGAAGATGATTAGTGATTTCGAACGAAATGAGTGACTTAAGGCTACTCAATGTTATTGCAAAATCTACCCTTTAGAACTATCTACTAATTAGAAATATTTATTTTTGTCACGTAACGGTTCAGCCTAATTAATTTATACGCTTACGTTGTTTTTGTTCTCCTTTTTAAACTTACAAGAAGGAAATGTTACAAAAGCTTTATCACGATCAAGATACATATGTGTATGCATGTGTTTTCTTTTACCAATCAAAGTAAAAATTAAATAACGGATAACATTGGCAGTGGGGTAAGTTTACAAACAAATACACAAATAACTAGTATCCAGCTATTGTAATTATTCTTTTTCAGAGAATTTGTAGTTGTTTCATCTTTATTTTAAACCGCAAATTAACGTTTTTATATTTGCTTTAGAATTTATACTTTTTTCTATACAAATAATTGCTAAAAAATTGTTCCTTGATTGGAATATTTTACATATTTCTTCAGAAGACAAAACAATGTATTAATTCGCCTCACCACATCATTTGACTTCTATGTCCCGTATCCATGGCTTTCCACAACTTCTTGTTCTTTGTTGCTTTTAGTAAGGTTTGTCTTTTTGCTATGCCTCCTACTCTCTGGCCTTCCACCATTTACACAACTCTTTAGATAGGTTATTCGTTACTTTCCTTTGTTTCCTTCTCTTTAATATGTCAAATTTACCAAGCAGTCTTTCTATATTTTACATCCTATAAATTTCAACTGTCTCTTTCTGATTTTAAGTATAAGTGTTTTTTGTTTGTTTTGTTTCTTCTGTTTTGTTTTGTTTTCATTTTCCTTAAAAATTTATCTTTACCATCATGTTCAGTCCAATATATTCTAAGAAAATCTTCTATAGAACTACATTTCTGGTTGCCTCAAGTCTCTTCTTCGTCTGTGAGGAGATCGTCCATTATTCGCTGACATATAGTAGGACCGATATTATATGACAGTTTAGAACTACATTTTTGTTTCTAACAAAATTTTCCTGTTTCTTAATAGTTCACTTAGCTTTTGAAAGGATATCTTTGCTATTCCAGTGCACCATTTAAACATAGGGACCCGAATATTACATATCATGGATAGGCTTTAAAGAAACGTCGTTGTAAGGACCTTGGCAAGGGTTAGGGTTGTTATTTGCAAAATTTAGCTTATTTAGAAGCTCCAAATATCGGGCACTCAGTATTGAATACTAGTAGTGACCTGAAGATCAACTTACTGACCCTTGCACGATGACGACTTTATTGACGGTGAATCAATACAATTAAATCATGTTGAAAGTTCCAATTCTTGCTAATTAATAATTAAATGAGCAATCAATTCGAAATTTTAAAAAATCCATCAAGACAGTGGTGATCACGGCTCTTCATCATTTCCTTTTCTTTAATATCTATAAAATATGAACTGCCATGACGCATCTTGCGAAAGATAGTGAAGTAGTAGGTTTTGAGATAAGAATTATCCTTCTCCAAGACAGTCTGCATTTCTAAAGCTAAAATTCCAATAGTCATAGCTTTGGGTAGACTATTATGCATACATATGTTTCCCTGAAGCAATTTTTATGCCGTTTCTCTTAAAGATGTAGGTGATCATGACCCTTCAAAACGTTTAACATTTAACTCTTATTATCTTTGGCCAGCCTGTGCCATCCATTCGCATGAACTCATTAGGTATCCCATGGCTATTAATATGCATTGAACACAAAGTAATGTGGAATGTGAACTTAGCTTATTTATTCCATTTTCCACATTGATAACAGCTGTGTCAGTGGTCACTTATTAATGGTAACTAGTGGACTTGCCTCAGACTGAACCCAAATTTCTAAATAAATTAATGGGAAATAAATACTAAAATACTAAATAAATATTAAATAATTAATATAATAATAATAAAAATATTAGTAATAAATAAAATAGTAACATAATTAAATATGATTATTAAATATACTATAATTAAATATAATAATGAAATATATTACATGTATTTTGATTATAATTAAATTTTAATTTATTTATTTGATTAATTTGTTTAATAAAATATAATTTAATTTAATTTTTTTTTAATTTTGAAGTCTTTAATTTTTAATATAAATTTTTAATTTTTAATTTAATCCTCATTCTTTTAATTTTATTTCAATTTAAATTTTTAAATTTGTTTAAAGTTTTTAATTAAATTAACATTAATTAAATATGATAGATAATAATCAATATAAATAACAACAAACACTAAAATAGTGAATAATAAAAGAGAAATTATAAAAGTTCGAAAACTTTAGCAAACAAAATTGGTTAATAAACTTCGTTAATTTATTAAGATTGCAGTATTTCTTTTCCGAACGATGACTGGAACTATATCACATTGTCTATGTATAGAAAATGCATGCAAATGTTTTAAATGAAATAGACAAAGAGATTGAGCTCAGGCTAAAATAACGACTATTGTGATGACTGGGAAAGGGTGAAACTCATAACCGTGATATTCAAGAAAGGAATACCGCTAAAGCTTTTTATGATTTAATAACCAGACTTAAACAAAAGCAGAAATAGATATTGAAAAATCCTTGAACAATTACACATCTCAATTAAAAATATTAGCTTCTATTTGAGATAAATCCAATAGTTATTAAAATAGATACTGGAATTTTTGCCCTGATCTCTTCTTCAGAGTTTGATCATTGTTAACTGACTCCATTTAACATTATCAGCTCAACAATCAGTCAGTCAGTTAAGTGCCATACGTGATACACGCTTAGGTGATCATGTCTCGAAAGAGACATGACTGACTGGGCAGAAGATTATCCCGCAGTAGGTTGCCATTGCTTTCTGCAGTAGACTGGTTGCCGACCAAGGCTATAGAACCCAATCTGTCCTGCTATTTAACCCATAACTGGAAGGAAGAGACGGATTAATACCTTTCCCAAAGGTATTTGCGCGTAAGTGAATACAATGGATTCAACTGGAATTCGAACTCGGCTGCCCGGTTTCTCGTTCCGAGCCGATATCCACTGTGCCACAATACTAATAATAGTAATAAGCATGAGTGAGTGAAGAAGAGAATCCTCTAGAAATTATGCAAGCAACTACATTGTGCCCATATAGACCAGTGATTCTTAACCGTTGTGCCGCGGCACACTGGTGTGCCGCGTGATCCTCTTAAGTGTGCCATCAAATGTTGCCACGGCATAAGTGTGTGTGTGTATGTGTGTGTGTGTGTGTGTGTGTGTGTGCGGGAGTAATAATTGTAAAGCGTTAGTATTTGAATAAATGATTAAGTATTAAACTTTTTTTCAAACAATTCTTTTCACTATTCTTGATACCTTTTGGACTTCAATACAAAAGGAATATTCCACGTTAGCTAAAAAATCTTTATCAATTTTCTACTTATTTATGTGAATTAGTCTTCTCTGTTCTAAATAACTACAAAAAGAAGAAAGAAGAAAGACTATACTTAACTGAAGAAGAAATGAGTTTGTTTATAGCGCATTCGACCAACACCTTGACGAATTGCGAAAAAATACCAGGCACAGGTTTCACACTAAATAAGCTGCACGAATAGTTGAATAGAAACAGAAAAAAAAGTAAGTTAATGTTGTGTATGTATTATTTTAATCTATGTTTTTTTTTTTTTTTTTCATAAGATTTAAACGTATACCTCTTAAAAATATTGCTAAGTTTGCCGTGGTATTTTCATTTGCTTCAAAGTGTGCACTTGTTTAAAAAGGTTTGAGAAATACTGATGTAGACCAATGATATACCAGAGACAGTCTCAAGAATAATTCACATGAAATCTTCCGAGATATTGAGGTTCAAACGGTTGTGCCAATCCAGGCTAGAATACTTAACCTAGTGTTTATGAACAAGAAGATAATAATGTGTCAGACAATAGATTTCACTGTTTCTGTAGACCAGTGGTTCTCGACCTTTTTGACCCGTTCCCCCTTTTCCAGTCACTTATTCACTTGTGGACCCCTACAAGGGAATAAGTTAAACCAGGAAAAATAAAAAAAATTTCTGTAAAAAAATATATTCATGTAAAATGCCCTGCGTTATTATGCTGAGTAAGCTTTAAACTTACTCATAATAAATAAAAAAACATTTCATTCAGCTCTCCTTTATTTAAGTAAAATACCTAGTAAAAATGTTAAGTTAATGTTGATATAGTTGTAGGTATTGTACACAAAAACGGGCTTTATTTATTGGAAAAAATATTTAACTCTATATTTCTCAATGGGACTTTTGTGGTTGTTCTTGAGCAATCAACTCATGAATCCTTGGTTCAGTAGCGGCCTGTGCACACCTCAAGTCATCTTCTACAGACAGCTTGTTCCTTGATTTTGTTTTTATTGCGAGTCATGAAGAAAACCCACTTTCACACAGGTAGGTTGAAACGAAAGGCAAAAGAACTCGAACAGCAAGATCACTTACTTTTGGATATAATTCCACCATTGAACACCAGAAAGTAGACACTGATTTTGACTGGAAATCAGGAATATATTTTAAACCCTCCAGACAACAACGTTGCTAAATTCCACTAGAATACTGAGTAGTGTCCTGGAGTATTGCAGAGACTGTAATTCTCAAACGGTACTTAAAAATTAAGAGGAAACATTTTACCCAAAGAAGGATTTAGTCAAGGAATTGATACCATACTGGATACCATACTGAGAAATAATTTACGCTGTGTAAATATAAAGAAGTAGCATGGCTCATAGAACGAGAACAATATACCCCAGTGATAAAAATAAAAGTTTCAGTTCGAAACTTTAATCAACTAAAAAACAGCGCACAACAATGATATGACAAAGTTGAGGACAAAAGTCCGAACAATGTAAATAATGTAACTGATTTTTATGTTCCTTTTGTGTCTCCGAGGTGGATACGATGCACAGAGAAAGTGTGCTACAATATTATTCAGCACAATATCCAGTGCTAAACGGATATACACAGAACAGTACAATACTGAAATACAAAATAGAAATTACATCACAGCGAGAAGGGGTTTAACTCGTAATAATCGCCGAAGTAATCAGTCCGAATATTACTTGAATTATACTCGAATATTACGCCTCGTATGCTACTATTCTTTACTTAAATAGACCATTTCAGGCCATGGACCATGCCATCATTGAGATTACTGCAGAGGTATCAGCCACTCTACAACAGTTCTATGTTTCTAAAATGTACCAATGTTGATCAGTAACGCAATTATCAGCTTAATTTTATCTCAGTTTTTCACTGTATAAAGTCCGATCGACATAATGAAGAAGCGTTGAGTTTAATTAATTAACAAAGAAATAGATTGTGCTAGAAACAATGTGTAAAATAATGTTTTTTTTCTTTTTCAACATGTGGTTATGGAATAATTTATAAACCGACCTGATGTTCTCGGTGCATTAGTGGGTATTTTTAAAGTGAATTATGATGTAAAATGTCGAATTGGAGCAGTTTTCTTTGATTCTTTCGCTGAAAAATCACTCTATTGTAAGTTCTGTGCAGTCATCTACGTTAAAAATCCAATATTAGTTATTTTTTAAGAAGCAATTGCCTCATTGTTGTACATAAAAAAAACTCCCAAAATGGTTCTACTCTCAACATTTTCTTTTTAATTCCTCGCGTTTCTTTCTCACTTCACTACATTTTTTTTACCTTTCTACACCTTAACTTTCTTTTCTTTATTTTTTTTCTATCATCTTTTTTTCTTTTACTTCTCTCTATTTTAGCCTGTGTTTCACATTCTTTGCGTTTTTGTTTTGTTTTTTTACATTTTGTTTCATTTCTATATTTTTCTTTCTCTATGCTTTCACTTTTTTCGATATCTTCTATTTTAAGTCTTTTCTTCTGTCTAGATTTCTTATTTTTTTCTCTACGTCTTTCTTTTCTATTACGTGCATTTTTCTTTCTTTTCTTCTCTTTTTCTATTACTCTGTGTTTTTACTGTGTTTATCCTCCATCTCTATCTCCATATTTTTCTGTCATTTTTTAAAGTTTTTCCTCTTTAGTTTCTTCACTTCCATCTCTGTCAGATTATTTCTCTTTTATATGCTTGTTTCTCTCTATCTATCTATCTATCTATCTATCTATCTATCTATCTATCTATCTATCCCCCCTCGCTTGCATGTCTTCCTCTTTATCTCTTTTTCTCTTTATTCTAATCTGTATTTTCCTACTAACCTCTCTTCTCTCTGTGTTTCTAATCATTTGCATTTCTATTTCTTATTCTTTATCTTTCTCTAACCCTTCTCTCTCTTTCTATCTCTTTATCTAATTCGTCTTGTACGCTCAAACACGTGTGTGTGTGTGTGTGTGTGTGTGTGTGTGTGTGTGTGTGTGTGTGTGTGTGTGTGTCGTACTTTACTACCTTCTTTTCAACACTTTCACAATCATAGAAAAGATATTCGTCACTTGAATGGTCTGATCGTCCAACAGAAATTCTATTACACATCGACAATCGTGCCAATGATAAGTAAATTTACCTTTCGTCTGAGAACGACAGCAAATAAAATCTGGTCCACTAGCACCGAGTTTGATAGGAAGAACAATAAAGAAATTCTTACCAAGAACGTTCACTTTTTGGCAAAAAGCCCGGTTTGATCGTAAATTCATAATTCCTGAAAAGAAAGCCAGGCTTCCACTTCAAAAGTCTCAGCAGCTGAACTGTCCAAAGATACTGGCATCAAAATATAACATTTTTGCGATTTCCCTAAATAAAATCAATACCAGTCAACAGAAGATTAAGGACAGTCGAAAATGTCTGATCTCATGGTCTCTGTTCAAAGAAAAAAAAACTTCAATTAATTTTACTCTGCCTCTGTACCTACCCATAGTATGAAAATACTAATCACCAAGAGAAAAATATACATTAAGCTATTTTCCTCAATTCTTCTTCTATGTGTCCTAATCCTTCAGGGGTTTGGAGGTAATGGTTTTTTTTATCCTTTGTAGGTTTTAATAAATATTGTTTTTTGCCATCTTTCCCAATTCTTGTTGTGCCACCCATTTGCTCAAGCTCCCCAAGTAGGTTGAGCGTTGCTTCATTCCGTCTCTCTTACCATCATTCTGTTCTGTGAGTATCAAATTGTTTAAGCCCTCTTTCCTCATTATGTGTCCCAGAAATATCAACTATCTCTTCCTGACATTAAGTATAATTATTATTTTTTGGTCATTGTCTCCAGGACGTTTTCATGGCTTTTATGGTATTTTCAGCATCCTGCTGTAGAACATTTCTGTTGCTTCAAGTCTCTTTATATTTGAGGAGATACACTGCCATATAGGAGGACGGATACAACATAGCAGCTCGGCACTCTTTTTTTGTGTGTGTAACGATATTTTTTCAGCTTCTTAATACTTTCCTCAGCTTTTGGAAAGCACTTTTGCTATTTCCAATGCCCTTTCGAATTTCCGAGTCAGATTTTCCGTCCTCTGTTAATAGGCTTCCTACATTGTTGTACATGTTTGATTTCGCTATCTCCAGTCGAAAATTTGCATGTTATTCCTTTTTTAATAACGAAGAGAAATTATTTTAATAATCTAGAAATGCATTTGCTAATATGGATTTTTTCTCGGTTTTCGACTTCATTGAAGACAAACACCATAAAATTATTTTACATGATTTTATGTTTATTTTAAGATGTTAAATTGCATGTGTTTTAGATATATAGCTAGATATGAATAGATCGCGTTAGCTAAAGAATGAATGTACATATGCGAGGAAGATGAGAAACAGTAGTATAGTAGTAGTAGTAGTGGAGAAAGAATTATTTTAATGTATTATAAAAACATTCAATAGAAAAGAAAATGAAAGTCATTGAAATAGGGGTGATAGATTGGTTGATTTGTGAATCTTGTATATATTCAGAGATCCTTGAAATATTTCAAAGAAAAATCTACAATGCTATGCGTCTTGTCTTCCATCCCTTTCTCACCGCCGTAATGTAGCTTCCTTTTAACGCTTTTCTGATAATTGTACTGATGAACTTTCCACTATAGTATCTAAACTTTACGAATTTAAGCGCAATACTAAACTGGCAGTAAGATCTCATCATTTTACAGTTGAAATGGTGAGATGTAACCGTAATGCTAACAGTTTCTTTTCCCGCACTTGTGAAATTCTCTTCCGGATTCTTGTTTCCCAATCAACGTTGATTTTCAAAAATTTAAACGGAATATCAATCGTTATCATCTATCTTAATTCCTCTACTTTTATTATTTTCTCTCCTTAATAAATATGGTTTTTTCTCATATTCTCTCATAATCAGTTATCCATTGCATCTTAATAGCTTTATTCCCTTGCTTGGGGTGAAATTAGATAGATAGATAGATAGATAGATAGATAGATAGATAGATAGATAGATAATGTTCTTACTTACGAATATTTAAAATTTTCTGTTCATTTCCTGCTTGAAATTTGGATCAATAAAAATCCTCCGAAGTCTAAATTTACTTTTCATGAAAGGATGTACTTATAGCAACAATCAATTCTGGTATTTTTTTAAAAATAATATTTGAAAATATTTCAGAATAAAGTTGTTGCATCATTTGTATCTGAAATATTATTGGTGTTAGGTTATAATATTTGCAAAGTGCGATGTGGAAATTGTCGCCATTTTATATTTATAATTTTAATATTTTAAATTGACGCATGCGCGTTGCTTTTTTTTATTTGGTCGCCTGCACAGTATAGTATGGTCAGTTGGACACCATCTGTTAGAAAAAGAACACCATGACGCAATTCGCTCTGCCAGAAATTTGGAAACAACATGCTGTACTGTTTAACATTCGTGCCGAAATCTCCAATATGAACATTTCAGAGTGTTTGAATGTAAAATATGAGGACAGTGCAGAGGATTTGAAAACAGTTGGATAACATATCCAGTCAATGTCATGGTGTTTGGAATGATCACTAGTTATGTTTCCATTCATATTTCCACGGAGCCTCACGGAGGCCTACATAGTGTCTTGATGAAGTAGTGCTGCCCTAAGTCCAGAGGGCCAAAACCCTATGTCTGACAACAGGACTCTGCACCACGCCACACAAGCAAGAAAACGCAGTCATGACTGTCAGATAATTTATGTGACAAAATCACCCCTTACATCTGACCACTTCACTCCCCAGATTGCACCCACCTTGATTATTACACTAGTCAACACGATTTTCTGTTACATTGTATTCCAATGCATTTTACCTAATTTTGGGGTAGTGAATTAAAATCTGGCATCATTTTTGCCTATCACGTCACGTTTTTGAGATATAGAAACTTGCATTTTTTCAGGATAAGAAGATTGTATTAATATTTGTCTCTATTTCTGAGATGAGGTAGTATTTACACTATTCGGACTATTGTCCTCATCTTGGTTGCCATTTGTATGACATTTCAGTCGTTGTACGCTCTGGCCTTCTTCAGCTGCTAGGAATTTTGAACCGAACCTATTATTACAATCACTAGCGTATATCATTCTCATCCTTGTGCAAAACTTCTTTTGATAGTCATGAGTTATCGCCCTCTAACCCCACTCTCTAAATTACTTCTTCACCGCTGCTGTAGCCTGGTATTGAACTCACAACTTTTTGCATTGTCACCAGGCTACAGCAGTGGTGAATAAGTAACTTAGTGATGTGGTTCCGATAGTGGGGCCACGAAAGAATAACTCGGACAACAGATAATAGGTTTAACATATTGTATTTAATAAGGAAAATATAATTACAAGAATGGCAGTAAGCTACGCCTTCCTGGCGGGCTGCTCCTGGAACTACTGCCCTGAATGTATAAACCTTATGGTTTGAATAATGACTGGAAGAGTCTATAAGTGTCAGTAGGTACGCGCCCACAACACTTAGAGAGTCGGATTAGAGGGATATAATTCATGACTAATAAATGAGGCTTCGCACAAGGAAAGAGAATAATATACACCAGTGATCAAAATAAAGGGTTCGATTCAAAATTTCTAGCACCTAAAGTAGGTCGAAGCGTACAACGACTGAAACGTCGTACAAATGGCAACCGAGATGAGGACAATAGTCCGAATAATGTAAATAATTTATTGTACTAATAACTAAAAAACAAAATAATTATTAAGTTGCAAGAGTTAACATAATGCATATAAGTATGTAAGAATTAGGTTTGATGATAAAAAATATGTACAAAATATTTATTTATTCCAGCAGCTACATCTGTAACATGAATTTCTTCCTCTTTGGTGATCTTTTATGTACAGAAAATGGCAGTGGATTAAAAAGTAATTTCAAATTATTTCCTGGTTAGAATCAAGAAGTAATGCCTAAATCACTTCGTGGTTAGGATCAAGTAATAATACCTAATTAATTTTCTAGCTAGAACCAGGAAGTAATGTCTATACATAAAACCCTGTTAATAAGGGCCCTTGGTTATCTTATAGTCTACAAAATGAATAAACAAAAAAGCTCTATGTATAAAATATATCTCAAAATTTTGTATATATTCTGTACTGTATCTTACTTGATCAGCTGATTTTTCTCTTTGAATCAGTTGCTTGTCAGTATTCTTTCACTGAAGCGTGTCATTAGAATCTTACCTATCCAGGCAATCAGAAATAATTAAATGAGACATCATACAACATACAATGTATCCAACCTCTATCGCAAATGAGCGAATCTGAGACCAGATTTGAATTCAGCACTCCAAAATTAGTCTAAATCAACTGTAACTCTTCATATCAGAAAAAAAGTTGTTGACCAGTATTATGTGTGGGGCATAGTTGAGCAACTCCTTGTAGCATCAAAGATGAACTGAGGGTAAAGATTATGGCAGCATTCACCAACTTAAGGTGACCCCTCAGAAAAGATGCAAGAGATTCTAAAATCATCTGAAGTCGTCGTGGTTGAAGGCAATGGCGATTTTACTAAATAACTTCACTCTCAAAATATTTTTGTGTAATTTTGGTAAATATATCTGTTAAGATGAGATGTCGGTGTTATTTTCTTTTTTTCTTTTTTTCTTTTTTTAGACAACATTTTATTCATCCTGTCTGATGCTCACTTTATTTTTATTAGAAACTGCGATAAAAATAAGAAAAAATAAAATCTAAAACCCCATCAATCTTTTTGATAAGGACACTTAAGTTGGGCTTTCTTACAAGTTTATTAACAGAAAAAAGAAGATGCTCAAAACAGAACATATTTATTAATCTTTAATAATAATATTTAATAAGGTAACACGCCAGCCAAACAAAATTAAACATTTCTCAGGTTCATTTGTGATTTATAAATTTTTTGGTATTTGGAAAAAATATTACGAATAAAACTACAAGAGATGAAATACAGTATACAAAAAGTGAATAACTGCAAATAGAAATTTGGTACTTTGGTACTACATGAAACAGAAGTTACGTTTTTAATTAATAATTTAATTTCATTAGATTAAAATTATTGAAACAGAAAATCTTCATTTCTTGATAGGAGCTTGGCTGAAAAGTTCACAAGCTGAATATGAAGGAATGACACTAGAGCTGTAAAGTCTTTCATGTGTTAATTTCAATTCTTATTAATAACTTTATTGCTTCCTTTCAGATAACCTGACATTTGGTTGCTCAAAGAAAACTTCAAAGGAAACTAGTAGCGACTTCTATTAAAAATGGACGAAATTTGGTATCGTGGTGTCACCAAGTATCTACAAAAAAATGGTTTAGTCCTCACGGACATCGATGCTGACATGGTTGCTACATTAGAGGATGACCCTCCAGCTTCAGTAACAGTGGGCAACTGAATTTAGGCTCGGAAGGAAGAGCCTTGAAAATGACCCAAAGTCTGGTGGATGATTTTAAAAAAACTAATGATATTAGTCTATCCCGTGAGAGAGTTGAAAGTATTAATGTATTTGAACTATGTATTTAGTGATTCATTATCATTTATGAGCCGTATTCCTTAATGAAGTAAACGATTATGAATCTCTACAACTTCCACTTCCTTAGCATTTTACCATTCCTACTTTGTCGTCGATTCACAAATATTCATTAAGTTGCTATCTGTTTCCATCTTCCATCACTTCCCTCACTACGTCTTGTGGGTGTTTGTTTTTTGGGGGGGTTTTTTTGTTGTTGTTTTTTGTTTTTTCTAGTTTCCATTTTCTTTATAACTTTCTCTTTGCCCACATGTTCTGTCCATGGTATACTCAGCACCTGTAGAGCTATAAATCTCGGTCGCTCCTAATCTTCTCGTCTTCTTCCTGTTATAGAGACGCGACCTTTTCTCGTTATAAACAGAAACCAAATACTTGTAATAGCATTTTAACTCTCTCTATTTGTTGGATGAGATTGGCAGCCATATTGGATATGAAGAAAAGACAATAGATGATATAGCAGTTCAGTAAACATTTCTTTGTTTCTAACCAAATATTGCTAACTTTCTGGAAGGCATCTTTCATTATTCAAACGCACCTTTTGATTTCTCATTCACATTCTTATCAAAATTTCTTTATCACCTTTATTCTGATATCTCTAATTCGAGCATCACAACGTTAAGTTTGTCTTTCTCTGACGATCATACATAGTGTTTTCTTACTGTTGAGGATTAGTCCTTTCTTCTCACTTTCCTTATCTAGGAGTTTTTGTAGTTTTGAACACGCTTGTTCATCTTCTTATAACTGTCGTGTTCCTTCATGTCTTTGACTATCACAGCTCTTTTTATTTCTTGTTCTTTGTAGCTTTCAATAAATTTTGTCGTTTTGTTATCTCTCCTAAACCTTGTTCCGCCATCCATTTATTCAAGTTTACTAAGTAGGTTAGGCAATTTTTTTCTATTCATCTTGCCTGTCCTGTAATATCAAAGTTTCAAAACCCTTTTCAACCTTAGAAATTTCAGATGTCTCTTCCTGATGTTAAGTTGAACCCACTACTGCATTTAAAAATCAACACTAGTATGAACTTTTGAATTTTAACTTTTTGGTAAATTCCGCAAAGAGATCTTAAGTTCACTGTATGTTTTTTTTTTGTTTTTTGTTTTTTGTTTTTTGAAAATTTTAATCGTTTAACTAGATTTTTATCACATTTATACGATCAAGAATAGCACCAAACAATGTTTTGTGGTCGTTTATAATACAATATTCGTTATGAATAGTTTATCTATGGACGCTGCTCGTTATAGAAATATAGTCATAATATATATATTTTTTAAGCTTTATATTTTCCTTTAACTTGAAAAAAAACCTGGAAATATAGTCATAACTTTGGTTTCTGACTCCAAAATTTCTAGTTCTCTTTCTCTACTCTTCGAAAACACTCTTTGTTACTGAATGAGCTGGGGATCAAGTGTTTCCAGAAAGCAATTTCTATGGATTCTTTCCAATATCGCTGAGAAAAATGTCGATGGTGGAAATACATGTTGTGTAACAGCACCTGCGATTCACCTTATATCCCTCACAGGAGCAAGAAACACACAGTACATAGGAAAATATTTCAAGGTTATTGTGTCGACTAAGCGAATCTACCCATTACTTTTAAATACGGAAAGAAAAACTGAGACAGGCAGCGAAAAGAAACACGCAATGACAATTAATTAACTCAGAATCAGGTCAATATAGCTCTGTTCTTATCCTTCTCTTCTCTATGAGCTGAACTGCTCAAATATATTACTATTTCTTTATTCTGCCAGACTTAATAAATTAAGTATGATCTTCAAAAATTTTAATAGATTGTCAATAGTTTTCTTCTGTCTTTTTTATTCTTCTTCCATTGTTCTCGCTCCTTAGCAGTTTGGCATCCAAGCCTTCTTTCCCTTGTTGCCCCTGAGTACCAACACTATATAAGCTAATTTTAGTACAAGAAATTTTGTTTTCTCATTGTTTTATATATTGGCCAAGATTCCATAGTAATATTAATTACTCGCGACCCACCGGTTTGTGTTTCGGCTGTGAATTGATGAAACCTTGCCGCTAGTCTAATACATAAACATTTCCTCCTTAGAAGAAAGTTCATCAAATAAATCATGGAAATATTTACAGAATAGGCACAGAGAAGCTATATTACGGTGATGGGGAAAAGAATGCAACCGAGAAGCTACGTCAGGACCAATAATATTGCTCATTCTTCTCTGGATTTTATCAAGATTTTCTAAATATATAACCGGAGAATCGGACTATATGCGGCAGCAATATTTTATTCGTGGAGGTATGGTAAACTTATAAATATGTAAGATAGATTCTGGAAAAAATTGTCTCCCTCGACACAGTGAAACAACTTTCTTAGCAGAAGACTTAGCAATGAATTCAATATAATATTTCCACTTGATGTTAGCCGAGAATGCTAGCCCAAGAGGAGAACCTTTTTCAAACCTATATTGTTCTGTTTTCAAGGGTGTCAGTTAATTGTTGCTGAAGTTAAACAATCAGACAGAAAAGTGCGAAGTAAAGAACAAAGAACATTTTTAGTTAAATATTAAACTGTTTCATTAAGTGTAAGACAATCTTTAATTCTATCAGTAATAACATTGAAGTCATGATCCTGAAAGCCCAACTCAGATGAACAGGGCATATTATCCTGATAAATAATGTTAGAAAACCATAGCAACTTGTCTATGCCGAGCTCTCTAAGGGAAAATAAAAGCATTGTAAGACATTGGAATATTTCAAAGATTGCACCAAGACCAACATCGCCCATACAGGAATAGTCTTCAAGTACCTTGAAGTGTACGCACTGGAATGAGCTGGATGGAGTACCCTGACGCATGAAGAAACAGAGATATCTGAGGAAAACGCATGTGACTATATCAATGCGGCCAATGAAAAAGACAGTAGTAGAAGCAGCCAAACCTCCAGGCCAGTTACCCTGTCACCATTACGACTTTCCCCTATTGGACTTCACAGTCACTTTCCATTTCACCCTCGCGCATAATGTCATTGTCAAACCCAACCCACTACATGTATGTATGTATATATGTATGTATCACATTCATACATTAGTAAATTTTCAACATAATGATGAAAAAAGCGTTGTTCTGCACAACAAATGACTTCTTTTCTTGTCTGCCAATTTAACTAAATAAATTTTTCTACTTAACTGTAAAATATAGATATCTAGCAAGAAACTAAAGTTATGACCCTATTTCCATGATTTGTTGAAGTCACTGAAAAATCGTCAATATGAATAGCATTGATTGCACATTAAACCGTACAAATTTTATATGAAAATTCAAGTAGTAATTACCATATTTGATCGCATACAAATTCTCTCCGTCTTACCATTCTACATTTAATATGACAGTTATATGAAGTCAAGCCTGGTACATGTACTGCTAGTTTACGACGTCTAGATAAACATTATCTTGCCAAATACCTCAACAAAGAATGTAAGACCCCGGGTAATATTTTTGAGCCAATTTTGGAGAAAAGTGTATTGTCTTATGGGTCATCAAGTATAGTTCGTTCCTGACTATAAATTTATTTACACCTCTTCATAAAGCTACATTTGAAACGGAGAAATATATTTGGCGGACTTGGGGGTCGTTCAAGTTTATTGTTTTGAAGGACCATGTCAGTGTACTATGATGAGAGTTTCCTGTTCTTATTCGAGATAATTCGCTACCCAGGAGGTTTTTTCTGTCTTTTATTAACAAATAATTAGCCATGTTTATTTTATTGTTCGTCTTCTTTCACCTTTTTCTATGAAAATAACAAGCGTCTAGGTTTTTACAATAAAGAATGAGAGAACCGGATAATAGGCGCATTAACATTGATAAAGAAAACATTTACAATAATGGCTACCTACAATAAAGATTCGATCAGAGTTTTCACTCATAGTAAAAAATAAAAAATCCATATGTACGTGTATCGAATGATGATTCAGTTGACAATGCTGCTAATAATTTATTTTTACAGTAAAGAAGTTAGTTTGAACAAAGAAAACTGGATTTTCTGTTGAGTTCAATTAAAAGAAAGCATTGATGAGAAAAATTTTAAGGAAAAGACTTGATCGATATATTTTAAATTAATTTTTTAATAATTTTAAATTATTTTTTACTTGAAATGTGTCATGTTCAGAAAAATGCAAACTGAAACGAAACTGATGTCTTCATTTAAATTTTGAATGAAAGTTTCTTTAAATTTTAAAAAAATTTAAAAAAATGATAAACTAAAAAATGTTTCGTTTCAAAAGCTTGACATTGACTTTTTAAAAAAAAAACTATCATTAATAAACATTTTATAAAATAAAAAGAATTTAATTAAAAAATGTTAATGATTAAAAGAAAAAAAACGAAATGATGCAGAGATGTTTTTCTTTGCTTGAAGGTGATTTTAAATGAGCAGATTAACATAGGCTCTGTTTTGGATACTGACCATGAGAATAATTTTCAATATAGCGAGACAGATGTGTAAAACGTTTTTATTTTCATTTTTATTTTTTTACTGGTATTTGGGCTGTAGTGGAGCTTTGAGTCCAGATATTAAACAAAACAAGTGAAAATTATTAGCCAGAAAATACGAAAACTATAACAAACGGAGATTTATAAAAACAATGCTCTACAAGTCTGCTACAGCATCATAACAATTGGGTAATGAATATAAGAATCGAATATGTTACACAATCAAAGGATATATATATATATATATATATATATATATATATATATATATATATGTGTGTGTGTGTGTGTGTGTGTGTGTGTGTGTGTGTGGTGGTAGAAATATTTCTCACATATTTGGATCAGTGATTTTTTGCTCTCGTTTGAGGAACGCTTCCCTGGATGACTTCCACTATTTTCGTGTCGGTCATTTCAGAAGATGGGCAATGCGGGTTGGCGAAGAGTATTTAAACCATTGCTGGTTGCTTGTGTAGGTGACCGTTCGCTCATAGGAGCTCTTCCGCTCTTTGGCAGGTGTTGTTTTTGTGACTGCACGGTGCCTATACCACCCCTCCACACCGAGCTTGCACACAAGTGGCAGATAGTACTCGGTTACCTGGAACTAGTAGTAGATATAGCCTGACCTGACCTGACCTGGTATTCCCAAGCGGTCACCCATCTAAGTACTGACCAGGCTCTACGTTGATTAACTTCGGTGATTGTATAGAAACCGGTGTTTCAACATGAAATGCCTCCTATATAAGTGTAAGACAATAGTGGCAATAGTGTCTTCATCAAGCTAATATCCGACCATTATGTAGGAAGTATATCTGGAAGGTATTTCTACCCTATCCCGTGTGTGTGTGTGTGTTTTCTCTGTAGCGCAAATTATGCCTCTGGAAAAGAATTTAACTTCTATTGCCATTGAAAAGATAAAATTCCCTCTTTAATACATGTTTCGTAAACAACCGCTTGAAATCAACCAACTTTTAAGCAATTTCTACATTCATTGCGTCCCGAAAAAATACCTTCCAGATATACTGCCTACATTTTGTACGCATACAAAAATAACATGAAAAACCTAAGCATGATTACTGTCTGTCTTGTTTAAATAGATAGATAGATAGATAGATAGATAGATAGATAGATAGGGGTATGTAAATGATAACACAGATTTTAAAAAAACTTCTTACTAATGCATTTCATTCCGAGAAAGAATCTCATTAGACAAGTAGCAGTTTTAATAATGAAATCAAGGGGTCTATAGTTTCAACCAAATGAAGGACCCCCATTAAATCTGTCAGTGAGAAGAGATAATAAAACTTTGCCAATACATAACATTCGTAAAAATATAAAGCTATTGCTATCGTTTCATTTTTATTTGAATGTTTAGAAAATTCAAAACGATATCCCTTGAAAAAAGAAAATACACACGAAAACAGATGATAAACAAATTGTCAAAAAAAGAAGAAATATTTGCAATAGAGCTGTAAGAGATTAGTTGAATGTTATGCAATTTTCAAATAGAAATGCCGAAAAAAAAAACTAAGACATAAAGAGAAGAAAACAGTGTTGCAGAGAATCATTTGTGGATGTAAGTGATATTCTGTGATTAATCAGGAATCTGTATTAGCCAAGGCGGTAAACCTGCAACTTGTATTCGGTTTTGTTTTTTTTCCAATGAAATATAAAAATGACAGCTTGAAGAAAATATGCAGTTCATTTAGAATATAGAACGGTATGCCAGGTGTAGTTCAATTGAATCGTTTTGCTTATTAATGATAACCCGTGCAGTTTAATGAACAACACACACCTTTAATAGTTCATATTTAAAACTACATTATATTAAACTCGAATTAATCAGTTAATTTTCATTGAGCAGTGTGCCTTAGCAGCTCCACAGAAACAGATTCCTTATATTCTCGACTTCATTATCTACTAAACTCCTCTCTGGAGTGATTGTTTATATCAATCTCTCGCATGCACATCGTAAACACGCTTGCAAAACCGGGGGCAACTGTGAGGTCACGTGCTTCTGCATTCAGGATCCACAAAATCACCTCAGATCAATCAAGCAGCTGGTTTCCTTGATCCAATGCGAAACTGAGTGCAAAACCTGACTTTGCTGAATATTACGGTAAAGGATAACGAAAGGTGAGATTAATTACCTCAGCAGTCAATGTATATGTATGCTTTGAAATGTTGAACAATTATCATTCTATTTACGGAAAATAGGTTTGGTGATGAAGTCATTTTTTTCTTTCGGTGTGATAATGCATGGATTAGAAAAAGGTTTAATATAGGTGAGTTCCAAAAAAGCAAAGCAACGAAATATATGAATATAATAGGGGATTAGAATGAAAAAATTCCTAGAAAAATGTTTAGCCTACAAAAGTAATTTTGCATTATAAGTCACCATATTGAACATGATTAAACACATGAATATAAGTTTTTAAGTGTCTTTTTACACGGAGTCGATCAAGACTTTCTTCCTGTCCTTTTTAACTCTAAGTAATGTTTATCCATTTTCTCTTCCTTCATTTTTACTGTCCATTGGCACAAGATCATTAGGAAGTTTTTTTGCTGTCTCACTCTTTCCTATTTGTTTTCAATATATCCTACTTCTGTTAATTTCTCTAAGCCCTCTTTTCTCATTATGAGTCTCAGAAATGTCAATTTTATGATTTTAAGCAAAAACCTCCATTTTCCTTCTTCTTCTATGTGACATGTTCCTTCAGGACGTAGGCAAACGTGGATTTCCCTATCCCTGATGGCTCTGTGGCAGACATGAGATACAGCCTAGGACTAGCACTACTGTTTGTGACTTGCCTTGTCCCCGCCAAAAGAGAGCTCGTATTTGCTTAGCGTGTAAAGCTACTGCAGCTAAAATGGAGGAAAAAAAGAACGTTCACAGTTGGTGGCTGAACATCCGTTAGTGAGATTTTGAGAGAGCTCAAAAAGGAAAGACTTGATTTGAATACCAGTTGGGAGAACCACAATTCAGTCGCTGGTTGCTATTCTAAGTTTATTTTGCCACAAGCTATTTCGGTTTATTAATTTTTCAAAAAGGAAGGCAAGATTTTTGACGTCCGTTTAATCCCAGAATTCAGCCCATTGTTGAATGGATAGAGAATGTAGAATTGGTCTGCGAACTTTGCGCCATGGACAAGATCGAGCGCATCAGGCCCCTACGACTACGAGGCGGTGCCCTTGCCGTGTATAGACAACTTAATGAAGAGCAGAGGGCAGACGCGGAACAAATTAAACGGGCCCTTCTAACTGCATACGCAACTGACAAGTTTAATGTGTTCGTCCAATTTATGGAACGGCGTCTTCGCCCAGGGGAAACGGTGGATGAATTCCTGGCTGAAATACATCGTCTGGCGCGACTAATAGGAGAACCGCTACCTGATCGGTGGATGGCATGTGCATTTGTGTCAAGGTTGCTCCATCACGTTAGGCAGCTCCTCAAAGCTTCGTCCAGGATGGACGACATGAATCTGGAACAGATTCTGACCCGAGCAAGGGCGATTATGACGGATGACGAAGGGTACCAGGAATTAGACGCTGCATCCGTAGAACCATCACACTCGGAAGTTGGGGTTCTCCCTGCCAAACCTGTTAGCAGAACGATTACCTGCTACAAGTGCTCTGGACCCAACCATATGGCGAAGAATTGCACACAAGGACGTCCGGAGAGGTCAAGCAGAACGCAGAGGTCTGGCCGTGACAAGCGGTGTTTTAATGGCATTGGACACATTTCTTCAGAATGCCAGGGAAACGCCCAAGGGAAGAAGGCGTCAGTGCCAGCCTTCTCCCCGAGCAAGTAAAAAACCGGAGAAAACCCACAATAAAAGTATTCGCAAATGGGGTAGAATGCACAGCTCTAGTGGATTCGGGATGCTCACAAACGCTGGTGAGCAAGACTGTGTGTCGCGGCTAGAGGCAAGACGAAGTGGTAGTGTTGACCGCGGACGGGAGGACCCTGAAATGCCTTGGATACGGCAAAGTTAAGTTGGGCGTCGAGCAGATTCAGCCTGTGACTCTTGAGATTCTGGTCGTGGACGGACAGTTGCTGGGGTTCAATCTTCTTCTCGGGATTGATGCAATCAATGTGCTCGGAGGTGTACACCTGACTGAATTCGGGCGAGGCGCGTTTCGGAAAACTGAACACTTGTGCCGCCATTCTTATCAACAAGCATGATTTCGAAGTAACGTTTAACCCAAGCACAAAAACGTGGACTGCATTGTGGAAGTGGGCGAATGGTCATTCACCTAGTAAGTTGGTCAATACAGTACAGGAGTACAAAGTGCCTGGCCACATCCGGGATGCATATGAGAAAGAACTAGCATAGTAGCAGCGAGACAGATGGCTGCTGCCATATCCCGAGAAAGAGCTCGGCCCACCCAAAGGATTAATTCCTTTAATGGCGGTCGTACGAGAACATAAACAAAAGGACCGGCCGGTACTTGACTATCGGGAGTTGAACAGCTTCGTAGATGCATTCAAGGGGGACGCAGAGGTGTGTGCGCAGAAATTACGAGAATGGCGACGACAAGGAGCTGACGTATCGCTGTTGGATTTGAGAAATGCGTACCTACAGATCCACGTCGACAGATCACTATGGCCTTTTCAAACAGTGTTCATTAGCGGTAAGCGATTTTGCCTTACGCGTTTGGGTTTTGGACTGAATTTGGCACCACTTGTCATGAAGTCGGTGATCGACGCTATAATGTCCCAGTATCAGGACATTAAGAGTGCCACGTCGGCATACGTCGACGATATTTTCATAAATGAAGGCGTAGTTTCTGCAGCGCGTGTAAGACGGCACTTGGCAGATTACGGACTAATCTGTAAAGATCCGGAGCGATTGAAAGGTCGCACTTTCGGTTTTCTGTTAGAACACTTCCCAAGTTGTTTAAGTTTTGCACCTGTTTGATTTTAGTATCCCTCACCTGTAATTAGCCTGCTTTCGTTAAAACTTCCTCTGCTCACATGTTCTGTACATGGCCATTTTAGCATCCTTCTGTAGATCTATATCTCTGTTGCCTAAAGTTGCCTCTTCATCTGTGAAGAAACTGTTCCGTATTCACAGGTAGGCTGTTGTAACCTCGTTACCAAGTTGTTGTTGTCTTGTTAGGGCCAGAAATAAAAACACAAAGACGGAATGGTGTTAAACGAATATATTACAAAAACAGCAGTACAAACATATACCAATGAGCAATTATTAGCGTGACTGTTTAGTCTGGTTATCAGAGTTATCTGCTGGAATAGATTCAGCTTTACTCTCACCGCATGTCTATTACTCTTACTAAACTTCTACAAAGCAGAACTGATACTTATATATATTTTAGACAAGTTCATGTGTCATATGGGTAAGTCCCGATAACAAAGACAATAAGTTGGATTTTACTTATTACATCTGGGCAAAAAATATTCATCATCTGACTTGTTAACTTCTGAGAATTAGACTCAAGCTGTACGCAAAACGTCATTCTTTTTCACTTTACCTCACATAGTAAAAGTTTTCGGGTGAATTATCAATAACTATTAAAACACTCAGGAATACAATTGTTGAAAAAAATTATCAATTCTAGTAGTTTAGTATTTTCTGTCGCAGAATGTTCTGATTTCAGTTCTTTTTTGGGTTTTCTACATTTATGTAAAATGTAGAATTAACAAATTCATTACATTAGATAAGGAAATTGAACACAAAATAGGTCATGTTTTTAAATAGCTTCGTCAAACCTAGACTTCAATATGGATGTCAAGCATGGCGTCTAACTCGTTCAGAAATGTCTGAACTATCGTCTACATACAAGCATTTTATCAAATCAATGATTAAAAATTTTGAATGAACCCTGTGGGTCTTTAAATGAACTGTCCATCGTCAGCTCTCATAGATTGGCGCTACAGAATCCGACAGAAAAATTTTGCTAAATAACAGAAATCGTATTGCCTGAAAACTTTCAACAACACCAATAAATAAAATTAATAGAATATGTAACTCGAAGAAAAAATAAAAAACATAATCAAGATATTTACTTTCCCCACCACCTTAAAAAAATGTTAGTAAAGAAATTCTTATAAATTCATGAAAGATAACAATTAGTAGAATTAACAGTGGAGTTGGAAAAAACTATTTTCCTAAAAAAGATGCTTTAAGAGAAAGAGTCAGTCGAAATTAACGCTATCTTTTGCGTCAGTGAATATCGAATATTTCCTTATAAGAGAGCACTTAATCTTACCATTAACGTTACTATTTTAAAGATTCGAAAATTTCAGCACAAGCAATTTAAGCCACTCCAAATAAAAGTTCATGAATCTTTAACATGGTAACGCATTAAGTATCCTTTAAATATTTAATATAGGTATAAAGTTGACTTCTTCTGAAAATATAAAGGGCTAGTTGTCTGTTGTCTTCTTGGTAGTTTGTAATTTAGTTTTCCTTTATAACAACTAAAATTAATAACACATATACCTCGAAAAAAAGTAATGACCTAAACAAGATGTTGACATTGCACACTAAAAAGTTAGGAACGAAATCCTCATTAATACTGGATGAGTGATAACAGCTACTGGATTAAAAAACTATTTTCCCGAAAATTTGTTTTACCTGAAAGATTTTAAATCCAAAAGAGGATCTGCAATATAATCGATCCTGCCTTGGCAGCCCGCCTTGGGTCACTTACTTACCGGCGTGATGTGGATTCCCTCTTTCTTTTCTACAAGTATTTTCATGGCGAGCTTTTTTCCCTGGTTCCTCAACCACATATATTTAGGCATGCTACTAGATTGGTATCAAGGTCACACCCTTTTACTGTCAAAATAGTTAAATGCAACCTCCTCTTCTACTCTAATAGTTTTTTCCTTATACTTTCCATTTGTAGAACTCCCTTTCATTTGCTTGCTTTCCTGATAGCTACAATCTCCAAACGTTTAAATACAACATCAATTTATACCTCCTTGATTTCCATCCATCTCTATCTTCGACATCCCCTGTACCTTGTTTTTCTCTTACTGTTTTCCCTTGCACACCAGTAGCAGTCCTGCTTTGCTTTGCCGGTACACTATTTGCTCGTAAATAAAATGAACAATACGGAATAGATAAAAACAATTATTTTGTTTAATTAATAAACCAATTCATTTCATTAGTCGTATAATTAAAAAACAACATGTTTAGATTAATTTCTGTAACCTGGTAATATATTTTCAGTTGCAAAGCAAATACATCTACCTTGAATACATACAGGTGTTTATTTCATTCAACAGAAATAAGCTTCCTTCTGTGTCATTTAATAAAGCTTCTTTCTGTTATTTTTCACTTGAAAACTTTTTATTGGTCTTTTATGTGTGTAAAATTATCAACTAATTTAACAAACTGCTAAAAATAGTCATTGATTTTATTTTTGTCAAATAATAACGCCTATATCTCCATATTTCTTTTTTTACTTCCTTTAGAAAAAATGGAACGTAAAACGTGATTCTCATAATCATGAAGGCACGATGATTTATTTTAGTTTTGCTTTTTTTAGTAGGTGCAACACTTGCTAAATGAAATAGTGACAGAAAGATAAGAACGTGACTTTAACACGGTACGCCATTCGATAGAAAGTCAGTTGGCGTTCAGTGAATTAAATTATATTGAAAGTAACAATCGTACTAACCAAGGTATTATTTTATAAGGAAGCGCAGAAGTTTATAAATTATGTTTACTTCTACTAGAGAAAATCAAGAAAGGTTCTTTTAGAAATTAAATTCATAGTGTCAATTTTTCATGTACTATCTTCGGTAAATATAACAGTATCATTCAACGAAACTTTGTATGAACCGAGAAGTAATACGCTTTTTACTTATTAAATAAAAGACATTGCCGAGAGCCTCCCTGGGACCAGAATTACGCTACTATTTCTGAATTTTTTGTAATGGTTACTTTTTAGGAAAGCCACAAAAGATAGTTTATGTACGAATAGGGATCTGACTCAGAGACACGGTGTGCTAATGTGATCGATCTGTGTATAGGGGTTTTTTATTGTGGTAAAAGACGAAATATTGAGACGAAAAGATTATTTATGTCAGTAGAAAGAAGAATTCCCACAGGTGTTGAGGAGAGTTTGTAAAAAATAGAAGCAGATTCTGCCTTAATTTTTTCATTATTCACACGAAAAAAAACCTTTAACTTACAGATTTCAATATTTATATTTCTATAATGAGTAATATGACTATTAGCCGTTTCCTTATATAGAAATATTGAGCATTGGCCGAGCGGCAAGTGCAGCGGTCGGTTGAAATTTATGAAATCTTTATATTAAAACAGATTTTTGGGAAAATAGGCTTCTCCAATCTACTATCGCTCTTTCCAGTATTGATGGGAGCTTCCTACAAAACCTTTTATTTAAAGTAGTTTGGAATGTTAACATGTCATGTCATTATTTTCTCTTCTATTTTAGCTGGTGACGTCGTTCAAATTACTCAAATGATGTGGTTTTTATTATCTGGTGTGGTGACTCTGTAGCGCCAATCTATGAGGCTCGCTGAGGCCTACATGGTTCACTCGAAACTATTTTCAATCATTCATTTGAGAATGTGGTTGTAAGCTGACAGTTTAAATGTTTCTGAACGGGTTTGGTGCCATGAATGACATCTACAGTAGCGGCCATAATATAAGGAACGGAAACAACAAAAATATAAATATACATTGTTCCATTTGATCTTTAAAAAAATTATTATGTTAATTTTTGTAACTTTGTATAATATTTATACATTACACCCTAATCTTTATTCGGTAAAAATTCCATTGCTAATCATGCATTACTTTTTAAGTAATACACATATTTGTTGTTTCCGTTCCTTATATTATGGCCGTTACTGTATATGAAAGATTATATGAATAGATGTGGCAACAATATTCAATGTATGGACGAATAGTGAACTTATAAGAATACAAGATAGGTTCTAGTGAGAAAAAATTGTCTATCATGATTCAGAGAGCCAACTCTTCTAGCATCAGATCTAGCAATTGACTCGATATAATCATTATAATTGATATTAGTAAAACAAATTTAGACCGAGAAGGCGCAACGGGTTAATCTTCTAGCTGTTAGCATCAACCGAGCTGATGAAAGGCAAAACAAAAGAATCTCTAACACGATTGACAATATATTAAAATCATGTTTCAAGTTAAGTTGCCCAATTGACTCTATTAGACTTATCATTAAGACACGTGAAAATTGGTGTGTCCAGAACTGATGGCATCAGAAAGGTCATTGATAAAAATTAGAAACAAAGTCGGATAATACAAGATAGTGGGACACCTGCAGTTATATCTAAAGATCTAGAACATTGGTCGTTGAAGACAACCTTCATTTCGTTATTTAAAAAAAGATTAAATCAAATCAAAATTCGACTAGAAAAAGCGCAACACTTCAACTTGTGAAAAAGACTAGCATGCTAAATCCTGTCAAATGTCTTCGAGATATTCAAAGTAAAAACTCGGAATTCACCATTCTTATCTAATGTTTGACAGACTCTTTCTGTAATAACCGTTAACACATCGTCTGTTGACCTAGAAAAACAAAAGCCATATTGTTTTTTTTTCTGACAGAAGACCCTGTGAAGCGGGATGCTTAACCAATTAGGTATCGATTAGTCACTAGTACTTTGCAAAAAAGCCGAATAGGTCAATAGTTCGAAGGATCTTTCTGCGGTAGACTGGTTGCCGACCAAGGCTATATAACTCAAGCTGTCCTGTTATTTAACTGGAGGAAAGTGACGGATTAATACCTTTCCCAAGTGTATTTGCGCGTAAGTGAATGCAACGAATTCAACTGGAATTCGAACTCGGCTCCCCGATTTCTCGTTCCAAGTCGATATCCACTGCACCACAACGCACGAGAAAGAGACATGCTATTATTCCACTACCACAGCGTTGTCAGTAATCTCAAAATCCAAACTTTTGATCAATACACATTTCTTTGTTTCTTCATTTCATCTTACTTTGCTAAATTTCTGTGTTACATTTTCCGTATTCTGTTAGTCTGCTATCCAAATAGTTAAAAATTATAAACTGCTTTATTTTAATGTTACCAATTTGAAGCTCAAAGTTTTATCCTTCTTTCTTGCTTACAACCATCCATTCTGTATTCTTAGAGTTAATAATAAGTTGTTTTTTTCTTATCGCTTTATTTTGATACTTTATTAGGGAGTTCTTGATCTCATTAAGATTATGACCATGGATAATAAATTCTGATTCGTCTTCTAACTAGTTTTCTTAAAATTATTTTGTAAAAGTTAAATAAATCCGACGAGAAAACGTATTCTTGTCAATAATCTAAACATATTTATAAATGGAACTTTGTGTGTGTGTGTGTGTGTGTGTGTGTGTGTGTGTGTGTGTGTGTGTGTGTGTGTGTGTGTGTGTGTGTGTCCGTTACCTATAAACTCCAAAACGGCTGAACTGATTTTCTTGAAAATTTACACAGTTGTACAATAAGCGTCTGAAAGTATTCTTAGCTAGGTTTTGTGTCGAGATACCCCCGATAAATATCGAAAATCGATAATCGAAAAAATCGGGTTATAGAAGGAGTGGTCCGATTTTGATCAAATTTGATACACTCATAGACAAAGACATAAGAAACGATATTCAGAAGTTTGAAGTTCTTACAATAGTGCAGAAAATCGATAATATATATATATATATATATATATATAAAAGGCAAGATGTTTGTGTGTGTGTCTGTTTATCTGCCTGTATGTCTGTATTTTTTCAGCCCTTTTATTTTAATTTTTGCTTCGGGTTTGGCTCTAAATAAGTATAATTGTAGTTCTTAGTCTCAGCCATGATACCATTTACTCAGAGGACTTATTTAGCCTTCAAAATTCCGTTTACGACGAAAAAACTCATTTTTCTTTCAGTCTACGGTTTCGCTTTAACTGGAAACAACTATTGCTTTTTAGTCTTTCGTGCCAACGTCCAAAGAGTCTGAGCTCCAGGACTATAGATTAGTTTTAAAGCTTTTATTACACCCGAGCAACGCCGGGATATACTGCTAGGCTTTCTATATATGTATTCTTGCTTAGCTCGTTTTCTCTCCGCCCGCAGACAATTTATTCCTAGTAAATACTCTGCATGTGTGTGTGCGTGCGTGTTTGAAGATCTGAAAAGCATTATTGCATACAGGATTAACAAATATAATCTTATTTACTGACACTACATATAAACTGGGTTTGAACTAAATTATTGTATTTAGTCACACGCACATATGAATTTTTGGTGAATCGCCTTTCTCTCAAACACAATTATACATCAGAAACAAACACTAATCACCTTTTTCTGTAGTTCTCCTTAATGTTGATAAGAAATTATTTGGGGAAAAAATCACTACAAAATTGAAATATATCGTACCATGTTTTAATCCTTTTTCTCTAGCCCCTCAACGATTAGTCGACCGGTCCGCTGATTTAAATCTGCTTCCTGTCCACGTTGTGATTATTGATCCAGAAAGCAGAAGTGTTGTTAGTCCATTCCTGGTCGACTGAGGCTGGGGAGTCAGCGTTAAGAAATTTAGAATGCAGCACAAAAAATAATATCTGCAGAAAGCCGGACAAACAACTATTCAATGGTTGCATTGTTAAGAAAATAATAGTGGAATAGAAAAAGGGTTACAGAAAAGAAAGGTATTTAACATAACTTATACACTGGATTCTAGACACACAGAGAGTGTGTGTGACTAACTTGTTAAATCGTCTCAGAAAGATATATAACTCTTGCGCTGGAAGGATAAAGATTACTGTGCGGGGCTTAAAGTTATAGTGGCGTTCCTCCTCCAAGCGCTTGCCCGGGACAATTCTCTCTTCTCTTTTCAAAGATTTTCTCTATACTTTTGACGGAAACAATTCTTCTCAAAAAAAATGCTGGGATCATGATGTCTGATCAAGGTGCTGGTACAAACGATGTTGGGCTTGGTAACGAACATTAAGCTTCATATACTCGGCGGCCACTATAACGACGACGGCGACGACGATACTTCTCAAATCCTAGGGTGACTATTAGATTTCAAAAATTTGGAACAATGATTAAACTTTTCAAATCATAAATCACTTTGCCGAGAACCACTCAATCCGACTTCTTCACAAAAATCAGTTTCACGCGATCATTTCATAATCATTTTTTTCCTTGTCCTTTCGTCGTCACCGACAACAACAACAACGAATACAATCTGCAACAAAAACCTCCGTCTGAAAAAATAAGACCAGACCCAAATGTAAGTAAAATATAAAATATATTTTACTTTTCTTTTTCATACAAAGACATCTTCAGTTAGGAGGTTGTTTGGTCAAAGTTGTCAGCAACCCCACTACAACGGAGAGACCCGATCTTACTCAACCATACGCTTCCACGGTTGTGGTCTGACTCACTTTTACAGCATAACTACGCGTTTATAACTGACTCTTGGCCATACTACTTCGCATGCGATTATCACGGGGTTCTGGCTGATTCAACCAAATTCCAAAGTTCCTTCTAGCTTACTCAGTTTTATTTCAATTTTTAATCGAAAAAAATAATTTCGTTTATTTCCATTGTCTTCTGATGACCCAGATTCAATGGGTACAACTTCTTCCCTAGATCAGATTTCCCGTCTTAAAAAACAAAATGCGCTGGTTTAATTTCACTATTCAAATTTACTCCAATTTTAAATAAAAAAATAAACGTGTGTGTGTGTGTTGTGTGTGTGTGTGTGTCAGATTCTCTGTGTAATAATTCTTTTATGTCGCATCATAAGCCATGTAGGATTTGAATGAGTTCGACCAGTTGTACTTTGTAGCCAGATGTTTCAGAATGGCAATGTTAATGGTAATATTAGCCGTTTTCTTATAAGGAAATATTCGGCATTCATTGACCGATTAACCAGTACTGCTTTCACTTGAAATTTAAAGTCTTTTTTTAAAAACAATTTTTCAGATATTTTTTTAAAGTTTAGTAACTCTTTCGAGCATTGTTGGGGTTTTCTTTCTAACCTTTCATTTGCAGTGCTGAGGAATATCATCATCTTGAATATGTCATTATTTTCTCTTCGAATTACATATACTACCAATTTCAGTTGTTGCCGTTGTTAGTCCTCAAGTGATGTGGTTTCTCTTATTTAGTATAGTTCTTTGTTAATATTTATCGCCACTGCACAATGTTCAAAGATGGATTATTTTTGCTGAGACTTTAAAGTTCTACTCACTCAAAGCATTTTTCACCATTGATCTTAGAAAGTAGTTATGTACAACTGACAGTTTAAGACAATAAATGAAGATGAATTTTCGAGTTTCGTCCAAGTTTTATTCTTTGATTTCGTGAGGGGCGAATATTAATGAACGTAGAATGTTGATCGGTGAGTTGTGATGACAAAGCATGAAAAATGGAGAACTGAGTCAAAAATGAATACTAAAAAAAATAATTTCTGAAATTCAGTATTCAAGGTTTCATTATTGTACCTCGCTCGATCACCGAAGTTAAGCAACGTTGAGCATGATCGGTACTTAGATGGGTGACTGCTTGGGAATACCAGGTGCTGTAAGCGTTTAGTGACGGATGTGCGTGGATATCGGCTCGGAAAGAGAAATCGGTGAGCCGAGTTCGAATTCCAGTTGAATACCCTGCATTCACTGATACCCTTGGAAATCCGTCCCTTTCCTCCAGTTATGGGTTAAATAATAAGGGTAGGACTTGGGGACCCTGCCCTTCAAAACAAATCCCAATGAATCTTGATACTCGAAAAGAAAAAAGTATTACTAGACACAAAACTTATATAAAAACAACAATAAATTGTTGAAAGAAAAAGGTATTACCAGCAATAAATAAATAAAATTTAGTTGGCAATAGGTTGATATGCCATAAAAACAAAACAACCAACCAACCAACAATAATTATTGTAAAACGTTGTACACCGGTGTAATTGTATAAGAAGCAAACCCAATAATAAGTTTATTGTGAAAGCACACCAATGATTCAAGCAGACAGTTGGCAGTGGATCAAAATCAACTCGTAAGGAAACTGAGCAGATTCTGAAAAAAAATTGACGCGATCAAGTCAAAACATTTATTTTAGATGTTCACAAAAAATCACTTTGCATAAAGAACATTTTAGCTGTTGGCAATCTGCAAATGACACTTTCATTTTAATTATACCAAGTGGAAAAATATATTATATTTTACTCGTATATCATGTACAATTATTGATTATTGGAATGTCCAAAAGTAAAAATGCCTGAGGTTGAATCGGGTATTTTTTCTCGAGACCATTTATTATTTTCTCAGATAGATAATATAAGAAACAGAAAGATTTTAAAAGCATACGAATATAATAATTTATAAGTAATAAGACCGTATGTGTGGAGAAGGCTTATTTACAACTTTAAACTGAATTTGAACACCGATAAATGGTAGCAGGAACAAATTCGTTATCGTTATCATCCACTTACGAAAACGATAGATAGATAGATAGATAGATAGATAGATAGATAGATACTGTTTAATTGAATACTATGCTATATCGATTTTCTAAAAATGGTAGGCCTACCGAATCTGAAAATCTGCTTTTCAATTATGAACTTTAACTGGGCTCGAACGCTAATTCCTGTCATCAGAGGTAAAATCACTATTGATTCTGTTACTGAGCAGATGATTTTAATAATGATAATAATTTAAAATGCATATAACTTGTAAGCAAAATTTGTAGGACCAACTAGTAACCAGTTCATACGTGTGTGTGTGTGTGTGTGTGTGTGTGTGTGTGTGTGTGTGATAAATGCAAGTTAAATCTGTTAAAATCTTTAAATAGTATGAAGGCTATCAAAATATAACGACAGTAAATTTGTTTCACATTTCGTAATAAGTCTGACTAGATTGTGTGAAACTAAACTATTATTTCATTCTTATATTTAATCTTTACAAAAGAGGTCTTTAACTGAAAATTTTTACCAAGCTTTGAATAGTTCGCTTGACACAAGTTCCTTACACTTCCTTTTTACGTGTTGTGTCCATTTAGAACACAAGCGATCATGGCTCTCAACATATTCCAGTTCATTGTAGCTCTTAATAAATGTTTGTCTTTTTTTGTTTATCTTAAACCCTGTTCCGCTATCCTTTTATTCAAGTTCATGCCTTGTTTTTCCTTTGTTCTTCTTAGATTCAGTCTGTCCTCTGAGTATTAGATTTTTGAAGACTTACTTCTCATTATGTGCCCTATAAATTTTAGCTGTCTCTTCCTGATGTCAAGTATAAGTTTCCTTTTTGTTTCTATTTTCTCTAAAACTTAGTTGTTTCTGACATATTCCACCCATGGAATCCTTAGCATCCTTCTGTATAACTAAATTTTTGTTTCTTCAAGTCTCTTTTTCGTGGCATCTCTCTTTACACCACTTGGCTCATAAGTAGACATAAGCGACAAAATCTGGCGCTTTTGACGTTATTTTACCTTAAAGTATTTTGACATTATTTGACGTTAAGGTATTTTGACGTTATTTGACCTTGAGGTATTATGAGTGTTTCAAGAGAGACGAATACATAAATACGAATACATTAGTCATTAAATGTAATCTGTTCATGATAGTTTGCCACAAATGATTTTTCACTCATTCAATTAAAGTTTTAATATTCTTGCTTTAAGCAACTTATTATTATTGGAATCGAAGTGAACTTTCAACTGAGAAATTAAAATAGTGTATGTTTAATAAAGTGCGTAAAATAGTGTATGTTTAATAAAGTGTGGTATATTTTAATATAAATTCAATAGCTATATTTCGTACAACTAAATATTTATGTGTGTGTTAAATTTCTAAGTACAAAACTTAGCTTATTGCTAGTCAGTCAGTTAAGGCCATACGTGATACACGCTTTTTGATCATGTCTCGAAGAGATATGACTGACTAGGCAGAAGATTATCCCGCAGTAGGTTGCCATTGCTTTCTGCGGTAGATTGGTTGCCAGCCAAGGCTATAGAACCCAGTCTGTCCTATTACTTAACCCATAACTGAAGAGAAGAAACGGATTAATACCTTTCTCAAAGATATTTGTGCGTAAGTGACTGCAAGGAATTCAACTGGAATTCGAACTCGGCACACTGATTTGTCGTTTTGAGTCGATATCCACTGCACCACAACGCACATCCTTATTGCTAGTATGGCTTGTAAAAACACATTCTCAGTTTAGAAATCCAGTTATTTTTCTAGAAATTTGTGCCAAATCTCGCTACAAGAAAGACTCACATGCGTTTAACACGGGATTCTATGTATACACTCGCTTCATTGTTCATGGCTATGCACAACATTACTCCATATACTTTAAAGGAATAAAGTTATCTACCACAGAAGTGTCTAGAAGAAATCTAAGTACTTAAAAATATGAGATTCTAGCTTTCTCTACTGCATTAGTTTCTTGAAAGGTTGATTTGCAAATGTCTGCAATAATTTCTTGGGAATTGTCTTCTTATTACTCTTTTCGGATTGATAATCATATGTTAAGAGGAAAAAGATTAACAATGATAAAACAAAAGGACTTTCCATCGTCGACTTTTCATCGTGAAGTCAGCTACCAAAGCCCAAACCTCTCTCTCTCTCTCTCTCTCTCTCTCTCTCTCTCTCTCTCTCTCTTATTTTACCACTATGCCTACCCTAAAACCACACAGAAATGAGAACCAATAAACTAACAAAATCTGAACGGGAAATCACTCTGTTCTTTCTTCGCTGAAGAACGCAACCAGCCGCTGAAATTGATGTGAATTAAAGGACTTAGTAAATATTGAAAACAGATTCGGGATCCTTTTTCTCTCGACATTATTTGGTGGAGAGACAGAAAGTAGCATCTTTATCGCAAATCTTTATATTTTTCATTAAAGCAACAAATGTGCAAAATGTATGATGTAGATCGAGCAGAATATATCTTTTATCGAAAGGTTAACTTTGACAATTCCAAAAGATTGAAACCTTAAATGCTCTTAGTTAAAGACCTCATTTGTAAAAGTAAGATATAAGAAAGAAATAATAGTTTAGTTTCACACAATCTAGTCAGACTTATTGTTCTATTAATGGAATGTGAAACAAACTTACTATCGTTATATTTTGATAGCCTATTTAATGATTTTACCAGATTTAACTTGCATTTATTAAAACACGTAAATTAACACACACACACACACACACACGCACGCACGCGCGTGTGTGTGTGTGTGTGTGTGTGTGTGTGTGTGTGTGTGTGTGTGTGTGTGTGTGGTTGACTCTCTCGTCGTGAATGACAATTAAGGTCTCAATAAAATAAAGAGATGCCTAAGTGTTACGGACACGCATGTGCCACTCAAGACCTGCAGGGGGTTTGCAAATGTTTTGACAGATGGAACATTTTCGTTAGTGGACAGTAAGGTCTGCTGTACTTTGTGAGACAAAGCCACAGTGGCAGGTAAGGCCATCATTGAGAGAAGCAACATGCTACCAACTTTCTTTAATATTTGCACGCAGCTGATCCTGATGTTGAAGTCGGCTTCACTCAAAGTTTTGTATATGCGCCAGCTTCTTCTCTCTGACGCTTTGTTTCCCAGGAAGAAAAAAGAATTCTGTATTGCTTCAGCTTGCTTTTAAATTTGTCTTTATAATGTTAGAGTGGCCTTTGTATATATATATATATATATATATATATATAGAGAGAGAGAGAGAGAGAGAGAGAGAGAGAGACTGAATACAGGCTAACACTGAGTGGTGACAGTCTGTTTCATAATCTTCAGATCATGTGTATTGGTTAACTGCTCGACTATTATATATGCTGGTTGATGAAGCATTAGGGGTATCAAGGTCAGGTATTTCCGTTTTATTTATGTTATCAAAAATATCACAAACCAAAAGTACCTGACCCTGCCATTCCTAATCTTACAATCTTGTGACTTTTAGTTCTGGAAGAAATTGTTGCTTTGAGAAAAAAAAGCAAACTATTTATTATAAAAAAGAATTATAAATGCTATGTTTACACTCAACTAGTGCTTAATCTAGCAATGTGTTTCTTGTTAAATAATAAATACTTTTTATTACATCATTAGCACTCTTAAGATGTCAACATCACAACCAATTCTTACTTGAATTTTACTAGTTCAAGTTGTTTGCAACTAACTGGTCTCAAAACGAGGCAAATCGGAAATATAGACAATGATCTGGTCCCTGAGGATTCATCCTTTAAGAAGCATTAAATTAGAATATTGAAGAATAAATATGACACCTGCAACTAAAGCTGATTAAATGAAATATTTTAAGACACGTCAATTACACAAAATTGTATGGGTCTCATATTAAAAAGCGATTTTGTTATATTTTGTTCTCGTGGAGAGCTACCTAATTACAATTTGGGTTATTTAAATAAAAATGTTTTCGATGCGTTCTGTTGGCTTCGTGGTTTTATCAAAGTTGATACAGAATTACCTTAGGTTACAGTATTTACATATAACTTTCTAAAACAATGTTCTTCTTTCTCTCTTAAAAAAGAAAGAATCATACGAATGTTACTATAGGCAATAATTGGAAACATTATTTCCATTAATACGCAAGGTTTTCTTTGACGATCAAAAATATTTATTCGTTTTGCGTCTTGTCGAAGAAAAAAAGAACCGAGATGTTTGTCAGATTCAATATAAGTTGATGTTTGAAAACCACGCCTAATAGAAAATTTACACACTTCACTTCAGCCTGGTGTGAATTATTTATTCTCATAGCCGAACGATCCTTTCTGGAACAGATGACACATCACAGTAAAGAAAACATTCTGCTCTCGAATTCATCTGTTGGTTGTCGGTAACTGTCAATAGTATAGTCATCTGATTTAAGCAATGTTTTTAATATATTTTCGTTTATTTCCTCTATAATTCCCACTCTCCTTATTTTTCTCTAGGCTTTTTTCCTTTTTAATTTTTTCTACTTCTCTTTTCCTTTTTTTCAATCTTGTTTTCTTTAATATGTTCTTTTGTGTATTATTCTTATACTTTCTCTTTCTTTTATTCTCTCTCTTCTCTTTCTTTGTTTCCTTTTAAGTAAACCTATTTAATTCGCTAAACATATTTATTCTTTCTTCTAATTCAGCTTTCTTCAGTTCATTTACGCTTCCTTTTCTTTATCGTTTATTATTTGAGTTTCGCTTTTACCCCTTTCTCTTTGTCGTCTCTCTTTCTCTCCTTCTCTTTCGCTCTCCTCTTACTATACCTCTCTTTACCCCATTATTTTTCTCGTTTTATTAAATTACATTTCTAAATATTTTTCTTATATCTCCGTTTACTCTTACCCAAATATGATCAGATTAAATCTTTTTTCTGCATAATGCTCCTTATTTCTGTTTCATTTGATTCTTAAACTATTCTTATTTTTTTCTCTACAAGTAGTCATACAAAAATACCGAAATCAATAGAAGCAACTCTTACAACTGTATCGTCTTAGTTTTCTTTAATGAACAGAAAATTTGTTCTATTTGAGGTCATACAACTTCGGCAGTTAAAACAACGTTTCTCTTCTCTATGATAATTCAACATTACACTCAATCACGTTCTGTATTCCGTGCCATACTTCGAGCCTACCCAAAGTCTCTTAATTATGAGGAAGGTAAAACTATGAACAGAAAACAAATAAGACTGTTTATATAAAAGTGACGAAACGAAATGGCTTTAACCTGAGGGCACATCTTTTAATGTCAACGCATCAATGATATTTCTAATACAAATACAGGAAAAAGAATTTCTTATGGAACAGAAAAATCGTACCACTTTGCTTTCTTGCGTGCAGCTGAGGAAATTATTTTCCAACATGACAGGCAAAGAATGGAATTGAACGGACAAAAAGAAACACAAAAGATAGAAATTAGAAGTAAAGATAGAAAAATGGGGACAGAAACAGGATGTAGATTGGAAAAAACGACAAAGATTAAATTATACAGTATAAGAGAGTTAGACGAAGAATGAATCTACATATGCGAAGAAAATGAGAAAAGTAGTAGTAGTGGTAACAGTAGTAGTAGTAAGAAAATAAGAATATTTATTAAAATGTATCATAAAAGCATTTAATAGAAAAGGAAGTGAAAGTCATTGAAATAAGGGTGATAGATAGATAGATAGATAGATAGATAGATAGATAGATAGATAGATAGATAGATAGATAGATAGATTTAAAGAGGCTGGTAATAAATATGTACAATTTTTAGAAAACTTATTATATAAAGGGGTGCTCCAAAACTAATGCCTTCTATTTTGCTATGTTGGGCCTGGATGTCAAAAGTGGGTATTGCTGGTTGGGCAGTAGAGTTTTAAATCTTTCAGAAAATAACCCAGAATGGTTTTATTTATACCTTGTTAAATTGACAGTCTGACAAAATCGCATGACATAGAAGCACGTACAAGGCAGAGGTGTGTCCCGGAATTTCTCCATGAAGAAAATAGAGCGCCCTTTGACATTCCTTGATACTTGCTGACTGTTTACGGAAACCAATCTGTGGATATAAGCAGAGTTAGGTGGTGGGTAATACATTTCAGTAATGACAACACTAATGCGTCCGAGCGCCTCTGTATAAATTCTTGTTCATCGCTGGCGAAAATGTACAGCTAATGGTTGAGACTGTGAGGATAAAACAATGGTTTGTAACTGAAAACTTATTTTATTTAACGGCGTTATGGTGCTCCTCATATCTGGCATGTTTTCTATTAAGTAAATAGGACGACATTATTTTCACATTGCCTCTTGAATATACATAGGTACATTTGTAAGCAGTCGTGATAGATACACAAGTGAAGAGATCTGAAGAAAACTTTAATAGATCGATATGTATTTTTGGAGGCGCAAACAATAACATGATCGTTAATGGAAACAATTTTCGTAAAAACGACGAAGAGAGAAAATAATATTTTGAATAAAATGGACTGCAGAAGATAAAATAACGATAAGATTAATAAAACAATAAAATTGAAAAGTACATTTTACAAAAATAAGCTACTGGAAAAGATTCCTGACATTAGTTTTGGTATTCCCGCTAATAGTCTAAACTCGGTTCATCTATCTAACCGTAAAAGAAAACATACATTATAAGAAAACCAGAATAGAAATGAAAGAGTTTCGTTTTCTTCATGATTTAATAAACATCTCATGCTGACCAATACGTAGCAATTCAAAACTGGAAAAAACATGCCAGGCAATACAACAGAACTAAAACATTGCTGGTTAATCATCCTAAGTATTGTTTTGTTTGTTTTTTTCCTCTTTTAATATAATGTCACGTCAAAACTTAGGTCACCATGGCTTACCACATTTTCCTGTAAATTGCCATGACTTCTTGAAGAATATAGTGTTATGATTTACCGTTGCTTTCTCTATAATTTTGTTTCAAAATATTCTTTCGCTATTTAGTCTGCAAACCAAGGCCAGAGCCAGAACCTATTATTTAGCCAATAACTGGGATGGGAAAAGGCCCGAAACTGAATGCAACAGAGTAAGCCTGAATCTGAACTATGCTTTCCGCGTCGATAACATTTGTTACTACACTCTTCGTAAGAAGCCCAAATTTTGAATGCTGATTTTCAAGGCAGACATATCTTCAGTCTTTTGGGGAATCATGCAACACACTCTTCATAATATCCCTTTCGGTACTTTGACGTAATGTTCTGGCTAACAAGCTTGTCTCGCTAGATTAATTACGACTAAATAGTGATCTCGATCCTCATGAGATGATCTATATATCTGGCCTTGTGTCACATCTAAGCTACGCTTAGAAAATCATTTTAGGGTACCTAGGCGTGGTGAAATGGTTAGCAAGCTTATCTCGCTAGAACCTATTACGACTGAGTAGTGAATTTGATCCTCACTGGGTACCGCATACTTTCAGCCTTGTACCACATTTAAGTGACCCTTAGACAAAACCTCTTCGTAACATCTCTTTCCTGTAGTATTTATCCTTATTTATAAATTATATGTATAATAAAGTTAAATATAATTTCTATACAATATATATTTTACGTGTGTGTAAAAATTCACAATGCAATTTCTTTTGAAAAATACGAACTCAACATGCATTTGAAAAACGATTTTGAGGATTCTGTATTGAGTATTCATTTATTCTCTGTTGAGAAAAAGAAAACTATTCCATTTTCCATGTAAAATGAAGGTTTTGTTCTTCTTCCTTCGTTTAAGATAATGAACTCAATATTGATCCATATTGTAGAGTTTCTCGTTGAAGTAATTGACAATGTTTTATGAATCACGCAGTGAATCATTTCCAAACGTTAATGAGATGTAGATGGAATAGAATTTGAAATGCAAAATCACAAAAATGTACATGATCAAAAACAACGTAGTTTCCTTTCAATAATAGCAACAGTTTTTAATTATCAGCTAAAGTTAAAATAATAGACAAAATGTTACGGCAATGAATGATGGCTCAAGACAGTGATCTCCAAGTTCCATTCCATCCTTTGCAATCCCAGTGTTTGTTTTTATTTCAATTTTTAATAAAATTTTAATAAATTGCTTTATTTCAATTTTTTCAAAAATTTTTAATTTATTTTCTTTTTTTTCAATAAATTTTCCCATTTTTAATTGTCATATCGTAAATTGTCTTCATTAAACTCATGCTGTAGTTATCTGTCAGGTGCCGCATGACATTTAAAACCTCTGGTGAGGTTTCTGTAATCCAATTGTTCTATGGGGTGGGTTGATTAGATCCACGCCCAATCTCTGTACGCCGAGGAAGGGTTGAGTTTTTGTAATAGTTTTCCTTCCCTTAAAAGATCATGTTTACCCACGCTAATGATATTCAGAGTTTTCCTCTTTTAGGGTGGTTAACAACCAACGCCAAAGATCCCATTTTTTTTACCTCTGTTTTAACCCATAGCTGAGAGGGAGAAGAGGTGGATTCTCACGCGAGTGAATGTAACGAAACTCGACTGAAATAAAACTGGATTTCTAGTTCCAGGTCGCTAGCCATTACACCATCTTCACACCACCATATACAGAAAATTATATAAATTTCTATCCAATTCCTCTCCTGCTAAAATTTCTATCTTTGTTTTCAATTTCTTCCCCTGGAAGCCAAGTGACTCCGATATGGAAATACTAGTTTAAAATTATGTTAGCTTTAAATACTATTTTACTGCGTATTTTAGGGTATGGTAGTAGTCGCAAAATGCTAAAGTGATAATACAAAAGTACGAGCAATTCATTGGGTACAGATGATGAAAATAAGATAGGCAGATGGAAATGCTGATACTAGACTCAGAAAGAAAAACGAAAGAACTTTTAACGAAAACAGTAATGGAAAGCAAGAAAAAAGGACTAACTATTCACTTTAAGAAAACAATGCTTAGTAGTCAGTAAATGAAACAACATAAGATGAGAACTACGTATTAGAATAGTGAAAATCAAACAAATACATAATTTTACTATCTAAGTAATGTAGTAACATCATCAGAGTTATTTTGACTTGACTGCAAATCACTGTGATTGCTCATCTTCCTATTGAATTCGGTATCGCGTACATCCGTCTGCTCAAGGCCATTTGTGTTTTTTCAACATCCATAAAGCCAACATGTTGTTTATACGGTAACTACGTTAAACGGATGTCAGTTACGGTTCAAGTATGTGCCCTGAAAGGGCTGCATACAATCTTGAATTCAGAATTGTTCTTGTCTTTCTCATATACTGGTTACCACAAACAGCAAAAGAATTCAGTCTGCTCTATTATTTAACGTATAGCTAACAGAAGATGTATTCACACCTTTCCCAGGTGTATTTGCGTAAAATTGAATGTAACTGTCTCAACCGTTCCAAGCTTCTAACTTTTACACCACCTACTTATACATCCACATGTCGTAACAGACGACGAAAAATGTGACACAGAAATCCGAAGGCGAATCAGCATAACCAAAGTGGTCTTCCTAAAACTAAGAAAATTATTAAGACATATGGAAATTTTCATAGAAATGTCTTTTTTTTAAATGAGTGCTGAACTGCAATTTAATATCTAATCTCCAATATAATACCTCGTTTCCATGAATTTCGAACTGTGGTTCGACAAAAGGATGCCGAAAATACCAAACCGAATATGTGGGTATTGGAGAGGATGGAGAGGTTGGAAAGGAAACGGAAACTTATATTTAACATCAGGAAGAGACAGCTTATGTTTCTGGGACACGTAAAAAGGAAGAAAGGCTTGGCGAATCTAATACTCACAGGGCAGGTAGAAGGAAAGAGAGACAGAGGAAAATAACGCGTGAAATATTTGATGTGCTTGAGCAAGTGAATGGCAAAGCAGAGTTTGGAAGAAATACCAAGAGGATAGTTACAAGTGATAGGGGGATGTGGAGACCCATGATCGTCCATATCTTGAAGGGACACGGCACATAAAAAAGTAGTTTGACAGTTAAATCTCATCATTTTACAGTTAAAATTACGACATATAATCGTGCTTAAAATTTTTTTTTCTCACACACTTCTCGCTTAGGGAACTCTCTTCTGGCGTCTTGCTTTCCTGTGAAGTTTGATCTTCAAAAATGCAAATGCAACGTCAACCATCATCTTATGTGTGATTGAACTCGGTTCTTTTGTCTCCTCGATATATTTTCTTAGTTTCTCATTAGCCCCTTGCTTTTTAGTAGCTTTAACATTTTGATTGGGGTAAATAATGAAGCTATAGCGAGATGGTTAATGTTTATTGAACTGGCTTTGTGTCATACATAACCGAACTCCCTACTACTTAGGATTATTTACTATCAACAGAAGGTTGTAAGCAGGTTGGAGATTAGAATATGTGGATTTATGGAAGAATAAAAGTATACTTTTGCATGTTTAAAGAGAAATTTACTAATGGAAAATAATAACATGAATTGGTAAAAGATAAACGTTCCAAGAAAAATAGTATTAAGAGTTTAAGAGCATCAAGAGTTCGTTGAAAATGTTCGTAGTAGTCCTTGCAAGAGTGAGTTCATGTGTACGTAGGCAGGAACGTATGTATGTATGTATGTATGTATGTATGTATGTATGAGCGTTTATTGTTAGATAAGATTGTCTTTGAAGTTATCGCTCAGGGTGAAAAAGAAGTTGAAGAAGAAGGAGGTGAGAGAGAAAGAGAGAGGTAACAATAATAACGATCGCTTGTCGTTTGTCAAGGAACTTGTTAATTACTCGTCTTCTTGACGACGGTCAAACTTGTTCGTCTTTTATTTCGTTTGAGAATTCACTCCCAGATGTAATTCTGGCCTTTGCATTGGACGACAAACATTTCGCATCGAGGTGTGAAATTTCGCGAGTTTTGTGTGAGCTAAGCAAAGTTTGTCATTCGAATAAATTTGTTTACTTCTAACAAAATCAATGAATCAGTGCTTGGCATTTAAATTTTTAAATCTAGAACTTGTTTTGTTCAGTGCAATAATACTAACCAATTTCCTCAAAGATGAAGAAGAGACTTGAAGCGATAGGGATAAGATTCTACCGACGAATGATATAGACATGTGAGCAATAAAGAAGTTTCTAAAGAAAAGGTAGTAACAAGGCAACATATACTTACAATAAGAAAGAGGCACTAGACACTGTAAAGGCAAAAAAATGTAATAAAACAGTGAATGAAATATCCGGGAATTGTTTTCACAGAGAACGCAAAGTGCGACACAGAAATCCGAAATCGGATTGGGAAAGCCAAAGATTCATTCCAAAAGCAAAGCAAGGAAACATTTCGTTAGAAACCGAAAAAAAAGAAGTACTGAACTGTTACGTAGTGTCGGTCTTTCTATATGGCAGTGAATGCTGGACAATCACTTCACAGATCAAGAAGAGATTTGAAACAACAGAAATTCAATTCTAAACAAGGATAGTGAAGATACCATGGGAGCAACAATTTTTTGACAAAAAAAAAGGAAATAAAAATGAAATTTATGCTTAAAATCAAGAAGATATTTAAAATTTCGCGTGCACACATAAATAAGAAAAAACGACTTGATACTCACAAGACAGATTTAATGCAGGAGGGATAAACAAAAACAACGCATAACTTTATTTACCTTGTGAGTTTGCGTAAATGGATATTGGAACAAGTTTTAGGAGTGAAATTAGTATCAGAGTAAATTAGTAAGTGCCATGATCAGCAACGCTCTGAAGGGCCAAGGAAAATAGAAAAGTCTCCTTAATGAGTTTGTGTGAATGAATGGCAGAACAGTGACGAAGAAGGATAGAACAATTTCAAAATTACTTAGAGCAAAAATTACTAAGACTAACAAATGACTGAAAGGAGATTATGATACATAAATTAACTATTTGTTTACTCTATGCGTATTTATATTTCTGTGTATGTATGTGTGCGTGTGTATGTGTTTATATTACCAATTGCGCATACCTTTGTGTTTTTTGTGTTTCTACGAAAATATTTCTATATGTGCGAGTTTTTGTGCGTCACTCTACTTGTTTATCTCTATGTATTTCCACATGTGATAGTTTGTGTGTGTTCGTTTATCTGTGTTCGTTTGTATCTATTTTTCGGTAGGTATGCGTATGTCAGAGCGCGTTATATGAGCAGCAATGAATAAAGATAGTCTCACATAAGAGAGAATTCGTATCCGGCCTCGATTATTGCCAACTGCCTCGGCGAGGTGGCGTGCTCTTTTGATTAAATCTCTTTCAAATCAAAAGAAGGAAAATGATTGCTGGGGATAAACGCCAAATTTGATCTTGAAAAAGAACAAAGTTCTTTCATAGACTTTTTTTCTATTGGAGAATAACTGTAATTGTCAATCACGTAATATTTCGTTCGATCTTCTCTTCCTGACCTATGTTTATACGTATGATCCCGCAGCAAACGATCGAACACTTGATACCAAACATTTCAAAATGCACATAAAGTTGGGCCTCTTAGATGTGATATGTCGAAGAAATTATGTTCTTATGAATCCGAATTACGTCAGATAATGACGGCTGTATTTGAATACAGTTTAAATTATTTATTAACGCGTTGTTTCTGTCTCTTGATATGTCCAAATGTAAAAGTTATAAAAACATGATTCAAGAGGAATACACTTTTACGGAATTTGTAAATGTAGAGAACCACATAATTCATTTTAAAATGTGACACACAAGCTCATTTAAATTATAACAGTAAAAAAATGCCATCGTTATTACATAAAAATGTAAAGATTTCTGTTTTGGGAATTAAATTATTTTTGGAAAATGATTTAACGCTTACATTATGCAGGGTGCGATGAATAAAGTGTCACCATTTTATATTATATTTGAGCGCATGTGCGTTGTTTGTTTTGGTTTTTGTCGACAGCACAGTACAGTAGGGTCAGTTGAGCACCTTCTATAAAAAAGAGCACCATGTTACAACTCACTTCACCAGAAGTGTGAAGATGTCATGCTGTACTACTTCGTATTCGCACCGAATGGTTCATTATGAACATTTCAGTGTTTTAGGGTGTTTAGATGAGTCTAATGGTGATTACGAATATACAGCAGCTTGGAAAACTCACTCTGATCTTTCTGATAAGAAAAGATCTCCTGAATACGTTGGCGAGGGCCTCAGACTTAACACAGGGCCTTGAAGGTGGTTAGTTCTGCCTTGGGTTAAGAGAGTGGCTGCTGGAAGACCCTATGCCTTGCAAGAGGACTCAGCACCATGCCACACAAGGATAACATAATCATGGCTGTCAGACAATTTTTGCGGCCACATTACCTCTCACATCTGGCCACCTAACTCCGCAGATTGCAACCTTCTTCATTATTTATTATAATTTGTGGAACGTAGTTGAGCAAGATACCAGCAAAATTCCTTGTAACACTAAAGATGAACTGAAGATAATGATTTTGGTATCATTCGCCAACTTAAATAAGGAAACTGTCCAGAAGAGATGCAGAAGACCCTGTCATCTGGTTGACTTGGTTGAAGCTAATGGCGATTTTATTAAATAAATTTATTCTTTAGTAATTCAAGATGTTTTGTGTAATTTAATTAAATATAGCTGTTAAAATGCGATATCAGTGTTATTTTCATTTTTGCGTAACTGAGATGACAATTTATCTATCGCATACTGTATATTGATAACCTAATTGTGTATTTGTTATTTATAACAATATATTCATCTATTCTGCATCTACTATCAAGAGAAGTAACTTACCCCATCATACTATATCAACCTGCCCCAACCTTTATTTTGTGATGGGGTAAGTACATCTTCCTAACTTTAAAAGATGCATTTAATTAATTTTTAAGGTCGAAAAAAGAAACATAAAAAAACATTCTTTTTCACATTGATATTTAGTCATATTTGTGTTTTAATGAACTGATTTCCTTATTAAATAACGATCAAGGCCACTCTCGATCTCCTCTATTTTTATCTTATCACATCACGAGTTCTTAACTCCTTGCTGGTATTTCTCTTCCTTTATTTATTAATATCTCGTATATAGTATTTATTTCTACACTAGTTCTACTAACGAGATTCTCATATCTTGGCATATGCGTTGATTCATTTAGGTCTCTGAATTTCATGTGTCCTTTTCTGTCTATTAAGTTTCTTTTGTTACTCGAAAGTTTTTTTCTTTAAGAAGCTTGGAAATTATGTTTCCATTTCGCTTAGACTGATTATAAAACTGACAAGTTTCACACTTTTTACCTGTTATTGTAAAAATGTCTTTCGACCAAATTGAATCCAAAAAATTCAATTTAAAATGGTAAAAGCGGTAACTGAGACACCTGCAAGTCCAAGTTTGATTCTAGCAAAGTAGATGACCCTCAGAGAATATCAAACGCTGTAAGCAGAAAGCCAATTAGACTAATATAATAATCTTTGCTAGTTTATTTTCTGTGTGGAGCGGCTTTTGTTCCAGCTTTTAAACAAAATTTACGTTCGAATTTGTACGTCTGAAGTAATCTTCTTTTCGATAACTGCAGGTGCTGCTCGTTTGAATATCGATAAGAAATTCATCTTAGGATTTGCAGGTGCGAGGGCGAAAAACGAAATCGCTCTCACTGGATTATTTACAAGGATCTTTTGAAAAGAAATCTTGCAAGAAAAAAATATAATTTCGACTTGTTCTCTTCTGCACTGTTTTCGCACCTTTCAGCGATTCCGTTTTTGGAAGCATTTTTAGCTGAATTCAAAACAACGCGGTCAAAGTGCGAGGCGTTTGCGAGTTTTCGTTTGTTCTTCGAAAAACATCATGATACTGTTCTGAAGGAAAAATTGGATTAATAAATTTTCCTTCGTTTTATTTTTTCTAGCAAAGTCCATTTTACAGCAGTAAAATAGCAACTAGTAAATAAATATATTAATCATAAAGAACACATAAAAATGTCTGGCGAGATATCTCAACAAAAATTTAATTACCATGGAGCAGATGATATATATTAAGAAAAATTCCTTTATTCTGTCATGAATGACGAGATATCTCAAGAGAAATTTCGTCACCTTAAAGGGAATAAAACAATATATTCTTTAACCTTGAGTTGGTGAGATATCTCGAAAGTAGTTTCTTTATCCTAGAGTGCCTGACGAAATACCTCATGACAAATTTAATTAATCTGGAGTGTCTGACAAGACACCTTCAAAGGCTATTTATATTTCGGATCTCCTACTCTGGCAATGTACCTGATTGTGATTCGACACGCCGATTATGAAAATAATGATGACAATAATTGTCATGAATCAACTGATGGGGTAACACCGTGGGTCTAGAATTAAGGATTCGCAAAAAAACAAATATCCTAAGAAAAACAGCAACAGAGATTGTTAGAAATGTACCGTATTTATTTATTAAATATGATACATTTTATAAGGTCAGTTGACGGTTACATGAGAAATGAAAAGAAGCAGGATGTAGTGAGTTTTTCATTGGTCTGTGAATTGTCTTATCAACGACTAACGAGAAGGCGAGATTTCTTGGTAAAAGAATGAGAAGTTCTTCTTCCAATATCTTACAGTGAAGTTTCTAGCTAGGTAGTAAGAAAATGAAGTTAGGGAAAGTATCTCACTCACTGCAACCTCTTACTCATTGACGGTAACATTTTCCTGTTAGACAATAAAATTGGCCAATACTGGCCACATTGCTTTGTGCCATTTATTAGTACAAGAAAACCTTTCGCCTGATGAAAAGATGGCTGTCGACTTGCAATAAAATATCGTGGCGATGCGGGTATTTACCTGAAAACAGTCGTGCTACCTACTGCGAAGAAACGACCGTAGTTCACTGAATAACAGTGTAAGCCACATAGAAATCTCAATAATGCAACATTGGCGTATTTCACTGATATGACATCACACAGCTGTAACCTGGTCACTAGTGGTTAATGGGTTATAAAAACAATAGGCACTTGTCATGATGGATAAATTAAATCTAAATACTAATAAAACGCAAAATATCTGTACCAGATGGCGATTGCAACGATTTTGTGAATTCACAAAATATATAAGTTCTTCTATGTGTAGTGTCTCTTCAGGATGTTGGCCATCGTGACAATTTCCTGTCCTTTGTAGCTCTTTTGTCTACTTAATCTCACCCAAATTTTGTTTCGCCATCTATTCACTCAAAATCGCTAGGAAAGTTATTCATGGTTTTCCTGTGTCCCTCTTGACTTCAATCTGCCTTTTCAAATTTTCCAAGCCCTTTTTCCTTATTATGTACCGTAGACATATCAACTATCTCTTTCTGATGTTAAAAATATTTATCTTTTTTATTCCAGTCTCTTTAAAACTTCGCCGTTGTTCATATGTTCGATCCATGGTATTCTCGGAATCCTTCTGTAGAAACACATTTTTTGCTACAAGTCTCTTCTTCATCTATGAGGAGATTGTCCAGTATTCACTAACATATAGGAGGATTGCTATTACATAACAGTTCAGTATGCTTTTCTTTGTTTGTAACGATTTTTATGTTTCTTAATATTTTGCTTTGATTTTGGAAGGCATCAATAGTCTCGGGCCATATCGTATATTGTACACATGTTTTAGTTTGACGAATAAAGTAAATCGCTTTTATTAATGAACGAAAAAACAATGTAAATAAATGAGTAAATTCTATTTGTATCATTGTGCAATCGGTATGATAGATTTCAGAAAAAACCGAAATTTGACATTTACAAAGAAAGAAAATCAATTGGCGAGATGATTGGTTCCTGTGGTCAATTGTTTGTTATCCTTCAAATGGTTTCAAATAAAGTTGTTCATAATTTCATGGACATCCTCACTTTTTACTCAGTGGCATTGTTAAGGACGCCTTGTATCATCGGCTAATCTGCTTTATCTCCGGTTCTCTTAATATCCTCTTTGTTTTTCATTTCTAATTGGGCATAAACATGGCGGTTATTTTACTTCTTGCGCCAATCTCGAGGTTTCTGAGCATTTCTATCGATTCCTTATGACGTACTTTGTCGAACGCCTTGGCATTGTCTACAAAACACAGGTCAACTTCCTTTTTAATTTGTATCACCCTTTATGATTACATCCTAAGCATAAATACCGTATTTCTTGTTCCAGTGTCCTGACAAAAATATAAGAATGGCGTTCTTTAAACTCTTTCAGTTGCTAAGGAAATTTTGTTTTATTATTATTAGTTACTTTGTTTTTAATAAATTCACTTTGTTTTTTGCCTGGAAAAAGTCCACATTGGATGAAACGCCTTGACAACTAATACAGTTTTTCCTATTGTCTCTTATATATATATATCTCCTGGTTGTAACGAAGGAAGAGAATTTTAAAAAGAAATCTAATCGATCATTACCCTATGTCTATTTAATATTATTTTTTAAATGAGATCAGGAAATATATTTTTATCAAACAAACAAACACACACACGCACATCCACACACACAAGATGTAAAATAAACTCATTGTTTGAAAAAGCATTAGTGGTTTCAATACACCATTTCAGTCCATTGTTTTCTAAGCACAGTCACACACAACATTTGAGGATCTCATCCATTTAATATCCATTCATCCTGCTTACCAACTGGGTATCTATTCATTTATTTTTATTATTTTCATAACTGTGAAGTAATTATGAACTTTCCTTAATAGTTGACTTTGTAAGTAAATATCACAGACATGACAAGAAAACAGATAAGTAATCGATTTTTAGACGAGTTTAAGCAAAATTGTAAGGCAGTTGAATCTTCTGGTAAGGTATAAAAAATTATGGTCGTAATCATATGGATATTGATAGTGAAATCTTGGAGAAATTTCTCAACTTTAACTCATAATAAAAAAGGTGACGACGAAGAGTCCAAAATGTGCATTACGAATTAGAATGAAACAGCGAAATCCGAATCTAGATAGGAATAGCAAAATATACTTTTCAAAAGATCAAAAATAGAAGTTTTTGTAATATATATATATATGCCATTCTATATGGCATTTAGAGCTAGACAGTCATCACGGATGAAGGCAACAGAAATGTGCTTCTATTGGAACCTTTAATAACTTCTCGCTGTATTCCAATAGATGACGTTCCCAGAACTTTGTGCGTGTGGTTTCAAATGGTAACTGATGGTACTATTACTTCTATAAAGAAGGAAAAGTACTTCTTTATAGAAGCTTAAAATTCAGTGTATGTCATTTCGCGGAAGTGTAAACAACTTTGTTTCTCGTAGCGTTAAGCATGTCGGATTTCTTGCCAACGAAAATGTATTTGCAGGAAATTTTACTGCACTACTTTATTCAAAAGAAATATGCAACTTAAGTACAGAGAATTCTTATTGAAACTTAAGGTGGCCATGCTCCGTCGGAAGCAAAATGCAGAGATTGGTTTAGACGCTTCAAGATCTTGATGTTGAAGATAAAGAACGCTCTCGCACACAGAAAAAGGTTGAAGACAAAGAATTAGAGGCATAACGTCATAAAGACTCATGTCAGGCGCAAGCTGAACTTGCAGAATCGTTAAAAATTGATCACACAACAGTTTTAAAACGTTTGAAAGCATTAGGAATTATTTCAAAACAAGGACATTTGGTGCCATACGAGTTGCAGCCGAGAAACGTCGAATGGCATCTTGTCCCGGGTGAACAGCCGCATCAACGGCAAAAAAGAAAGATTTTTGCATCGTATCGTGACAGTGATAAAAAATGAATACACTACGATAACCCTAAGAATAGAAGATCTTGGAGTCAGGACGGCTATGCATCAACATCGGTGGCAAAGCCGAATATTCATGGTTCAAAGCTTCTGCTCTGCATTTGGTAAGTTTATTATAAGCTGCTCAAACCGACCAAAATCATCACTGAGGATCGCTATCGGCTACAATTGATACGTTTGAGTTGGGCATTGAAGAAAAAACGGCCGCTATACGAGTAGAGACAAGACAAAGTGGTTTTGCAACATGACAACTCTAAGCCTCATGTTGCAAAACGGGTGAAAACCTACTTGGAAACGCCAGCCCGACCCGCCGTATTCACCAGACATTGCTCCGTTCGATTATCACTCGTTCTGATCGATGGCACATGGCCAATAATTCTTATGAAGATGCCAAAAAAGGGGTCGACTCTTGTTTAGCCTCAAAAACGTGTCTTTTTTACGATGTGGAATTCAAATGCTGCCAGAAAGATGAGAAAAGTAGTGGTTAGCTATGGACAGTAATTTTGGTTTTACTGATTTTTGTAAATAGAACATTACTTTTCATGAAAAATCACCGAGAACTTATTCAATGGCCTAGTACAAAATGATGCTGATAATATTATGAACTGAACAGTAATGGAAAGGTTTTGTGGAAAACAGAAACAAAAACGATGCTTCTATTTAAAATCCGAAAAAGACAGATTCCTAAATTTCTAAGACACATAATAAGAATGAGATCTTGGATAATTTGACACTCACAGGACATAATGAAAGTAAGAGGGGAAACAGTGAATATCCCAGAAGCTTCTGAAAACGGTAGGCAGAACAGGGAGTCAAAAGATAAATATTGATAAGAACTAACAATGATAGGAAGTTATGGAAAACCATGCTCGTCTAAAAGTTCTAAAGTGATACGATACATAGATGATGGTGATGGTCTCTTCATGTGGCCTGTTTGTGTCAAGAAGCTTTGTTCAGGTCTTTATCAGTCTAGATAAGAAAAGTTTGAAAAAGACTCTAAAAAATCATTTTTGTAAGGTTTCTGTTGCCTTTCCGTTAGCTGCCATATCATTTCGATTCGGATAGAAGCGAGGATAAATGATTGGAACGGTTTTAAAAGAATCTTAAGGGAGAAACCTTACCTATACATCGTTTTCGATGATCGTATTTCTGAGTCTACGATGCTCTCATGTCACCTGACCTACACCAGGATAAATGATGGATTTCTCGAATCTAAGCCGCATTTAATAATCACCGGTGTCATTGCAACATACAAACAATTTGTTTTCATCAGGCGCATTAAATACTTCACGTACATTGTGCGCACATACACACACGCACACACAAGTACACACACACACACAATATATATATATATATATATATATATATATATATATATATATATATATACTGTCTGAATAAAGTACGCATATGTATAGAAATTTAATTATCAAAAGAATGAATCCTCTTCCTCAATAAATATTTAGCTTAACATAGATAGATAGATAGATAGATAGATAGATAGATAGATAGATAGATAGATAGATAGATAGATAGATTACTAACATATAGATAAATACTAAATGTTAACTGTCAATCGCATGTCCCAATGCCATCTTCAAAACAAATTTTGGTCTATATCTGCACACGATCGATCTCCAATATTGAATACACTTCATCAATAAATGTAGCATAATATATATATATATATATATATATATATATATATATATATATATATATGCTTCCCACTGTTAGCAAACATCAGCAAACATTTTCGCTATTTTTTTATATAGCACGTTTTTTATTAACACCAGCACTCAATGTGAGATACCTTATAGATAGATAGATAGATAGATAGATAGATAGATAGATAGATAGATAGATAGATAGATAGATAGATATTGTGTATTTGGGAAGCAAACTCTCTTACATTACAGGTATTATAATAACGTTTTTATAGAAGTTTCCCTGTGTTCTTATGTTTTTTTCTTTACAGAACTCAAATTGTGTAAGGATTGTCCAAATGTTTTGTTTTTTCGAGCGCTTTCGGTTATACTTTTAGCCATTATCAAGGATGAATTTTGTTTTACTTGTAACGAAATATCAATCTCTTTGTCAATTTTGTGGAGGTATGGCTGATGTAGCTGTTTTAAAATTTGGATTATTGAGGAATACAGTTCTTCAAAGGACACATAAATTCGTAAACGACACTAGTTCTTTTGCAGGTGAATTATTATTGATGACGATATTAGCAGTTTTGAATTTTTGTAGTAGATAATTAATTTAATTTTTTTGTTTAAGTTGGTTGTGTTGCATAATTTCGGAAGATGTTACGAAGTAAAGATTCGCCCTGTTTATAATTACTGTGCATTTGATTTTTGTATAAAATATTAATGCTATTGTTTTTATCTATCTGTAGTCGGCATAACGAAGAAAAATTTTGATATGGTAATCAAGTTAATAATTTGGAAAGTCGTTGTTAACAAGCGTTTGTGGAGTTCTTTGAAAGAAAAGCTGTCGAGAAGATGAATTCTTGAATGCTCTCGTGAGGAATTTTTTAATAACAGTTTTGTATCTAAGAGAACATTGACTAATAACATTAAAATGACAATTGTTTTGATAGTGGGTTTTTATATATTGAAACAGTGAAAGTATTATGACTAGACTCCACAAGAACATCCAAGATTGGGGGTTTTGCTTTTTGGCTAAGCTCATATGTGAAGTTGAGAACGAAATCTTTTTTCAAAAGTAGTAAGATTATCCATTTCGATTTTTGTTGTCAACTAAAATGAAAATATCATCAACATATCGAACATATATTTTCGGTTTGGCAACTTTTTTAAAAACCTTGTTTTCAACATAGAACATAAAAGTTAGAGAGGCACTTACACCATTAGTTTGCGTCTAAATATTGCCATAATGGTAGTAAAAAGGAACATTAGTGGTTCAGGTAGTAAAACATTTTTTAAAATATTGGAATTTATAGATGAAGGTGGAATTAAATTATGCTTCTATACAGAGTTAATTATTATGCCAATAGTTTCAGCAACATATACATTAGTAAATTAATTTTCGACATCGAGCGATGCGAGGATGCCTTGAATTGGTGTTGCAGATTTATGAATTTGAAGGAATTCAAAGGTTGACTTAATGCTATAATTAGTAGTAAGTTATGGAGTGATAATATCATTAAGATATTTGATAATTGATACAGGTGTTGGAATTTGAGAAATTATAAGTTGTAAGAGGTATCCAGGTTTGTGTATTTTCACATTACCGTATAGGTATCCAGGTTGATAATGACCAATAATTTTGATAATTTTCATAGACCCTTCAACGACATTGTTAAATGTTATGAGTTTATTAATGTATGTTTTAGACTTTCATCGGGGTTCAAATTTAGTTTTTGAGATTTTTCGCTCATCGGTAAAGTGCTGTAATTTCATGCTTAATTTAATTACATAAAGTTACATAAGTAATTTTATATGTTTCTATCTCTATCTATCTCTAAGTAAATATATCTCTATATATATAAAGAGAGAAAGGGGGATACTTACTAATAATGTACCATTGACCACTATGCATAAATATTCGAGCCAAAACATAACCTACATGGTTTGTAGATTTCGTTTAATCGTGAAACAGACTGGCGTTGCTGGATGTTGACCCCAAAGTTCACTTTTATATTTACAGACGCTCTGTCCCTAATATTGATCAGTCTTTTTGCATGTGGATGATGCTATGATATTTGCGTTTTCAACAAGTATGTTACGGATAGGGTTTGGTAGGTCTCCGTGTGAGTTTAAATGAGATCGAATTGAGCGCCGTTCACATATGAGCTTAGCCAAAAAAAACTCCCGTTGTTAGATGTCCTCGTGGAGACTCGTAATATTTTCATCACTTCTCTAAATGAAAAATACACCAGTAAAAGAATTTTGTCACCTTAATTTCACTCGTCAATGTACTCTGAGATATAAAATTGGTGTTATTAAAAATTTCCTCAAGAGAGTTCTTCAAAGAACTTCATAACTTGAAACAAATTCTTGTTAACAAAGAATTTCCAAATTATTTGGTTGACTAATACATTAGACTTTTTCTTTCAAACTTGACCAATAACAACAGTAAACACACAGTTAATAATAATAATAACATTATTATTTTCTACAAAAACCAAATGTATAGCAATTATAAACAGGACGAATCTTCACTTCGAAGCATCATCGGAAAGTACGCAACTCACGTTGACTTAAGCCAAAAAATTAAATTAACCATCTATTATACAAAATTTAAGATGATTAACCTCATCATCAAAAATAACAACTTACCCACAAGATCTAAACTACAACGAACCAATATTATTTACGAATTTACGTGTGCCTTGAAGAACTGTGTTCTTGATCCACCTAATTTCATAAATAATTATATCGGCAATGCAACAAAGAAATTGACTGGAAGACTCATGCTGCATCTCTGAACGGAGTTCAATTCGATCTCATTTAAACACACACGAAGCCCGACCAAACCCTATCCGTAACATACTTGTTGACAACACAAATATCATAGCATCAGACACATGCAACAAAAGACTAAAAACAATGGACTCCTTATTGATAACAAAAAAAAACAACACTCAATATTATCAACTACGAACACACTAACAACATGTTTACGGTGTTCGGTACATTACTCATACACATTACTCTACATCATACATAACACTATATACATTCTGTTACATATAAAATAACATTCATCCTCAAAAATGACTACAAGTATAGCTGAAAGCACTGGCATAAACAAGACATTTGAACAATTTTTATATAATTTATGTCCTCAAAAGAAAAACGTCATAGGATCATAAGAAAAATTACATAAAAAAACTTAAGCATAATACTTTTTCTGTCATTTTTAATGAAACCTGCATAAAAGAGAGATTGCTGCCCAAATATACAATTATGTAAAGACGTGTATACATTAAACTCTTTAATCTGTTTCTGTTTACGACTAAATGCATTCAATTCCGGAGCCATCAAATTTAGCTCATCATTCGTGATCTTATGTTATCGATATTCCAATCAGTAATTAATTCTGAAAGCAACTCAATAGTCTCCTCAATTCTAACACTGAAAGCTTGATAATTTATTTTGGATAAAGCCTAGCTTATCATCACTCTCCAATTACAACAAATCTCTGATTACGTCGCAGGACGATGAAAGGCAAATTAAATAACGTAAACTCAACGCCGATTCTTGAAGGGACAGCCATTAAGAGAAGTGGAGTTAAGTGAAATGAGCGAAATATAATCTTATTCAAAGATGAAATTTGTCTGAAGAATAAATTCAGATTATTATTCTCTTCGACGAACGAATCGGGTTCAGAAATGGACCAATCAGAATAATACAAGAGTTGCGGTGGGAAGTTAAAAACAGTAGTGAATTATTTAACATTTGATGAATTTATTCAATTTCTTCAATTCTTGTTCTAAACATCCAACGGACGCTGAAATTCCAGTTCTAGTGAAATTATATATTTTATTATCTAAATCGAGATTGAAAACAGAACAGGAAACTACATAAACTGCTTGAAAAGAACGAAGCAAAACATATTTCAATCTCAAAAATTCAAATTAATTTTAAAGTTTTTTTTCTTCTTTCTTTTTTACATGAGCCTCTCCATCAATAAAAAAATTAATGCGATAAAAATAACATATTTCTTTCAGTCAGAATGCACTGACGGTAGGAGTGTTGGGTCTGGCAAGACACAATACTTAACTCGACAGACCCAGTCGTGATAGTAGTATTCAATACTCAGCTACAATATTAGCTGTAATATTATCTTATTTTTCTAGGCAATTATCCAGTACTACTTCTCATGAATGGGTCAGTCCATTTAAAGTAGTAAAGAGGATAACTAGTTCTTACCTCAACAGAATGACAGACAACTGTTGTATTTGAAGATCGATTAAAATATTATGAAATCGATATCGGTAGCGTCTGTGTAAGTAAACATTCGCTTGTAAGACCATAAAGATATTAATTAGTTATTTGGGAGGGGTGTAAATAGCTGATTATTATATGTCATCCAATACAGTAAGTTTGATTATTCTTCTATGTGCCCCGTCCCTTCAGGATATAGGTGATAATGGCTCTCCTTGACTTCCTATCCGTGTTAGATAGAATTTATTTTCGCCATCCTGTTCTACTATCCATTTGCACAAGCTTCTTGGCTAGGTTACTCGCTGCTTCCAACTGTTTCTCTAGCCCTTAATATATCCTGTGAATGTCAAATTCTCCAAGCCCTTTTTCTCATTATGTGTTATAGAAATGTCAACTGTCTCTTTCTTATTCCAAATCTATGCGTCCTTTTTGTTTCTAGTTTCTTTAAAACTTCGTCGTTACTCAGTTCATGATGTTCTGGGTATCCTTTTGCAAAACTGGATCTCAGTTGCGTCAAGTCCCCTCCTCATCTGTTCGAAAACTGTTGATCATTCACTGCTATATAGAAGATCCAATATTGCATAATAGTTCAGCACTCTTTTATTTGTTTCTAATTAATTTTCCCTATTTCTTAATGATTTGCTTAGCATCTCCCTCTACTCCAATGACCATTTTGATTTCGGTGTCACAATTCGAGTTCTCTGTTAAAATAGTCCCTAGTTTTAATATCCTGATGAATAATTAAATAAAATTTGAAACCAACCGAATTTGTGTATCATATGCGAATGACTAAAATCCGTCTCTTTCAGAGTTACACGTATCCGTTTATATTTTAACTATAAGGCTGATTTGTCTTCCGCCTGCGTCGTTGTTATTTATTTAGTCAACTGTTTTTCTCTTCGACGCTTCATTTTCATTATATAACTTTAATTTTTTTTTATATTATCTTTCTCGTCATATTGATATGAATCTCACCTGAAGTCATTTGTTAAGATGAAACATTTCGAGGCAAGACTGTCGAAATTAAATGATTGGGTTTCCAACAAAAGAAGTAGTTTCATTTTATTCTTTCTTTAGAAAGTGATGCCAAAGAAAATCTTATATCGCTTGTCCTTCTACACGTGTTTAATTAATTCGACAAATTCTCACAAAAATTTCTGTAACAGAAAAAACCTTTATATTTTCGTGTCTAAAAAAACAAGCTTAGTTTATTTTCTAATTCTGGCTTCAAGTTCTATACATTTAGTAAGTCATGTTTAAATTAACTCTTTCACTGAAAATGTATTTTTGACTTTTACACCTAAAGTTATTTACAACGCGCATTAATTTTTCTATTTTACTATTTTAGTAGTTATTTAATATCAAACTTGTTAACATGTTCAGATTGAAGTTATGTTGACTTAAGTTTTAGCAAATTTACCTCTAATCTAATCACTAAATTGATCACCTACCGTTCCCTTTTTGATATTCACGCTTTATCTTAATTTTGTTTTCTACACTGCTTTCTTTTAGGAATCCTCATTTTTCTATTCCAGGCCAATATCTGTCGGCGTTGAATGTGTTAAAATAGTCAATAATAAATCAAGCGTAATATACCTGATATCAACTATATGTACTCACTAAACTTATATCAGTTTGGGATAAGTTTACAAAACAGAAGTGAAGGTCTGCAAAAGTAACAATGCAACTTCTTCCTTTCGGTTAAGATTAGTTGTATCTCACCCGAAGAAGAGACACGACACAAATGAAACGTATCCAAAGGCTTCAACCGCCATCATTTCATTCAAAGAGAGAGTGTCGTGGATAGTCCTGAAGCCTTTGCCGTAAAAGACTCTGAGATTGGACAATTCATGTCTCTATCCTCACATGTGCGTGTTAGATCCCACATTAAACTGAGCTTGTGACTTTTTATCTCTTTGAGAAGCAAATACTTACTTTCGCTTTTAAACCGGCACCTATATTGAAATATTCTGTAAATTGAAAAAAACGTTTACGAAAAACGATTTTCTTGTGTTGTAAATTTCATCTTCTTTGTGTTGTGTTCAGTCCTTGGTATGACGATAAACTATATCCGGCAGTAAGTTTTCTGATCGGGTTATTTTGAGAAGCATAGAACCACTTCTTAATTACGGTTGTTCTCAGGCCCTAACCCGAAGGGATAATACCTGTTATGGTCTCAGCTATGAGCAAATAATAAACCCCTAAACAAAAACAAAATGCTGTAAAGACCTCATACCCGAAGTTCAGAGTAGTTCGGATATGAAGACGAGTAGGTATGTGCAATCAATTTGTAATATACAAAGTGTGTTAGCACGCAGGATGCCCTGTCTTCCTCAGCCGCCGACCAGGGGTGATGTCACGGTTTCGGTGGCTATGGCGGGACCGCCACCCCTGGCGCCACCAGCAGCGTTTGCCACCAGGCAGGGTATGAAGATAAACTTGTTGATTGTCCCTCTTGCATATTCTCATAAAGAGGTAAATAAGACGATCGTTCCTCTTCGAAGTTTGTATCGGCAATGAAATTGTCTGAACGCGTTTGCCGTGATTAACGCGCTCGTGAAGGAAGAAAAAAACGTTATAGATGACCACACAAATATCTCACGTGCGCATATTAGATCGTGATGTTGCGCGAATTTTGTTTGTTTGTTGTTTTGATCTCGACCAAATCCAACTTGACGCGTTCTGTACCGTTGTTCGAATGCGGTGCGAAGCGCTTTTTAAACCACGGCCAATGAGGCCTATTTTTGAAAGAAAAGAAATAACTGAATGTCCCAGAAACCCACGACACCCAACCTCAATAGAGAGGTATTCAAATGCAAGTTCTAGTGTTTCGTTCAAATTCTGCATTTCTTGTTTGTTAATTTAAAAATTCAGTTTTTCAATAATCCCTAATTTATAACGTAACGTGAAAGAATTTATTTTCTTTTATCTTTAAGTTGAAGTTTCTTTTGTGCGCGACATTATGGGTTGAGAATTTTTAAGTTATTAACAATTATCTATAAAGAAAAGAAAAATATTAGAGAGTAGCATATTTCTACATCTAAATGGCAACACTGAGAAGTTCGGATATGAAAATGTTCAGATATGGGACTTCTACTGTACTATGAAAGTATAAAAATATATTTTTAAAATAAAGATACAAGCAATATATTTTATATAAAACTAACAATAATACATTCTTAAAGCAAAATGGCCAGCAATACTTTTTATTTGTAGTTAAAGGCATTCTATTGCATTCAAAATATATTTAGTTGAAGCCATAAAGTTGTGTTCAAATTATTTATACTTCGGCATTAAATAACCCATCGTGGTTGATATTCCACAAAACAATATCAACCAACCAAACGACCAACATGAAAGAACTCTTTTGCGATATCAATCCATATAATATCCTTCAATTTCTTAAATAAAAAATATTTCAAAATATAACTTCAACAAAACTACAATAAAAATGAAACGAAACAACCAAACAAACAGACAGCCAACATGGATGAAATATTTCAAGGTAGTAATCCATATAATATCCTACGATTTCTTAAAGAAATCAAATTGTATTCCAAAATATAGCTTTAAAAAAACAACATAAAACACATCACCGCATCTATTAATCATATCCGCACAAACTTGTGTGTGCACAAAGGCTAAGTGTATTCAATTGTGAAAGCAGAATAACATACATCATATTTTTATTACTTCAAAGCACCTACGAAAATTCAATTTCGGCATTAAATAACCCATAAGGAACTGATAAACCGTTAAACAGATCAATGTGGCGTGGGCAATCATGGCTCTCCACAATTCCTTCTCCTGTTTAGCTTTTAGCAAATGTTGTCTTTTTCTTATCTTTGTTCTACCATCCATTTACTAAACTTTGTTAAGTTAGCTTATGCGCAGGCTATTATTAACACCCTGCTGTAGAGCCGCATTTCTCTTGCTTCGTGTAAATTCTTCATCTGTGAGGCCCAACAATGATTGATAAAATCTAACCACTTGTTACCGTATTTATTTATATATACGCAGTCCCTAATTTTGGGTTATGAAAATTTGGGTAAAAAAGCTTTTTTCATGTGCATTGACTTTCTAGAAATTATGACGGTTAAATTTAAACTAAATTTAAAATTTGTTCAACTTTTTTTCAGTTCGTATTGACTAAAAATAACAATTTATGTAGTTTGTATTTTAATACAAAATTTCTGGAGTATTTATAACAAATACGTGGACATGTTCACGCAAACATGTTACGAGTTTAGTGTAAAATAAGCTACTATATCGAGGGAATTTTCTAAGCCAATACATATTCAAGTCGCTTGCGGCTATTTCTGCGTAGCTGCAACAACATCGAAGATGACCAAAACATCTACTACGCTGTCAACATAGATTGGATATAGACAACATGACAACTTCTTCTTTCTGTTGTGTTCCTTCAGGACGCGGCCAATTATAACTCCTGACCTTTGTAGCTCATAACATTCTGTCCAAATTCATAGTCGTCCAAACTCATTTGGTAGCTTATTCGCCGTTTCTTTTTGTTTTTCTTGCCTTCAGATTTTTTTGTGAGTGTGAAATTATCCAAGCTCTCTTTCCTCATGATTTGTCCTTAAAGTTTCAACTCAATTGTCTCTTTCTGATTTTGAGTATAGGTGCTATTTTTTGTTTCTACTTTCCTTAAATCGTCTTCGTTAGTCACATGATCCGTTATAATATTCTCGGTATTTTTCTGACAAACTGTATCTCTGTTGCGTCAGGTCTTCTCTTTGCCTGTAAGGAAAATGTCAACCATACAATGGCATAATAGAGGACTGGTATTGCATAGCAGTTTATCACTCTTCTTTGTAATAATTTTTTCCACTTTCTTATTACTTTTTAGCTTTTTTTTGCTCTTTTGCTATTTCGCTCTTACATTTTCTATCAACTATTAAACACTTCTTCTGTACTTGCATCTTAAAATTTTATTTGAATATTTTAAAATAAACAAATGCAGCTTTTGATTAGTAATTCTAACTCTTTGTTTGACATTAGTTAGTCTGAGATAACTTAACTTCGACCATACCGTTTATAATATGGTGACACACGTAGCTGGAAAATAAGTTAATTTTTAGTTTTCGTATATATGCGCTCTTAACTTATAAGCTTTAAAATCTGGGGAGAAAATTGTGTGTATTATACACAAATAATTAAGCAATTACCCATTAAAAGAAATTGAAGGAAATCTCTTCTCTTCGAGCGACCTAATTCTGTTCACATAAACTTGTTTCCGCTCGAACTGCGTTTAACGGAAGAGACGTTAACGTCACTGAGTTACATCAAGGGAATATTGATGTATGGTAGAATTAGCTGCTTTAAACTTTGTGAATTCTTGCTGACTGAAGACCGCTGTTTGCGAGTACTCATAAAACACAACTTTCGTCTGATCAATGACAAACGCTTCACTTCAAAGATTCAAAAGTTCCACTGATTGAAGCTTTCTTTTCTACTAAAATTTATCCGTCGACTGAGCAATCAGAACAATTTAACATGTCTCTATTCTCTCTCTCACTTTCTCTTTCTCTCTGGTTCTGTTTCATTCTTTCTTTCTCCCGAACACGTTTTCACAGTCTTTTTTCCTTTTCCCATGTCGCTCAGTCTGAAAATCTCTCTCTCTCTCTCTCTCTCTCTCTCTCTCTCTCTCTCTCTCTCTCTCTCTCTCTCAGATTATGATTTTTTTTAAGATATAAATTATATAAAAATTGTCCAAATGTTTTTTTTTATCAAAGCTCTTCCGTCTATATTTTAGCTATTTTTGAGGATGAATGTTATTTTACGTGTAAAAGAATGTGTGTGGTGTTGTGTATTATGTAGAGTAGTGTGTATGTTTTATTTACCGAACACGGTAAACGTGTTGTTCAACTTTTTCCCCAGTTCGTACTCTCTCTCTCTCTCTCTCTCTCTCTCTCTCTCTTTTTCAAAGTTTTCTATTTTTACTGTTTCTTTCTCGTGTTTTCACTTCCTTTATCGCCTTCTCTTTCTCTCTACATATCTCTCCATCACACTCCATATCTCCCTTTCATTATTTCTCCATTTCACTTTCTTCATTCTCTCTCTCTCTCTCTCTCTCTCTCTTCCTCGTTCTCTATTTCTCTCTCGTGTGTCTGTGTGTGTGTGCGTGCGTGCGTCTGTTTCTGTTTCGATTTTCTATCTGTCTATCTCTGAAAACGAACCATAACGCATATCCAGAACATTAAGTTTTAGTATTGTGACAGAAATTGATTTTACCTCCAAGCCAAGAATTCACCGTGTCAAACATTTCTTTGAGATGAGTATTAAAAAAAGAATATTGCTAATAATTAACCCATGCATAAGAGAGAACATAGAAAGAAATAGAAGAAAAACAGAAAGAAGATATATATAGACAACCGTTGTATCGTTGTATCATAGCTCATCAGTACAGTTAGACATCCGACTGCTTCTTGCCAGAATTGACATCAGTCGGCGATTCTACCTCGTAGCTATGGGGGCTCCGTAGAGGAAGGCGTACTAGCGTGTTATATGTAATGTAAACACACGCTAGTAGCCAAGAGTGTTCAAATTCATAACTGAATGAACAATATCCAAATTATCATTATTATTAACTACCTGATAAGACATTGTCTTTTCAATGTCGAAACAAAATGTAAAATTTTGTAGTAGTTTGTAGTTTGCACATATTCTAAAGTAATAATTAATAATAGATAAATAGGTATATATATATATATATATATATATATATATATATATATATCCTCTTTCTTATAATAAAGATCGTTATATATATATATATATATATATATATATATATATATATATATATATATATATATAAGGCAATCTGTGCATCTGTGTGTGAATGTTCTGTGGTGATACCGAGCAAAGCGAGGGACCGGGTGTTTGCCCTCACAGATCCAGAATGCAAATGACCAAAACTGGTCTTTGCGCACCCGGGTCCACTCATATGTTCCGGCAGAAAACCAAAAATTAATAAATATCAAATTTCTTTTCGTGAGCCTACGTGAATTTTGTTTATCGTCCAATGGGAAGCCCAGAATTAAATACGGGTGTGAATTCCCAAATGACTTGCTGGGGCCCACAAACACGAAATAAAAAGCCGACACAGAAAGCATCGCCAGTTGAGAAAGTACGAGCGTAATTAGCACTCCCCTTGACCTCGTCAAGTGATCCACTATGCTCGCCTCGCCTTTCTCTCTCACCTTCTTCTTCGCTGTCCCCTGAGCTACTTACCCGACCAACGGAGCGAAGACATCAAAGACATTCCTAACTGACAAACGCTCACACATACATATGCACAAACTCTCTTTTCGACATTTATTGCTATAAAGATTTTAACGTCCTTTGAACCCATCCTAAAGATATTACTTTTATTTGTAAAAAAAATTGATATCTGTGTATATATAAATGTTGTTTCTATACTCAATTGGATTTTCTTGTTTATACCCCCATTATCGTGGGCTATCTACTACCGAGGCCAAATTCAGTTATTCTGATTTCAACACGCAACACTCTTCCCTAGAACGGATAACCCACTATAAACTGGCGCATCTGACGTGATTTCAACACACACACACACACACACACACACACACACACACACACACACACATATATATATATATATATATATATATATATATATATATAATAACAAGACCGACTCTGTAAGTATCTAAATCCTAAAATTATACGAAAATAAACTTTGAGGACAACAAATAACAGACAGAATCTAACTCCGTTATTGTCCGTTGCTATAAGGCGTTGGACAAGAGGGGGGAAAAAATAGAAAACTGCGGAATACAGACAATACATACAATATCCCGTAGTAAAGAAAAAAAAACCCAAACGGAACCAACCACAAAGAAAGAAAAAGTGCTCGATACAGAACTAACCAAAGCGGAATAACAAAGAGGAAGCAATGTAGAGCAAAGACACGTAAAAAAATCACAAGATCGGCTGACGAGCCGTTGTGTGAAACCGCGGTAGGTTTTGGCGATCTTGTGATTTTTTTACGTATATATATATATATATATATATATATATATACAAAAAAATTTGAACTTTCAACGAAATTAGAATATTTCCTTTCAACCCAAACCAAACATGGCAACTGACGCCGAAAAAACTTCAACAAATCAAAAGCAACCAATCCATGGCTGTTCCCACAGTGAAAAAAATTCCCTACCAGTGTTCACCCTTTAAACAAGGACCAAAAACCTGAAATCTGCCAAGCGCATTTATATTTTGCGGAACGTGCAAAATTTTGCAAGCCGTGGTGTAGATGGCCTAATAAACTGAATGTTCAAATGCAACCCAGCTCTCGCCCAACTTCACCAGTTCCTCGTGAGATTTCGGAAAACTAACTAGGCGAGAGATTGTAGCCGCACGGTTAAGAGCTCAAAGTTTAAATTTTATTGTGGATACAGGAGCTGCCGTATCTATACTTCCGAAGAGATAATTAAATAGAGCTGTAACTTACCCAACCAATATCTCTTTAGTGTCTGCCAACGATCAAAAGATTGAATACTCAGGACAAACAGTATTGAATCTCACGCTACAGAACCTCAGACGGGAATTTACCTGGACATTTATAATAGCCGAAACTGCTCAGTCATTCCTAGGATACGATTTCCTAAACCATTTCGGGTTAGTGGTGGACTGCAAGAACAACAAACTAATCGATAAAATGACTAATAGACAAGCCAATGCACATCCATCATCTATTATCATGAATATAGATGTAGTACCGAATAAAGGTGTTAACAAAATGGTACGAACAATTCTGGATAAATATCCAAACTTAATTTCTCATCGTCGCGACACGAATGTAACAAAACCAAAGATATACCACAAAATAGAAACTGGTAGCAATCCTCCTACCTTCGCCAGAGCCAGACAGTTATTAGCTCAGAGATGTGAAATTGCGAAAGAGGAATTCAAGAAACTCCTAAAGGCAGGAATAATTTCCCTTTCAAACTCAGAATGGAGTTCATGGTACCAAAGTCAGACGGCACATATAGACCTGTTGGGGATTACAGACATTTAAATACCATAACAAAAGCTGATCGATATCAGGTCCCAAATATAAATTCCTCGTCTTCGAAGCTTCATAACAAGAAGTTCTTTTCAAAGATAGGGTCTTTTGTGGAAATACCATATTTTGTTTCTTGTGCATTGAGGTTTTTGATATATTGTCTTATTTCTTCATCTACTATGTGGTTTGGAAAGTCATTATTAATGAGAGTCTGCTTAATATTTTTTATTTCAGAGTAAAATATATTTTTTCTTTTTTTGTGGAGGAGTTGATTTGTGCTCGGTTAATTAAGTTGAATATAAGTGCTATTTTGTAATAGTTAAAGCATTCACTTTTGTAGTTGAGAGTGCAAGAGTTTTTAGGGTTGTTTTTTTTTTTTTTTGTATATGAGGAGGTAGTAATTATAATACGTGAAAAATTATCCGTGAGTATGAACGGATTTTATTAAAAATAAGCAAACACAATGTTTGCAATTTATTTAATCTGACATGTCTAAATTAAAATTTTCTACCTAAATACACAAATTTTAATATATATATATAAGAACATTTATTTAAGAAAATTTATTTATTTATTTAAGAAAAAATTATTTATTTAAGAATATTTATTTATTTATTACATATAAGAAAATTTGCTGCCTAAATACACAAATTTTAATATATATATATATATATATATATATATATATATATATTGGACTATTTTTTAATGTCTTAATGTAAAATACTCAATAGTTGATACATGTATGTTGCTGTCATTTTTAGACGGCATAATAGTATAAATATTTTACCGTCATTTTTTACGGCACGTGCCCACACGCGTGTATATATATATATGTGTGTGTGTGTGTGTGTGTGTGTGTGTATGTGTGTGGAAAATTGATACAGAAGTTGATAATACCCATGACAAAAAATATTTCAAAGCGATGTTTCACCTTCAAATCACTTTGCAGTTAAACAGAAAATAAATAACGTTGTGCTCTTATTTAGCAAGAATCAGGCAAATCGTGAAAGAAATGTCTTCTCTCTTAAAACAGTACTTAACATTCAAGTCTCGGGCAAATTCCTCCCTCAATGACCCGACGCTCAGCAGCACTGAGCTAAACATAGTAATATTCTAAATTTTGTGAAGGGAAATATTATGATTGTTGTTCAAATTTCTTTTAGCATTTTTTTTTCATTTTATCTTTTCCCTAATCTCTTTATTTGTAATTACAATGTATTTCCAGAAAGTTCATAACGTGCGTAATCAAAAATAAAGACATTATGCTTCTACAATGTGAAGTTTAGGATATTAAGATTAAATTAATAGGTGACCGTGTATTTTCGCCGTAATTCGAACGTGTAAATGTAGAAAGTCAAACATTAATTCACCAATATTTGAAGGCATAAAAGACACACTAGCATTGTCGACGCATTCCCATTTCAGGAGAACATTTCAGTAGATTGTTTAAGCATATAATTTTCAAGTGAGTTATCAGTTCATTACAAAACATTACAGCACACTTTAGCTATAGCAGAGAATATTAGTGCATAAAAATCAAACTAGCAATAGCGTTGAACATCAAGCAAGAAATCACAATAGTTAAAATATGATTGCAGATTAATGCTTTACCATTAAAGGTATTTCCTTTCAGTTATGTCCCTTTTCTCTTAAGTTTCCATCTGGTTAATAATAAAGCGTGTAATTGGGCATATTTAGGTATCGTGTTTCAGTCAGAGCTAACGAAAGTCACCGGTAATTTGTTATTTTCTTTTGCTGTACCAATAATACTGATAAGCAAAATGATTAATGTAACTCTTCCAATATTTTTCAACAGTTAAGAGAAGAGCGCGATTTAAAAACAAAGGAAAAAAACACGGTATTTGTCTATATTTCTCAGATGAGGTAATATTTACAGTATTTACATTATTCGGACTATTGTCTTCATCTTTGTTGTCATTTATACAACGTTTCCTTAAGAACATATGGCCCAGTGGATATAGACGATGGTTAGTTCCTGTAACTTGACCCAAAGCAATACCAGGCTAAAGCAGTTGTGAACAAGTAACTTACAGGATCAGAGGAAGATAACTCATGACTACCAGAAGAGGCTCTATGCAAGGAATGGAGATGATATACCCCAGTGATTTAATAAAGGGTTCTGTTCGAAATTCCTTGCACCTGAAGACGGCCGGAGCGTACAACGACCAAAACGTCGTACAAAAATGAGGACAATAGTCCGAATAATGTAAATACTATAAAAAACATGATGTTTTACAAGGTTAAACAATATTTCAATAGAATATCTGTCTTATTGTTTTTTGTTGTTTTTTTTTGTTTTGTTTTCTATTATAAGAACATATATTTTCGTAGATTTATACTTTAGCTGTTCCTTTAGCAATGCAGTTTCAACATCCTTAACTGGATTATAGCTGACATTAAGCGAATGAATGTCAAGCTTAGAAAGTTTCTCACTTTTCACCGAACGCATCATCCTAAGGCTGACGTTGTCTGTAGGTGTCCAAATCCGAAAGAGGCAGAGAATTATTTCAACTAGAACTGTCTTACAAAACCACAACAATCGATCTTCAAAGATACCTAAAAACTATAGAAGACTGTATGATGATTTGTGTTCAGAAGCATAAGAGAAAGAAGAAACTTTATTCAGTAATAAAGAAAAAATTCAAGTTGGTGAAGAAATGCAAATAAATCAATGAACCTTCTGCAGTGGGCAAAAACCTAAAAGAGAAAGCAAAAGCACAAGCAAAACCAAACGGTGCACTCAATGTAGAAACCATTTCAAAATAAGTCTCTTTTTGGCCAATACTTTGCTCATACCAAACAAACTGATATAGACAAACCCCGTACCCATCAATGGTTACGTAGTGCGGGATTAATAGCTGAAACCGAAGGTCTTATTCTTGCTACAGGATCAGTGCTTGCTAACGATAAATTTCTAAGTACACATACCGAAAACTGGGTTACAACGAAAATAAAATTCTGTAATAAATATTAAAAAACAATAGACCATGATAAGTGGGCTAATGTCTACATTGGAAAATCTGTAACTTTTACGGGAGGAAACTAGTAGGAACATCACCCGAATCCGGTTACAGAGATGGGATCTGTAAAAAGTTTTTTGAACTTTACTATGTACAAAGACAGAAAAATCAAAGCTAATTGCTCAGTTATTGTGATCAAAGACCACAATAACAGAATGTGCTTTCTTATTAATTTCTTTTTATTCCTGAAGATTGTAAGATTGTAAGATCTTCAAAAAACTATCAAAATACAAAGATATTAAAGTGAAAATCTCAAAAATGTGACATATGAAGACATCAATAATTTCAGTTGTATTTCGCGCCCTCATATTTATACGAAAAAAGTGTTCCAATAGACTCATTGAAGGAATTCCTGATGACCAATGCCTTGGAGAAATACAAAAGATTGTACTTACAAGTACAGTTCTCACATTACAAATAGCTTTATCTGTGTAAAATGTGTGTAGTCTTAGTTTTTTGGTAAGAAAGGGTACAAAAATGATCAGTGGAAAATGTCATGAAACTATTTCTGACATTGAATCTCTAGTTGGAAATGCGCATACAACAGAAATCAACAACAAAAAAATAATAATAATAATAATAATAATAATAATAATGTCTATTTAGTAAATAATATTTTTATAGAGGCGGGTTTGGTAGAAATGACTGTCTGAAATCAAATTATAGCCAAGATAGCTAAGAATAGTTAGCCAATAGTTAGAGGCTTCAACTTCATAGATAAGACTAAGTGTGATATTTGTTGTTTTTTGCCACTTGTTTTTATTTCTGAAGTTTTTAGTTTTTTAGAAAGAGTAAACTTTAGAGAGAGTAGATTTTAGAAATAATAAATTTTTTAAGAGAGAGTACGTTTTAGAGAGATTATGTTTTAGAGAGATTATGTTTTTAGGTGGAATTTTAAAAGAGTATTAAAAAGGAGTAGTTTTCAAGCAGATCGTTTTCAGTTGATTTTAGAAAGAGCCTTTTTTAGAGAGATTAGTTTTCTGTTAAAAGGTTTTATTTAGAAAGATTAGGTTTTTGAAAGCGCAATCATTTTTTGGAAGAATGTGTAGTTTTAAAGTAGTACTTAAAGTATAAAAAATTCACAAACTAAATTAATTTTAACTGATAATCTCTTTTGTTTCAATTAATGTGCACAAAAGTGTAATTCTATTTGGCTGATGTATCAGGGTCAGCAGTTGAATGACATCAAATGCTTGATTGGATGTGTAAAATCGAAATTGTTCTGTTATGGTTTATAAAATGACGAGTGTTCTAAAAGTAGAATAAGATGTGTCTATCTTATTCTACTTTTAGAACACTCGTCATTTTATGACGCCAAGAATTCAAAATTGGGCGGCAAAATAAGGAAACGTTTCTTTTGGTAGGAGTAGGAATAAGAGTAGGATTAAGAAATAAGAGTTAAGGACAATAGTTTTGTGTAGGAGATTTGAAAAGGGGAAGACGCTAGTCAGTTGACCACTAGAGTCCAGAAGGAATAGGCTCGTTTACTACTAGCATCCCACAGTGAAGAGAATTTAGCTAGTCTGCTCCGGTATCCACACAAAATGTAAAGTTTGTAACTTGATGTAAAAACCTAAAATTTTATACCAAAAATAAACATCATTAATTCAAGTTTGTGTTATCTTCTAATTATGCCAAAACGAAGCAACACAATAGTTCTAAGTGAGATATAGTGGAAATCAGGTGTAAGGTTTAAGCAAAATAAGTTGTGCTTTTGTTGTAACAGTAATAATTTTATGCAAATTCTTTCACGGGAAAACAAGCGACGTCCAATTCACACCAGGAACATTATATTGCAACCTTCTCCACATGTGTAAATATTTGAATTCTTTCACGGGAAAACAAGCGACGTCCAATTCACACCAGGAACATTATATTGCAACCTTCTCCACATGTGTAAATATTTGAATTCTTTCACGGGAAAACAAGCGACGTCCAATTCACACCAGGAACATTATATTGCAACCTTCTCCACATGTGTAAATATTTGAATTCTTTCACGGGAAAACAAGCGACGTCCAATTCACACCAGGAACATTATATTGCAACCTTCTCCACATGTGTAAATATTTGAATTCTTTCACGGGAAAACAAGCGACGTCCAATTCACACCACGAACATTATATTGCAACCTTCTCCACATGTGTAAATATTTGAATTCTTTCACGGGAAAACAAGCGACGTCCAATTCACACCAGGAACATTATATTGCAACCTTCTCCACATGTGTAAATATTTGAATTCTTTCACGGGAAAACAAGCGACGTCCAATTCACACCAGGAACATTATATTGCAACCTTCTCCACATGTGTAAATATTTGAATTCTTTCACGGGAAAACAAGCGACGTCCAATTCACACCACGAACATTATATTGCAACCTTCTCCACATGTGTAAATATTTGAATTCTTTCACGGGAAAACAAGCGACGTCCAATTCACACCACGAACATTATATTGCAACCTTCTCCACATGTGTAAATATTTGAATTCTTTCACGGGAAAACAAGCGACGTCCAATTCACACCACGAACATTATAATGCAACCTTCTCCACATGTGTAAATATTTGAATTCTTTCACGGGAAAACAAGCGACGTCCAATTCACACCACGAACATTATATTGCAACCTTCTCCACATGTGTAAATATTTGAATTCTTTCACGGGAAAACAAGCGACGTCCAATTCACACCACGAACATTATATTGCAACCTTCTCCACATGTGTAAATATTTGACTACTAAAAGAAAAAAGATTGCATATATAATAGATTTAATAAGCTAAAAAACAAGAATGTTCTACTTATGTTTAAATGCTTAAAATATTTACATGGACCTCTAAAATTCTGTTAGATGATAAAAATGTGCTGATACTTTCTTCGATTCTTTCTTTCTTCTTCCATTCTTTATTTCGTTTGTGTGTGTGTGTGTGTGTGTGTGTGTGTGTGTGTGTGTGTGTGTGTGTGTGTGTGTGTGTGTTTTGTGGTTTTTGTTTTACATGTTTCATCACCGAATTCCTTCGTCATAATGAAACATTTCCAGACAGCGTAGCTGAAAGCAAAATAAACTTCAAAGTGTTTTTTGTCACGATACATTAATCTTTTCTAGCGTCGCCTTCTATGAATAAAGATCTGTTAACGCTTACAATGTATCATAATATCAGATTCCAGTGTATTCTTCTCTTACTGTTAATCATGTGATCAGAATTTTTTACTTGGAAGGTGAAACAGCATTAGCCTCGTAGTAGTCGTTCTAAATCGATATTCATTAGGCTTAAAATATTTATCATTTTAAATATGTAAAATGATAAAACAGAAAACTTATCTTTATTGTTGTTTCTTCTCAAATTTTTACGCGAGATTACCTTTGCCCAAATAACACTGAATATTATTAACAACTATTTATTTATTTTTACGATCGTAAATGCATGGACATTACGAAAATCATCATAAGTTCGTTTGTATTTTACATAATATTATTTGTAATATAAGATAACATCAAAATAATTTGCCTTATACGAGGGAATACACAAATGTTTGTGAAATATATTCTATGAAGAAAATATTCATAGGAAATCACGTTCTTTATTTCCTCGAGGAGTGATTTCAATAATTGCGTAAAAAGTCTTGGCGTGACACGGAAAATAATGATAATCTATTATGATTCGCTAAAACTTTAAAACAGTGAGAGAGAGAGACTTTTTTAAACTTTTGGAACAGGTTCCTCACACCAAAACAAGGGCAAAAGTTCATATAAAAATATGTCCACAAATCCTTTGTTTTTGAGTTATTAAGTTTTAAAAAAGTTTACGATAGATGGCTCTCTGTTGTCATGTAGACTAGGTCACATTTGTAATTCTTCATCTGATCACTCACCGCAGGAAAAGTTTGCCAGTGGTTTATTGCACAAACAGCCGATCCGTTGTTTGTTTCTTCAGTCTTGTTTACTGATGTGGCAACATTTGGAAGATATGGAATAACGAATTTTCACAACCAACATTTGCGGGCGGATCAGATATAAATCTCAGCAACAACGCAACAATGAACAGCAGCAAAGATTGGATAACTCGGCTGCCTTCAGTTTGAGAACGCAATCTGATACAGTTGTGCAGCCTGTCGTCTATTACCATTTGCGCGGCCGTATGTAAAAGTCATATCTACCTGCTCACGATATGAATATCGCGACATTGTTAAACGGAACACTTCTCAGTTAACTCACTAGTTGTTATGTCCTTTAAAGAGGTTACAAACAAATAAGTTGGTATTCGAGTGAAAGAACAGGAACACGTGCATAGATAAAAGAAGCGAGGTTTATTGTAAAGAGAATACACTCCGGCAAGACAGGGAACCCGGTGGCAGGCTAGTAAATATATACACGAATGAAAAATGTAACCTAGTCTCCATGGCAACACAGAGCCATCTGCCGTAAACTTTCTTACTCTCTTTTCGATGTCTGAATGTACAGCAACTCAGTTCTGAACATCCAGGCTACTCGCACATAGGATTTGATTATAGTGGCCAGGATTTGTGCAGAATCAACCACGCTTTGTAGAAGAGTCGAATACAGAGACCTGGTTCACATAATGTGCCACAAGGCACCTAAACGACCCTCAGATTTTAATTCAGATTTGTCTTTCTTCTAGACAAATTGCCACCCATGGCTATAGCAACAAGTCTGTTCAGCTGTTTACCAATACCTGGAGGGGTGAGAAGTGCTGGATTAATACCTGTCTCTAGTGAATGTAACGAACTCGACTAGAATTCGAATTCGGTTCCCTGATTTCTTAATCCGAGCCGCTATCCATTATTCTATATATATATATATATATATATATATATATATATATATATATATATATATATATATGAAACCCAACACAAATTTGAGATATGTAAACACTGGATCTAACCATCCTGCTAATATAATCAAACATTCGTAAATGAATAGACCACAGTTTATCTAAAGAAATTTCTCGTAAAACAATTTTTGATGAAAGAAGAAAGATTAGGAAAAGGCTTTAAACGAAAAATGGTCATAAAAACAAATTAGAATATAAACTTTAAATAAACAAGCAAATAAAAAATTCGAGGAAACGAAATATTATTTGGTTCAACCCACATTTTAATTTAGAAGTCAAGTCCAAAATAGGGAAATTATTTTTTGCATTAATTAATAAACTCTTCTCTAAAACTCAGAATTACAAAAGATATTTAATAGAAATACAGTTAAATTAAGTTACATCTGCACCTGCAATTTAGAAAATTACATAAAGAGATAACACCCCGAGAATTAAAAAAGTAACGTACAACAAATATCGTTAATGAAAACGGTAACTGCAGAGATAAAAGCAAATGTCCACTTGCAGTTTGTAAATCGAAGGAGTTATTTACAAAGCAGAAGTTCAAGATACAAATAAACAGAGAAATATATATTTGGGATGTACTGAAGGCAATTAAAAAAAACACGTTGGTATAATTATAATCCAACATTCAAGCTAGAAAGCCTTAAAAATTGTACCAAACTAGCAAACCAGATGTGGAAATTAAAGGAAAAAAATGGTAAAATGTAACTTGGATCATATTAAAAATTTAAAAAAAAGGTCAGACCTTGCAATAGTGGTGATTTCTAAGATTGCTCCAAGGAAGAGAAGTTAGCTATAGTATAATTTCCAGAAGGAGAAACATTGCTTAATGAAAGCCCGAAATAATGTCAGGATGTATACACCTTAGAAAATATATTTTGGGCTCGTACAAACCCGGATTAAAGCCTTCGACAATATTATTATTTCACTAGTGTTAACTAATTCATCCCTTATTTTGAACTTCCTGTTATGCGTTCTAAAATTACTGTTTTGCGTTTTTAAAAAAAGCCTTGGATCATCAGTTAATATATAACAACTGAAGATGCCGAAAGGTTTAAACCAAGGTAGCGTAATCGGCTCGGCTGATATTCCGAATTACAATATATATATATTCAAATTACTACGTTTGCGCTTTCATACCAATGTTAACACAACATAAACAATTAAAAACATATGTTCTATATAACCAGCTGTTGCAAATGTGTAAATTCCAACGTGCCTTTGACCAATTCAAAAAAGACGACTGTCATCTTCCTCAGAATCGATCGTAAAGACCAGCCCCTTTCGATAATGATATTTTGAAGATATCATCTATAATCATCTGAAACAACACAATTAAAAAGTAGTGAATTCAGGTGGACCATGAAATCATTCCATGAAATCATTCCATAGAATCAAAGACATTATTTAATCAATTTCAACAGTTAAGAAATATAAGACACTTTTCTTTTTCACTGGATTTTTAAAAGATGAGAAACGAGTACTAAGAGCAGAGGTTATTATCTTATGTCAAACCGATGAAAACATCAAAATCAAGATTTTATTCACAGAAAGTTTTCCCATAAAATAAAACTGGTTGAAACAGGTGTTGTCTGTTAGGAGTTACTGAAAAAGCAATACTTTTGGTCTTTATGAACAACACGGGCCTGCCAGAGGTACACTACGACAAAAATGCGCAGTTTCAATAAACCTAAGGATACAGAGACTGATTAATAGATATAGTACAATAATTCTCATATAAAATAAATCCAGAAAATATATTCCTTAGATTAGGAAGTCTGAGCATACACTCCGTACGCATTATAAATAGCTAGAAACATTATTTTTAGTGGATACATGGTAATAAGAAAAAAATATCTTTTTTAGGTCCATTTAGGTAATTTGTGTTGTTTACGTAAATTACTACATGAGAATAGAGGTTGGGACAAATCGACATGGTGTAATGGTCAGCAAGCTTGTCACGCTATAACAATTACTAGTTAATAGTGAGTTCGATCCACACTGATAAACTATCAATTAGATAAAATACAACGAGCACAATATATTGACAAGAAAACTCAACACATAATTAAACGGTTATAAATCCAGTATTTATTTCAGCAATATTAGAAAATCTTTTACAATTGCTTTTTTTCTTTACATTGCTGAAGTAAGTTCTGGATTTATAATCGTTTTATTATGTTCTGAATTTTCGTCTCAACATAAATAATCACAATATCCTACACATGTGCACATACACTCGACTACAAGCACACACACATGCACAGAAGAAAAAATCATATTAACACTAATAAAAAAGTTCATTATTTTTTAAACTTAATATAAAAATAACGAAAACAGATATTTTTAAACTTAATATGAAAATAACGAAAACAAGAAAATTAGCAGACATTTTCTGATATCTCCTGACGAGTGAATATAAATGCGTATGTGTACGTACGCAAGCATGTGTGTGTGTGTGTGTGTGTGTGTGTGTGTGTGTGTGTGTAGTAATAATAATAACATTGCTTTTGAAAAAAACGTCATCCACTGAAAAACATTTACCTCAAGCTGTCTTTGTAAATAAAGTAATGTATATTAAGAAACAGAGCATTAATAGAAAATAAATTATTTATTTTGATAATTACTAACTGAATTTTTCAAAAATATCCAATTTACATTTTACTATATATTTACAACGGGTGTTAGTTATGTATCAACTCAGTTCAATTGTCAAGAAAGATTATCAACTTTTCTTATAAAATCTGATTAAAGCCGACTTAAATTTACTCGTGTCTCAGAACATAAGACAAAACCAAATATTACCCACATTGACATTATATCACCAAGTAACAACATTAAACTTTACATTTGTACCTCGCCCTCAGTATGACGATTAACTACATCCCGCATTGATCTGGAGGTTTCGAGGAGTGTGGAACAACCTCTTAATTGCTATTGCTACCAGGCCTACCGGGTGGAAGCATCAGTTAGAATCCCAGCTATGGTCACCCCCCCCCCCAATTAAGGTCAAAACATGAAAATATAAAAATACATTAAAAAAAAGTTACTAGCAATGAATAACTGGAAAAAATTACCAGCAATATATTTTTGGAGAAAAAATGACCAAAACTCAAAAGAGAATAAAATTTCAGTATTATTAAATGACCCATAAGGAATTGATATGCCATGAAACAAAAAAAAACAAATTAAACCTATATTTGCACCCATTTTATTTCATTCGTGAAAATGCGATATTACTTTTCGAAAAACCTAATAGAATATATTTGCTGAAAGGAGCCCCCTCCTCAATATAAGTTGCTGTAATTATAAATGATAAAGATTATGCCTTTGATAATCAATGTTTTAGATTCGTTGACCTTTAGTTTTTCTGACCTAGGGCTTTTATGTTTGTGTATGTTTTCTTAAATGTGTTTTAGATGCCAAAAATATAATCCTTTGTTATCTTAGCTTCAACAGCCTGAAAAGCTGAGATCAACTTATAAATGAGATGTATCATGATAAGCTCAAGTTGCAGTTTCAGATGTTAGTTAATTGATCTTTTATAGAAACCATTTTATGTGACTCTATCATTTAATACTAACTCTCCAAAACTAAGCCATATCGTTTTCGTTTTTCTAAAATATCAATTATTTACGGAAATTTCGATTATGCATTGATGGATCAAGTTACGGATATGAGTGCAATAAATTAAATTACTGAAAATGTTGTAATAATTCTAGTTTGTTTTGTATGTTTAACGGCACATCAACTCCTTATTGGTCATTTAATGTCGAAATTTAATTTTTCCAGAAGCTTAGACGTAATAAAAATATATATGTTATTCTGCTTTCATAATTGAATGGATATGAGTTATTTAATGTCAAAATATAAATATTTTGAACAGAATTTTATGGGTTCAAATAAATATTTTGAAAGCAATTGCATGCCTTTAGCTACAGATAAAATTTATTTTGCTATAAAATGTATTGCTAATAATTTTACTGTATATAGGTATTGTTAGTAATTTAACTACAAAAATGTATTTTTATACTTTTATAGTTAGGTCTTTGTTTGAGAATTCATTATTTGCCCATAGGTGGGACCCTGATAGGTGCTACCACCACAGATAAGGTGGAATCTTAGAGCAACAGCAATTAAGAGGTAGCTCCACGCCCCTTGAAACCTCCAATCTCCCGATCAGAGGTCTTGCTAACTGATGTCACTTATCGTCATACCCAAGGCAATATAAGTTCTAGTAATTGTCATCAGATCTCGAATAAGCAATATGCAAAATAATAGGAGGTTGTTTATTCCTACAGATCTCCTGCGAACCAGGAGAGGTTGGTCATAACTATAGTATGATGAGGTGGTAAATATACCAAATGGTGCTGTTGCGGTTCCAGTAGTAAATTGTTTTTATGAGGCCGTTGTACGAGCCTGACTGAATTGCTAATCTTAAGGGTTCTATTCCCTATTATTTACTAATACTAGATGATTTATTCCTTGCCCAAGAGAATTAGTGTGAAACAAATAAATACTGTCTCCTCTGGAATTTTAACTCTATCCGTAGATTCTATTATCTGTGCCGGTAACCGTTAAGCCATAAATACCTCGTAAATAATTATGTCAGTAAATTTAGTTTTATATGGACCAATAAGTGATGACTAAGAAAGAACAGATTATCTTATGCATCTATGGCACTTCGATGTGGTGTAATGGCTTGTCTTGAGTAGTGATCCTCACTGGATGCTTCATGCTTTCGGCTATGTGCCACATCTAAGTTACGCTTAGTAAAGTGCCTGGGCATTTCAACATGGTCTAATGGTTAGCATGCTTGTCTCGCTTGGCCAATTACCACGGTGAGTAATGAGTTCGATCGTCACTGGGCGTTCCATACTTTCATTCCACATCCAACTTACGTTTAGTAAATTATTATTTTATGCATCTAAGGAAGAACAGGGAAAACAAAAAGTTAAGTGCCATGACTGACGAGACAAAATATTTTCTAGCAGTAGGTTCTCGTTTCTTTCTGCGGTAGACGTGTTGCCACCTAAGGCTATAGAACCCAATCTGTTCCACTATTTACCCAAAGCTGAGGTGAGATAAGTTTCCTATAAATGTAATGAATTCGACTGGAATAAGAAATTGGCTATCCGACTCCTCATTCTGAACTGCAATCCATTAATCTACTGTTGTGATTGGAAATACTCCTCAGTAGTAAACGAAAATAAAAATGGTTCATTTGGATTTATTACCGTAAAAGTGTTTCATGCGATATATAAAAGGAAAGATATTCTACGAAACTGATCGTAATTCGATTGATATTTTCTGAAGTTGCTGTATTTCCGCTAAATAATGCGCACATTTCATTTGGCAAGTATTATTTTGGAAAAGATTAAGAATTTTCAACAAATTAATTATCTATATATAGGATTCGTTTCCTTGTTCGTTTTTATATTTAAACATCATTTTCATTTGAATTAATAATTATGTATAATGATACATAATTAAGTCTGGGGGTATCAAGAATTTAGTGTGTCAGACAAAGGTACGGTATTTACCAACCTTCCTACTCAAGACAAAGGTACATAGTTTGTTTACACTATTTACAGTCCTCATTTTTGGTGTTATTAGAACGTTTCAACTGTTTTCTGTCTATGTCTAGGGATATCACGTCATGTTCGTTTTTAGTACTTTCAGTTTATAATGAATACAAATCTCTTTTTAATGGAGATTAAGTCACGCAGGACACGTGACAGCCACTTAGAAACGTAACTGCAGAGCGGCGAGTGGCAATCAGTCAGTCCTGCAGTCAGTCAGCTTCCAGAAATCAAAAAGAACAGCTACCTTCATAGCTCGAGCTCCTCGGCCCGGGCTGAGACCAAATCTGTCTCAGCCACGTAATGCAGCTTACAAGCTTATGGCACAGTTTTGCTATGAAAATATATCTTTACCAGATATAAAAAATATCTACGGATTACAGTCCTTATGTTGGCAGAAACCAAGACTCACCGTTCCCCTGTTCGCAAAATATACAAATAAATCCGGCTCATTAGAATCTGGAATCCGAAATACAGGCTTCTTTAAAAACGCAAAATAATCTCCAGAAACATAGAAGAATTTCCATATTATATGTAATACCATATATTTTCTTTCTCTTTTCATCCTGCTTGTTATGTAGACATATGTTTTCTCTTGCGTGCGACACGTGTTTATATATATATATACACGGGTTCCAAAATTATTAGTTATTACTCTTGTATTGGATGTGCGTTGTGATGCAGTGGATATCGGCTCAGAACAAGAAATCAGTGAGCCGGGTTCGAATTTCGGTTGAATTCCCTGCATTTACTTACGCGCAAATAACCTTGAGAAAGTATTAATCTGTCGCTTCTCTCTCTACCTATGGGTTAAATAGCCGGACCAATTGGGTTCTTTAGCCTTGGTTAGCAACCAGTCAACCGCCAAAAGTAATGGCAACCTACAGCAGGAAACCTTCTGCTGAGTCAGTCATGTCTCTTCCAAGACATGATCGCCTAAGCGTGTACCACGTATGGCACTTAACTGACCGATCGGTGTTTAAGACTGAGAGTTACTTTTAGGTTTATTTTTTTAGATTAAAATGTTTGTTCAAGGAGTTGAAATGTTTGTTACAACGTCATGTGATCCATGTAGAGGCTTACTGAATGTGCTGTATGATTTTTTTATCATTTCACGCCAAACAAGGTGTGGCCACCAATGGTTCACAGAGGATTGTAACCTACTGGAGAAAAAACAGGGCACAGAAGTGTTGAAGAAAGAATAAAAGATAGATTTAAAGATCAGGATTTCAGTAGATCAATAATGGCAATTTATGCTGCATTTAAAACTTTTAGATGTTGTAGCTATGGGGGAAGCAAGTAAACGGAAAGGAGTTCCACAGGCGGGAAGTGTTAGAAAAAAACTGTTAGAGTAGAAAAGAAAGTTACATTTAACTATTTCAACCCTAAAAAGGTGGGACCTGGATGCCAATCTAGTAGAACGCGTAAATGTTTAATGTAAGAAGAGGAAATATTAAGTGAATATTACAAGGACATTATATTTTCTCATTTTTGAAAAGTGTGTGTGTGTGTGTGTGTGTGTGTGTGTGTGTGTGTGTGTGTGTTTCCTCGGTGATGGGGTCATGTTTAGGTTTAGCCACTAAGTACCCTTATTGACTATTCATATCAGGGATGTTAAACTGCAAATATTTGAAACATGAAAAGACGTATACTTGAAAATGCTACTTGGTGTTGATTATGCATTCACAACTCAAGCATCAGTCGTGTTTTAAAAAAACAAATAAAATCTGAATCACTCAAAGATAGAATAATTATTCTTGTTACGGTAGTAATTACTGAAAGGACTCTGACAAAATTGATTGACCTTTTCCGAAGTGCCATTCAATTTTATAGTGATTAATCGACTGATTATTAATTTGGTGTCCATCTCGCGATCAAAGGTTGAATCATGACATTCCTATTCTGTCGAAATAACCAGCGCCAGTGCATGTATGTTCAAGCCGGGTCGCTACAACAAAAGCCAGAGAGAAAAAAATCAATGCTAATTATTCCTCATTGTTATCAATTAACGCCTAATTAATATTGTCGTTTCTTTCTGTTTGTAGTATTTGAATAAGAACAAAAAGCAATTTTAACAATATTATACAAGTAGAAAAGTTGTCAGTAGCAGTGCAAAGGCTTGTATTTAGATATAATAAGTATAAGCAGTGATATATATATATATATATATATATATATATAAGAAAAACAAAAACCGTTGATGGAATCAAAGGATACTTTGCCAAAACATAAAACTCTTATCCAGATACCTAAAAACCTTAAATCCCATAGAGTTAAGCCCATTGACGACCCCTCGCCATCAACGACTCGTCGCCATCAACGACTCGTCGCCATCAACGACTCGTCGCCATCGACGAGCGGGGGTCGTTGATGCTTCTGAAACTTTCTTTTTTACAGGTAGGAGTGTTGACCATATGCAAACACCTTTATCCTCCGGCTGAGGTAGACTGATTGCCAACCAAGGTTATAGAGCCCACCCTGTCCTGCTATTTAACCAATAGTTGTGGAGGAGAAGAGATTGATTAATAACTTTCTCAAGGGTATTCGCGCGTAAGTGAATACAACGAATCCAATGATATATTAGTTTATTACAAATCTAAGTGGGATCGATAGGAGTATGATGACTGTGTTACATCAATTTTCCGAATGGGGATGACTTGCCTAAAATACCTTAAATATAAGCATTCAGAATTTTGGATTTTCTCTTAGGCTTGAAAGTCTGAAATTATATTATTCAAATTTATTTATAAAGTTTCGAAATAAATTAGTTCAACAAGTCACGAAAGTAAAGGATGCGAAAAGATTTCATAACTTTAATCAACCAAAAAATGATTTCTTGCCTGACTTAAATTTCTCCATTTCCATTCTGTGCTATTTATTTTGGTTTCGAAAACTGATAACTGGTGCTGGTAATAAAGACGAAAATATCCCAACTAAATTATTTGTAGTTTTAAAATACGGGTATTTATTTCTCAGATTGTGGAGTATGTGGAGAAATCTAAACCTTTATTCTAAATTCTTTATATCTTTTACTCGGTTTCACCCCCAGGCAGAGCAGTAAAACCACTAAGTCACACGGGGTTAGAGAAGAGTTCTCATGAATATATATATTTAGGACAGATCCATTAATGGGGGAAAATGGATTGTACCAGAGTCATTGCATTTAAAGTTTTTGCAGATTAAAGTTGGTTGGAAAGCGAGAAGTGCGAGAAAATGAACTGTTAGCATAGAACTTCCGGCTACATCTAGCCAGCTCAATTGTCAATTGATGAGACCTCCTTGCAAGTCTAGTACTGCGCTTAAATTTTAAAAGACTCGCTACCTTATTTAAGAGCTCATCTAAACAATTGTATTTATATTGTAAACTATTTATAGAAAAGACACAGAGAGGCAACCTTAGAGCGAGGGAAAGTGACTGAAGCTATACCGACAAATCAGGGCCGATAATATTACTGATTTTCCTTTAAATGGCGCCTGACAAAATTTGGGCACAATCGGATTATTGGTTTACAAATTACAGTTATTTAAGTGAAGTTACAGGTGCAAATTTTCAAAAAAAAATTGAAAAAAAATTTGAATTTCGTGTGCTGATAAAACATTGCTTTCTGATAGGGAAAAATGCTATTTAAGCAAAGCAATGGCTTGATAACTAATATTTGGAAACAACAGTTAAGAGGTAGTATGCTGACTTTAAACGCAGTTGTACAGACACAAACAATGCTGAAGGCTCAGATCTCCAAAAATCGACAGTTGTCCCGGAAATCACCAAAAAATACAAAAACTCGCTTTGGCCGATCGTAAATTGAAGTTGCTTGAGATAGTAGAGGAGTTTAACATATCAGAAGGCAGTGTATTCATCATTTTGCATGAACATTTGTCAATAAGAAAACTGTGTTAAAAGTGGGTTCTCACAGTCGATCAAAAACAACAACGCGTCGACGATTCAGAGCGTTGTTTGCAACTGTTTCAGCGTAACAAGAAAGAGTTTTTGCGTGAATATGTGACGATGGATAAAACTTGGATCCACTACTTTATTCCGGAGTCAAATCGGCAATCAGCTGAGTGGACTGCAGCAAGTGCAAACCTTCCAAAGCGACCAAAGACGCAAATATCGCAATGTTTTGGCCTTCGTATTTTCGAATGTGCAAGGTATTTTGTTCACTGATTACCTTAAGAAAGGAAGAACCATCAATAGCGAATATTATATAACATTGGTGTTTTTGAAGGAAGAAATCGCCAAAAACAACCATAAATGAAGAAAAAAATGGTCTTTCATCAAGACAACGCACCCTGTCACAAGTCGATCACAACGATGGCAAAACCACATGAACTGCACTTTGAATTGCTTCTGCATCTACCCTATTCTCTAGATCTGGCCCCCAGCAACTACTGGCTGTTTGCAGACCTCAAAAGAATGCTTCAGCAAAAGAGATTTGGATTCAATGAAGAAGGGATACTGGAAACTGAGGCGTATTTTCAGGTCAAAGACAAATCGTTCTACAAAAAAGCATTGAACTGATAAAGAAGCATTGTAATCAGTGCAACACCCTAGAAGGAGACTATGTTGATCAATAAAGTCGAATTTTGCCTAAAAGTTGTTGTCGTATTAGTTAGACACTGGATTCATTGATTGATGTGTTAAATTTAAATACCTGTGGACGATGTCTGAAGGAGAGTTCATTAGAACAACTGTTGCGAATATATTTATAGTAAAGACAGAGGAAAGCCACATTATGGCGATGGGAAAGTAATTGAAGTTGAGATGCCGAGTCAGGATCGATCACATTACAAACCCTTCTTTAGATTTCTCTATGATGATCAAAAGATAGAAACTTCGTTTTGGAGGCAGCAAGTAACTTAAATTTTAATTCTCAATCTTTGAGTTGCTGTGAAAAGACCATAATATTGCATAAATATTAGTACATCCAATTTTATACCCATAACGACCATTAAGAAAGGAACGCTAATATAATTCAAATCGAAAAAAGACCAGTATGATATGATAAGCACCCGATGATTGCTGAAAAATGCATGAAACTCAGTCTTTTACAGCCACGGGATTTTAAACCCATAGAGTACCTTCCGGATGTGATTGAAAAGAACACCCGAATCTTGAATGTGCAGCCAACCCATGTAAATGAATTGCACGATGCTGTAACATCACAAACCTAATTTTCAAAAGAGTGTTTCCAAAATGTCGTTGAATCCATGTCAAGAAGAATTCAAACGGTTCGAAAGACAAAAAGAGATCCAACCCGGTATTAGGATAGTATAATTAATAAAAGTGTATATAATGTCAGATTTTATTGTGCAAGTCAATGTTTTCCAAATAAAATTGGTATTAATCAGTCTATGTTGGCAAAATTTTAAGGATTTACTTATGATAAATATACCATGTGAATTTCAGTATCAAACATATGTCACCCTATCTTACGACCTCAAGTGGAATCATTACATTGAATTAATAGCTAAATCAACTGCTAGGAAGGTTGGGTCACTGTGTCGAGCCAGGAAGTTTTTCCGCCTGAAAACATCTTGCACAAATCAACCATCCGAACGTGCATAGAATACTGTTGTCATATCTGGTCAGGCGCCCCTGCTGTTCGTCTCTGTGTTCTCGACAGGCTCCAAATGAGAATCTGTAATGTGATCGGTCCAGACCTGACAGCTCGATTCCAGCCACTTTCTCATCAGTGGGATGTGGTTTCCTCTGTCTCTTCTACAAATATTTTCATAGCTTCTGCTCCGACGAATTTAGGTCACTGGTGACCACTCCACAAGAATTTACTCGAGCAACCAGACTGGCATCAAGGTCCCACCCTTTTACAGTTAAACCTACCAAATGCAGCCGAAATTCTTTTCCATCAGCTTCTTTTCTCGCACTTCCCGCCCATGGAACTCCCTTCCGTATACTTGCTTTCCTGGCGGCCACATCCTCCAGGAATTTAAATGCAATGTGAATTCCCATCTCTTATCCAGTTGACTCAAATCTTTCCCTCGTCCTTTCTACATCACCGCATGTATCTTGTTCTTTTTCTTTCTCTCCACCTTCGCAACTCTCTTCACACTTGTGTTCTCATCCCTCTCTTGCTCTTTCTCCGACACACCCCAATTACTGGTTGTTTCTCTTCACTCTCCTCCTGCCTAAACTTTTACTCCTTTATGTATCCACAATTTAAATAGAGATACACGATGAAGCAAACAAATATATTAATTTAAAAGAAATTCTATTTTGACTATACACGATGGTCCAAACGTAGGTGGACAGTAGGTGGAATAAGTTTGCGTATGGGTTACATTATTTCAACGGTGTTCATCATAATCATAGTATTTGTAGTATTGTATACAATAAAATTTAATTGTCAATGTAATAATTGTATTAGTAAATATAATTGTATGTGTAATCTCAAAATAAACGTGACCATTTACTGTTCACCTAATCTTGGATCACCTGATATATATATATATATATATATATATATATATATATATATATATATATATATATATATATAATTGTCAATGTAATAATTGTATTAGTAAATATAATATTTGTAAATGTAATATGTGTAATAGCAAAATAGTAAATGTAATATTTGTAATCGCAAAATAAATGTTACCATTTACTGTCCACCTACTTTTTGACCACCCCGTATTTTAACAAAAACTACACAAAACGGACCTTGGTGGATGTTTTAATAACTTATACAGTGTAAGGATTCAAAACATCTGTATATTATAAGTCAACGTTCCCCAGACAGTACCTCACTCCTAACTTCAGTTCTCAATGTCTATATAACGTCAAGAAAGGGATCGTCTCCTGCAGACAACAGGGACAAGTATATACGCCGAGATCTAAACACAGACCAAAGTGAGATGGTGAGCAATGTAAAGAAATCCTTCCAGATAACATCTACCTTGCAAGTATAATAATAACAGAGACAGAAAAGTCGAGGACAATAATACAAAATATTATGAGGCAGTCTGTCTAATGTACATTAGGGGTACATCAGAAAAGATTAAGTGATTCCGTGGTCTATACGACATTAGAGCTGTACTCAAAATTAGTTCATTGCTTCAGAGATCTCCCTCCCGAATCAAGCCCCTGCTCGGTAGAAAACATGACCATGAGCCGTATGTATTCAATCCCATACATTTGTGGCAAAGAATACGGGCTAGACGCATCTAAGAAATAAGAGTAGATGTACATAGAAAAGCGAGAAAGACATTTAATCTAGCATGGCTGATCATATATGGAGAGAACACTTGAGATAATAGAAAACAATAGAGGAATCTAAGACGACCGGGAAAGCGCAAGTGTTAGGCTCTGATAATCTCCTCAGTAAGACCTGGCATAAAGATGAACACAATCTAGGTGCTTCTGATTAAAAAAGAAAAAAATACTAAAAGATTCCACCGCCTGATTTAAAACTAAAAACAAATAACGTACTAGATTGCCTAGTGGGTTAAATCGTTGATCAGAAAAAATAGTTTTCAATCAGGGTAGTGCAGAAAAGTCAAATACTTTGTGGTATTAAACGGACATGCCTCCCAGAACCACCCTACAAACGCGGGTGTACCCCAAGGCTCTATCCTAGGTCCTACGCTCTTTCTAATCTATATCAATGATCTCCCCGATGCCATAAGATCACAAGTAAGCATGTACGCCGATGATACTACAGTTTACTCTCGCCTCGATCAAAAATCTGATGTTGGTGATACTAGATTGGCAACTAGGTCCCACCCTTTTACAGTGAATCCGATGAAATGTAACCGCAATTTCTACTCCAACAGCTTCTTTCCTCGCACTTCCCTCCTGTGGAATTCCCTACCGCATGCTTGCTTCCCCGACGGCTACAATCTCCAGGAGTTTAAATGTAAGGTCAATAGACACCTCCTAACACACTAACTCACACCCACTCTCTCCAAATCTCTCCCTATGTACATCCTAAGTCGTCTATCACCCGCCTTCTGACATTTCCTATATCCAAACCCTCTATGTAACCCCCTGCGCTATAGTGGCAGTGGAATGCCTTGCTTGGGGTGACACGATTAAAAAAAAAATAAGTGTAAAAAACGGAGAAGCCACACAAAGTCGAAGAAAAATAAGTTTTGCATTCATGGCTCTGTGCTCTAACCACTTAGCTATATCTGTAAATACGAGTTATGTCCTCGGGGTAAGGAATTTAAATTAGATCTGCCTTTTGTGTTTTGCTGGTATTGGAGCAAAACAAAAAATACTTCGGCTTGAAAAGTAGCAGAGTGTACATTTTAGTGATTTATTTCGCTCTGCGTTTTTAGGACTGCTTATTTCTAGTCGGCGATAGCCTTGAAAAGATTAAGCCCATTCCGGTTTAGAAGTCGCGTTTATGGTACGTTAATATGTTGTTAAAGAGGCTTATCTAAATGCGTACCGTAAAGCAAACAAATCTATGCAGTTTTTCTATTGAAGAACACGAATAAATGTACTTGACTCATATTTGATAATAGCTAAAAGCAGTGTTTTTATGAGCATATGTGTTAGGATCGATTTTCAAGATGAAAAAAAACAATGAAAGGAAGAAATTAGGAAAGAACGAGAAAGAGAATGAGAGAGAGAGTGTGTGTGTGTGTGTGTGAGAAAGAGTGAGAGCGTGAGAGAGAGAACTAAAAGACGTTTTACTGAATCAAGTGGCATAATCTCATTGTCAACATCTCCTTGCGAGCGACTGCAGTCTCAGTGCAACTCTATCCAAAGGCAATCTCTGTAATTGAAAAAAGAAATAGCCACTTAAAGCTGAATAGTGCTTTAGCAAAACCAATGTTCATTGCTGACCCAAACTGTCGATATCCAGTTAGACGGCGGCGAGAAAGAAGCGACCGCTGCTTTTTGTTGTTAGAAACGGATAGAACGCATCATTGAATACGAGCAACTTAAAATTGGTCTGCCACCGACCGATAATAGATATTTTCTCTCTTTACATAAGATTTCTCATTAAACAAGATAATCTTCAGCTTAAATTGAATGCTTAGGGGATAAATTGTCCGTTTACAATATTACGACGAACAGAAACGGAAAACAAAAAAATCATAAAAAGGCCCGCCATTCGCGTCTGCTGTGAAGAGATATTCTTGTTCCTATTTACTTCAGAATTTCGCGGCTTTCTGTCGTTATGACAACAGGAGCAATAGTGGCGAAATGGGTAATTGAATAACGTCTTAAAATCGACCTCATTAAGAGGAAATTTGAAAGACTTCTCAACACCTTTACTTTATATATAATTGGATGGACACGTATTATTCTCAATTAATGACATTCAAAATTCACATTTGAAAGCTTACGTTCACATTACATTGAAACACCGATTCTTGTACGATCCCCAAAATTTAGTCAACGCCGTTCGTGGTCAGTACCTATATAAAATACCATTTTCTCCCCACCAGCTATGGATTAATTAGTAAAGCTTATATCATTAAAAATCATTATTATCCCCCAAATATTCTTAAAATCTAAAAATATTCTCTGGCTTTAAATAACCTGCAAAGGGTTGATAAACCGTAGAAAACGAATCAATCACAAGATTTGAAAGCATAGGCAGTGCTTATAGACTAGATAGAAATACGTAAGATTAACCGTTTTCTTATAAGGAAACATTCGACATTCATTGACTGAACAGAATTTACTGTCGGATGAAATTTATAAAATATTTCTCTTAAGGCAGCTTTTCAGGCAAATAGATTTCTCAAGTTCATTAACAGTTATCACTCTTTCTCGTATTGATGGCGCTTTGTGAGTTTAAAACAATTTCTTTTAAAAAGGACACTTTACCCTCCATTCTCTATATTCAAATTAACACATATTCGCTTAACAATGCCTTTTTGTGGCCAAATGATGTACTTTTCAAAAGAAAAATAGAGGATCTACATCACAGTAAAAGCATTTACAGTGGTTAAAAGCGTTGGCTATATCCAGTGACTCGACCTAAAGAGTTGTAAGTTCAACATCTGGTAATGGTGAATAAAAACTTAGAGGATACAAATCCTATATCATCCATCAACTAACTAAAATACACAAAGTAAAATTGCACACCCGCAAAATCGGATCCAAACGACTAAAAGCATTTTGGAAAAACCCAACTAAAATAGACAAAGTAAAATTGCACACCCGTAAAAGTAGATCAAGACGACTAAAAACCTTTTGGAAAAACCCGGACCAAGGCAAATTTCGCAAGTCAGTGTGAAAAGCAAAATTCTGGATTCTGATTGAATAAGAAATAAAAAATTTATATATGACGTCAGTCAAATTTTTTTCACACCTAGAAGTGAAAATGCTTGCTGGAGCCGGCAACATAATAAACTTCACTATTTAAAGCACGTCGATGACCGGTCAAAATCAGTCAGAATGGAAGCAGTATATGATAGTATACCACAATGTAAGGAAGAAACTTCAAGCTTACTCGCTCACGTCTCGCCGACCTGTTCTTCCAAATTTTCTTTTCTTCTTCTTTTTTACTCCACACCACCAAATAAAACAACAACAACAACAACAACATGGACACTCTGTCTGCGATAAGTACTATTTCCTTATATCTTTTTTTCACCCTGTCGCCAACCTACCAACAAGAGGAAGGAACACAAGATTTTACCTTCTGCTACTATACTACCATGAACTTTAAACTTCTATGGACATTTTCAATACTTACATTTCTCTTCTCACAAATATGTTAATGCTCAGTTAACAAAGTTTCACTCATATTTGTCTTACAATTTTGTTATTCTGTTAATAAATCTTTGCTTTAATGTACAAACGAAGTATTTTATCCATTTCAGTATCTTTTCAAGCTTCAACCTTCTAATATTTAAATTGTGGGGACTTCGGTCGTGTTTGGCACAAAGCCAATTTACCAAGCATCACCAAGGCCCCTACAAATTAAAGGGAGATAATTTAGACATCTGGAAGTGCCATGATTCATGGAACGAGAACAATATAACCCAGTGATCGAAATAAAGGCTTCGGTTTGAAATTCCAATCACCTGAACAAGTTCGGAGTGTAAAATAGCTGAAACGTCGTAAATATGGCAATACAGATGACAACAAGAGAACGAATAATCTAAATGATGTAAATAAAAACATTTACTTTTTGACTTGATAAGATTGTAATTTATTCTTGCTTTTTTACTGGAACTTAAAATAATTTTGTAACCGTTTGGTTATATTAACAGGTTATGAAACAGTTATACAACAGTATCTGGAAAAGTTCTCGGGTCAAACATAAAAATTATTAATGCCCTTTTGTTTTCGCTTAATTTCTTTTCCTTTTATAGATGAGGAGTTATCATTACTTACACCATTTACATTCGATATATTGTCTTTATCTTTGTTGTTGTTATCCCAACGTTTCGGTCATTGTGTCCTCCGGCCTTCATCAGGTGTATATCGATCAGGATAACCTACAGGAATGCAAGCAACGATGAAGTGTTGGAAAGAATGGCAACAAAAAGGAAATTGATACTGAGCATCAGGAAGAGACAACTGAAGTTCCTAGGACACGCAATGGGGAAGGAGGGCCTGGAGAACCTGATACTGACTGGCCAGATAGAAGGAAAGAGAGACAGAGGAAGGCAGCGGATAACATATTTGCAGGGCCTGATCAGGTGGATGATGGAACGGGGGTTGCCAGGAGTAACAGGAACAAACATACTAAGAGCCACGAGGGATAGGGAAACGTGGAGAACCATGATCACCTACGTCCTGAAGGGACACGGCACATAGTAAAAGAAGAAGTTAGCAGAAGCAGCAACAGCAGCAGCAGTAGCAATGGATGTTAATATTGGAGATGTGTTTCTATAATAAAAAGTAATCTTTCTACCAAGTGTTTACGAAGTGTAAGGTATTATCAATTTTTAGGCGAATGCTTTTAGCGATCACTTTAAAATTGAAAACGAAAACAGAAAAAGGAATTTTAAAATGTTTATTCGATTCTCCTTCAGAGTTGCCATTACTGAATTACATTACATATACCAAATAAACGTAGACGAGAAGTTTTCTCTTCGTCTCTCGGACGATGAACTAAAGTTTCTAAAAATACCTAAGACAAGCGGGATAATTTATTGATATATATTTCACACTCTTCCATTTCCCTCTGCCTGTCTATCTCTTCCTCTTTCTGTTTCCCCCACCTCTTTCTTCTTCACCTTTATCTACCTCTTTTGCAATCGTCATACGAGTAATTTGAATAACGTTAACATCAGTAATCATTCTCATTTGGGTTATCAAATTCAATGTAAATATATTTTTATATAAGATATTAATTCCATATTCTTTATATGTTTTTGTTATTTTGTCTGTACTGTAGATTAATAGAATTTAATGCCTTGATAAATAATGTATTCTATAATATAAAACACAATATGTTTTTATATATTTATCGGTTACGTAGCCTGATCTTTAGCAGTGCGAGAAAATATGCTTCTTAACAGGATGCATAAAAGTTAAAAAGGGAATACTCAAATGATAAAAATACAATACATAGAGAGTACATTAAAGGCTACTTTTATAACAACAGGGGAGTGAAATCTACAATTTAAAAGATCATGGGAGTAGCTCTAGTGTTAACATTTAAGGTACGGTTGGTACTGTTCAGAGTAGGAGGACCAGATAGGATTGTAATAAAGATTTTGGGTTCGATATCGGGGAGCTGAGTTCGAATTCCAGCTGAATTCGTTGCATTCACTTACGCGCAAATACCCTTGGGAAAGATATTAATCCGTCTTTTCCTTCCAGTTATGGGTCAAATAACAGGACAGATTGGATTCTATAGCCTTGGCTGGCAACCAGTCTACCACAGAAGGTAATGGCAACCTACTGCAAGATAATCTTCTGTCCAGTCAGTCATCTTTCTTTCGAGACATGATCGCCAAAGCATGTATCACGTATGGCACTTAACTGACTGAGTGAATGTTACTGAATTCATTAATAAAATATATGACCGCGGTGAAATACCGGAAGATCTCGGGTGATTTATCTTCATAGTAATACCAAACAAAAACAGATTAAAATCAGATTAATGTCTTCATCAATGAAAAATTTTGCAATATATGGCAAGTGGGTCTATCTTTATTCTTTTCTTTTCTTTCTTTTTTTTGACAGTAGTGTTCACACCGGACAAGGCCTTGGGGCCACTCGAAGTAAAGGATTACATAGTAAGAGATACAGCTTATGTGGATAAGTGCAGAAGATAATGGTTAACCCTAGACTTGAACACGTTTAGAGTATATTAATTAATGTACACAATGTAGTGGTTTGTGCGAAGAAGCTTCTTCTTCTTCTATGTGCCCTGTCCTTTCAGGATGTAGGCAATCATGGCTTTCCATATCTCTCTGTCCGTGGTGACTCTTAGCACGCTTTCTCCTGTTACAACACGCAACCCCCGTTCTATCATTCACCTGCTCAGGCTCTTCAAATATGTTATCCGCTTCTTTCCCTGTCTCTTTTTCCCTCTATCTGGCCTGTTAGTATCAAGTTCTCCAAGCCCTCCTTCCTCATTGCATGTCCCAGGGACTTTAGCTGTCTCTTCCTGATGCTCAGTATTAATTTTCATTTTCGTTTTCATCCTTTCCAAAACCTTATCATTGCTCACATGCTCGATGATATCCGCAGTATCTTTCTGTAGAACCACATTTCAATTGCTTCAAGTTTTTCATTCATCTTTGATGATATTGTCCAGAATTCACTATCATATTAAAGAATTGATATCACATAGCAATCCAGTGCTTTTTTCTTTGTTTCTAGCGAAATTTTCCTGTCTCTTAATACTCTACTCAACTTCTGGAACGCGTCCTTAGCCATGCCAATTCACCTTCGGATCTCTGTGTCGCACTTTCCGTCTTCTGTTAGAACACTTCCCAGGTATTTAAATTTTTGTACCTGCTTGATTTTAGTACCCACCACTTTTATTTGGCATTTTGGGCTGCTGATGACCATGCATTCAGTTTTCTTGCAGTTTATTTGTCGTTCTTTCTTTCAACTTTTTTCATCTACCTTTTTTAGGAGGTCTTGTAGTTTTCTTTTCGTGTCTTCTATCAACACTGTATCATCTGCGTACCTTATGTTGTTTAAATTGTGGCCTCCGATGACGAATCCTGGCATAACTTCTAGGGTCCTAAGAATAGTCTCGCTGTACAAGTTAAATAGATCCGGTGAAAAGATACATCCTTGTCTTACACCCCTTTGAAGCTACTTGAGTATATCTCACCAGGGTAATAGGAAGGGTGGTTTGCTACAATGTGCGTGGCATGTCGGGTCTTAGCTGTGAAAGTTAAGACTGGTTGAACTAATGAATATAGTTCGTCTGAATACTCACCATGAAAATAGCGATAGAACAGAGAAAGGCTAGCGACATCTCGTCTTTGAGAAAGGGGTTGCAGAGTGGAAAATACTTCGTCACCTACAAGAACATGCAGACGCATTTGGATTCTAACGAGAGTGGAATGTGAAAACTGGGCGGATCCCGCCCATATATATCAGCAGTCCTCTATTTTAGGTCTGATCTGGCTCTTGTAAAGGTAGCAAATACAGGAGGAGTGAGGTACTTGCTGGAATGGCACAGGTAACAGACCGTTTAAAGAAATTTAAATACCTGGGAAGCGTTCTGACAGAGGATAGAAAGTATGACATTGAGATCCGAAGACGCATTGGGATGGTCAAGGACGCATTTCAAAAGCTAACCAGTGTACTGAGAGACAGGGAAATCATCATATATGTCCGTCTGTATGGCAATGAATGTTGGGCGATCTTCTCAAGGATGAAGGATTGAGGCAGCAAAAATGTTATTCTACAGAAGGATGCTGAGGATATTATGGACCGAGAACATGAGCAACGATGAGGTGTTCGAAAGGATCTAAACGAGAAGAAAATTCATACCTAACATCAGGAAAAGACAACTGAGGTTCCTGGGACACGTAATGTGGAAAGAGGGCCTGGAGAATCTAATATACACAAGGCAGATAGAGAGAAAGAGGGACAGGGGAAATCAGTACGATACATATTTGATAGGCTTGAGCAAATGGATGTCGGAGCGGGCTTTGGAAGAGATACCAAGAGGGAAAATATTGAAAGCGACAAGAGACGAAGCCAAGTGGAAGTTCATGATCGCCTACGCCCTGAAGGAACACGACACATGAAGAAGTTCCACTTGAGTTCTGAATTGAGTTTAAGTCACGATAGGCGCTCAAGGCACGTGGCCTCCTTGAGAGAACATCCGTTCATCACGATTAGTAAAAGTTCTTGGTTTGATCAGTGATAATGAGAGGTTAATTGTTTGCTCTTTGAGAAATTAAATATAATTAGCCAGTTTTTCCCCACTGAGCTGTTAAAGCTAGGTCAGAGAAGAGATCAATTGCCAAGTTTTAGAGGTGCACTCATATACCGTTGTAGGTAGAGGAGGAAGAGGATTGAACCGAGAAGTGAACCTTAGTAGACATTCGCGTTGATCACCTAGGATTCGAAGGACTGGCAATTGAGAATTACCTTTAGAGACCTACCCGTTAAGAAGGATTTTATAACTGAGAAGACTAGTCTAATGACTTCATAGCTAGAGAGCTACCACAGCTTGTCAGAGTCCTTTGAAATATCTAATGCGACTGTTCTTGAAAGGTATTTGTTTACATGTGTCTCACTAATTCTGTGAGTGATATTAGTTAGGATATCAGCAGTGGACTGGGCAAATCAGAAGCCATACTGTGTGTCGCTCAGGAAGTTGTACCTATTGAGATGTTCAACAACCTTTTTTGTTGATTATAACTTCAAAGAGTTTGATGATGACAATGAGAAGGCTGATGGGTCGATACTGTGAGGTCGGTGAATCCTCACCCGCATTATAGAAAATCGAGTATACACTTGACACTTTCCACAGACATGGAAAGGATTTATCCTTCAAGCAGCGGTTAAATAGTTTTGCTAGCAATTAAGATAACTCTGGTTTAATATTTTTAAGGACGACTACTTGGATTTTGTCTAAACCGGTTGCTTTCTTAGGATCAAGAGTTTTGAGACTTTCTGGACTTCCATAGCTGTAATGAAAATGTTACTAAAAATGTGCTCAGTGAGACGCGGGAAGTCGGAAAAGGGATGGTCTTTGTCATCTAACGTTGAGTTTGAGGTAAAGATCGAGGCAAAGAGTTTCGCCTTGTCTGACGAGTATGACATCGAGTCCATTTATAATAGTAGATATTGATGCTTTGCCTCTATTCAGAATGCGATACGACATCAGAAGACAAACCAGGCTGCCACTGTTAACACTATAATACCAGACAGTGATTTACCTGAACTCGTCATGTTGTTAACTGGACCCTGAAGTACTGAGAGTGTTTGGTGTGGCATGCTGAGTTCAATTCTCTTTCAATTCCGTTACGTTCACTTCGCAGCAATGACCTTGGAAAAGGCATGAATCCGTTTTTCCTCCAGCTAAGAGTTAAATAACAGAATAGACTGTGTTTTCTTGCCTTAACGTCGCAACCAGTCTAGAAAATAAAAACTCTGAATTCAAAACCAACCAGAATAGAGATGGGCTTTATCAGGTTATATTGCCCAAGCCACACTATTACTGCTCTGGCTGCAGTACATATGCGGTCCATACTACCCTAATGGGAAACGGGACCCGTGAAAAAAAACCTAAACGCACTAAGAAAATCGACGGATTGAAATGGTTACATGACCAACATGCCAGACAACGCTTAACTGGCAACTCACGATCCAGTTGCAACATGAATCAAATGAAGGCAGTGAACAACTTCGTTAGTTTACTGTTACTAATGTTCACAAAGGTTGTCATTTAAAACCATATTTTTGCCTTTTTTTCTTAATTAGATAACTGATTTTCTGATAATTAATTCGTTAATTTTAGAGGCTTTTCTTTAATTAACATTTTACTTTAGGAGCCAGTTTATTGTTTTTATCCTGTCTTTAGGAGTGATTTTGTCATTAATTTTGCAGATTTCCAATAATTCTATGCTTGACTGGACAGTAATTTGTTTCATATTTTTATTTTCATAATCTTTTTTCAATTAAAAAACTACTACGAATATTAATGGTTGATTTGCTCCGAGTATTGATTTTTAAAAGTCTTGAATTAAGATATGATAATTTCACTACCTCTTCCTGCCACTCACTTTAATATCCCTAATGCTGTAAAACTGGCCATGAATCATATATTACTTATTCGCTCTAAACAGTTATTTTCGCCTTCTGCTTGAAAGCAACTTACAAGTGTGGCTCTATGGTAAAGCTTTAGAAAATATTATATTTGAGTTCATTTGTGGTGCATAATTTGTTTTACGTCGTATAACTTGTGAGTAAATTTTGTCAGTCTTTCAAGTATCAAATGCTGGTCAATCCAAAATCTTGTCTTTCTTCGAAGTTCGAACATTGACGTCTGACGACGATAAAAAAAATACTATTTCACCCAAGAAGAAGAGTTTCCTGAGATATTTACTTTAAAAGGGTTAGTACAGAAGAAAAGCATAAAGTGAAGATCGATGGCATCACAAACTAAATGATCGTTAAAATTAATTTGCTAATTATTGCTCTACGGTTTTGCGCTTTAGAAGATCCAGGCTTTATTTTTGATTTCTTGAAATTCTTAGCTTCGCTATTTGTCCAAGAGGGCAAAACAAAATTCCTTCATAGACATTGTCAAATTTTACTAGTTAAGATAACGTTCATAATAAACATATTGTTAAGTATACGAAATGAATTTTAGATCATATATCATATATGAATTATTTGCAGTAACTTATTTGATAATTGTAAGATTTTATTATGCACTACAAGGCAAGAGTTGTTTATCATCATTTAATTATTAATTTCAATTATTTATGTAAAAAACAAAATACAATATTCCTAACTCCCAAAAAGATTAAAAGACGTTTTTAATTTTTGAAATTAAAAGATTAGGAAAAAAAAGTAAATAAATCACCACAAATAAAAGAAAGGAAAGAAAAAAGAAAAACTAAGAATTGAGTGTAAAGTAGAGAAAAAAACGAAGAAAAATAAATAATCACGACATCCTACAATTACGCACATCTGCACAGACGGGAGCAATCGCGCAGGCGCACACAATCAATACAGAAAAAATTGCACCAATAACTACAAAAAAAAATGAAAAATCTAGAAATATAAACTGTCAGTTGCTGATACTCTTTGAAGATTGGACGGACAGGCCCTTCTACAAAACTCTGTAGTCGAGATACTGAAGGTAAGATCAATAAGATAAGTTATTGATTTTTGTTTTAATTTTAGATATATGAAATTAAAAGTTTCAAAAACTAAATAAATTACAAAACAAAAATAATGAAATACTAGGCAAATAGAGATAAAAAAAAAAAAACAACACTTACTTTGTTATGTAAAAACAGTTTAAATAATAATATATAATTATTAAGAATATATATTATTATAATCTATATGTTAATACCAGGGTACCTACGTGTGCCACGCTCGAGAAAGAAATATGAACGCACACACAGACAAAAAAGCTTAAACTTAGGAACGCCGGACGACGTACACACAAACATACATGAACAATCTCCAGGAGTTTAAATGTAAGGTCAATAGACACCTCCTAACACATTAACTCCCTCCCATTCTTTCAAACACTCTTCCCATCTGCCCATCCCTCATCCTCGGTATCCTTACTCATCTATCACCTTCCTTCTGATATTTCCATGCGCAATAGTGGCAATGGAATGCCTTGCTTGGGGTGAAATGATTTTTAAAAAAATGAAAGAAAACGTCTAACAGGAAATATAAAACGAAAAGAAAATTACTGTAAAATATATATCATCTATTATAAAGTGAGAAGGGAGGAGAGAGAGTATTATTGTACGTATAGAGTTTTATGCTTTAAATAATAATTTCAAGTCTTTCTTTGTTGTCTTCATCTTGATTCTCCTTCAACTAAGAAAAATACTATTCATCTGTTTAATTTTATTTGTTTTATCCAATTGGTCTTTCAATTCCCGCTGTGAACAACATAGCAAGTCGTAGGCTTTATATTATAATACAGTAATACCTACCTAGGTACCTACGTGTGCCAAGCTTTTGCTGTAATGAATGAAATAAAATGTATTTTGTAAGTGTATTATATTTCCAGAGAAAACCATGCGCTTATTCAATCATTAACGGAAGAATTAAGATTAATCTGAATATTCAAATAAGAAAATCGTGAAATTTTCACAGGTTAAAACTAGTTATATAATAATAATAATAATAATAATAATAATAATAATAATAATAATAATAATCTGTAGAAAAGCAAAACAGAAGCCAAGAACCAACTATTGCGGCAAAAAATATGAAAATGAAAGCCAAAGATAAAGCTCTTGAAAAGATGAAACAGCGCTGGCAAGACAAACCTCTGCATGGCCAATATCCAGTACGTGCCAATAAATCCAATGTTGACAAAGTTAATACTCATCGATGGTTACGTGCATCTGGATTAAAGTCTGAAACTGAAGGCTTTATTCTTGCAGCACAAGACCAAAGTCTTTTCACGAGAAACTTTCAGGCAAATATTATGCATAATAATATGGATCCAAAATGCAGGTTTTGTGATAAACACCAAGAAATAATAGACCACCTAATCTCAGGCTGTTCTGTGCTTGCCCCAAACGAATATAAAAATCGCCACGATAGAGTTGGGCAATATTTACATTGGACAATGTGCAAACATTATGGAAAAGCTGTAAACAAACACTGGTATGAACATCATCCAGCACCGGTTACAGAAATAGAAGATGTAACCATTCTATGGGATTACACCATCTACACAGACAGAAAAATTGAAGCAAACAGGCCAGACATTATTGTTAAAAACCAGAAGGAGAAAACTTGTCTATTAATTGATATGGCTTGTCCAGCGGATTGTAACATAGCAATCAAGGAATTTGAAAAACTGTCAAAATATAAAGACCTGGAAATTGAAATAGAAAAAATGTGGAAATTGAAAACAAGAGCTGTGCCAGTGATAGTAGGTGCACTTGGAATGATAAAAAATGGAACAAAACAACACATTGAAAGAATCCCTGGAAACCCCAGCTTAAGAGACATACAAAAAATTGTCTTATTAAGTACAGCCCACACACTAAGGAAAACTTTATCTATGTAATGCTGAGGATGATAGGGAAGATAGAAAAACATGAAATGGAGCCATAACAACACGCCACTACCTGCCTTAGGTCTCCCTGCAGACTTGGTTGGTAGTGAGACCAAAGCAGAAATCGAAATATGATGAAAAATGACATAATAATAATAATAATATATCATTCAACCAAGGCAGTGGTTGAATATAGTCTTAAGTCCAACATTCAGTGAATCTAGGCAGCTTTCAAGATTCACCACTAATTCAGTTCTCAACCAAATTTCAGTTGACAGAGTTAGATAGGATACCTCCTTAGCTACATTTTGAAAAACGATTTTTGAATTTTGGTTCGAAAAAAGTTACATCAAAATATGTGAAGTCCGAAAAGGGAGACTAACTACATAAGTGAGTGAGTGACTAATGCTTTCAATAATAAATCTTATTCTTTATAATTTTTTTCTGTTTAATATTTTGGCATGCGGTTTTCAACATTTAAATTCTGATGATATCTTTTATCAGAATTGATTACCAGAATTAATTATAAATAATCAATTTTTTATTAACTTTTTAATCAATTGCATATATTTTTTTCTTTTTAATATTTGTGAAAGCGCTTTTCAGCATTAAATTTATATTTAATTAATAGCGACATCTGGAAAAATCATGGATTACATAGAAAAATGTGCACATGAAAAGTAATATTCTTAAATTTATATTAAACCCGGAAAAGAACAGGACAAATTATTAAACCTGGAAAAATAAAGGACGATATTCTAGTGAAGTAAAAAAGAAAAAAGTTCTTACTTAAAATATTGCATTTAGATTTTATTTTTAGCTGCAGTACTTTAAGTATATGAGAAATATTTTTAAAATTACAAATTATACAGGCGGCTTGTATAAATACGTTGTTTAAAAATGATCTTTAGTCAAGCACAAATATTCACTAATATAAGATAGATAGATAGATAGATAGATAGATAGATAGATAGATAGATAGATAGATGTTAAGACATAGATAGATAGATAGATAGATAGATAGATAGATAGATAGATAGATTGTCGCCATTTTATATTTTGTGCAAGCGTGTTATTTCTGATTTTGTCGATTGCGCAGTATAGTAGGATCAGTTGAGCAGTTTTTTTTTGTTTTTTTTTTTCATAGGGCCGTGGATCGCAGGATTAATCTTTTTGAGTGGAAATAACTTCTTGCCGATCGAATACGCACGAAGTGTGAGTGTTTTGGTACTATGTAAGTAACATGTTGGATCCTAGCCGTGAAGGTGAGACCTTGTGGAACCGGGTGATGCAGTTTGTCCGAGCACTTTCTATGGTAGTATCGACAGAGCGGTGATAGACTCGCTACATACCGCCCGTGAAGAAGAGGTTAGAGAGAGGGAAATAATTCTTCTCCAACAAGGCCTTGAAGACACTTTTGAACTATGTCAAGACTCGTAAAGTGGGTCCCAAGGTAGGATCGCTAAAAGCATATGGAGGGAAATTAATTTCATACTTGAGAAGGGAAAATAGCACATAAAATACAAAGGCATTCATATTCAGTTATGACTTATTCTAGGTCATAATGTCTACTAACAATTAAAAATTCAGGCTAGTAAGTCTTAGCTCTTAGCATTGATAGACAAAGAATATCTAAAATTAAGCAAATTGGGAGTTGGACGTGACACAGGAACGAATTCTGAAATGTTCTCGTTTTGAAGATATTCGAAAAGTATTGTTTTGTTTGGTCATCTGGTTAAAGTTTGGGGAGTAATTCGAGCTAAGAACTTTTCACACAAACGCTAGTATTTAGTGTTTCTCCAACTATATTATCCATAACTATTGTCGATTCATGAACAGTATTATTACTTCTTCGGTATGTTCGTTCTTGTATTCATTTGTCAAGTATTTTTTTTTCATATTTAATATCATTAGTTTTGTCTTTGTTTATGCTCAATATATTTTCATTATGACATACAAAATTTTCAGTTTACAGATATTTACATTATCTAACACACCACACACCCAGAAAGAATCACATAATTATATCCTGGAAGACAAACTTACAGACCACTACTCAGTGACGAGTATATCTTCACTGTGTACGCATGCCTGTATATGGCTATATGAATGCATGACCAAGAAGGCCATTTTATTAGATCGTTGTTTCTGTCGTCTAGCTTGTCATCTGTCCGAGTCTAAATTGCCAACAGCCTGGAGAAATTAGAATTACAAAAGGAAGAACTTTGCTTCTATTTGGTTGAGTAAGATGTTATGTCACGTGACTAAACTCTCTTAATAATGTCACCCAGTGATTATGAGATCAAGTTAAAAGGGGAATGGTCGCACCCCGATCATTATGAACGAAATAACGACGCACAAGTGACCTGCCCGGGGATTTTTCTTAATTTGTCAATCGATTCCAATCGATAATTTTCAATCGACTCTTCTTATATGCAATCTTGATAATATATTATAGTGTGGTTGCTCATATTTTATTTTTATTTCAGACGTAAATATTTGATTTTTTACTTCATACTTATATTTTTCTACTCGTTTGTCATAGTTGTAAAATTGTTATTCTTTTTTCTTTTTTTTTTTTTCATAATCATATCGCCCCAAGCAAGTTAGTTTGCTACCACTGGTGCGCAGGGGCTTACATAGGAGGACAGTTATGAGAAAGAGTGACAGGTTATAGGGGGTGTCAGGAAATGGGTAAGAGAAGGATGAGAATACTGATTAGAGTGGTGTGGACGGAGAAAGGAGTATGAGAGAGAGGAAGCAAGTCAGGAGATAGGAGATTATTGACTTTACATTTAAATTCTTGGAGATTGTAGCTGTCGAGGAAGCAAGTAAACGGAAGGGAATTCCACAGGCGGGAAGTGCGAGAAAAGAAGCTGATGGAGTAGAATTTGCCTTTACATTTTATTGGTTGTACAGTAAAAGTTGCTAATCTTGTGCCTCGAGTAAATTCATACATAGAGGGCACCAGAGAGCTAAGTTCATAGCAGAAGAAGCTGTGAAAGTTTTTGTAGAAGGGAAGCCACATTGCGCTGGTGAGGAAGTGACTGTATCTGAGCTGCCAAGTCGGGATTGATCACATTAAATATTTTCCGTTGAATTTTGTCAAAGACCCCAAAGTGGATAGCAGGGGCACCCGATTAGCTATGGCAGCAGTATTTAATGCACGGGCGGATGGTAGATTTATATATGTGCAGAATGGTTTCAAACGGGAAAAACTTCTTGGCCCTTTCTTAGCAGCGGATTTAGCTATGGATTCGATATAGTCATTCCACTTTAGGTTTTTAAAGGAAATATATTAGACAGATGTTTTGTATATTAAAGCATTGATTAATACATATTAGGCATGGTACATAAGAGTTTATTCTCTGGGCTTGGTAGTGTTAAATAGTCACATACTATGGTTCAGTAGAAGAAACGAACAAGTGACGCAAAGATATGGAAGACAGGTGAATACTGATGTGAATTATTTCCCTAAGCATATAAAATGGAAAAGGAATAATCTACTTTTGTGAATTGAATAAATGGCTCGGTTCGAAATTCCAAGAAGGTTACCATGCATGAAGAAGACCGCAGTTTACTACAGCCGAAACAACAGGAGTGTAACAAGCAAAATGGAGATAATGGACATAATAGTCGAACGAAAAGGCACCCAAACCCGCCACGTCCGATTTTTTTTTTTTTTTTTTTAATCATTTCACCCCGAGCAAGGCAGAAACGCCACTGATGTGCAGGGGGTTACATAAATGTAGAAAGATTAATTAGAAAAGAGTGAGGAGTACAAGCTAGTTAGAAAGGAACAATAGAAAACTGAGAAAGCAGGTGCAATGACAGGTACATGGGCGGAGAGAAAGGGAAGGTTATACAGGGGAGGGGAGAGAGCTAGAGGCCAGTGGTTAGTAGGTGAGTATTAACTTTGCTTTTAAATTTCTGGAGGTCGTAGCCGTCAGGAAAGCAAGAATACGGGAGTGAGTTCCACAGGCGGGAAGTGCGAGAGAGGAAGCTGCAGGAGTAGAATTGTCGTCTGCGTTTGGCTAACCTGACTGTGAATGGGTGGGACCCAGTTGCCAGTCTGGTTGAACGGGTAAACACCTGTTGAGGAGGCATCAGTGACTTAAGCTCATCCGAGCAGAAGCCATGAAAGTATTTATAGAAGAGACAGAGGGAGGCCACATTTCGACGATGGGAAAGTGGCTGCAGACGAGTCGCCAGATCAGTACCTATCACATTACAGACTCTCCTTTGGAGCTTGTCAAGAACACTGAGGAGAACGGCAGGGGCACCTGACCATAAATGGCAGCAGTACTCCATGCACGGACGGATGGTTGACTTGTATATATGCAGGATGGATTCAGGTGGAAAAAACATCCTGGATCGACATAGTGACCCAATCTTCTTAGCAGTAGATTTTGCTATGGATTCAATATAGTGCTTCCATTTGAGGTCTGAGGACAGGGTAAGTCCGAGGAGGCGTAGTGTATTACTCTCCGGGAGAATCATCTGGTCCATGCTTATGGGAGGCAGAAGAGGTTGCCTGTAATGGTTGACAGACAACAGCTTGGTCTTCGAGGAATTGAAGTTGACAAGCCACTTCTTGCCCCAGTTCACCACAGAGTGTAGATCCCGCTCAAGGTCAGCAGCGAGATTATGTCTGTCCGCCACGACAGGTTTCTTACTGGAGCGGGAGTATATTGTAGTGTCATCTGCGTAGATGCCTACAAAAGAAACAATTTTCTTATCTTTCCTTTTCTTTTTACGATGACCGATACCATTCATCGAATCAGGTGTTACATTCTTATATAATATAATTATCATATTATTACATCCTTATTACAATATGATACTTAAGTGAGACCGACCATTGACCATATAATGCCTCAAATGGTAAGTGTTTTCAACTTTTACCATTTATTTATTCATTTTTCTTCTGGCGAGGATTTTCGCACGTTGGCGAATTTTTCTAAATCCCAGGGTTTCAAATATTTACGTATCGCATTTTAGAAAGAATTTATTTTTTCCAAAAACATGCGTGGTCCATTTGTCAGATTTTTATATCCAATTATAAAATGGAGCCATTTTTTTAAATTTCTAACCTTAATCTTTAGGCTTATACACATATGCTCACTAATAAAGGTTAAGCAAAATAGCTCGTTAAACATTACGTCACCCTGAGGTACCCTGAATCGGAGTCATTATCGCAACAACCTAATCGACCACACTGTTCATCCCAGCACATTCATAAATATTAGTAATAAACATATTTGTTATTGTTATTTTAACAGCAGAAAATGTTTCTCTCTCTCTCTCTCTCTCTCTCTCTCTCTCTCTCTCTCTCTCTCTCTCTCTCTCTCGTTCAAATAGACATTAGTACTTTTCTATATTTCAGCCCTATCGCTCTCAATGTTTCCAAATTAGCAATCATCACTTCCATTTCAAACTCCTTCATCGTCTGTTTTTGGCGTTTTTTTCCAGTCTTTCTCTTCCTTATCACTTACTAACTGCGATTGATATTTTGCCTCACGACAATCGCCTTAAGATTCTATTAGTAAAAGTGCAATAGAATTATCTGTTCTTGAAGTTGATTGATTGATTGATTTGTTTTTGACAATTTGTCAATCTTTTCGTGGTTTATTTAAAGTCGAAACTTTCTACATTGCAAGAATAATATTTTTTCGTAAATATTGCACTAAGAATGTTTTATAAATAACGGTGATTTTCTCAGATACAAAATCTAATATTTATCACATAGCTATGGAAGGGTGATTCCTACCTTTTCTAAGGGTATTTGTGCGTAAGTAATATGAACTTGACTAGAATTCATCGTTCATTATTTAGCGAGAAAGATGTGCAATAATATTAGTCGATGTGATAGTAAATGCTTTGGAGTGTCTTTAAACGCTAGAGTATAAGAATGGATACACAAACAATTACCTATCCATAAGGATGGCTTTTTTATATTGAGATTATTAGGGATAAACTAAATCTTCTTCTTCTTCTTCTTCTTCTTCTTCTTCTTCTTCTTCTTCTTCTTCTTTCCACATTCATTCAGAACGTAGGCGATCATAATTTTCGCATCTCCACATTGCTTGTAGCTATTAACATCCTTTCGCTTGTTACTCCTCCCAAACCCTGCTCTGCCATCCACTTGCTCAAGCTCATATGTTGCTTTTCTCTGTCTCTCTTTCCCTCTATCAGTCCTATGAGTATCAGATTCTCCAAGCCCTCCTTCCTGTGCATTTCCCAAAAACTTCAGCTGTCTTTTCGTGATGTTAAGTATCAATTTCCTTTTCATTTCTATCCTCTCCAAAACCTCATTGTTGATAACATGGTATCCTCAGCATCTTTCTTTAGAACCACATTTCAGTTGCTTCAAGTCTTTCCTTCATCTTTGATGAGATCGTCCAGCATTTGCTGCCATTTTGAAGGACAGACATCCCATAACAATCCAGTTCTTTTCTCTTTTTTTCTTTTTGTTTTCAACGAAGTTTCCCTGTCTTAGCTTTAGAAAGCATAAAAAGTCTGTCTACTTTGGGTCACTCTGGACTGGTCTCTTAAATCCAAAACCTATATTGCAAAGCCAAGGTTGGATCAAGAAAGAACATCTTAATAAAGCTGGTAAATTCGGTGTCTATGTCGGTGCAATCTGCACACGGTCCTAGCTACTCCATAGCAGAATATACCTCTCCAGTGTGGAGAAGAGCATGACATGCAAATAATATCGACCTTGCATTAAATATCTTTAGCATATCAGTCACTGGGTGTTACAAGGCAACCAAAATAGATAGCCTCTATTTGCTTAGTGGCTTTGCTAACCCTTACATTAGAAGGACAGTCCACTTCCACTTCAGAAGTTGAAGAAGAAAACTAACTCTCACTATGCACTTCACGGTTGTGAACTAATAACAAAGTGACTGAAGCCAACTTTCTACATTCAGTCAAACCACTTTGCTAACCCTTACATTAGAAGGACAGTCCACTTCCACTTCAGAAGTTGAAGAAGAAAACTAACTCTCACTATGCACTTCACGGTTGTGAACTAATAACAAAGTGACTGAAGCCAACTTTCTACATTCAGTCAAACCACTGAACAATAGATCTCTTAGCGTCTGTCCTTGGTTTTCTCTAAATTCTACAGAATCCCTCCTGTCTGGTTCCAGTGATACCTGGCTCTTCTGGTTCTGTCTGAATCGCCTGCGAACAGCTGTTGTCGTTTTAAAGGCAGCCTTCAGAAATGGAGATATTCCATCGGTGATGACCCCAACTGTCAATGTGGGCAGTCACAAAATTTGAAGCATCTTCTAGTTTGCTCTAATCTTAAAGATTCGTGCTTACTTAACGATTTTGAAACCATAACACCCCAGTCAATACTCTGTGTTCAACACTGGATGAGTAGTGTGTAGCAACTCGTTAAGAAGATCTACAATCTCCAAGAATTTAAATGTAAGGTCAATAGTCATCATTGACTCGCATCCTCGCAATAGTCTCACTGACTCGCATCCTTTCTCTCAGGCTCTTTTTTCCATCCACTCCACCCCCCATCACACCAGTTTCTCGTCATTCTATTACCCTTTTCCTGACACCCCCTGTAACCTGCTCCTCTTTCTGTTCACTTCCCCCTATGTAACCCCCTGCGTACCAGTCGCAGTAAAATTGTCTTGCTTTGGGGTGAAATTATTAAAAAATATTGCAACTGCAGAAGAACAACATAGAAGATAAGAAAAGAAATAATAAGAACCTTCAAAACCCTCAGATTTACAACAAATATAAAATCCGACCAAAAAATAGTAAATTTCTTAGATATAAAATTTGTCCTAAACAACGGAACATACAAACCATGCAGTAAACCAAGCAACAATCCAATATTCATTAATGGAAATACCAACCACCCCACTAACGTATTAAAACAAATAACATATCTATAAATACAAGAATTTCAACAAATTTTAGTAGCCTAAAATATTCAATGAAAACAAAAATAAACATATGACTCAGTCCTAAGAAACAGCAGATATTCAAACAAACACGAAAACGAAAACAATTCAAACAAAAAAAGAAACATGATTTGGCTCAATCCCCTACAATAAAAACAAAAATAGAGAAAATATCCTTCAAAATAATTGAAAAACATTTCCCTAAAAACAGCAAATTATCAAAAATTATCAACAAAAATCAATCAAAATTGATTACAGCTGCATGGATGCCATGGAGAAAAGAATAACTAAGCACCATAAAAAATACACAACAAAACCAATAACAATTTCAACAACAATAACAATAGCATCTAGCAAAATAACAGCATCAAATTTAACAGAAGAAAGGAAAACATTGCCCACTTAACAATAAATGATATACAAAGCTATCGTAACTAATAACATTGACACAAACGAAAAAAAATTACATAAGCGCTACAAAAAAAAACTTTAAAGAAAGATATTACATTCATAAAATGTCCTTCAAACAAAAGAATACACAAATTGACAACTCTGTCAAAATACATATGAAACCAAAAAGAAGACAATATTTCCACCAAAATCAAATGAAAAATTATAAAACGGGAGGCTCCATATAGTATTAACAGTAAAAGTTGTAAATTATGCATAGAGGAGAAAATAGCTATAATTAATTTTAAAATCCAAAATAAACTCTTAAACAAGAAAACTGAAATAATGTGTGAATGTAAGCATATAAATAAATACTTACCTTGCTATCTAAACATTAATTAAAAATAAACCAATAAGCAAAATAAATATATAAACTTTAAATAAATAAATGAAATAAGTATAATATAAACTTTGAAAAATTTATATTATCAAAAAAATAAGTATCGAATTTTAATTAAACTTTCAGGACTTTTTCACAAATGAATGAAATTATTTTTGAAATTTTTATTTTTTAAAAGTCTTGGTAAAAATATTTTTAATGTCTGTTACCCCATCTCCGCGTAAATTCATGAAATTTTAAGAAATTAAATTTTGTAGACAAAATTAGTTTTATTAGTTAAAAGCAGGACTCATTGGGGAATGTAAACCATCTATTATTTTTTTCAATTTTTCCCCTCTTTCCGAAAATCTGCTCCCAAAAGTAAAATAAAAAATGCAGTAAAACTTTTATATTATTATTTAATTAGAGAAGATTTTAACTGCTTTAATAAATAATATACACTAAGAACATTATAATCTGAAAAGGGTTTTTTTCGATTAATAATGAATTTTTTAAAAAATTGTTTTCATTTTTTTACTATAATAATTTATAAAGTTTCAAAAATATTTTAAATATTTCAAAGACTTTTAAACGTTAAGTTTTTAAGTTATTAAGTGAAGACTATATTTACAAATCGCAAATTGAAAAGTTTAATACAAATCATCCAGCCGTCGTATTTTTTAAATAATTTTTAATTTTTTTAGTGTATATTTGAAGTTTCTTTTTTGTATAGCAATTTCTATGTGTACATTAAAAGGCCATGTGTTTCACTGTTTCTTTTCCTAATAGGAAAGAAATTTGAAGAATTTTGTCAATTCCGGTCACCGTACACTTATCTCGCATCTATCGAGCTGTCATCACTTGTCAAATACATGGTAATGATCAGACAAATCAACAATGTGTTTAAGAAATAGTTTTATTCTAAATTTCATGCTATAAATAAATGATACTTGTGTAAATGAGATTAATTCAAAATTATATTTGCTAACTTTTAAAAAATAATGTATCACAGATGTAGATTTTATTTTTTTGTTTACAAATGTGTCAATTGCTCAAAAATGACAAAAAAATTGAAAAGTCTTTTAAAATCTCAAAATGTTATTCATTTCTGTTGAAATGCAATTTCTGTTTGAAATACACCAGAGAATTTTGCTTACTGGAAATAGTAAATTTAATCATTTTCAAAAAAATACTGTGTCCCACACGCTTTTTTCAAAAGTGGTTGCACCTTTGCTTTTTACTGCCTTTGTATTGTTCTCTCTTTTTATCATTTTTCAAACTTTTTGTCTTTTCCCAATTTCTAATGTTTTTTCTTTATTCGCTGGTAATCTTTTTATCAAAAATTGTTATACTGCCTTAATAGGCACACCAAAGGAAATTTTTGTGCAAACTTTGTATTTGTATATTTTTTCGTAATTTTGTAAAATTTGCTTTCCTTTTAAAATCTTACGTGGTGGTTGTTTTGTTTTATAATTTTTTTATTATGTCTTACTATTTCTGCTAAGTTTTTGTGTTTGACACAAGAACTTAGATTCGGTAGGATTACTTTTTTTATAAATATAAGGATTTTATTTTTCAACGGGTATTTATAAACAGAAATAGAAAATATCGTTAGGTTTTCATCATTCTTAAAAATAAAAAAAAGTTTTTTCTTTTGTTTTCATTTTTATCGTCTTTTTACTGATATATTTTATTTATATCTGAATTTTTACACGTATACACATTTTCATCTGAATTTGTACACGTATACACACATACATACATACATATACACATATACATATATATGCTTACATGTATAAATCCACAGTTCAATGATAAAAAATCTTTTATTTTTCATAACAAATATTTATGGAAAAAAATAAATAGATAAATAATCCTGTCTGTTATCATAAAGACCGTTGTGTATTTATTTGTATATATATTTCTCTCCTGTCACGCTCATGGGGAGAGAGGCGCTAACGAGGCAGCGTCGGCTCATTTCATTCTCTTTACTACCAGTTATTAAACTTTACTACCAGTTATGAAAGCTCTTGCTGCGTGTTTCCTCTTATTTTATTTTTGCAATAATTGTATCGTCGAGTAAAGAAGAATATATATTTCTCTCTCTTATAATAAAAACCGTTGTGCGCACACACACACACGTGTGTGTGTGTGTGTGTGTGTGTGTGTGTGTGTGTGTGTGTGTGTGTGTGTGTGTGTGTGTGTCTCCTGTCACGCTCAAGGGATTATTTTTGTTTCTTTTTTTTTCTTATGTCTTAATGTAAAATACTCAATAGTAGATACTTCAATATATATGTTGGCGTCATTTTAGACGGCATATCGATATAAATATTTTGCTATAATTTTTTTTTACTGCACGGGCCCACTCGTATAATAATTAATTAATTAATTAATTAAAATACATCAGAAAATCTAAGTTAATCCGGATCAACCTATTTGAGCAGATATTTATTTTTATGTTTGCATGTGGTCATCGATTCAATTTTGTTTAATAAATTAGGGTTATTTAGGTGTTTTAAGATAACAAGTTATAAAACTTGGTTTTCCCCGAAAATAAAATCTACAAATAATCACCCTTGACCCAGAGACACAAAACATATGACCTCTAGCCTAAAATATCTTACCTATTAATATTAATTTAACTCTTAATATTTTACTTTCCAAGTTCATGTTTAAGTTTTACCCCAAATCAAATTAAATTATACAATTAAGAAATTAAAAAAAACGTCCCAGTAAAGTGACATATAACTACCATAAACAACGGGGAGAACCATAAATTCAAAATCCCAGAACAATCAGTTCATAATAAGCACGTGATGATTGCATAGTGCACAAAACTCTGAATCGTTCTATAGACGTATGATAATATGTATATCTATTAGTGTATATACTTTATAGTTTTGTTATATTACATCGAACATTGGTTTATTAATACTAGAAATATATTTATATATAAAAGTGTACATCCATATGTATATTTATTGATATCAACACACACATATGTGTGTGTTGATATCAATAAATATACATGTGTGTGTGTGTGTGTGTGTGTGTGTGTGTGTGTGTGTGTGTGTGTGTGTGATAGGAAATATCCGAACAAATTATTTAAGATGTAATATGGGAAAACCAATTGTCAGTTTAAACCATTTTTAATAACTGTAAAAATTTCCAAACAATCTTTAACCATTTTAAGTAACAGAGTTATCACGGTAACAATCCCCCCACCCCAGCTGTTTTGATCATGGCTGTTAAAAGCCAAGTTTCAACAAGGAAATAAAAAAAAATAATGGAGTACTTTGCCATGCTTTAATGGTTGGAAAGTGTAGGGATCCTTCTACTTTGGTTTTTGTTAAACGTTAAATTCAGAGTGTCGGGAGTCGATAAAATAAGATAAAATATTGTTTTGGGACTGCTCGTAACTCGACCGTTAAGAATAACCCCATGACTCCAATGGAAATAATAAAATCTAGTAGGAAAAGATAAACTAGTATTACGCATATATGAAAGATAAACCTGTAAATACCTCGTCGATTAATCTCTGAAAATGTCTGAGCAGCATTATGTAACTCAAAAGGCATTTTCACAAACTCGTATAATCCGAACGGCGTCGTCAGAGAAGTTTTGTGGGTGTCCATCTCAGCAACTGGTACTTGGTAAGGCGCCTTCACCAGGTCTAGCTTCGAGAAAATGCGAGTGCTTTGGATAACCATTGCAAAATCGTATATGTGTGGGATCGGGTATCTGTCAGGGATGCTGTTGTAGAGCATGTGCAATGGTGATGACCATGCATTTTGGATGGGCGTATGATTCCCAACTGTAGCATTTACTGGAACTCTGCCTTTGTTATTTCATATTTGTCAGGATTTAATTGTATCAGCGTAGAGTCTACCGGTTGTTCTGTTGTTTTTATGTAGTGTTTAGCATTGTGTTTAACTATGTCCGCGTTTTTAAAAGGTTGAGTAATTTCTGTGTATCTTTGTATTAATTCTTTAATACCGTTATCTTTTGGTAAGGAAGTACTAATTTCAGTTGATTGGTATTGGGAGCAAATTCCTCTCACAGAAAGTTTTGTCAGATTGTCAACAAGGTAATGAGTGATCATGCAGACCGCTAAATTGAACCTAGATAGAAAGTGTGCATCTAATTTTGGTGTGGTAACGTTAACTTGGATGAAAAGCTACGGGTCGATGATTACTGCTTTCTTGCCAAAAGTATCAATTTTCGTACCTTTAGCAGCTTGAAGTTTGTAAACTCCTGGTTTTTAATTTTGTTTTGTATCCGGTGGTAAAACACGCACCTTGGCTCCGGTGTTTATAAAAATATATATATATATGTGTGTGTGATTTCTATCCCAGATATAAAACAGACGGTTCTTTTGTGAGAGTCCAGCAACTGTCGTCGTCTCTACTGGCTAGAATTCAAGTTTTCCGGTGCTTTGTTTACAAAGGCACAAGGTTTCAATCAGCGTCTTGCTTCAGTCCCACATTTATGATAGTAGCAGCTGAATCTCCGTCTTATTCTTTCATTGCTGAAACTCTTGTTCTTACTCATTCGTCTGTATTCAGGTCTGTTTAGCTAAACTTGCAACCGATGCATGCAGTTACTGAAATTGCTCGGTTTGTTGTTGGTTCGTGAGTTGTGGTGCCAATGCGTTCACCTCTCTGTCTCTGAAACCCACGTCAGCAGAATCCGCAAATTCCTCCAATTCCGCTTCCTCTGACGTGGATGCTAAAATTTGTGTCATTGTTTTGGGTCGTTTATCAAATGACAATCTATTTAGAATATTTTCTACTATAACATTGGTTCCTAACAGAGTTTTCATATGTCTCAATAACTGGGAAAGAGTCCGGTCACCTATCTCTACTCGGGTAAACAAGTCGCGCTATAGGGAGTGTCGGCTATGTTTGTGAAAAGGCCTTGTGTCAAACATAACCGAGCCAGCCACATTTGAAGGAATCAGAAGGTTGAACAAAAGAAAAAATGGGTCTCGTTTGTATTATTAAGTGTAAATTTATTTAACGAGAAGAATGACGTCAACTTGTTTTGAAATAGCATTTATGTTTGAAAGGTCTACATAAAGTGTCTCTTTTGATTGTGTGCTTAAGAGTTCAGTTTTCGTAAAGTCAAACGAAATTTGTGAATAAAAGATGTCTGGTGTCGCTGTGTGTGCATAATTGTAGTAGGTGAAAGTTCGTCCTATGTGTGTATAATTGTAGTAGATGAAAGTTCGTCCTAAGTGAAAAGTGGAAAGGATGTCATTTTTACTCTTTCTTTTTTGTTGCTTATAAGTAAATGGGGAAAGTTTAGTGCTGTGTGAAAGAGAGGGTAAGAGAGTGTGAAAAGGGCATGTCATCTGGATAAGACGTCCGATTGACGACCTCTGAAGAGAAAAGGAAAAACATGCGTATTTATGTGATTGTTAAAAATACGATCAGATCAACTTTTAATATTTTTCCTTGCTCCTGATTGGCCAATAAATAAGTGGTTGCATTTTGTTTGTTTTTGCAGTTGTCAGCAGATGGTAAAATTTTTTCTTATGAAAACAGTTTTTCTATTAGTGAATGTATAAATATATATGCTTTTTTATTGGCTCATGAAAAGGTATAGGTGTGTTAGCCCGAATTTTCTGTGCAATCAAATTTTACGAAATCCTACAGTGTAACATCTTTTCGTTTGAAATTCCGCTTCGTTTAATAATCGCTGTTTTCAGTTTATCGTAGGAACTTTTTTTCTGGCATCGTCTCTTCTGCGACTTCTACAGGTAGTTTTGCCACTACTAAATACCAATGCCTGGCTCTTTGCGAAACAATTTTCTTCGCGTCGAATATGATCTGCATTTGAGTAAATCATGACTTCATATGGTTCGGCTTATATGCAGGTAAATTCAGAGTGACTGTTGTCAGTTAAACTTCCGTAACTATTTGTGTTTTGTTCCATTTTTTAAGGTACGTATATGTGTGTTCAGTTTGTCAACTTTTAGCGGTATTTATCTAAATTATGATAACTAATAAAACATTAAACAACCTTTCTGAATTGTATTCTATGGTCTTGTATTATACTGTTTAATTAGTGTGTTTTAAGATGTAATCACTTTATTGCGTGTTATTGTTAATGTTTTGTAAATATTTGCTGTTGGAGTGTTTTAATTTTTATGTAGCTATTATACTATATATTTTAGTGGACAAGATAAAAGTGTGTTTCACTAAATCAATTACGACGGTGAAGTGAGTTCGATCCTCACTATATGCCCCATGTGTATGGCCTTGTGTCACATCTAAGCTAGGCTTAGTAAATTACTATATGTGAAGGAGTATATTTGAGTAGATATTTTTCATTTGTGCTGAGTTAGTTGAACACTAACGAAAGTTTTTTGCTTAATTTTTATATAATCTTTCCACGGTTTTTACAGAGGAGTTCTGCCATACCTGCAAAAATTGCCTTGTATCAAACATAACCAAACTTCTACATTTAATAAATCAGAAGTTTGAACAAGCATCAAAGAATAACAAAGGTCTAATAAATCTAAGATGTATTAATCAAAATATAACATCAACTTTGTTATTTATGAGAATTTTATTTAAGTGTGAAAATTTCTTTTTTGTTGGATTAAAGAGTAAATGTTTTTGAAGAAAAGTCTAGTTGATGATTTTAATGCGTGCACGATAGTACTAAACATTTGTATATTGATTCTTTGTTTCTCTCTTTCTTTATATGCCAGGCAGTTGTGAGGAAGAAGAAAAGTCAAAGCGAAGGAGAGCGTAAGATAGTGATATTTGTGTTGTCTGGTTTTTGTATGCCTATACTGATGATTGTAACTTTTTAATTTCTTTACCTTCCGTTGCATGAAGAGAAAAGAGAAGGTGAGAAGGTAAGGCATTGCAGGTCACCCGGACGCCTTCCGAGGGAACGGCCAGTCGACCTCTAAAAAGAAAAGACAAAATCACGCGCATTTATGCATTTTGACGACTAAGAATGAGATCAACTTTGAATATTTTTCTGTCTTTTAGCTGGTCAATAAGATGCTGTATCTATTTGGCCCTAAATTACATCCGCATATTTAAAAAACATGTAAGCCAATTATTTAAAAAAAAAAAGTGATTTTCTATTGGCTAATTCGTAAATATAAGTATTCTTTACACTGGCTTCTCTGTGTGTGTGTTTGTGTGTGTGTGTGTGTGTGTGTGTGCGCGCGCGCGCTCTAGTAGTTTTTTAAAGTGACATTTGTCGGGTCTTCGTGCATAAGTTTTTGGCATAGCTCAACATCCACGGAAAGAAATTATGAAATAGTACTATTTATATAATCAAGTAACTAAAGAATGGTAGACCTCGAGTAAACATTAAATCAATTACTGAATTGATATTTTATTGTTTTCGTTTGCCAGGGAAATTAAATAAAATTCAGAAAAATCCAAAACCAAATATGGCAAAAATAGAGAAGGAATTTTAATAGACCCACTAATTTGCCGTAAATGATAATATGTATGAATCTTACAACCCAAAAGTAATATTTAAATAAACAAACAAATATAACTGCTTTCCATTCAGTTCAACGACCACAAGAAAATGAAATCCAGATAATACATATTGCTCAATCAAACTTTTCAAGGGAGAGCATTAGGATATATAATAGAGTTATTTCCCTTGTACCATGCTTACTCAACACTACATATCGCTTTACTGTTGTTGACTTAATTTTAAATGAATTATTCTGCCGTTGTCTTTAAAGACCCGGGATTTTTAACTGATATGTTCAAATATATTTAGAGGATAGTAATTTTGAAAATAGTAGTAAACTACTATTTTCAGTAGTATTCATAAAAGCAACAAATTGTTATCATTCCTCAAAAGTCAAAATTTTGTTTTTTTTTGTAGCAACAAAAACTAAGTTTAAGGTTATTATTATTAATCAACAACTTCTGGCTAGCTAAAGTAAAAACGTTTTACTTCCACAGACAAAACTGAAACAAGCAATTTAAATAATTTAAATGATTTCTTTAGATCAGGGGGCGGCAAAGTGATTGATATCGACCCCTGGAGGTCGATGGGGATATCCAAGGGATCGATAATTGTCTAGGGGTCGAAAGGGGGTCGATAGACTCCTCAAACAATTTTTCAATTATAAAAGTATTCATAAAAAAGGATCGCCTTCACTTTAGATTTTGTAATCGCTCGCAGTATATTTATTTCTCCATTTAGGCCTACATGTATGATGGTGTCTGTTCACAGTGGCATCAATCCTCCTCGTTGTCATATGTAGGGACCCCAATTTTCAGCGATCACGGAATCGCGAAATTGTTGATTTGAAACGGAATCCGGTTTTTGTTTTTTTGTTTTTTTATGTACTCATTTTCCATCTTAAATTAATCATTTCCTTTTTTTTCTTTTTCTTTTTTTTTTTTTATATACTTAAAAACTGTCTCTTATGTTTTTGTAAATATTCTTATAAATAAATAAAACATGACCTTGTTATTTCTTTTAATTTTATTCATTATATTTCTAATTATTTTTCCGTTTAAGACCTAAAAGAATTTTAAAATTCAGTTTCTGTACTCATACAAAAAATTCCTAGATTATTAAAAAAAAAAACGTTTCAAAGTCAGTTAGAACCTCTCCCCCCACCCCCAATACACTGTCTTTGTCTCACTGATTAAGCGGAAGTCTACAATAGGTTTAACTTAAAAAGAATAAAAGAAGGAAAAAGAGCAAGATCAAAGAGATACATTTTTAACAATCTGTTTCTTTGGTTTCATTTTATAACTTGTTATTTTTATGAAATGCTACATTTCTCTTTTACAATTTAGAAATATAGAAAAAGTTTGTTTTTTGTTTTTTCTTTCAACATCAGACTACACTACAGTCTAAAATTGACACAGGCACATTGCAATTTTCTCTTGATTTTTTTTTTTTTCATTAAAATGGCTGAATCAAATCTACCCTCAATTCAAAAATTTTATCTGCTTCTCCAAAAAGAAACTAACAAAGTGTTGCCGGTCTTCAGTGAATACGCGAGCCACCGAGAAAACACACTTTGAATCAATCAATGCGTTTACTTGCTCAGTCTGGCTGCTTCTCCCTAATCATTAGCCAATCAAAAAGCGTGACGCACGCGAAGTCTACACGTGATAGTAAGTAAAAATGTCGACAGTATTCGCAAAAAAATTTGGATTTATACCATCATTTACTAATGAAACAGTGCCTTTCTGCGTTTTATGTCAGAAAACTTTTAGTAATGATGCTATGAAGCCTGCAAATATGAAAGATCACCTTGAAAGAATTCACTGTGACAAGAAGAACAAGGATCTTGATTTTTTTAAGGAGTTGAAAGAGAAGATCACAAAACGACCAACTTTAAAGAGATTTATTAAAGCACCTGTCACTGTTGGTTATGATGGACTGAAAGCATCTTACAATATTTCTCACAACATAGCAATGGCACCTTCTATAAAGTCCCAGGCTTTGAGACCACCCCCGGTGTTTCGTATAAGAGTCAGCACTCCGGGGGCTTTCGGAAAGTTTTTGGGGTCCTCCACCGACATGCTATCCACAACGTTGAGTTTAAAAAGTGGTCTCAGAAGGGCCCTTTTCTGGGCAGAAAGGTCCCTTTCCAGGACACATCTGTCTATCTTATACACTTCTGTGTGTCTATAAATGTTTTTCCTTTTTTTTTCCTTCTCGGGGGAGGGTTGAATAGTTTCAGGGGAGGGGGAAGGTGTTTCAGGTTGGGAGGTTGGTGTTTCTGGTCTGGAAAAGTGTGTGTGTTAGAGAGACGAAACATGTGTGCCTGGGGAGGCAGATTGCTTGTGCTAAGGGGAGAAGTCAGGGTGATGCGGGAGCAGATTGGGTCTTGGCTGTTACCATGACCCGTTCCGCCCTGCCACGCTCTAAAAACTCCTTTTTCTCATTTTTTTTTTTTTTTTTGGACGCATTCTTCTTCCTCCACCCGTCCCCTTTTCAGGGATGCAGAGCGCGGTGAAGACATTTCTGCAATCTCCATATTTTGCTGCTCTTGATGTACCTGTTGTTGTTTTGCCTATTTATGAGGCTTCTTCTTACTGGGTGACTCAGGATGAGAAGTGGGAGAAGCCATCTTCTTCCACTTTCTTACAACTTCCATCCATTCTGTGGACGCTGGTGCTTGGTCGTACTTTTTTTTCCGGTGGTATGTTAGTTTTGACCACCGCGGTGTTGCCCCCCCCCCCACCTCACAAAAACAAAAATTTCACAAAACAGTCCAGAAATCAAAGAGACAAGTACCAAAGACAAACAAAACACTGTAAAGAAAACGACGTACTCACGAGTAACAAAGTTTCACGTAAAAATTTAAGCGCAACTTTTCGTACCAACAGAATGGCATTTGTGGATGCACTAATGATAGGTCCAAAATGTGCCTTATATACAATTTGAGAATTCAAAATAGGCTCCAGATGGGCTTATCGAAATCTGGCGCCAAACTCAGTTTTAACCAATCAGATTGCAAAGAATACAATCTGAGACTGTGATTGATTAGTCTTGTTATGGTTTATAAAATGGCGAGTGTTCTAAAAATAGAAAAAGATAGACACACTGACGCCAAGAATTCAAAATCGGGTGTCAAAATAAGGAACCGTAGTAGTAAAGGACAGTAGTTTTGGGTAGAAGATCTGAAAAAGGGAAGAGGCTAGTCAGTTGACCACTAGAGTCCAAAAGGGATAGGCTCGTTTACTACTAGCATCCCACAGTGAAGAGAATTTAGCTAGTCTGCTCCTGTATCCACACAAAATTTAAAGGTTGTAACTTGATGTAAAAACCTAAAGTTTTATACCAAAAATAAACATCATTAATTCTAGTTTGTGTTATCTCCTAATTATACCAAAACGAAGCAACACAACAGTCTCGTTATAAATTGGATTATTCCAATATGTGTTGACCTGAAACTGAGGTGGATAGCTTATGCTATTCCTCCTACAACACTTTAATACCTTCACATTTATTCACTACTATATTTGATGAAAGCGTATAGAATGGGTACTTCCACTAATTCGCTGAAAAAAATAACTTAGTATGGAAAAAAAAAAAAAAAAGGGCCCTAAACTTAAGAAAAACGAGGTTTTTCCATCAAAATGTTTAGTATTAAGAGGAAAGATCAAAGTATTTTTTAAAAGTTTTTAATTCTTTCTAACACGTTCATAATTTTGGTAAAAAATGATGTTTTGAGTTTCGTCAGCGGGTAACCAGATGATTAACAGAGTAACCTTTTTTTCGGTGGAAAAACATTAAATTAGAAATTATTACAAAAATAAAATATTTGTCGGATTTTGACGAAGCTTTCCGGGCTTATTCACAAATGAAATTATTTTTGAAATTATTTGTTTTAGAAAATCTTGGTAATATATAATATTACCAAGATTGAATAAAAACCAAACATCCCTTTCTGCCAATTTCTGGAAGTTAAAGGATACAAACAAGACACCCAAAGTAAAATGGAAAATTCTGGAAAGACAAGAATCTGTAAATCGTTCTACAACATCTGTTCTTTGTGCCTGTGTGAAAAGCTGCAGATTTTAAGGTTCCCTAAAAATGGGCAAATATTGAACCATAGAGATGAATTGACCGTTTTATGTAAACATCGAAAATATTTTTTGTTAAAATTTTATTAATCATATATTTTAATATACAATAATTATTTAATCCTAATTCTAACAAACCTTTCAGCCCCTTTAATCATGAAGTTGTTTAAAAAAAAAATCCAAGCTGCTGTTAAAAATTGTTATCCAATGTAAGTATTGTATGGTCCCACTATGTACCTTACTCAGACAATTAATTACAATGTTTCATTTATAACATACTCCTACATAATTTTAAAAAAAAAAAAATGAAAATTATTTTACTAAAATAAATGACCCCCACAATACTTAATTGTTGTTCTTAATAAAATACACCTAAATATACCATAATTATCTAATCCTAACCTAAACATTGTAGCCCCTTTCCTCATGAGATAATAGTAGTAAAAAGAAAGAAAATATTAATGTTCAAACCTAAAATCCAACCTGCCCATTAAAAATCATTGTCTACCCATATAAAAAAAAATCTATGGCCCCACTATGTATTTTATCCAGACAAAATTCAAAAGTTACATCTCTAGACACGGGCCATCCTGTTTCCTTTCACAAACCAAATGTTAAAACTTCATGGTTATATAATTCTCAATTTTGATTGAACAATATTGACACACCTAAAGCATTTTCTTCAACTACCACTCCCTAATTTGCTAAATAACCTTGAACTCATATATTTTCAAAATAAATCGTTTCACCATTTATTTTAACATATCACCTGAAGAACAGTAATGTTTTGAAAAATGAAAATTTTTATGCAATGATATAATGCTTTTATAAACCATTGTAATAAAATTACAATATTAAGCTCTACTTTGTACTGAGCACTCTTTATAAGAGTAAATGCTTGAACAGTGGGTTTTAATCTACATGTTCTTTCACTTTCCTATATATATATATATATATATATATATATATATATATATATAAAAACTTATTTATAAATGGAACTTTGTATGTATAGACTCCGAAACGGCTGAACCAATTTTCTTGAAAATTTACAGTTGTACTATAAGCGTCTGCGAGTGTCCTTAGCTAGGTTTTGTGTCAAGGTACCCCCAATAAATATCGAAAATTGATAATAAAAATTAAAAAAAAAAAAATCGGGTTATCATTGCTAAATCCGCTGCTATGAAAGTCGGTTCTCTGTGTAGGGCCCGGAAGTTTTTTCCGTCTAAATCTATCCTGCACATTTACAAATCTACCATCCGCCCGTGCATTGAATACTGCTGCCATATCTGGTCGGGTGCCCCTGCTGTTCTCCTCGGGCTTCTCGATAAGGTTCAGAGGAGGGTCTGTAATGTGATAGATACCGACTTGGCAGACCGCCTGCAGTCTCTCTCCCACCGGCGAGACGTGGCTTCGCTGTGTCTCTTCTATAAATACTTTCACGGCTTCTGCTCCGATGAACTTAGATCACTGGTGCCCCCTAAATACGAATTTGCACGAGATACTAGATTAGCAACTAGATCCCACCCTTTTACAGTGAAATCGATAAAATGCAGCCGTAACTTCTACTCCAACAGTTTCTTTCCTCGCACTTCCCGACTGTGGAATTCTCTTCCAAACGATTGCTTCCCCGACGGCTACAATCTTCAGGAGTTTAAATGTAAGGTCAATAGACACCTCCTAACACACTAACCTGCTCCCATTCTATCAAACACTCTTCCCATCTGCCCGACACTCATCCTCGCTATCCTTACTCATCTATTACCTTTCTCCTGACATTCCCTATGTCTATCCACTCCTTCTCTTTACCTTCCCCTATGTAGCCCCATGCGCAATAGTGGCAGTGGAATGCCTTGCTTGGGGTGAGATGATTAAAAAAAAAAAAAAAAAAAAAAAAAAAAAAAAAAAAAGAAGGAGTGGTCCGATTTTAATCAAATTTGATAACACGCATAGATAAAGACATAAGAAAAGATATTCAGAAGTTTCAAGGTTGCAGTTCTTACAATAGTGCAGAAAATTGATTATATATATATATATATATATATATATATATATAAAGCAAGATGTTTGTGTGTGTGTGTGTGTGTGTGTGTGTGTGTGTGTTTATTTACCTGCATGTCTTTTTTCAGCCCTTTTATTTTTTTTATTTTAATTTTTGCTTCAGGTTTGGCTCTAAGTAGGTATAATTGTAGTTCTTAGTCTCAGCCATGATACCATTTACTCAGAGGACTTATTTAGCCTTCAAAATTCAGTTTACGATGTAAAAAACTGATTTGATATTGATACCATGAAATCAAAATTTGACTTACATCCATTCATTTTTCTTTCAGTCTACGGTTTCGATTTAACTGGAAACAACTATTGCTTTTTAGTCTTTCGTGCCAACATCCAAAGAGTCTGAGCTCCAGGAACATGGATTAGTTTTAAAGCTTTCATTACACTCAAGCAACGCTAGTGTGTGTGTGTGTGTGTGTATATATATATACACACACACACACACACAGAGTAGCGAGCATAAAGATCAGAATGATGTTAAGAAAATGTTTAAATGTGAAATTTACATTTTATTTTAAAGCTTCATAGAACATTTTATCAAGGAAAAATAAGGATAGAAAAGGTAAATTATATAATTCCAAAATATAAAGCTCAAACTTATTTTGATAAAGTTTAATAAAGTTTTAAGAATAATTATATAACATTTGGAAAAAAAAAAAAATAGATGATCAAAAACAGAAGGATTAAATAAATCAATAAAATTTAAAAATAATTTTGTATTATTGAAAATTTTTTAGGGTAAGAATATGAAATTGGGTATTTTAGTAAATTATACCAGCTCTTTACTGGCTCATGCATTGTAAACATGGCAAAAATATCTGTGACATCATTGGAATCAATATAATTTGTTTGAAATACACCATAATAGTTTGCTTACTAGAAACAACAAATTTAATCATTCAGCTTTCAATTAAAGCTAAAATAAGTTTTAAGAAAACTTTATTTTTAAAAACTTGATCTAAAAGTTCGGTATCAAAAATGATGGAGGTACCTAGTATAGTACAAAAAATATATTAAAATAAGGTTGAAAAAGATATATTTTTAAACAAATTCTTGATTATGACACTGGTGGTCTTCCGTATTTCTCTTTGCTTTATTTTTACATTTTGTGCATTTTTTAGGAGAGTGGGGTACGCATTACTTTTAGAAAATCCAGTTAATTAATCCTTAAATTTACAAATAAACTTCAAAACACATCTACTAGAGCAAATATTGGATTTTATTGAGATTTTTAAATTTTTGTTTACAATGGTGATTCAAGAAATAAAACACACCAATGTTTTAAAAATGCCTAAAAAGTCTATTATATACAGAAGTTATTTTTTCTCTTAAATTAGATTAGAATAAGGTTATTTTTCAAATAGAACCGAAATTTATGTTCAATGAAGGCACCTAAATTATTTAAAAATGCATTTTATGGAGATATTTTCTTTTTTAGAAAGTCCATGGTGGTACCGAGTCAGAGTTTAAATCTAGGTTTTATTTTACAGTTAATAGATTGTAGTAACTGTTACAGTAGTGTATGATTAAAGGTTGTCCACCCCACCATTTGCAATTTGAAGCACTATATGTATTCTTTCTTTGTGCCATGTCCTTTCAGGACATAAGTGATCATGGACATCCCTTACCCTTCAGTCCACTCCCAGACACCACTTAACATTTCTGGGACATGTAATGAAGGCTGGTTTGGAGAATCTAATATGCACAGGACAGAGAAGCAACGTGAAACATAGTTGATGGGCTTAGAAAAACCAATATAAAAATCAGTTTATATTATACAGAATTAATACAAATGTAAGTATTAATAGTTGCAGTAGTATTGTCATATGACTCTACTATGCCTAATAATGCATCAGAGTAAAGGGAAACAACTATGTTAATATATCTAGAGTTTCCTCCCTTTAAATGTGTTTTTGTTTTTTGTAGTGGACATTGAACGTAAAGGCTCTAGATTTGGGACTCGAAATTTCAACATAGAAAAACTTGTGACAGCCGTAATTGTAATCGATACAGGAAAAGTTTTTACTTGTTGCAGCTCTTGTATCTTATATAATCGATATAAGTTTGATGTGACTATTTTAAAATTTTTATAATATAGTGTATTAGTTTTAAAATAGATACCTCCAGTCCAAAGGTGCATTGAAAAATTATACATGAAAAATGCTTCAAACATAAGTTTTATTAAAATCTTTTTTGATTAAGTGGGAATACTACAGGATTCTTTTTATTTAATTTTTTTTTTTAAAGATTTATTTATTTGATTACCCACTAAGTAATTATGTAAGATCAGTGGGTAATCAAATTAAATAACACCTTTTGTGCTCAAAGTAGTGTATATAAAAAAAAAAAAAAAATTCAGATTTTAATGAAACTTAAGGATTTATTCACAAAAATATATAAATTGAAAAAAAAAATTTTTTTTTTTTTTACTGTTTTTACATATGTTACATATTAAAAAAAGAATGTTGCCATTATTTTTTTTATACCAGTTATATTTAGATGAGCAATATCATGCACATTTCAGTTTAAGACTGACAAACTTTTTGTGGTTTCATGATTTATTATGCATATAAAGTGCAACATGAATTTTTAATAAATCCTAAACATAAGCTGCCATAGAAACATTTGAGTAATGCAATACCTCACTGAAATAACTTGTGCATTTGGGGGGGGGGGGGGGTATTTTATTATAAGTAAAATCCCTTACTGAATTTTGGGTAATATCTCATCTAGCATAGAGTTTATTTCAGTTAGGTGAGAAATAGAATTAAATGAAACAAAGAGCACATAATGGTTAAAATACTTTTAAGTCAGGAATTAAAACCTTGACAATTCCAGATACTATTCATTTAATTTTCTAATTAAATATGCTTTACATGTTTCAAAAGTCCAGAGTATGTTAATAAAAATAAGAATTACCTACCTTTGCTATCTAGTCTTTATATCAATTCTTAATTCCTATTCAAACTAGCTACTGATTAAAGATCCAGTTATTGAGAAAATCCATACCAGTAACTATTACACTAATGAAATTACAGCATAAGTTAATTTATATTCACACCTTCTGCACAAAGTTTATATTCTTTTGAAAAATTGATCAATCTCATTTTACACATGAATTCTAAGTCATTTTTCCTCTAAGGACATTTTTTTTTCTAGAGCCTGATAATATAATTTGACCCTTAAAAGGAAAACAAAGCTGTATCAGCATTAAAAGAAAAAAAAAATTGAATTTCCACATAAGGAAATATGTAATCACACATTTTAAAAATAATTGATAACAAAAAGCTTTCTAAAAAATTTTATCTCCTTTATTTACATAAGATTTGATAAAATTTAAAAAATTATTCATCGTTTTGATGGAATATTAAAAATCCATCAATCTGTACACAAGAATGTTTTGAAGCAACAAGAATTGGAACTCATTTTTCACTGGTAACTGCATCCAGAAAACATCTTGAAAGTTTTCTTTTAAAGAGAAAAAAAAAGTTGACAAAATTGCCCCCACTCCCAGAATGAAATAAGTAGAGAGGTAGAATCAAATTAAGTTTCTCATATTACATTATCAAGAGACTAGGGGTAAAAAGAAAAATACATATACAGGTGAATACTTCATAACTTCACAGTAGTTTTGTAGTCAAATTGGGCATTCAAACTGGATACAGAAATCCCTCAGAAAATTGCAATGGTCCCAATAAACTTTCCTATAAAGAACTTCCCTAAAGGGGTGGGAGGGGATCATAAATCATACCTACATTTGCCTACAAAATGCACAGATTATAAAAATGAATAAATCATTTTGTACTGGATTGTTACAAAGAAAAAAGTGACTTTCTATAACAATTTTGATTGAAAGAACTATTCATGGATAAAGCTAGAAAGTTTGAAAGATTTTTTTCTACACATGCTTGTAACAAAAAAAAAAAAAAAAAAAAAAAAACCTGATGTATCCGAAGAGTGATCCACATATGATCAGAAACAATGCTGTCTAATGCAAAGATGTTAGTGACTGTCAGCATTGTTGAAATGTAGCAATGCTCTCCAGTTAAAACACAAATGTTTGCCACTTATTAGCCAAATAAGCACAGAATACCTTGGACGGAATCAAGAAAATTAGAGTGCTATTTTGGCAGCTCTACATAGACACCAAAAGTTGAAAGGAGGTCATTGAGAGCCATGGAGACAGGACACTGCCAATTCAGTCTATATGTGGGGAATGTTTGTTTACAAATATCAAATTACCAGTCATTCCAATAAAGAAAATGGATGAAATTAATGAACATCTACAAGATGAAATAAATAACATGAAAACTGTATTATTCCAGGTTACTCTCTTTCAGGATAAATGTATATAGCAACTTTTCAGTCATTCAGCGATATGTATAGTACTTATTAGATATGACTCATTAAACCAATTATTTGTACTCTTCTCATGAAGTTACTTAACAAAATTTCATTTTGAAAATGATAATTTTTAATTTTCAAATAAAACTGAACACATGTTAAGAGTAACCAAACTTTAGGAAAATGTTCCAATTGTATTTTGAAGTGCAACTAATCATTCTGTCAATTATTTTGTTGCATCGATTACACAGCTGAGAATGAAAAAAAAATCCAACCCAATTTCACTCACTAAAATTACGTAGATACTACTTTAAATAGCTCTAAGAGAAATATTTTATACTGTTAGTTATTCTAAATGCTTTTTATTCTTTGACAATTTCATAGAGTGGAAATTATTTATTCTTGCCAAAAGAAATAATTTTTAAGATAAATGTTTATTAATACTAGTACCACTGTAGAAATGGTTATTAGAATATCATACCAAAATTATTAAATTTCAAGATCTGATGTATTTATGTTAAATCCAATTCAAAATGCATTAATATCATTAATAATATGTGGCATAATTTCCTCTAGTCATGAAAGGATTGCTTACATTTACAGAGATGCCCCTATCCAAATGGATGATTAAACTAGAAATAATTGTCAACTGTGTTTTATTTGTAATGTAATAAAGTGTCAAATTTTTAATGAAAAATTTTATTTTTACAAAAGATATTTTAAAAACTACTATAAAATAGGCGAGGAAAAGTTCAAATGAACTCTGAATGAATTCTTATAATGAAGATTTATATATTATAAAAGTTATTAATTCAAAAATCCAAAACTGTTTATAGCTTTAATTTTAATAGGGATAAACCTTTTATTAAAACTTTGCTAACTATACAATTTGGTGTTGCTATAAAGAATCTTTTGGAAGCTGGACTAAAGTTCAGGTGATAAAGAGTTACTTTCTTGGTCACTATTCCTTCATGTGATGAGAGAGTATGTTACATTCCAATGCAACTATTGCTCTCAACTAGCGTTTTCCCCATTTACACAAACCTTTCATTCAGCATTAGAACAATATCAGATACAATTTCATCACATTCAACCCAATGTGTGGTGATTATGAATTTCTGGCAAGAATACTGGAAGCACGCAGAATCATCACAACCATTCTGGAACAAAATTAATCAACCACAGATGAATGTTCTGCAGTTTACAAATTAGGAGAGTAATTGCAATACATTTTGATTGTATGCCAGCAAACAAATCCATTATCAATCAGTCAATATGTCAATCATACATTTCTTGGTAAAGATGGAGACCAGAATGAGGAAACATGTACAATTTGGAAGTTACAAAGGAGAGTGGGAAAGGAAACTCCTGAGAAGAGGCCTCTAATCTTGTTCAATACTTTGAATACAATTCACTTCAAATCAGCCAATTTTGGGCCCAAAATCATTTCGATATTTTTTTTTTTACTTTCATTAAAATTCAGAATAACACTTCAATAGATTCTCCAGACCACATCTTCATATTTAAGAATGAAGGGGTGGGGGAATACAAAAATGTTGGTGGAGAATAACTGAATTTATAAGATGTGACTCATTAATATAATGCCAAAAATTATGTTATCATTAACTGCTCTTTTACTTGAGAACAAAGACTATTTTTTAATGAAAACAAAGTCAATGGCACTAAATTTTCATATCACATGCAGGAAGATTGTTTATGTTTTCACAATCAGATTCCAGAATCACAGGTTTTGTTTTGTTTCTAATTATTGAGAACATGAACCATCAGACTACATACAGAATTTGAGATTTATGTAGATATTAAAAAAAAAAAAAAGAAAGATCAAAACCAGTTCCATTTTTAACAATGGAATTATTTCAGCATTTCAAAACTTGAAGCTTTCTTGACTTGTTTATCTAAACTAGGCATAGTAATATAAAGTGAACCCAGCAAGAACAAGCTTATGAAAATTAGTCTGCTTCAAGTAAGAATTCTATTGTAAATACTATATGTAACTTTTTTTTTATTTTATTTACACTGCTCCTTTTTAAACCACTGGTAGTCAGGAGGCAAAAGTATGTGTACTGATGTAGTGCAAAATATTATCAATATCAGAAAGCCATTTTCACAGGAAGACATCCATGAAATAGCCATGGCAGCAGAAATGTGAGTGATTTAATCTAAAGTGTTTATTTCCAACTTTAGTCATGAGGTAGAAATTTACAGCAAGTGACATCTGTATACAGAAATGTTTCATTTCAATTCTATATCAAGTCTATTTTTCTTCAATATACAATATAACTATCATTCTAAAATCAACTATAAAGAACCAAACTAAATATTTTCTTTCACTTTAATAATTTTGGTTGCTCAAGTAAAATGGTCAAAGAGAAAACATCTAATAAATTTTAAGGTACAATGGTATATTTAATTTATACAAGTTGAGAGAAAGAAATCACTGCTATTGCATTAAGTTAACCCAAAATAGGCACTTAATTTTTTTTTATAAATTAAGGGCAATTAGAGTAAAAAAATAGTTGTTTAGATTCTATTAACTCAGTTACAAGTATTGATCATATTGAAGCTCATTTAAAATAGCAAATAAATTTATGCAGGTTTTAGATACATCTGAATTTTCCAAATAGAAAAAAAATCTTATTGTATTTTTGTAAGAACTTAACAGGCATCTGAAAAAAAAAAAAAAATGTTCTAAGGATTTTGATAAAACTAAAATTTCTCAACCTATGTAAAGCCCATTTTAATTATTTTTGAGCTTTTTGGTTAAAATTTGAATTATCACAGATTTATTTACTGAGCTACTCAATAGTAACAAGTTATCAAAAGGAGTTAAAACAATTTCATTAATCTATAGAGCAAAGAAAATACCTTTTTTATATACATATTAATTCAAGTAAATCTGATTTCTTTTTTTTAGACAGTAATTTGGTCCCATGTGACATTTGAATAAAATGTTTGAAAGGAAAATTTATTTCTACTGAATAGTTTGATAGTTCATGTTCTAAACACAGCCTTCTGACTAAGTAACAATTGGTCTTGGTTTTGCTTGCATACAGCTAACATAAAAACTAAATCAGTTTATCCAACTACCAACTAATTTGAACAACAGATGTAACAAGAATAAACAGAATATGTCAAGCTATTTGTTGAAATAACAGCCACAAAAGATGGCTACAAGTATAGAAAAAAAAATGTATAGAAGAAAGAGTGTTTCTGATGTAAACTTCTGACAGGCTACCGGAAAGGAGTTTTGTGGACATCTAAACATGACCTTCTTTTCCAGATGCCTACTGTACAGTCACTGAAAAACAGAAAATAAAAATGGACGTTTTTGTTTTTTTTATTTACTATGAAAATTGAAGCCAAAAGAAAAAAAATATGGCTTTTAGAAAAAAAAAAAACAAATCCAACAAAAAGAAAAATTTACAAAAGAGCATTTACAAAAATCAGTTTCATCTTGCATTTAAAATTTCAACATTAGAAATCTATTTGACTTTTAAGCTTCATTTCTTAAAATGGAAAATATAAAAAAATAAAATTTGAAATTAAAAATTTGATGAATCTAAAACATTTGAGTATGTAAATAGGTATTATTTAATTACAAGGTTAAAACAAGAACTCAAATAATTCAACTTTTACATAAACATGATTTGCAAGCCTTACTAAGAGTTTTTTTATTTAATAAAATATCAGTCATTCAGGAATGAGTGAATGTGTTGCCTTAAAAAGGCCTAAAAATAATCAAGGAATCTATTGAGTAACATTTAAAAACGAAATAACTTTGAAAAATCCCAACACCATAAAGCTTTTAATATAAATGACCCAAATTATGATCTCATTTAGTAAGTAGTTAGTAAAATCCTGTTGAAGTCAATAAGCTGTTGATTTAAGATTTCATGCAGAAAATAGAAAAAAAACTAGAATTGGACTTGGAAAGAAAGTAAAATAAATTAGATTTATCATTCTAAAACAGTGCATGTTGCAAATGCAGAAAGTTTTTCCTAAGACTTTCATAAATTCAATTTCACATATTTTGTTTTTAAATATTTTGTTATCCAAACAGATCTTTTTCTTTTTACATATTTTCCTTTAAAATACTGAAGCCGAATTATTTATTGTATTTAAAAATTGCAAAAATTTGTATTAATTGATCTATATTTGCAAAATAAACAATATAAATATGTTCATTATTACAATATCATTGTAAGTCATTCCTTTCTGAATAAAGTCAAATGCTATTTTAGATTAGAACTTCAAATATATTTCACCCAAACAAGTTTCATTAGAGTAATCAATACCAAAAATGCAATAATTGTTGCATATTTGTAATTAGAAGTACTAGACTTCTAAGAGTTTCCAAGTCCAAGAGTCTTCTTGTCACCAAACAGTGACCATTTAGTAAAGGAGTTAGACAAAGTGATAGCTTTAGTAGGCAATTTTTTCATGCTAATCGGAAAATATTAACATACAACGGATAATCGCACTTTAGTGCCTTCCCGCAGTTTCCAGATATGGCACTTGCTGGATTCTGGATCACTGGAAGCAAAGCAAGGTTCAGGGAAGGATTAAGGTTTAGGGAAGGAGACACAAAAAGTTAAAACAAAGATTTTTAAAAAAATTCCCCACACACACACACAAGTACAGTTTTTCCAGAAGATACTGAAGAGTTCTTTTTGGGGGAGAGGATCATTCAGAAAAAAAACACTAAAGAAAACAAATAGAAAAACCATGCAAGAGGCTTAAATCCAAAAGTTATCATGAAAATTTTTATACGCTTACAGAATTTTGAATGAGATCAAATATTCATTCACTTTTAAAATCAATATTTTTTTTCCAAGTGCTTTTTTGTATGTCATTAAGAGATTTGTTAATTTGTTAAAAATTAACACCAACAGGGAAACTAAAATTTGTCAGAGCAAGAGTGTCTAACATTTTAATATGTAAATATTTTGAGTCAAGAGATGTTCAAAATTTGCAAAACATTGCTAAAAGTAAATTTATGACAACTTATTTAAAGAAGCTCTTCCAAATTTATATTTATTAAGGTCTTACTAAAAATTGAATTAACATTTTCTTTCAACTTAAAGATAATTTAAATAAAATTATTAGGATATATAAAGGCAAAAGATTATTTTTTCATAAAATTGTTTTTTTTTTGTTTTTTTTTTAAATCACAAGCACCAAAGTTTTAAATTTTGGTGGTAATCAAGAGTCAGTAAAGTGCCATACATGATACACGCTTAGGCAATCATATTAAAAAAGAGACATGACTGACTCGGCAGAAAATTTCCCACAGTAGGTTGTCATTACTTTCTGCAGTAAACTGGTTTCCAACCAAGGCTATGAAACCCAGTCTGTTCTGTTATTTAAACCAATAGCTGAAGGGAGAAGTGACGGATTAATACTTTTCCCAAGGGTATTTGCATGTATGTGAATGCAAGAAGATCAATTCTTCTGTTTCTTGTTCCGAGCTGAACTGATATTGACTACACCATAATGCAGATCCTAAAATTACATGTTAAAAAAAAAAAAAAAAAAAATTTTTTCAACCTTATCTAAATGTTTTTATAAAGCCTTCTGTATAGAAATACTAACTAAAAGAATCTCTATTAGAAATAATGACTAACAATTTAGCAACTAAAAAGCGAAGAACAAAAAGGTGAAAACGTGCAAAAATTGAAAGACAACTAATCAAGCTTTATTACAATTTTTTTATGCTTGTGAAATATTAAACATTTCAGCATCTAATTTTATCTTAATCTACCTTCAATTACAAGGTGTATATAATATGACAGAATGTTTGCTTTACATTTGCAGGACTAAAAGTTTAAAATCATTAAAACTGTCTTAATCATTTAAAATTCCATTTAAAATGAAAATTAGTAGTATTTAAGTAACTTTTTTATATTGCACACACATTATATATATATATATATATATATATATATATATATATATATATGTAAAAAACACACAAATGGGCCCACGACAGTAAAATATTTATATAGATATGTCTAAAATGACGGCAACATATATATTGAAGTACCTATTATTGAGTATATTACATTATGACATAAGAAAAAAAAAAAAAAAAACATTCAAACACCTGAGAGTGACCAGAGGGAAATATATATATAGTGGTAAAAACACTAATTTTTTTTTTTTTACCATGCCAAATATTAAAACAAATGCCAGTCAACCAGTTTCATCCCCACACATAAGAACCATATTATGCAAAAATAATGAACAATTTTTCATCTGATGATGCCATTCAAAATACATACAGGTCTTCCATTGTGCACAATCTCATAAATAACTTGATCTGAACTCTAAATTTTAGTGTGGACTAATTTCCTGAATTGGCCATATCACACTCGTTTCATCTGACGGTGTTGGAGACTTTTTCAGGTCCAGGCAACCCTCTCTCTGTAAACAAAGTGTTTGCTTAGGCTTGGTTTGCTGGATCTCTACCATCTTCAGTTGAGATCATTTTAGCAAGAATTTTTTTTTTTTTTTTGCCCCCTCCATTTCAGTCATGTCATCCATGATATTTCCCCATAAGGCACTGTTAAAGAGCAAATAGATGGTAGGAGTTTTAATAACTGGTAGTAAAGAGAATGAACTGAGCTGACACTGCCTTCCTTCCTTGCTTGCTCGCTCTCTCTGAGCATGACAGAAGGGAAATATATATATATATATATATATTATCCTACATCTATGGCATGACAGAGTTTTATGCATTAAGCAATCATCAGGTGCATATTCAAATTGACAGTTTAATAGATTTGAATTTAAGTTCACTAAGTTTACTCAATGTTCATGGGAATTAAATTTTATAACATTAAGTTACTGCTTTTTTAACAAGATTAAATATTCAAATATTCTACGGTTACATGTGGATAAAAATTTGAAATTTAAATTTAAAATAAAAATAATAAAATGCAGGGAGAAGAAATCAAAGAAGTGTAAATCATGAGTCAAAAATTTAAATATTAATTTAAATATTCAAATAATACAAGTACATAAAAATGTAGGGAAAATTAAAATTTTAAAAAGATAAAATAAAAATGAAAAGAAAAATTAAGAGGTAAAATTTAGATTTAAATTAGTAAAATTAAGAATTACAAATTTAAGGAGCAAAAATAAAAGGGGTTTAATTCATAATTGTTAAAAGTAATATTGCAGGGAAAGAAAGAAAAAGAAATAGGCAAATGTAAAGGGGAATCTATATCAATCTGGACCTAAGAATTTAAATATTTTTTTTCCTTATGACAGAATGTGATCATTAAATCACTTATCAAGTAAATTTGGATTCTTGATATGGTTTAAAGATGATGTTTTTCTAAGAGGCATAGATTACATTTATCTTTTCTTCCATTGTAATGTTTAGATTTAGCAATGATATTTCTGGTAATAATTGTGTTCTTACTGTGTTTTTAATTTTCAATAATAAAGCAGTACTTTTGCTGTATTTACTGTGGTTTAAATATAACGTGTGGTTGTTAAATCTTCTACCTGTTAGAATTACTTCCAAAGTAAAATTTAACATCATCCAAATGAATTTGAGCTCTATAAACAATACTTTCAGATATACATTGGCCATTCAATGAGCAGGTTTTCTTTTTTCGGCAGTTGCTATTATTAGTTGGGTGACGGATGTTGTATATGTGGACCAAATATTTGATATCTTAGCATTATGTTGAGAAACATTTATTTTTAATCTTGTTAAAAAAAAAAAGCAGTAACTTAACTTTAAGATTTAATTCCCATGAATATTGAGTGAACTTAAATTCAAATCTATTAAACTGTCAGTTTGAAATATGTACCTGATGATTGCATAATGCATGAAACAGAGTCGTACCATAGACTTAGGATAATATATATATATATATATAGCTCTGTTCATACATTGAGGACTATTTTATTAACACCTAAATAATAACACTATACCTATTGCACCCTCATATGTATATTATCAACTTACATCACTATATATATATATATATATATATATATATATAGAGAGAGAGAGAGAGAGAGAGAGAGAATGCATACACACTAAGTTATGTTGTAACTCACTTTTATTGTTTATAGCAACACTTGGAAAAAAAGATATGTAGAGTGTGGTCATCTCAACACACCAGAGATTCCATCAGTAACCATAGCTTGTGCAGCAATTGTTGTGACTTTTTACTCTTCAAAAATCAGATCTCACTTGAAAGAAAGAATACAACAGCAAGGAAATCCAATAGAATAGCTAGCTGCTTGCTATCCAAAAAAGGATAGTCAGGAAAACTTCCATCAATGGAAACAATGCTGGATAATGTTTGTGGTTCAGAAAGCAGCTACAAAGGAGACTAAATGTAAAATTGAGATATGTAGTTTTTATTTTGTAGCAACAGTCCCAATACTTTATATAGATCAGACCTCATAAGAGAACCAATACTTTGTTTAACTTAATTTGAAGCTTATTTTGAGTTGTGGATATAATTACCAAGTTAAGGTAAAAAACAAATTCAAGACATCACTTTAATAATGGTAAAGCCTATATGATAAGAGTAAAAAGGTTATAGATTCAAAAGAAAAAGAAAAAGTCCTTTAAGAGGCAAGTCAAAATAAGATTTTTATCTAATATATTCCATAAATAAAGAGCAAATAACTTACTTTGATGCTGTAAAAATGGCAGCAGAATTGGTAGCGATAGCAGTAATGGGAAAGTTATGAGCTTTGATCTCTCCAATTTGAGAACAATCACCAATTTGCCACAACTTGAGGTAGCCACTTCGACAACCACTAAGCAAAATATTGTGCTCTGGCATCACTGCAAGACCACAGATCCAGTCCTTGTGTGCACAATTCACAGACTAAAAATAGAAGTGCAAAGCAAATAAAAATGTGAACAACAATCTATATATAGGCAATCAAAATCTTCACAATTTACAAAATACATATTCTAACAAATATATACAGTGTCATTTCTGGAAATTATAGAATAGCATTTTTTTTTTCAAAACACTAATATTCTTAGATTAGTTCTACAAGTAGAATAATTTTAGTAACATTGGCTCCTTCCAACTGTTAAAGTTTAATTTTCATTCATTTTTAAAATCATAGCAGAAATGAATGTCAGAAGAACAATTAAGGAAAGTAATATCTAAATACTAAAAGCATTTGAGAAAAGGGTTATTAATACTATCAGTAATAAGGATCATTCCATTACATTATGTAATGCAAAATAAATCTTAACATTCATATATTTCATCCCCTATATAACCAAAATCATAAACACCTGAAGATGGTTGCATGCTACTTGGTTAAAGTGGCATATCTATAATATTTACATTGTATCTATGTCAATGATTTTACAAAATTGTATTAACAAAATTTTCAGAATATCTTTGTCTAAAACATACTATGAGAAATTCAGTTAATAATATTGTGAATATTTCTAATTATTGTAAATTAAATAAGCAAAGTTATTCATTTTTTTAAATTTCAGATATATCTATCAAAGTTAACCTCCAACAAGGAACATATTGTTACCAAGTGATAGCAACAACTTTGGAAAGTGCAAGAAAAAAAAAAAAAAGGACTGACTTTCACAGAAAGAAACTAATTGAAAAGTAAGATTATAATAAAGAAAAGTGAACTAATCAACAATAAAATATTTGAAGTCACTAGTGTTACAAATGTAAATAGAATGGCACTAAATATTATGGACAGTAATTGGTTTCGTGTCTATATTATGAAAATAATATCAGAAAGATGATCTGATTGAGTAATATTGGAAAGAATTTATTTCTAACAAAGTGCATCTAAAAAAGAACGAAAGCCTTTACAGTTATTGGTGACTTTTTTCTTCTGCTTAAATAGGAAAAATACGATCTTTTCATACAAGATAAATAATCTAACCATTGAAAAAATAAGGATAAATTAAAACAACCAAAAATGTGGAATAATCATTTCTTCAAAATTCTCATTATTATAAAAGTTTATATTCCACCATTTTCTACCAAGAGATATTTACACATCAATAAAAGTACTAAATCTCATGAAAATAGAGGGATGGATAATTTCTAATACAGGATAATATAAAATTAAGTAAAAACTTATTTTCTGAAAAATCAAAAAGAAATTTTTTAATACAAAATATTCTGAAATATTTCCTCACAGAATTGAAACTCATTTTAGTTTTATTACTCAAGAAAAATAAGTGTTAACCTGTTTCATTTGCTGGTCATTAAGATCCCATTTTTTTATGCAGCGATCTCGGGAACCACTGAATAAAATATTACCCTGCATAGCCAGAGATTGGACACCATCATAATGAGGTGGTTCCAAGTTATATGTTGGAGAGATGAGAGGAGATGTATCAGGTAATTCAAAAATCTGCAAAAATACAAGTTTCATAACATAATAGGATATGGTACAAATTTTACTAAGAAATTTCAAATGTAGGAAAAAGAATGCATTCTCTTTAACAGAGTAATTAATCACGACTGTAAATCAAGATATCTAACTTCTCTAGCATAATTTTTTGTGTGATGAAAAGGAAAAGTATTTATAGGTTTTCATGAAAATATCTTATGCATCCTGAGAACTTGTAATAAGTTTTTACATTAAATTTAAAGAAACTAAATTATATGTGCACACAATATATTAAAAAAATTAGATACAGACCAATTTACAATTGAAAATTTTGTTTAAATCAATTATTAAACAAAATTATAAAAAATATAGTGTACCTTTATATAATGATCTTTTGATCCACTGACAACGATCTGCTTGTCTTCCCTTCTAGCTAAAGCCAACACCATTACCTGAGCCTGATGTCCAGTAAGTTTACTTACACAACTTTGGCTGAAAACAGACAAGAATCAACACATTTTATAGATAAAAGCTATATGGGAAGGAGAGCTTGTTTTTACATAAATAAAAATAAAATAAAATTCTATAAAAATATATTTACTTTTAGTTTGAACTGAAGTAACTATAATTTTACAAATAGAAAATGCAAATATATTCACTACAATAATATTTCAGATAGTGCATAGAATTTCTTTTTTTAAATCATTTTACCGAAAGCAAGGCAGAACTGCCACATATGAAAAAAAGAACAGGTCAAAAGTGGTGTCAGAGAATGAGTAAGAAAAGGATGGAAATACTGGTTTGAAGAGAGCTGCATAAGAAAGCAAGCAAGTCAAGGAGATAAGAGATAGCAATTGACATTGCATTTAAATTCTTGGAAATTGTAGTTATCAGGGAAGCAAGTATATGGAAGGGAGTTCCACAGGCAGGAAGTGCAAGAAAAGCTGCTACAGTAGAAGTTGTTAAATTTGATTGGTCTCACTGTAAAAGGGTAGAACCTAGTTGTTAGTCTAATAACTCAAGTAAATTCCTGTAGAGAGAACAACAGGGAGTTAAGCTCATCAGAGCAGAAACTGAGAAAGTATTTGTAGAAGAGACAGAAAAAAGCCACATTACATCAGTGAGAAAGTGGCTTAAGCTACCAGGTCGAAACCGATTATATTGCAGATTCTCCTTTGGATTTTGTTGTGAACCCCAGATGAATAGCAGAGGCACCCGACCAGATGTGACAGAAGTATTCAATGCACGAGCGGATGGCAGATTTATATATATGCAAGATGAATTCAAATGAGAAGAACTTCCTAGCCCAACACACTGAACTGACATGCCTAGCAGCAGATTTAGCTATTGATTCTATGTAGTATTTCCACTTTAGATTTGCTGAGAGAATTAGGCTGAGGAGGTGCAGCGTATGAGAGAGAGAGAGACTAGCCTGATCTGTGCTGATGGTGGTTAGTAGAAATGTCTATCGTGGTTAAAGGATAGCAGCTTCATTTTGGAAGCATTAAATTTTACAAGCAATTTCTTATCCCAGATCACCACAGAATGGAGGTCCTTTACAAGATCAGCAAAAAAGTTTGCTTTGTCAGCCTCAGCAGATTTCTTAGAGATGAGAGTAAATGGTGGTGGTATTAACAGATGCCTACTTGGGATCTGATTACAACAAGGAAATCGTTGATGAAGATCAAAAGTGTAGGAACTAGAATAGAGCCTTGAGGGACATGTGTTTGTATGATAGGATCTGGAAGTATGCTCATTTAATACTACTTTCATTACACGGTTTGAAAGGGATGACTGGATTAGATCAAACAAGTGTCCAGTTATACCATAGCCTTGTAGCTTGTGCAGAAGGCCAGCATGCTAGAACTGTCAAATGCTTTGGAGATATCTAAGACAACAGCTCAAGCTTTGCCATTCTTATAGAGAGCCTGTCATATGTACTCTATGATGGTAGTTAGCATATCAGCAGTAGACTTGGTGTTGATAATAGCCTCAAACACTTTGCCAACAATCAGTAGGAGTTCTTAAATATAGAAACCACAGAGAACTACCAGCAGCAGCAGCAAAGCTGGAAGCAGTAGTTTAAAGAGGACAGAGGAAAGTTTAGGGACACATTTCTTCAGGACAATGATTGGGATTTCATCACTGCCACTCACATTATGAGGGTCAAGCTTTGAAATTATGTTAGAGACCAGCAAGGAGTAATATAACATCACTCAGTTGAGCCTCAGTTCTAGGTGGGAAGTTGGGTGCAGATACCCCAGACCAATCAAATATGGAGTTGGTGGAGAATCTGTAAGCAAAGTATTTGCCCATGTCTGCTGATCCTGTGAGGACATCAAATTTATTGATTAAAAGGATGAATTAAGGGATTGCTGTTTAACACATTTTTACAGAGCTGCCAGTAATCTTTGGATCCAAACTTGCAGAATACTAGTCGCTGCTTTATCCTGCCAGCAAACAACAGTTTAGCATCATTTACGACCCTCTTGCTCTCATTACAAGCAGAGGCAAAAAGGTGCCTATTATGGTCAGACGCGTGGCTCCAATAATGCCGGAAGTAGTGATTCCTGTGGGCAGTAGCAGTCATGCAAGCAGGGAAATAACTTAGGGGATAAACGGGATTTAAGCCAGCACTGCCTGGCTGGAATGAAAGCAATGATGCCAGCTTTAACCCAAAAGGAGACCTCGGATGCAGAGTCTTCACTGAGAATACTAAGAACTGTTTCAATGGAACGAATCCCAGTCTGTTCTTTGATAGCAGTAAGATATTCTACTGGTCAGAGGTTCCTGGGGAGAGGGGGAATGGAGAGAGATATATTAACTGAAACCACAGCATGCTAACAGTTACCAAGAGAGCAAAGCTGCATGGCATGGCAAGAGTCAGGAATAAAAGTGAAAAAGTTAACTTTAACACACCATAACAAAAAGGCATCTTATAAGCATAAAATCTAATCATTTAAACAGTGATTTTACAACTTAATAGCTACAGAAAAAAAAAATAATTTCTAAAACTCACTTTCCTAACTAAGGTAAAAATTAGATTTAAAAATTGAGATAAAAGCTCTTCAAAAAGATAAAAAGTAGAGACCTCCTGATGTCCCATATGCGAACCATGTTGCCAGCAGCAGTAAATAGTGCATTGCCATCATCAGTGAGAGCAATGTCATTAATGATTTGCTCACCACGACCCAGTTCCCCTTGTCGAGTCTGATACATTGTTGGAGGACTAGTTAAGCCAGAAGAACTATAAATGCAAAAAGATAGGATTAAATGACCAATTCAAGTGATTTTTTTTATTTTAATAAAACTTTCAGCAATTTCAAGTGTTTGGTTTCAAGCAGATTAATACATTTTTTTAAAACTCATTAAATCATAAATTTATTTTTTTCATTTTAGAAACATGAAATCATTTTTAAAATCACAGAAAACTAATATTAAAATAACATATTTAATATGTAAGAAATTCAAGTCTAGTTCAAATTTTCACAAAATTTTATTAATTTCTAAGGAGTTACTGACACTTTAATAGATCCTTTTACAGAGGTCTATAAAACAGTAAATATTACTCACTGGAATGTAATGAGACATGCTGGAGTGCTTTTGGTTCGAATGTCCCAAAGCTTTACTTCTGACTGTGACACAGTGAAAAGTGTACGTGTTGGTTCATTGTACTTAACAACAACAACATTATTTGGATGGCCTGTGAATGTTTGCAGCTCCAAACCAGTGTTCAGATCCCAAGCTTTTGCTGAACGATCTAGATAATAAAAAGTATCAAACTACAATATACAGCGAAACATCCTATTAAATTTAAGTGTATGTGTTACTTTTCAGTATAAAATTTAAGTGAATTATGCAATCAAACATTGTTCTACTAGTTGATATTATTATATTAATGTCTTAAATTTTGATAAAAATTTTGTTCCAAATTTAAAATTTTTGGCAACAATAGCTCATGATTTTAAAGGATTATTATTCAACATGCCTTTCTTGCATTTTTTAAGGTTTTAACAAATCCATTTTATGGTTTTAGTCTATGAAACCCCCCCCAAAGTATTTCTGCAATAATGTTCTACAAAATTCCAACAATATTTTCACAGTAGGTCATAAGTATTTAATCAACATTTGTTTTTTGTTTTTTTTAATATTCTTACCTTTACTACTAGTAAACAATAGCCTTTCAGTGGCATAAACTGACAGGACTGGTTTGCAGTGACCTTCTACCACATGGGAACAGAAAACAGGTGAAGTACGCCCACCAGTATTAACTCTTGTGATACTGCCTCTAAAAATAGGATCAGAAATTTATAGAAATTAATTTTCAAAATTTAAAGAACTGGCATAAAATAATACTTTCAATTATGTTTGGGAGAAAAAAAATAAAAATAAAAACATTTAACTGTTTGCCATAAAGCAAAATGGAATTACAAAATACTCCAATAGAATTGTACTGAAAATATTCATTAAAAATTGTTTACAAGAACAAGAATTAAGATACCAAATATTCAATCTACATTAACTACATTTTGAAGCTAGTTTTATTTATTTAAATCAAAGAAAATAAAACTTCATTTTATTGAATATTATATATTTCATTTAAAACTTTTAGGAAAAGCTTATAAATCATAATCTGATATAAAAAATAAATTGGTGTAATCAGATTATAAAATACATAAATAATTGTCAGAGTTTAAGAGGTTTAAAATTTAAAAAAATTAAAGTAATTAATAATTTTTTTTTTTTTTTAAATGAATCTTTTGCAAAGACAAAGTCTAAAAGTATTTTTTGTATACAGGTGAATTTTCTTGCAACAATTAAAAAGTTTTACTGTAACATTTCATAAGTCAGAAGCAAAATTCCATTTTTTTTTTTACATACTTTGGATCACTAAGTCTAAATCCATGTAGAAAATGATTCCTGTTTTTGTTTTGCAATAAAACAAATTTAGAAAATTCAGTTTCTATCAGTAAAAAGAATTATTCAGAGGGTTTAATTAGCTGACATTTAAAACTTACATTTAAAGAGATAAATCCCAGAAGAACTAGAAAATCTAACTTGAGCTACTACCTTTTTAGCAAAACTTAGATTTAAAATTTCATTATTTTTCAAAATTGCATGTGTATTTAAAAACTGTTAGTAATGTCTGGATGTGATACTGTAAAATAAAATTTGATAGCGTCAGGGGAGTGAACATAATAGAAATTAATATTTTAAGTATTTTGGTTTATGAAAAAAATTAAAATATTCATATTTAAGTTGAAATTTAGATTTTTTTTAAATCTTGATCAGAGTACATGTTGCAAAATTCATTCAGCTTTCAAACAGTAAAAGTGTAGATATTTTCAAAATGTAAACAAATTGAAATATGTAACTATTTCTATAAAAATAAAAAAATATTTCTAGAATTCTTAATGTCTTGATAACTGCATAAAACTTAAATGGACAAAAATTTTTATTCCAACAACAACAAAAAAATAAATTTGAGTACCTATTGGGATCTGGTGAACCTGTACATGTATTAGATGTTAATCTTTTGAAAACATCATTATTCCTTTTCCTTGAAACCAATGGGGAACTCTGAGGACTCACAAATTCACTGCTGTAAATAATGAAGATACATTTTATTTATTTAAAAATTAAATCTTTGAAATAGCTATAAGACATTTACTACAATAAAAATATTTATTCTACAAGTCAAAAAACTAATGCCATTCTAATTTTCAAACAAAATTTTTAGGATTTTTTTTTTTTTTAATTATAAAGCAAAGTAAGTGTAGCCCATGGTAAAAATTTAGAGTAACCTTTTTTCCTACCCACACTCCTTCAGAATGGTAGCCCTTTAGGAAATGTGTAGAAAAGCAGAGCTATTTTCTAGGATAAAATGCTGCAAGCATTCCCAGGAGGTTAGTGAACATTTATGGAAAAGGCTGTACTTTACATAATCACAGTAAGGAGATAAGGCAGTAGAATGACAATCCTAGAGAGAAAGGAGAAACCAACCAGAGTAACAGGTTCCAGTGACAGACCTGCTACTGCTGTGAATGATAAGACCAAATAAACATTCTCTCACAACAGTTCACATAATAGAAAAAAAAAAACAAAAAAAAAAAACTAACTATTGCAAAGTTGAGTCCTCATGTCAACTATTGTGCTTGAGGCTTAACAGAAAGTGGATTCCAAGAATGGTAGACTCCATGAAAGAGTAAAGAATGGTTGGTGCCTAATATATTTAACCTTCCTAAGCTATACAGTTACAGATGAAACTTAGACTAAAATGAATTGAGTGGTAAAAGCTAGACAAATCCAGAAAATTTAGGGTTGCATTTAGGGTGAATAATAGCTACTGTTTTATGATCAAAGGTAGTCATCCTGTTAGAGTTTATGCCCAATGACTCAATTCTGACTTCTACCATCCTGAATAATCGAGAAATCTTATTAGAAAAATATGCACCCTCAGGAAGAATTCAAACTTGTGTCCCCTAGGGGAAACCATCATTAGATCTGATGTGCCTTAGATCACCCAATTAAACAAATCAATCAAAGCCCAGATATTGCTTTTGAATACAAACTTTTCTTGATTCTGGAAGAATCAGGAGGTCCTACATGGTTAAGCTGTCTTAGGCACATCAGATCTAATGATGGTTTCCACTAGGAAATGCAGGTTCGAATCTTGCTGGAGGATGTATATTTTTCTAACAAGATTTCTCGAATATTCAGGTCAGATGTAAATAAATATACATACTGTTTAATAATAGGGCATCTACTCAAATATGATTCATTAAACAAATTATACAATCCTAACCTGATACTCAGAAGTCCCATGAAGGCACTGAGGAGAATGGTTCTCTAACTATGAAAATGAAAGGGACAACACAGTGAAGAAAGCATCCAAGAAGCTTCTACAAGGTATGTATACATGCCCTCATTAAAAACTCAAATAGCACAACTGAGAAGAAAATAGTATTAAAAAGTAAATTTTGAATCTTGAGACTTGTGTTCATTTTGCTAAACTTTGTTCTGATTAAATCAGTTGTAACTAAAGAACAGGCATTGGTTTTGATTGAAAACTATAATAATGAATTCATTTAATGCAATCATTAGGTTATTTTTTTTTCTTTTAAATCATATCACCCCAAGCAAGGCGGTAACGCCACTGATGTGCAGGGGGCTACATAAGAGTGAAAAGATTAGAAGAGAGAAAGCCGGAAATCACATCCTAAACCGGGAACAAGGGATGAGCCTCTACACCTGTTCAATTGACGTGGATGGAGTGTGAACTAGGCGATATATATATATATATATATATATACTATAATATTCTAATTATATAAATGGTTTATGAAATCTAATCAAATATACAATTCTTATAAACTATAATTGTTCATTATTTTTCTCTCTAAATTTATCAACTCACCTGCATCTGGGCTTCAGAGCATCTGAAGCACTATTGACTCGGCGGAGTGGAACAGGGGAAAGACACGTTTCAAAATCAGAATTTTTCCTTAAATTGACAAGAAAAAGATAATTTAATGAAATAAATGATGTGGTTTCATTTACGTTATTCAAATCCAGTCAAGTCCTGACTTAGCAATGCTCAACACTAAAAATTCAAATACAGTATATCTGAATACTAAAGAAAAAAAAAATCAATGAAAGCAGCTCTTATTAGATTACAGTGTTGTAAACTTCAAAATATTCAATGCCACATTAATACAATTACCTCATGTAGCAAGAAACCTCAAAAGAAATGTCAGTTTTAAATTGCAAGATCTTAAGATTTGAAAGATTTTTTTGTTCTCATTTATATATAAGTTTCAGAGAATATTTCCAATCAGTACTCTAGTAAGAAACAACTTGTGTACCTTTGTAAATGCTATTGTTATATTTGGTCTTTATACTCATTAATGAAATCAAAAAGTATTCCTTTCTATAAAAGAAAAACTACTGTCATTACAAAAATTAAGCTTAATAAACAATTGTCTAAAATTATGAACATCCATTTTATACCACAATGAAAACAAGATATTCATTAAAAAAATAAATTTAAAAAATTGTTAACTGATGAAGAGTTTTGTAAATTTTAAGAATTAAAGCAATTTAAATTATACCCCATAGTATCAAGAGTATCAACACTTTTGGTGAGTGCCTTAAAGTCAATATCATCTGGAGCAGAAGTTGAGGTGGTCACTTCTTCACGAGATGATTCCAGCAGAGGAATCAAAGTATTTTCCAAATCAGGTGATTCTGCAGAATATAGCAATTCCATGGGTGTAGCAGTCCGTCTGCGAGCCTTAATAGAAAAAAATAGTTTACATAAGAAAATATTAAAACTCAATAAGATTTAAAAGTAAGTACTACCATACAAATCTAAAGCATATTTTGTATCTCAATGTTTAAAACATTACAAAATTCAGTAGTAATTTTCTGCAAATAACTATTTTTTTAATTCCTTCTGTTTTTAAAAAAAAAAAAAAAAAAAAAAAAAAGTTATAGCAATTATTTAAGCCGGAGTTGAAGGTTGACATTAGAAAATCTATTGCTAACATTTCATATAACCGATAAATTTAATAAAATTCTCAAAATGAATTTCTCAACAAAAAGTAAAAAGTATTACAAAAGTATTTACAAAAACTATACACAAAAAAAAAAAAAAATTTTTTGCTTTTTATTCCCATTTTCCTCTCATCTGTTCAGTTTCTATTTCTACCTGTTAAAGATCATGAAATATAAGAATTAAACACCCAAAAGGAGGAAAAGAAACAAGATATTTTGATCTGGTTATATAAGACACTGGATTATATCGATCTGAACATTTTACATTCAACTAATTTTATATTAAGTGTAAATGAATATCTTATGATAGTAGTGGGGTTAAAGTGGTGCTTACAAAAACAAAGCAAACTTCTGAAATGCTAATATTACACTAATAGCAATTTTTTACTTTTATTTCAAGTGTCAAATGAAACTAGATATTTAATAGGCTGTAATTCATTCGTTTAGGTTAAGATTACAATGCTGTAATAGTGAAGCAAATTTCATTGAAACAATACAGATGAAAAGAATGTGTGCATGAGATGCATTTATGTGTATATATGCATGTACTGCATATAATTTTCTCTTGCATAATTTGTGTTCTCTTATGAATTTTATATCTCGTTAAAAAAGATTCAGCATAAAATCAAGTTAGAATTAATTTTCAAGGAAATTATTGAAGATGAAAATTAGAACATACAAGGTCTTTTTTCTTCAACAATACTAAATATTTGATTAGATAAGCAACCATTGAGATAAGTGACGACTAACATTCTACTATTTATTAATGGAGGGAGAGTGAAAAGTATAATGATGTATTTTTACAAAATCCAGATACTTTATACTAAAATGTAATCTCCATAAAATTAATTTTAATAGTTAAGTAAAAATGGCAGGGATTTTTTCAAACAAAAATATAAAGAACAGAAAAACAGCAGTTAAAATTCAGTAATCTGAATTAATGATTAATAGTGCGATAAACCTACATGCATGCCATTCATAAAAAAAGACTATACAGAATTACAAAAAGAAAAATCTATTAAGAAAAACATTAATGCTTAAGATACTGAAGTAAAATGAAAAGGCAATTTTGGACAATTTAAATCATTTCACCATATGATTATAATATTTCTAATATGAAAGTCTTTTTCTTTGAATGTATTATATAGCGTAAAAGAAATCACAACTCAAGTTGTAATACAAAATTGCATTATGATGAGCAAATCAATTGATCATATGCTGAAAAAAAGAATTTTTTTTTTTAAATTAAAAATACAGCAATTCATAAAAACAAAAAATAATTAGAATGTAAACAGATTAGTGAGGATTTATTTAGTATATTTAGCAAATCAAGAAGGTGGGTTGTAAACGTGGTAAGTATATGATTACATGGAGAAAAAAAAAAAAAGTAAAACTCCCTTGCACTCTCAAAAGCCACCTAAAATATTAAAATTTTAGTGTAGATTCCCAATTCAGTTTATATCGATACCTTTCACATAACTGTAAAATCTACAGAAGTTATAACACTTTCTGAAAAAGAGAGAAAGTAAAAATATAACTGGTCAACCAAGTTACATTTTTCATACAGATGTAGTAATGTTTCTATAGAATGTTTGCTGGAACATTTCAAAATGAAGTTAAAATTAACATCTTGGAGACAGTTGGGGGAAGCTGCATCAAAAGTGTAATTGCATTAAAAAAAAAAAAAAAAAAAATCTATATATTTAAAACTTAAATAAGCTTCTTCAGCTTTTAATGGTTTCAATAAGCCACAAAAAGTATCTTAAAATTTAGTTTTAACAGATCTAACTTTTGAAGAGAAAAAGTTACTAAATATGAAATTACAAAATATAGGTGTTGTCAAATCAAGTAGTTATTGGCCAGAATAAAAATTCTGGATGGTGTCACTTCACAAGGAAAGGGAAAAAAAAAAAAAAAAAAAAAAAAAAACTACTTAAATTATTAGATACTAAAACTAGATTGCATAAATAATTCTAAATAATGCATATCATTGTCAATGCCTACAAGCTTCCATAGACTATTTGAACAATCATTACAAAAAATAATCTTGATGAAACCATTCAAAGTAAAAGCACAATTTAAAGTTTATTTATAAATTACTAAGTCAAGGATAGAATAGTAATGTAAATTATAAACCAACTTTTGATTGCTTTTATAGATTCTGTATAACCAATGCTAAAAATTTCTCAGCATGACCGCTTCCATTATTTTTTTCTTACCTATTATTGACTGGACTAAGAACTTTTCAGCAATGCACAAACAATAGCTATAAGTTTAAGTTTCTTCATTTTCTATTTCTGCAATAATTATTTAGAGTTATCTGCAGCAGTCTTCAAGAGATTTCAGACTTTCAAATAAAAAGATGAATGCAACTAACATTTCTCCAAATAAGTTATGGTTGGTCTCAATAACTAAGTGAACACTTTCTAAGAAATTCGCACTGCTATTACACGTCCTAACATTAGTGGAAATATAATTCCCATCAATAGTGTTATATTTTTTTTAACACTGAGTAGTAGCAAGTGCAACACTTAATATCTAGAGTTGAGAGATTGTATTAACAGCAGTCAATATGTCTATAGCCAAAATTTAAACCAATTCTTTATCCCATCATTTACAAAGGGAATGCATATATATGCATGAAACAAGGGCAAAATCTAAAAATAAGTTATCACATTGATTAAGATAAAATATTTTAAGATAAACATTAACAAATCATTATGCAAAACTTACTACAGCATGCAACATGCACTGTAGAATTGAAGCAGTCATGGAATCTGTAAGCTATAATCTCAGGCAAATGAAACTTCAATTCTAAAATAAAATAGAAAATCCTACACAGATATGACCATTAATATGAATATATTACAGGTGACAAACCAATTATTTATCTGATATATAAATATGCTATATATCATTTGATAAGTAAATGATAATTTTATAGTGATTTACAATAAGTAATTTTTAAATATTACATCAGCCCTGTGGCCTTTAAAATGTAACACCCACTGGCAAAACTTACCTAAACATATTTTAGATTAAAAACTTAATCTTATAAATATAAATTAACTGTGAACCAGTTATTCGAATTTCATAATTTAAAAAAACAGAACAGAAGTTAGAAAGAGGCCTCAAAGATGATGAAATCTAACCAACCAAGTAATAAGATGACACCTTCCAAACTGCCCAGATACTCTGACTTGTTATTCTAATAAAGTTAAACATTTTGCAATGAATGATGATAGCATGCAATGGCTGCAAACTGAAGCATGCAGAAATCAAACACACAACTAAGCCAGGTGTTGATTTTTTAGAGGAAAGAAAAAGGAGAAAAAAAAAAATGAAAGAAAAAAAATCTTATATTGCCCTGAGAGCAGATTTCTTTCTACTCTTAAAAACTTTAATATAAGTAGAAAATTTGAGGAAACAATGTTAACAAACAGATCATAAACTAACAATAAAAAAATTTTAAAAGTTGGATTTCCTTGTTTTAAAGACTATGATAAAAAGATGTTGAACAGTTCCCATAGTCTGACCAAATTTAACAACAAATTCCTTCTTGGTCAGGCAAAGAACCTTTCAGCATCCCATTTGAAAGAAAAAAAAAAGTGGTAGGAAAATAAAAATATTTAAGGATTTTAAAGATCTTTAATAATACTTTAAAAACAACCTGAACACTTTATAATTATTCAAAAGTTAACATGTATAAAGTTCAAAATTACTTGTAATTACATTACTAAATAAATCTAGAAATACTGCAATTAAGAGTTTGAAATATTATTTTGAGCCTTAATTTAATACATTCATTGGTTTCATTTTTCTTATAGTAAAAGTTAGGCTTTTAATCATCATTTAGTTACAATGAAGAGGTGTTACTTTCATGTACAATCAGCGTTTTATTAGAGTAACCCCCACTCATGCAAGGTTTACGAACAAATCTATTGAGAAAAAAAAAAAAACTATCTAAGGCATGATGGGTATTAATCAGCTATAGTACATTGAAAGAGAGGGATAATGGTAGAACAGGGAGAGTGATACAAATAGCTGCAGGTGTAGTTACCACGGGGAATGTTCTCATTGGAAAATGTGCAAATCTGTGTTGGATTGCATGATAAAATTTGTTGTGCCGCAGACTATCCAGACGTGATTGCCTAGAATGGAAAGGACGGGCAACATGATTTAATGGGGAAAAATGGTGAAACAAATACATTGACGTAATCACACCAACTGGAAAGAAGGCTTAAAAAAATAAAATAAATAAAATTTTTTAAAAATTAAAAATGAAGCAATATGAAGATGATGAGGAGAAATTAAAGCTGAAAATGGAAAACAAATCTGGTCACTAAAAATAGCATGAAGCTATGATTTATCCCATTGTTCTGCCAAGAAATCAAATCTATTTGGAGGGAGGGAAAAATTGGCTTTAGTTAGATTAAATTAGTCTCATGATATCTGAACTATTTTGTTAAATAGCATTAGAGGAAGAAAAAAAAAAAAGCACTTTCACCCACACCAAATGTGTATTATAAAAAGTTGGATTGCAAAAATGGCGAGGTGGAAGCAACAATTTTAATTTATTAAGGCTTCTTTGGCAAAAAGCTCATTAAAAATATGACCATAACATTCCCCTGTGATATATTAGAAACATTTGCAATAAGTTTATAAAGCATTAAAAATTGCTCTATATTCCCATAAATTATACAAAAACATCTTAGTCAACAGCAATAATAACTAAAACAATTTTCATTATTTTAAACAATTAAAACCACAATATACTATAAGTAAATGTAGGCATTTTTCATAGAATTTTCCTTTCAAAAACTGGTATTGTCTGTCAACAAAATAAGTAGATTTCAAAGGTAGAACTGAAATGCTCTTTAACTCAAAAATAGAACAGAAAGGAAATGTAAACCCACTATGAATATTGTATACAAAAGAAACTTGAAGTGATACCTGTCATACCCATAAGAAAAGGTTTGATATTTAAGTCAGTGATTTTACATCTATTTATATGTCAAGTGATTAAGACTACCTAACAATATTTTATATATCATCTACTTGAAAGTAACAAGTGAAGCATTTAAATTTGCTAATTTAATGACACAATTTCACTACAGTATTCCTGTTTTCTAATTCAGAATTAAAAAATAATACACACAAGAGACATTGTTAGTAACAATGACATTTAGAATTAGGTACCTCTAATCTAGATTTACCCTAGTTAATAGGAGCATGCATTTGTTTAGCTGTTGGACATCATGTCAAAAACAACGAAAACCTACAAGTTGAGAATTGCAGGAAACTGGACTCTGTATTTTCTTGCAACATGGCCGCACCTATAGGTGTAATAGAAATAGAAAAAAATCCATGTGCTAAAATGGAGGTCAATTGTATTAACAAAAAACAGGGGTCCAAAATCCAGCCTTTCCCACCAAAAAAAAAAAAAAAAAAAAAAAAAAAAAAAAAAAAAAAAAAAAAAAAAATCACATTTTTGCTTATTATCTCCAAAACTGTCCTTTTTCCCCCTCAAAGCTCCAAAAATCTTACTTCCAGTAAGCAAAAACAATCTTTATTCAACAAGCAAATTTTCTGATTGGCCATACCAGACATGGAGGGAAGAAAATTATAACTTCTGATAGTCAAAACAGTTCTTTTTACACTAATAATTCTGTATTTTTTTTTTCCTGTAGAGTTTTTTTTTTTTTAGGTAGGCAATTTTCTCTTTCATTACACTTCCCCATCACACAGGTGACACCTATCTAGTCTTTTGCCTCTATTTTTCTCCCTGGCAGCATCATGGCACCTCACATTCTACCATCACCATTTGCATCAATCTGCAGCATATTTGCTACCTTGCACATGATTTCCAATAGGCCCAGTAACATTGGCAGCTTCATTACCCTTCTCTCCTTCAATGACATTAAACTTCACCTTCTCACCATTTCCAACACTCCTTAGACATTTACAAGGATCGTTTTTAATTATAGCTGCCTGATGTACAAAGATATCTTCCTTTGTGCCTTTCCAGTTGAAGCCATATCCTCTCTTTACATTTAACCATCTTACTGTCTGATATTTTGGGGACTATTACTTTCTTTCCTCTCGTTGCAGGCCTCTCAGTGGTCTTTACTTCACCCTCAGGTTGTTTCTCTGATGGGTTATTTTCTGACCGTTTTCACAGTACTGTCAGAGTCTTCGTACTTTGGTGGAACTTGGCCCTAATATTAGGCTCATCAATCCTCAAGGCAGCATAAATGGATGAACTAGAAAGCTGAACTTCAGACTGTGAAAAAGCACTATCTGCTCAATGTTAGCCTTCTGACCTTTGCTTAGTTGACAATATATTGCTAGATCCCCTCCTCTTAAGCAAAGTCGGAGAACTCATTCAGCATTTTTTAACTTCACATAGGTCACACACGAGCTCCAGTTTCTATCCATTCAACCAGATGCTGGCCAGTTTTATCGCCAGTGAATTCAGTTATCAGTTTTATGTCAAACTGTCTTTCTGCCAAAGATAAAGCAAATGCCAAAATAGCTTGTAATAGAAATAGAAAGAAAAAAAAATTGTACCAAAACTAAGTTCAATTGTAGCAAAGACTGGGTTCAAAATCCAGCCTTCCCCAACAAGAGCAAAAAAATCACACTTTCGCTCACTAGCTCAAAAACTGCCCTTTTCTTTCAAAGCTCCAAAAATCTTACTTCCAGCAGCCTCTATTCACCAAGCAAATTTTATGATTGGCCAGTCCAGACATGGAGGGAAGAAAATTACCATAACTTTTGATACTCATAGCAGTTTTTTTTTGTGCTAATGATTCTGTAATTTTTTTCTTCCGCAGACCACAAACTCTTGAGCTAGGCAATTTTCTCTTTAGTTACTATAGAGAATCAATATCAGAGATACAAGTTCACTTATTTGAAAAATTCTGAATGAAAAATTCAATGTCTGAATTCCAAGTCTGACAAATTAAAAGAGTAATATAAATAGTCTATTCCCAATGACACATATATAAAAAAAAGAAAAAAAAATTGACAATCATTACCTTTTTACTGCTTATAATTATAGGAAATTAACTTTGAATATATTACAAGTCATATGAGGACATTCTTTGGTAATTATAGTTGAATAATAAAATATACTGAAAAATTATCAGATTGTGTGTGTCCACACACAAAGTTAAAGATAACTATACTCAAAATTTCATACAATGGATGCCTTTTGGGGAAAGAAGGAAACTGTCATTAACTTTTATGGGAGTGCATTATTTCAGTGGGATGTGCATTGTGGTGCAGTGGATATTGGCTTGGAATGAGAAATCAGGGAGCCGAGTTCGAATTCCAGTTGAATTCATTGCAGTTTGAATTCATTACACACAAACCGTCTCTTCCTTCCAGTTATGGGTTAAATAACAGGACAAATTGGGTTCTACCGCAGAAAGCAATGGCAACCTACTGCAGGATAATCTTCTGTCCAGTCAGTCATGTCTCTTTCGAGACATGATCGCCCAAGCGTGTTTCACGTATGGCACCTAACTGATTGACTGATTATTTCAGTGAATATAGTAAAAAGCATCAGGACTGAATCCCAAAATTGTTTAATCACACCTTTACTGCAATTTAAATAGAAATTGTTAAATTTGTAAAACTTACTTAAAAGTAACAACATTTAGAGTAGCAAGATTCTGAAGAAGAATAAATTACAGAAAATTTACATTTTACAAAGACTACAAGTATGAAATAACTAAAACAAAATTTGATAATACAAACCAAAATGAAGTTTGTTGTTTTTTCTGCTTTGAGATCTTTAAAAACCAAAATCAGATACAATATTTTGAACCTTTGTTTCCCTATAAAAATATTTTGATCTTGTCAACATGTATTCAATCATAAATTTATATGGAACTAATTTATCTGGAAAAGAAAGCTCATTAATCTTAAAGAAATTTCTAATTATCTAATCAAATTTAGTACTACAACTAAAACTCTTCAGAAAATTTTACCTTAGTAAAATTTTATCAATGGGAAATAAGGATGTTAAAAAACTATTTAAAATAAAATAAAAAATACAACCACTAAAACTGCAGGGTAAATGCTTCATTTTAAAATAATTTACTTTAGTAACTGAAAGGAATTTAAGTTTTTAAATTTTTCCATATACAATGTTTCTATATAAAAACAACTAAATTCAAATTAATATGACTTTAGTACAAGAGAACAGTATACAAGAGCAACCAATTTTTCTATACCAAATCTTAACTTATATTACTTTCATTAGCATTCCTTCCAACACTTCTAATCTTAAGCAGAAAACAAGTATTGTTCCCACACTTTAAAGCAATTCAGTAAAATCTGAATTTAAACTGACCAACATGGTTTATAAATCCCATTACTCTAGTTGATATTCAGATATTAACCCATGAATTGCAGAAGAAATTTCACTCATTTGTAAGTGTCATACAAGTGCAATAAGAAATTCCATCATCTACAATTAACAGATTAATACAATATTGCAAGACTAAAATAAACATCTTTTTTCTGTAATCTAAAAGTATTTTTGTAAGCTCCACGAAAGCAAAAAAAAACATGAAAAGATTCACATCTCATAAAAAAAAAAAAAAAAAAAAAAAAAAAAAAAAAAAAAAAGGTACTTAAAGCTGAAGTATTTCCTTCAATAAATTTTCCTCTTATTTCAATTTGTTCTAATATGGACATATATTCCCACACAAAAAGGGTCACTAAAGTTTAAGTATTTGGTACATTTAAAAGAGATTTCTCCACAAATTCATATTTTTTATTATCAAAGCTTCTTTGTTAAAAAAAGAAAAAAGTAAAAAAAAAATTTTTTTTTTAAATTTTGAATTTAAGGGATATGATTATATAATCAGGTCAAGAATTAAAAGAGATCATGCTGAAACTTACTGAATGAAAAATCTCATAACCAATGAGAATAGAAAAATAAAGAGAGAAGTCAAAATTTGTTGAGTAATGTTTCCAGTAAAAAAAAAAAAAAAAAAAATGTATATCACTGCTCTGTGAATATATAATCAACCAAATGCAGAGTTTATATTAAACAGGCAACATACGTCTACAAGTCTACTGAAATGCTCAGCACAGTACAAAGATTCCTTAAAAGAAAAAAAGCGATTATTTGCATCTATTTGCAACTATAGCAACAATCTAAAATACTGACCTTCGTTTTCCTGGCCGAGTCTCCAGCAGCAACAGTGGGAGATGTTTGTTGGTTTGCTCTCTGTCTTTCGAACATGCTGATTAGTCCATGTAGATTACAGGGCAGGCACACAAGGGAGCGAAGAAGAAACAGCAAGGAGCAAGAGGAACAGAAAACAAAGACATGCAGTGGGTTTGCTTGCTAATAGGAAAGTGACACAACATCAACAACAAAGCCCTGCTTAAATTTAAGGGCATGCATCTTTGTCCTTCCCAGAGCGGAAAACAAACATTGGAAGCTGTCACAGGAACTAAGACTACAATTTAGTATATCTACAGATGAACAAAATACAGCTACCTATGCTAAAAATTTATCAAATGGGATTTCTCTTAACAGCAGTAGATTGCAAATGATCAACACAGTTTATAAAAATATATGACTAAAAGTATCATGCATTTTTAACTTTACAACAGTAAATAATTAGGGAGAGATGTTATAAAGTTTTTACTGTAAACTTTCATTGGTTATAAAAAAGAAAAGTTTCCTTAATGTCCATTTAAGAAAATTGCTGACCAGTTACCAGTAAAATGGTAATAGTTTCAATAGATTTTTAGTTGTTGCTATATATATATATATATATATATATATATATATATCTCCAAATCCAGCAGTTTCACCATTAACTTTTATAAGAATCTGACTTTGGATAGTTTTTCCATATTTTGGAAAATAAATTCATGAATATCTATTCATTATCAACTATTTGCAATCAGCCACACAGCAGTAATCTGTGGTTAAATATAAATTTATTTCCTGCATTTGAAATATAAAATTCACTGCTAAATTTTACAAAACTACATCATACAATAAAGAAAAATTAAAAATTGTACCAGTTATAGATTTAACAGTACATCTCTCGATGAGACAGTTTCTGTAAAGCTATATCTAAAAACAATTCAGTCAATATACAGATTAGTATTTATGTAATAGCACCAATTGTTTTTATATCTCAAGTTTATAATTGGTTTTAATCATATTCAAATTGCAATACATCAGAAATTTTGGATGTTTATGCATTGATTCCTAACAAAAAGAAAAAAAAGTCTATTCAAGAGAAAAATGAAATATGTTCAACTATTTATATCAGCAGTAAATGAATTAGTTCAAATTCAATTTTAGTATTGCTTATGAAGAAATAAGTTGCCGCCATAATTTAAAAAGAATCAGTCAAACGCATGCTTTCTGTTAAAATTAAAACAAGTTACAAATTTGATAAATAAAAATGAATCCCGCAAGTTATATACTGCAGTTGAGCAAAACTGAAACCTTGCTCTATTTTGATTAGTTTTGAAACCTGTGACAACAGACAATGTCAGCTGGACTGCTGCAGCAACCCATACTTACACGAGCAGGGGATGAATTTTGTTTGACACTCATGCTAAAAAGTTTAGAAAAATAATAGTAACACCAACAGTGACAACAATATACAAAAAACATCAAAGTAAAATAAAAAGTGATAATGATAATGACAATAATCTAAGTATAAAAATAAAAATTTTAGAAAAATAGAAAAGGCAGCATTCTGTCAACAGGCACAGGAAGGTGTTGTGTAAATTTTGTAACAACAGTAGTAAGGGGAGGAGAAGTAGTAGTAGGTAGTAGTAGTAGTAATAATAATAATAATAATAATAGTAGTAGTAATAGAAGTTGACTAAGTGAGGAGCGGTTCTCAAGACCATAACAACTCTAACGCAATGAAGCAAACTAAGACAACAGCAGCAAAGCAACAAAAGTCACTGGAAATCAAACCAATGTCACAACAACATGGGATGGAGGTGGGGCAGGCCATGGTGATGCAAAGAAAAGAAAAAAGCCAATTGTTAATTTCAATGTAAGCAGGATTAAAATTAAACAATGTCAAATGTTATATATTTATACTTTATATACAACTACAAAAAGATAATTATTCTCACCCTCAAGCAAAATGTCATGTAAATAGAATTCAATAAACTTTAATTATCTATATACTTGTCGGATTACTTTTAGCAAAAAACTAGTTTCCTTACCTAATTTTCAGAATTTTTCTAAATAGTTTAGAAACTAAGATTGAAAAAATAAAAAGCATTATTTTCAAACTGATTTTACATCAAAAGAATCTCTTCAAATCCGGAACAAATAATTAAAGTAATTTTATTCCAAGTGAAATAAAATTGAAAATAAGCCTTTTTCAAAAATAAAAATCTTGAAATATAAATATCTAAGACAACTAAAAGATTATGATGCATATTTACAAGTTCTACATGACAAAATGGATGAGGAAGAAGTTGGCATGTTACTTTATATATGATGAGTGACTTTTGTTGGCCTGCTTGATAAGAAAAAAAAAAAAAAAGCTTCGGTAGACAGGCTTCTTGTAACACACCATGGACAAATTTTTCCAAGTCTACTTTCAAGAGGTAACTTAACTATTAAGAGGAAAAGTTTGGAAATAGAAAAATCACTTTCAGCAAAACAATTATTACATAAAAGTGTTTCCAATTCAAAGACATTTAATTTATTGATATTTACTAAAAAAAAAAAAAAAACTAAATATCTTGTCTAATAATAATAAAATATTACAAAGTACCTTCATTTTTTTTTTTTTTTTATAAAGTAGTTTTAGTAGAATTCTAGAGACATCACACTAAATAAACAATAATTGACATTTGATTGATATATTTCACATTTTTATAGAAACTACAATACATGCCATTACATTTTGCTGTGGAAATGACCGAAACACAAACAGGCGGTTCTACTGCATTTTAAATAAAGTCTTATAAATAAGGAGATTTATATAATCATATCTAATTTATATTCAACATTTCTAGAAGAAATAGAATTTACTCATGGCAGTGTTGGAGTGGTATTCATTAAATAGAATCCTTGAAATCCAATCAAATATTATCTATTTTAAAATGTTAGTGCTATTCACAACATATTTATATACAGAACATAACCAGTTTGGACGCTTAGGTTTTAGTGCAATATTTTTTTGCTTTTTTTAAGTTCTGGTGTTAATGACAAGAAAACAGCATGCTTAAAGAGTTTAAGAGTGAGTGGTTTCTGGGGTAATTAAAAACTACTTATAAGATTTAGAAGCTTTTCATGAAACAATTTAAGTATGATAATCAACAAGGTCAAAGAACAGTTATTTATTTGTAGAAGCTCAGATGTTAAGTGCAAAAGGTAGCTAAAGCAATAGCTATATCTTTTTTTTTTGATCATGTTCAAAGATTATATAATTTCTATTTTAAAAAAAAGTTCTACTGAAAAATCTTCATTAGATTTTCTTACTCTTCACATTTCTCTATTAAAACAGTTTAATTTAATAACATTTCAGAAATTCAAAAGGTGCTTATCTACCTTTAGTGGAGAGAAGCCATGTGGAACACATGATAAACTGCTTTGTGAAGTCACTCCATGCAGTGATGAGAGCAGCAGTCAAATTCAGTTTTTTTTAAATTTTTATTTTTGTTTTTTGTTTTTTTAACAGCAGCTATCACATGAGGTTAGTTTCTTCTAAATCTGTCTCCCCTAGCAGGGCTGTTTCCAATACATCCAGATGAATCCAGCCTGTTTGAATCTGGACTCCTAGACATTAGCTTCCCCAAACAAGAGTATCTCCATATTATATGTAAGATCCTTCCTTCTCCTTACAACCTGCTTTGCTTTGCAGATATGTGATAAATTATTCTGAATAGGACATGTGTATATGTTTTTCTGTATATCTCAGTAGTATAAAAGTCTGATAAGAAAGGTCTGATTCCTTTTAGCTATTCCATTCTGTCCATGAACTATGTTATATCACATATATAATAATGTCCATAATGGAGAGAGGGGATACAAATGAGAGAAATCATTCTATCATAGCTCTCACTCACTACAATTTTAGACATACCATATACAAGTTCTTACAAACTACTCTTCATAAATAAATTCATTCATACATGAACCAAAACTAAAAATTTAATGGAAATCCAATAGAATTGATTGAACAAAAGTTCTAGAATTAAAAATTCAAATACTAAGCAGTGACTCATTGATTTTTTTAGAAATAAACGAATTTACTCAAATTACAAACTTTGCTTAGTACAAACAAAACTCGAAATTTCATGCCTCGAAACAAAATATTTGTTGTCCAATGGAAAGGCCAGAATCACATCCTGGAGTAAATTCCCAAGCAAAAAAAAAGATGGGCCAACTTTTACCATTGCCAGAGAGAAATGAGACAAGCGTAATTAACACATCCCTTGACTAACGTTAAGCGATCACTGTTATTGTCTATCTTTCTCACCTCCTTCCTTTTCACCAGTCACCCTGAGCGATAACTTCAAAGACACTCCTACCAAACAAACGCTCATATATACATACATGCATATGTTCCTGTCTACGTACACAAGCTCATTCTTGCAAGGACTACTACAAACTCTTGATACTCTTAACTTAATACTGTTTCTCAATGAACGTTAATTTCTACCAATTCATTTTATTCTTTTCCATTAATAAATTGCTATTCAAACACTATTCTTCCACTAATTCACACATTCCAATCTAACCTTCTGATGATACCAAATAATCCTAAGTCGTAGGGAGTTTGGTTATGTCTGACAAGCCCAATTTAATAAACATTAACCATCTCCCTACTGTTTCAGAATCATTTAGTTACAGTTTCATTTAGTTTAACTTCTCAAACCCAAACACTTCCATTTAGTGGACAATTTTTAATTTTTTTTTACAATCTTAATAGAAAGATTGCAGATAAAACTAATTTTATGCAATTTTTTTTTTTAGGGTTGGAACATAAAAATGCATGGAGTTATCAATAGTACAAGCTGTAATTTATTTTTTCAATTAGAAAATATTAAGTAGTTGCATAAAATACATAAAATCTTTCACAATCTAATTTCACTCATGAAAATTAAAAATAAGTTTACAAATATAAACAGTCATATAAATGCAGTATATTTCAGTGAACAGCCTAAGTTAGTTTTTTTTGTTTTTTTTTTTAACTCATGGCAATAAACTTTTTCAAATTTTGTAGGAAAAAAAAGATTTCAGTATTTTAACCTACACTATCCAGTTACAAAAAAAAAAAATTTTGTAATCTTAAAAACCAGAACATCATATCCAAGTTTTAAAAAATGATAAATCAGCAAAAAGTATTGGCATGATTAGAAAATTAAAGTATCTAATATGTAATGATAGAAATGAACAAAGTCACTACTTACTTCTCAACAGGTGATGATGAACCTGAGCTGACACATTCTATTTCTGAAATGAAATGTTCAACTTTTATAGTACATTTGCAAATAGAAAATATTGTACAAAATGATAAAAAAAAATTAAATGCTTACCAGTATCATTTTGCACAAGTTCTTCCATATCAATATCTATTTGATCAATCATCATGTGCTTCAGTAAGTCTTGCTGTAATGTATTATTCACCCTACTCTGATGAAGTTTGGCATGTAATTCCTTCAGCTCAGTTTCTTTATTTGCACAAGATGTACCCTTTTAAAATTAAAAATAAAAGAAGCCCTTTAAAAATATAATTTAGTATATTCAATAAAACAGCTTATCAAAATTAATGTGCCAATAATAATTAAATGCTGTATACAACTTATGAAGGGACGTAAAAATGTTCTTGACATTACCAAGAAGTGATTCCCAGTCAAAATTTTGAGGCTTCTATTTTGGGAAGTGGGCTATGTTAACTTTTCCCAATTTTTTATAGTACTGTACAAAATTTATGAAAATGTAATTGAAATTCAAATTTTAAAATAGTTACATTTTGCAAAAAAATTTTTTTTTTAAATATAAACTTGTGATATTACCTTTAGAAAGCAGTTTGTATTTCACTGAATGTGTACAATATTGCATAAATTGAAAGTATTAAAAAGTATTCAAAATAGTATTTATCAAAATTTTAGAACATCAAAAAGTTTTAAAATATTTTGAAATATACTTCCTAGGTTAAGACAATTTTATTTTTTTAAATTAATAGAAATAAGATATCAGATTTTAAAGTTTCAACTGAAAACAATATTTTTAAATGTTTATCTAGTTACAAATTTTCAAGTAATTAAATTCAGTATTAATGTGTTGTTAGACAAGAAACTTTACCTTAGATAAAACCATTTCTATAAGATGTCTAAAAAGGTACCGACATTCCATCATATTACACCTACTAAATATACTCTGCAGTTTTTCCACATCATCATTATTCTGAAATGGAAATAATTTTAAAGTTAGAAAGGAAAAAAAATAATTAAAGCAAATATGAACATTAAAAATTCATTTTTATTTTAATTAAATAAAAAGACATCTTACTTTGTTTTCTTCAAGTTGCATAATTTGTTCTTGAATTTCACTTATATTCTCTTGACAGACTTGCAGTTGTCCCTCCAAACTGTCAATTACATCTAGGCACTCATTAATAGCTTCTTCAGGCTAAAATAATAAAAAACATACAAGAAATCACTAAACATGTATACAGAAAATAAATTAAAAAAAAAAAAAAAAACTATGTTGCTTTTTTTTTCTTTGTTTACTTGTTAATTGTCACGCTAAAGTAAGTGTAAAGTAAATCCTGTCAAAAATTAAGCTCTAACCAGGAGATAAACAGAGAAGTGATGTATCAATATGCCAGCAGACTTGCTGAAATATTTGGGTAAAAATTAGTTTTGGAAAATTAAGGGATTTTTAGTTTCATTTTGAACAATTTCTTTTTTCAGTGATTTATTCATGTTTATTTCTTAAAAGAAAAAAAAATTTGAACAGCTTTTTTGTATTTTTTTTTCTAAATAATATTAGAGTTTTTGAAAACTCACCACTAATTATTTCTTCATTAGAAGTAAAATTTTCATAAAGTTTTAATTGCAGATAAAAAACAAATGTCACAGAGAAATGATAAACCATTTCTCATTAAAAATTAAGTATTTTATTCATAGCTTTGTGTTGTGTTCAGTGTCATCTCTAGATCCCAACACTACTGCATAAAACAGTATCAATGAAAAAGGTTTCTTTTTGGTATTCGTTTTAAGAGTAGTAACTTGGATTCTAAGAGACAGTAGGAGAACTGACATCACAGGAACACATGTTGCACATTAGGCCCAACGCCCATAAACAAGTGATCTTGGCTGGTCACACTTCAGAATTTTTGAGACCTTCTGTTGAAGTTGCACAATTTTGGATATATATTCAAAATCCAGACAAATGCAATCCATCTGTCAGAATGCCCAACTCACAAGGCACTCCAGACAATTTCTAACCAATCTGGCCCTGGCCTTTACATTTTGTAACATTACCTCCCCTTTTTCAAAATACATAGTAATATGCATTTTAAATCATTGCCAAGTGTAACTTGTAGCTTATTTGTCCATCTCTTTCTATGCCTCCAGAACCAGTGCCACATACACAACTCTAGAAATATTATATATCATAACAAACGTACATTTAGATATATGGTATAACAGCAAATAAACTTTTACAGAAATGCACAATATAAATTATGACAATTATTGTACCAACACACACATAAATGCATAAAGGTATGAACACAACCTTAGGATTCTATTGGGTGTCAGTATCCTCAGTATCCCACAAAGTTGATTTCTTATTCTAGTGACATGCCATTCTTTGACACCTGTTACAAGAACACAAAATACAATTTGTTCAAACCTGAACATGGGGCAGTTGCATTTTTTTTTTTTGGTCTGTCTGCACAAGGGTGTATGGGTCTATGGAAATGTCTTTCCATTTTGCTCTTTGGAAAACTCATGGAATTGTTCATTCATTTTTTTAATTTTTTCTAACAATTTCTTAGTATATATATCTTCAGTTCAATTCCTGTGTACGCATGTGATCTGGTTGGGAGTGGCTGCTGTCCACCCCAAACAATTTTAAGGTCTACCACTTATCTCTTAAAAGCAGTTGGCTCAATTATGCTTAAATGGCAGAATGTAGTTTCATTTAAAACATTTATGATGGTCTCTATAATAGACCAAGTCTCCTGCTTTAAAATTACATCATTAGTTGAAATGTTAGGCCTGTCATTTACTTTTTCAAATTTTTCCTAAGTAGTGTAAATGTGTAGTGCTCGTCCCCATAATAAAGACAACATGGCTTTAAGATTATCCCTATTATTAAGTATCTAGTACAATGAAAATTTTGTCAATTTGCTAACATTAAATCTAATTGTTGCAAGCATCAGGTGAATATATACCTCCCATGATCTATCATTATCACTAATTGTTTTTGATAAAATATCACGCATTGTCCTAAGCAATCATTCTACCTTACTGTTGTTTTGTAGGTGATAGAACAATGTCATCACATGGTGTATATTTAAACCTTCTAGCATCTCTTTCATAACTAACATTCACTGTACTGTTATCACACATGCTTTCTAGTTAATCTAATTAACAGTTCTGCTAACCTAGAATAAATCTTTGGTAGGAGGTGCACGTACTAATGAACCCCAAAATTGTCTGAGAGTGGTGAGAGTGGCCATAGAGTGCATAGCTTTTACTTTATCAGTATCTGATTGAACTTCTGTAGCACTGATTTTAAGCCCTAAGTACTGTGTCACTGACTTGAAAACCATCTAAATCCAAATTTTTTTAACTTTAAATTGTTTCCTTAAGCTATTGAAACCCATCTGAATATATTCTAAATTGATGTTTTATGTAATCAGAAAACACTAAAATGTCATCCAAATTGGACAGCATACGCTGTTTCTGTCACTAAAATGGGGAACATCAATTTCTAAAACACACCAAAAGAATTCACCAGTCTAAATGACATAACATTAAAGTAGAATAAATACTGATGACACATAAATGCAGTTTTATTTTTGTCCTTGTTTTCTTGTAGCTCTACATGACAGTATCTGGATTTTAAGTCTAATTTGGAAAAGTACCTAGCTGAGTCTGAATATGCTAAGGTATCGATAACTAGGTGTGGGTGTGCAGTGCTCTTAATTTATTTAGTGCCCTAAAATCTACACATACTTCTCTACTAGCACCACTAGGAAAGCACAAAGACTTTTAGATTTCTCTATAATCCCTGCATCTAACATTTCCTCTAAAGCCTCATCTATTAGTTTTCTTTGTGTGAGGGTTGTGCAATATAGGCATTTTTTGATAGACACATGTCTAGTGTTGATATGCATTTCATTTGTAGCAAATAAATCCCTATTTTTCTTTAGCAACTTATGTATCAGGAGCCTAAATTCTTTTGACACATTCACCTGTTCTAATTCTCCCTCTTCAAAATGTTTTGATTCTAATGGGGTAAGTATCTACCTGGATAAGCCTAGCTATCTAGTAACTCATCTTAAACTGTCTAGTTCAGATTATTGACAATGAGTAGCAATAGTCTGCCAATCGCACCGACTTATTACCACACTAGCAAAATGCCACATAGGTTACTAATGAACTTTAATTTTAATTGTTCAACTTCATAAAAGTTTGTTAACCTATCATCCTGTAGTATGACTTTTGCCATAAAGACTTAATGCTACTGGACAAGATCTAGCTATAGATAAAATATGCCCGTCTTCTAATACTACATACTCATCTCCTAGATGTAGTTTTAAATTGTAATAAATTCTAGCCCCATTTTGCTGTAGTCAGTCCCATCCTAATATTACATTCCTATTTAAGTTTCTCGCTACATAAAAATTATGCGGTGTGAGTTGGCTGCCTAACTTGTAATTGTGCCTGTCCATCTATCTGTAGAGGCAAACCATTCACTGTAGACATAACTAACATTTCAGATTTGGGTTGCAGTACACTGTAAACTATATATAACATACTTCTGCTACCATGTCTATCAAAGCCCTATATAAATGTCCATCTAGCCTAATCCTAACTCAGTTGAATGAGCCCATATTATAGACTACATACCTCTGTAATTCTTTTCTCAGTTCAATGAGACCCTTCCGACCAGACATTCCCAGTTTCCTGAAAGCATTCCCAGCAGATAACTACACTTCTACCTCATAAATATCTCCTAAGGTCATTTATGGCTCCTACCTGGATTTCTATTATATACATTGAGTGGAGCATATCCGTTTTTTTTTTCTTCCTATCCTGAGATTAGTGTCTGCATTCTCCAATGTGACAAACCTCAATAGGCTCCTTCTTCTATGTGCCTTGTTCCCTCAGGACATAGGCGATCATGGCCTTCCACTTTTTCCTATCCCTAGTGGCTCTGAGCATGCCTTCTCCTGTTACACCATGCAATCCCCGTTCCGTCATCCACCTGATTAGGTCCTTCAAATATGTTATTCGTTGCTTTCCCCTGTCTCTTTTTCCCTCTATCTGGCCTGTTAGTATCAGATTCTCCAAGCCCTCCTTCCTCATTGTGTGTCCCAGGAACTTCAGCTGTCTCTTCCTGATGCTCAGTATTAATTTCCTTTTTGTTTCCATCATTTCCAAGACCTCATCATTGCTCACATGCTCGAGCCATGATATTTGCAGTATCCTGTGCTGTTTCTTAATACTTTACTCAACTTCTGGAATGCTTCCTTCACCATGCCAATTCACCTTCAGATCTGCGTCACACTTTCCGTCTTCTGTTATAACACTTCCCAGGTATTTAAATTTTTGTCCCTGCTTGATTCTGGTATCCACAACCTGTATTTGGCATTTTGGGCTGCCCTTTTTACTGATGACCATGCATTCGGTTTTCATGCGGTTTATTTCTAGTCCTTGACACTTTCTTCAGCTACCTTCTGTAGGAGGTTTTGTAGCTTCCTTTCTGTGTCTGCTATCAGCACTTTATCATCAACGTACCTTAGGTTGTGCGTTGTGGTGCAATGGATATCGGCTCGGAACGAGAAATCGGGGAGCCGAGTTCGAATTCCAGCTGAATCCATTGCGTTAATTTACGTGCAAATTACCCTTGGGAAAGGTATTAATCCGTCTATTCCTTCCAGTTATGGGTTAAATAACAGGACAGATTGGGTTCTATAGCCTTGGTCGGCAACCAGTCTACCGCAGAAAGCAATGGCAACCTACTGCGGGATAATCTTCTGCCCAGTCAGTCATGTCTCGAGAGAGTCATGATCGCCCAAGCGTGTATCACGTATGGCACTTAACTGACTGACCTTAGGTTGTTTAAATTGTGGCCTCCTATTATGAATATAGGCTATTTAAGTTTAATCCAGGTTTTTTGAGAAATTAATAGCTGATCCTGGTAAATTTTTCTATCAACAACAAAATGTATTGTCATTTAATCTGTACATCTCAATTTTTAACTGTTTTGGTATTCAAAAACAAAATTAAAGAAAGTTATTCTATATTCTCGCAATGTGTGTGTGTGTGTGTGGACACACAGCCCTATCAAACCAAATATCTTGGGCACAAGAAAAAATGCTTCTGAACATACAGTGCATTGCTAGTTTCTCTATATTTTTGCAATAGAGCTTTTTTGATTGATAATGCTGTTTGATGAGACATCTTATGCAGTGGATATCGACTCAGAACGAGAAGTCAGGGAGCCGAGTTCAAATTCCAGTTGAATTCCTTGCATTCACTTACACACAAATACCCTTGGGAAAGGTATTAATCTGTCTCTTCCCTCCAGTTATGGATTAGATAACAAGATAGATTGGGTTCTATAAACTTGACTGGCAACCAGTCTACTGCAGAAAATAATGGCAGTATAATCTTCTGCCCAGTCAGTCATATCTCTTTCGAGACATGATCGCCCAACTGACTGAATGTTGTTTGCCATTATTAATCATTGAAATTTAAAAAACGAAATAAAAATAACATTTTTTAAAACTGAATAAAATCATTTTACAATTTAAAACTCAATTTCTTTTTTAAAAACAAATTTGTTTTTTTGTTCATAAAATTCATAGGATGTAATTTTTTTTTTTAAGTTTCACTAAATAAGAAAAAATGCTTGAATTACTCACCTGTCCAGTCTCTATTAAATTCTGCTTTTTGGTGGTATACTTTTCAAGACTTTGTCCAAGCTTTTTTCGTTCCTGATGAAAAAGAAAGAAAAATTACTATCCCTTTTTTGTAATTGAATTTTTGGAAGCAACAATGCAAAAAAAGAAAATTCCTTACTTTCAACCATGTTTCCATATCCTTTTCTATCAAATTTAAGGTTTGTCTTTTCTTAACAATATCCTCCACCTATGAAAAGAAATAATTCAAGTTGTACATATTCATAACACCATATAATTAAGCAAATGAAACAAAGAATATTTCATTTACAAAATACACTTGTCCATCAATATTATGCTCCAGAATGGATTCCTTTTATGAGCACTTGTAAAAGAATCAACACAAAATTTTATAAATTACACTAAATAAAACAAAGTATAATTAATAAATATTATAAAGTCATCCAGTCATGATAAAATATCAAATATTAATTTGCTTACAGACTGGTAACATTTTACTTACCCGTTTCTGGATGACATCCCATTTCCGTTTTGCAAGTTTATCTGATATTGTCATCCTATTCCGGCGCTCATACGTGGAACCTGGAATATTACCTGTAAGAAGGGAAAAAAAAGTTCTCAAATTTTATAAAAACTGACATGGAAATTCAAATTATAGCAATGCACATAATTTAGATAATACTTTATATTAAAAACAAGTATTAAACATTTTGGTATATAACTGCATCAACTATTTCTTACCAACTGGAATGGTAGGAGTAACATCGTATTTGCCAACTCTGCCTGCAGCTCGACTTGACATTGGTTTCTGTCTCTTTCTTAGTGCTTCCACCTGACAAAAAAAAGGTAAAATTACTAAATGAAAAAGGAAAAGAAATGAAAAAGTAAAGTTCGTCAAAATGTTTTAGAATAAGCAAAAAAGCTCCATTTACTATGTGCTATGAGTGTATTGGAGAGAAAAAAAAAAAGATTCAGTTCGAGGAAAAGTGATTAAAAGAAAGGCACAAACATATTAGACATAAAAGATATTGACTGACTGACCATATAAATATAAAGTTTAAATTATTCAAATTATTTAAAGTTTAAGGAAAACGATGACAAAAAAATAATGGCAGAGATAATGAAGACTAGTTTAAAATCAAATCAGTTACTGACCTCCTCTTGTTTCCGTTTTAAGACAACTTCTTTTTGATGCTTTTCAGTTTCTAAGGTTTTAATTTTTTGTTCATACTTCAATCGTTCTCGTCTAAGTTGAGTTATTTCTTTATGCCGCCTTGACTCATTTGCTTTATTCTTTTCAGCTTCTTCCTTTATTTGCTTCATGAGCTTCACCTAAGGACAAAAAAAAAAAAAGAAAAGGATTAGTAATTATAGATCTAAAAGTCATGAAATATGCAGGGTGTATCAAAAATACTTTTACAAAATTAGCAGGGGAGGGGGCACACACCAAAACAATGCTGTCTATATAAACATATGTTCACAAATCCTTCATTATTGAGTTAAGTTTAAAGAGAGTTTACAGTAGATGGCACCATGTTGTCATGTAGATTAGATTACATTTGTCACTCATGTACATTTAGGGTTAGTCTGTTTTCAACATTTAATGTGTGTAGTAGCGAGTTAACCAAGAAGTGTTCCATTTAACAATGGCAGGATATTCATATCATGTGCAGGAAGATTAAATTTTATATAGTCATGCAAATAGTAATGGACACGAGGCTGCACAGCTGTATCAGATTGTGTTTTTTAGACCAAAGGCAACCAAGTCCTCTAACCTATACTGTTGTTTGTCATATTGCTAGACAGGATCCATGGCACCACAAACTATGGGTCTAGGGAGACAGATTGTACATTTAACAGTGCCTACTGTAAAATTTAAACTTAACTCAAAACTGACGAATTTAAGTGCACTACTAGTTTAGCATCTCATTCCTACCCTTTTACTGTTGAAATAATTAAATGTAACTGTCATTTCTATTAATTTCTTTCTTACACTTCCTGCCTGTGGAACTCCCATTTACTTGTTTCCCTGATAGCTACAATCACCAAAAATTTAAATGCAACATTAATTGCTATCTATGTTGAATCCCATTCATCTTTGATCCTTTCTTCAATAACCCTGTACCCAGTCTTTATCTCACTGCACTCTTTTGGCAATCCTGCCTTACTTGGGGTGAACTGATTTTAAAAAGTTTATATATACTTTTATCCTTGTTTTCATGTGAGGAATCCACCCCTAAAGTTTGTAAAAGTATTTGATACACCCTATATACTATTTAGCGTACAAAATCAAGTCAAAAAGCATAGGTTGCCAATTATTGTATCATCTAGAATTTATTACTATTTCAAAGTGTACCAAACCATTTTAACTAAATGGAGTTAAAAATGAGGTTGATGAATATAAACCAGTTTAGATAAATTAAATACCAAAAGTTACATTACCAGAAATATTAAAAAGATATTGGAAAGGTTTATTAGCATCAAATAGTATTTGAGAGTTATACTAGCACAAGTAATTGCTACAAAAAAGCATATATGTGTGTATAAATTTCATAAAAAGGAATTTATCAGTGCAAGCAGTAGTAGTACAGAAAGAGGTATACCAATGTTTCATAAATTACACAATGAAGTCAATAAAATACAATACAAAGACTTTCAAATGTCAGGTAATTTGAGCCTACATAGAAAAAGATTCAAATAATTTACAACCTGTACAGGGAACTAATAACTAACCAGCAGATAGAGAATGAGTTCAGTGAATACATAATAAAAAGCAGAGTACCACTAAGATATGTTATCTTACCAGATTTATTTAATCTATTTAAACAGAGTGATGATAAAATAAGCTACAACAATTTATTATCAGCAGACATAACCATAACAAAATACTATGTCAACAAGAACTAAACATTAAATTAAACAAAAAATGCACCTTCATTAGCCAAAGAAAAAGACAGAGGCATCAAAATCAAAAAATACAAAGCATCTTAATAGTAAAAATAAACAAAAATACAAGTGATACAAAAATCTGGTGTTGCATAGGAATAGCAAAAGTGTTAGACTACTTATTTAATGTCTGTCCTTTAATACAGTAGTGAATGCTGAACCATTTTCTCACAGATTCAGGCTAACAACAGACATGGTTCTACTAACAAATGTATCAGTCAGTTAAGTGCCATATGTGATACACGCTTGGGCAATCATGTCTCGAAAGAGACATGACTGACTGGGCAGATTATCCCGCAGTAGGTTGCCATTGCTTTCTGCGGTAGACTGGTTGCCAACCAAGGCTATAGAACCCAATCTCATTCCCATAACTGGAAGGAAAAGACAGATTAATACCTTTCCCAAGGGTATTTACGCACAAGTGAATACAATAGATTCAACTGGAATTCAAACTCTGCTCCCAGGTTTCTCGTTCCGAGCCGATATCCACTGTACCACAACGCACATAAAACTGCTATCAGAAAGGGACAGCTGAATTGTTTGAAACACAAAGGAAAAGTAACTTGAAGTTAACACTCACAGAGTATATACACACACACAAGAAAGTTGCAAGAAGGTTTCTTCTAAAGTCTTCTCATTCTCTTTCACTCCCAGTAACCCCTTATGTCTTATGAGGGATGGCTGAAAAAGTTCATAGGCTAACTTTGAAAGAGTGATGCTAAAGTTTTGAAATTTTGTAAACAATTTCAATTATTCTTAATAACTGCATCGTTTCTTTCCAGATAAACTGATAACTGACTGTTCATCCTGTGTCCTCATCAATCAAGTTGGCATTGTACTCTATTGATTATCTCCAAAAAGGGCCACACTATCAATAAACAATGCCTTTTTCATCCCAAAAAACTGAGGCCATCCCATTCCCTGTAGATGAAATGATCTTGGACTTCTTTGGAACATGTGAGGAGTGGTTTTTCTCCTGCAGGGATTGTCTATCTGACTCAAAAGGATGAATCCATCACTCAACTTGGATTAGAAAAAAAGCTGGATCTGCCTCAAACAATGTCAGATTTTTCTTCTGTTATATGATCAGCCTGTATGCTCTTTTGATTAGGTGTCAGAAGATTTGAAACTTACCTAGCAGAAACTTGTCATGCCAAGTCCATTGTACAGAATATTCTCAACTTCTTCACTGAATATGCTAATGCTAATAGCTATTTGATTTATAGTCAGTCTCATGTCATCTATAATCATGTGGTGAATATGATTAATGTTTTCATTGGTGGTGGCAATCACAGGATATCCAGACAGAAAAAGTTTGGAGTTTTGAGAGTATATTTTTTTCAATTATAATATTGTGAAGAAACTTCTATTATGAAACTATCAAGTGACTCCATTACTATATATCTAGGGAAGTAACTATGCAATTCTGATTCATTATCAGAACTTGATTCAGATAGGGAGGTCTTCACTTTCTTTGTTGCTATATCATTTTTTCTTTCATGATCCTTGCTCCCCACTCTCCTCAGAGCCCTATGATAGAAGATGGAGGTAATCCTATTCACCCAAGCTCAGGGATACCAAAAAATATACTCAGGTTAAGTATTTATATGTAGTTATTGATAATTTCTTTCATCTACCTCAGTGAAATTGAATATAAGTTTTTTATTTTTGATGATACATTTTAGCTATAACCTGATTGGCCATTGCTACTGTCTTCTAGTACCAATTTGATTAAACTTGGCTGGTGTGTGTATGATTTATTTTTTTTTTTTTGTGAAGTTGTTTTTTTGTGGATGGAATAGTACTAGGGCTTGACAGGTCTAGCCAATTATCAGATCTGTCCTCTGACAGCCTGTTTAAAGGCCAAAGTAGTGTGTTGGAATTCAGAAGTCTTCTACCTAATGCCTGAAGCTCTCAACTACCAGTATCCCATCCTCAGGTATCATGGGTCACCACCCACTGCAAAAAGGTGCAGTTTGTGTATTTTGAAGCCCCAGTCAACAGGACAGATATGATGGAGTGGAAGAAAAACTTCTAGGAGAATCAAGATCCATGTGAACAAAAAGCAAGAAATATTTTTATTGGTCTTAGATTTAAAATATATTTAAATCAATTGAATAAGTGACAAACAACTGAGAAGATAACATTAATCAACTAAAAATGTAATATGTAAATAATAACAAAAGGAGCATATTCACTCACCATACACAAATTGCATACAATAATTCTGTAACATTTACTTGCTATGTATATTTTTATGTGGTTAAGTTACCTTTGTTCGTTTCATTTCTTGGAGATCTTGTTGATAAGTCCTCAATTGTCTTTCATAGATAACTTGATTTCTAAGCAATTTTGCATGGTCCTTCTTAGCTTCTTGGAATTTTTTTAATTCACTCTGAAGTTCATTCAATTTACGCTGATATTTTTCCCTGATAGCTTTGGCTTTATCTTTCTTATCTTCTTCCAGTTTTGCTACAAAATTAGAGAATTTCATAAAAAATGGAAAAGAAAAAAAAGAAAAAGATGCTGTCAACTGAAAGATAAGACTTTACAATTCACACTACAAAAGATTTCAAAAATGTAAAATTCCTTTAAACACTAAAGACAATGTTAGAAAAAGAAATAAAAGTGAATATTAAAAAAAAAAAAAAAGATTGATATTCTAGGTGAAGGAGTTCTTTGAAGATGTTAGTTTCAAAATTCTTCATTAAAGTGAAGCACATGCCATTATTTATTAAAATTAATGAAGTTATTACATTTTATTTTAATTTTTTTGGTAAAAAAAATACTTCTAATGCCAACTTAAAAAGAACTATCATACTTGCATTCAGAATTTGTCAAATAAGAATCAAAAGAAAAAAAGTAACATTTAATATCTACAAAGTTAATTTAATATATAATGTTATAGATGAAAACCCAAACATAAAAGATTTGTGCATTTAATAGAGAAAGTACTGCAATTGGACCTGTTAGTTACTTTGATACATACCTTCTATATATGGCAAAAGGCCTGAACCACATTTAGTTTCATTAAAAAAAAAAAAAAAAAAAAAATAACAGGCTGTAAAAATTGGGTATTTTACGACAATGAAGATTACAAGTGGCTAAAAAGCTGGTTTTCAACCAAATAAAATGATACTATATATGGTAATACTGTTCATCTATTAGCTCATTCTGAAAGAGAAGCTAATGATGGATGCTAACTTCTGCTGATTAGGGCAACTGAAATCAGTAATCTATGAAAAGTACCTTGTATTACAAAGAGCATAATATTCCATCAAAAGAACCCACACTTCTTTCCAGTGACGAGGTAGAAATTATTACACCTTGGAAAAATTTTCACTCATCTACCATTGACACCAGATATTGTTGCACATTCAAATTACCATTGAGACAGGGGCTTTACAGAATTCTCAAAGAAATTCAATTCTCTATAAGATTTAAAAAAAAAAAAAAAAAAAACAGTACTAAAAGTAGGTCTTTACTCAAAGATAAAATTCTAGGAAGATTAGATTATCTGGCTGACTGAAAGATGGCAAAAGGTAAAGCAAAAATGGTAATTGTCAAAAGTTATGTCAAAACAAAGAAAAAACTAAAACCAATCTAACATTTTTGGTTACCAAATATAAGCTAATCTTTATACAAAAGTTAGCTTGTTTTTCACAACTAAATTTTTGAAGCATTTGAATTTTAAAAAAATCTCACCATTTTTATGCTCCCACCCCACTTAAATTATAGAAATGAAATGCTTTCAGTTATAAAAATCATGTATATTTCTCATCTAGCTTGTCTTGAAAACTGAAGATAAAAATGAAAATTTCTCCTTAGTGGCAGACAAATCTTTAACTGATATACATTACCTGAATCAAAAGGAACAGTATGTGTATATTAAAAGTATCAATTTCATTCACATTGCTTGCACCAAACTGAAAATGCTACACATTTAAAAAAAACTACAATGTAAACAAAGAAAAGTCTCATTCACTCATAAGTGCTATTGAAGAAGTTCACATTGATGCAAAAACTTTACTCATCCCCAAACAGTTACTTAAATTATAGTGTTAAAATGCAAATCTAATATGGAATATAGAAAACTAACCTAGTTTATTACTTTCTTGACTCCTTAATCTTAGAAAAAAGATTGCACCAAAAATAACAAACTGATCTCTAAAGTTTAAGTATAGGCATTTAAAAGTTAAAATTTATAATTAAATCTACAATTCCCATTATTTTAGGAAATGGTCATTAAAATTGAGTTCCAGCTTATTTAAATTGAGAACAAATCAAAATATGAAAGCATACTGTAAATATTATATTAGTATGTATATAAGATTTATAGACAGGATTAGGCATATAAAATGAATGAGAAATATAAGTACTTTCATTCTTTATAAATGACAGTGATATTTAAGATAAATATTGTTTTAGTAAATAACTTCAAAAAAGACGATGTTCTAACAAAACAAAAATTATATAACAAATCAAACTTAAAATACTATTACTGTAAAATATGGACACTTTAGCTGAAACTCTAACAAGGTCTTTCATAAAGGAAGAGGAGAAAACAGATTGAATTATCTTTTTCATACAAAAGGTTTTAACTTCAAAATTTTATTTTGCTGACCTACATTATTTAAAAAGAAAAAAAAAGATTTAATCAATATAAACTATTTGCTAAAAATTTAGAGAATCAAAATTAAAATACATTTTCAAATATTAAAAAAATTTTGAAAAAACATTAACTTACCAATATTAGACAACACACTGTCCCTCTCAAGTTCCGTATCACGTATCTTCTGAGTAAGTTGAATGACTTTCTGTTCATAATGATTTTTCATTGCATTCAACTTGTTCTGGTTCTTTTCCAAAGCCTCAATCAATCGAGTTTTCAGTGTCATCTCACATGTTAATTCTGCTAAATCCTCATGAATATTATCAGAACCCAAACCTTTTAATGAAAACAATTCTTCAGATTGAGTTATATAAACAAAAAATGTTTTTTCTGAAATAAAATAATTATACCAATGTTGAATATTCATGTAAATTGAATTCTGTAAAATCTCCAGAAAAAATACAATAGAATATGTTAACTAAAATCAATTTAAGATGAACTGATGTTTTCAAACAATCCAAAAAAACTCACTTTACAAGAGGGTACTATTAAAAAATACAAAGTAATGAGATAATTTAAAGTTAAGTAGACCTTGAAAATTTCTCAATTTAGAATTATTTTTCTTTAAGAGTACAGTTTGTTTTAAAGTTACCATTCAAAATAACAGTTAAAATAACTAAAAACTCCATATTCTAACATCTTTGTTCAAAGCTCAAATGTGTTTCTTATAATGGAAAGAAAACATTTCAAATTTCTAAAAATAGCACCCAAAATGAGTACAAATGTTTTAATTTCTTATGTTAATTAACTTTTGAAAATCTATGAATCTTGAATTACAAGTATTTTGTACTGAAAAATAGAACTGATAACTGAAAACAATTAAGCTCAACAAAAATATCAAGCAAAGTGTTGAATAAAATTTGTGAAGTTTTATATTGTTGGAAACTGGAGGGATCATGCAGGAATTAAATTGTGTATCATAAGGGATTAAGTGGCAAAGTGGTCTAGGTATACTTGAAAAAATGCAACTGAAAATTTAGGGAAAAATGTTTTCATTTTGGGGGAGATTGTTGTTGAATTTTGTCAACCCATTTTAACATAATAAAACTTAAGTATTTTACCTAGTATAAAGTTAATACAAAGTAAAATATTAATTCTTACAGAACATTAAACAATTTTCAGATTTAAAAGCTAAACTAGGAATTTACATTGAAGCTGCAAATTCTTATATAAACACTGAAAACAAATAGATTCCTTTGCAAGTTTTACAATATAATGTTAAATCAGCAATTTATTGATGCTTCACAATTAAATTTATCACTCATAATTGATTTTTAATAGCAAGATTAAATAGTAAATAATACCTAAAAAATATTTTTTTAAAATTACTGAAGCGATTTAAATACCATATATTTGGAAAGGCAGGTTTAAATTATCTTAACATTTTTTTCTATTAGAAAAAAAGAGAACTAAATAGTTGCATGAATTAAACAAGATTAAATCTAAATATTATGAAGTAGTTAACTGGTATTCAGAGTTTTTAAGCCTACCACAAAATTATTTGGAAGTATACAATTTCCTTGTACCTTTAAATTTATTAAGCACATGTCAAACATTTGTCAGCATAGTATTGTGCAAAAAGTAAAATAAACACTTATAATATACATCACTAGGAATGTTGTTTAAAATGATAATGTACTGGAATTAGTTTGTAATTCTAACATAAAAAGAAAAAACTCCCGTTTAGAAGCCAGACAACTGTTCCATAAATCTAGAAGAAAAGTATATTAGAAAAATATTAAAAAGTAATAATTCATACTATATGTAACTCAAATTTTCAATGAAATAATTGATATTCGGAAGAAGGATATCAAATAATAGCAACTGAAGACACTGGCAAGTAAATTGGCAGCCAAGTACAGACTGATAAATTAGTTTCACTGTAATAGCAACATAAAATACCTTATCACAAGGGCACAAAGAATTAAAACTTATATTAAAATTCAGCCATGCTGTGGGAGGGAGGGACTCAACTGGGAAGGAAAAATTGCCCTAGTTCCAGGTAATCTGTCCCAAAAATAAAATTTAAAAGTTGGGTGTCACATGAAGCATTGCATCAAAAAGCAAATTTGTGAGAAATGAATATAGAATAATAATATAGGAGGAGTGATGTAAAAGAAATGGAAGATAAAATAGCAAAGGAAAACAGTTTTAAAAAGTAAAAATAGCTAGACATGGAAGTAAAAAGTGGTACTTAAGAGAAATGTTCTACTCAGAAAAGTATCTTCAAAACGAAGAGATAAAGAGGGTTATTGTGCCCAAATATTGTGGAATATAAAAATAGTAACACTTGTTAGGGACAGATTACTAGGAAGCAGAGGCTATTACCTGAAAAGCTCCACAGGTCATACAAGGAGGCTGTCAGAGCTGGAGAGGAGAGAGAGGAGAAAAAAATGTCGAGAGGAAAATTAGCGGAGTTCAAGATATTAACAAAATTAATGTAAAATGTGGAAGAACTGGGAAAGAAAGCCTTGAAAGTGTGGGTACAAAGAATTTGGAAACATTTATAACCATGGAAATATTGGAAATCAAACATTGGCAAAGACAAAATCAGCTGAAATACAAATCTTCAGTTTGTCAAATTAATCAATCAAGACATACTAAATTTATTAATGGTATATATTATTTAAATTTGCCAGTGAAAACAGAATGATTTGCTAAAAGCACAAGCAGAATCTTTATGATAAAGAAAAAAAAAGTTAAGTAAAAATTGTTTGACATGCATTTTGAATAAACTTTTAAAAAAATTCTTTTTAAATTGAACTCAAATGTTTTAATTTAAACTATATATGCAGGTTAATATAAATTTGAAGTCTGAAATATTTTTAAAAGTATATGAAATTCCTGATAATTTCTGACAATTTTGTTTTGAGTAATCAAGTTTCTCAAATGAATAAGTGAGAGAAAAAGATTTCATTTTTCTTGTATTTTTTGTTTGTTTATTTCATCTTCTATGCCATCCTATTTCCAAATTTTTTCTTCATTGTTTTGAATTTTCTCAATGCTTACCTGTATGTGTGTGTGTGTGTGTGTGTGTGTGTGTGCATGCATGCATACATATGAACACATTTACATAAATTACTTGTACATTAATTTATTGTTAATTCTCAATATTACATTTTAATGGGAGTCTTTCCTTGTTTGGAAAGCAGAACAAGAGTTGGTTTTGATTTTCCAAGAAGGTAGATATTGAGACTTGTACTGAGTTAAAACTTAAACCTGCATTTTAATTTGTTTCATTCAAACAAACACACTCTTAAAGCTTGCCACTCATTTGTGGCGGACTGGTTGTTTTTGGTATCTAGGAAAACTCCAATTCCTTTGATAGAAGTAAAAAAAAATTAAGTAGATAGATCTCTAAGACAACAGACACCTCCACCCATCCCCATAATATTACCCCCAATCCTAAGTGAGAGGATGGGTTATACACTTTTGACCATGGAAATCAAAAACTCACTTCAAAGTTACTGTAATTGTACCAAAGAACTATTAAGTCAGCCTGCTCTGTCCATAAAAATGGGTCAATTTAAATATAGGAAAGAAGCAACTAAAGTGTCTTTTGTAACTTCCAATATTTCAAGCCATCTTGCTGTTTGTAAATTTTTAATTTTTTTTTACTGATGTTTTTTACTTTTGTATTTTCTTTTCTTCATTGCTATTAATAATTAAACTTCTCACTTCAGCATCTTCCCAGTGTGTTTACTGGACACCAAAACCAACTTATAATTTAATTCTTTTGTATTTTATGCGTATATTTTCTTTCCCTTTCCCAGGTTAATAAAAGTAGAGAGGTTCACCTATTAGCCAGCCCAAAAAACTTCCATGTCTATTGAACAGTAGATATTCATTTCTTGTTCAGAATATGGTTTACCAGCTCTCATCTACCAGGGCCACAATTGTTTAACTTTTTGATGATCAGACTAGTGAGAGTATAGTGTTGGTAGTTTGCTGGCTGCTGCTTGTTAGGAACTGAAACTGTTTGGTAGAACTTAGAAAAGCTGCTCTGATCAACAGTCATCTAATATCAAAGTATTTGTAGTATCATATCACATATGGATAGGTGACCCCTATATGTACTTCTGGTGCGCAACACTGAGGCCACATTATGTTCTGTTCTCAGCCATGCTCTGACTGGTTTGTATTACCATTGACAATGGATTGTGAAAATTACAATAGTATTTTCTTTCTCCTCAAAAATCTCATGAAAAACAAAAAGAAATACAACTAAAGCAGTAAACTACTCCTACCCCAGTCTTACACTAATATTTGTAGTATCTGTTCTAACTTCATTATTGTTTCAGTTCCTAATTCTTCCACACCCTGTAATCTCTTGCATGGGATAATAAAAGAGAAATGTAAATATATAAACTGCTCTCCTCAAGATAGCAAGCTTGAAAATAATTATTCAAATCTACACATTACTGACAAGTAAAATATCAATAGGATAAAAACTTCAAACTGAAACTAAATTTCAGAACAAGTTACAAATATGAACAATAAGGATAAGGAAATCATTTTGTTCAGTTTCACACATCTACTTCCATATTACAAAAAAATCTTCTGATGACACAAAATAAGAGTTTTTGGGTTTTTTTTTTTTCTGCAGCAAATGTTTCTGAGCCTATGATTTGCTATAAAGTCAATGCCAATTTTATCAACAAAGGCTGACCAAGCTGGTATTAGCAACAGACTCCATGATAGATGAGCTTAAACTGATTCCATCAACAATACCAGCAGAGACTAAGATTCACATTGAAGTAGTAGTTAATTATTCTAAGTTCTTGGACAAGGCATTTTTTGCATGAAATAGGAGACAACCAAGAAACTTTACTATTAATATTACTTGTGGAAGTTGAAACCATAGAAAACTTAAGTCAATGATGGATGAGAGTTATATGAAGCATATTAACATATAAAATAAAATTTATTCATATATACAATGCATTATGCAAATCAAATGTTTCTATGACCTATATGGATTTATAAATGTTTGTTATACTTTGTTTACATAATAAGACTTGACACCCAAACAAACTCAATATTTTTAGTAAGGATAACAATTTCAACAAAGAACTCGCATGTACTCCTTATATAAATATTTGCATATCCTGAAAATGTTATCAACATCAGTAAATACTGATTCTATTATGAAAACATTAATTTGCATGATAAGATCTGACAATGTATCAGTAATTTGGAGAACAAGCTTCAATTACAATAGAGCCCAAGATACAGAATACAAAGACAAAACCATTATGAAAATATCTGAAATTCAGATCAAAGAACAGTAAAATGACAGAAAAAAAATCTTTAAATATCAGTTACAAGATATAAAAATCTAAAACATTTGTGAGTTAGATTAAACTCAGATTTGAAACAAGAAAATACTGCACATTCTGAAGAGTGAATTGTCTACAAACAGAATTGGAATATTAAATGCTAAAAACTGATAATTTTTCATCTGATTAATATATTTTGTCAAGTAGAACATAATATTTTAAAAAGAATGAATACAAAAGATACGACAAACGAAATGACTGACACAAAATACATTACAAAAGTGGTTTTATTCTGCAAATTAATTAGTTAAATTAAAATAGAACATTTAAAAAAAATTTTTACATGCCAAATGACTATGTAAAGAAATAACTCACCCATCATAATATAAAAGAGATCTATACTTTTCCTCAAAAAAAGAAAAAAATCCTATTGAGATCATAGAAATTTAGAAATTTAATATAAAAGCCAAACTTGAGTAAGCAATTAATATCATTTGAACAAACCAAATTTGCTTAATGCATCACAAAAATACTTCACGTAATTGTCAAAAACAAGTTTTGAAAACAAATTGAAATATACAACAAATACTATCAAAGTAACAAATTATTTTAATGATAATTACATAGATATTATGGTAAAATGAATTCTCCCTTAAAAGCATCTTATCAGCTGATATCTGATGGGTGAACTACAGATAGAAATTACACAAGCACAGACACATTAAAACAATGGTAAAATTTAAGTGACTTACCTAAATCACATGAACTAAGGTCTAAAAAATAAAAAATAGATCTTGAAGAAATCTTTTTAAAAGAAACCTATTCAGGAATACCACAAAAACTAACGTAAACAAAATTTACTAAATTGTCTGTAGTGTGAGTTGATTTTAATTATAAGATTTAATTTATAAGAAAAAGTACATGGAGTTGAGTATTTATTTTAATAATTGTTAAATTTTGATTATCATTCAATTTTTTTTAATAAGTGGTAAATATCCACCAATAATACTTGAAGTCATTTTACACTTTTAGGAGACTGCCGGACAGAACATACCTTGCCAAATTTGGCTTTAAAAACAAATCCACAGGAAAAGGTCAAAGTTAAAATAAGAAAAAAAACACACACACAAAGTATGTAAAAAAAACACACACAAACATAATGCTTTTATATATATATATATATATATTTTGTTGTTTTTTTTTTTTTTTTAGAGTGGAAGAAAAAATATTACTGGAAAATTTGGAGACATGTTAGTGTAAATGTGAAAATATTTTAAAATTACAATTTCAAAAAGTAGTGAAGTTAAATTTCAAATAAAACTATAATTCTCACTGAAAATAGAATTTTCAAACTTGAAACTTCATGCAAGCATTCAAATTTATGAAAAAAAAAAAAAGAAGTGACAAGAAACATCCATCAAGTGCTCACCTTCCTCTTCATCTGTATCTGTATTTGAACCCATTAATTCAAGCTCATCAAGGTCCTCATCAAGGTCAACCATTTCCTGAAAGAAACAATATCAAAATATTTAGTTTTCTCAACAATTTTAAATAAATCTTTAAAGGAAACATTTTACAAACAATAAATCATCAAAATTTGGCTGCATATTCAGTCTTTTCAGAGTCATGACTAAAATTGATAAAAGTGTCTTTTGGTAAAAATTAAATTTGCAGAAATGTACATGTTCCTTATCACAAAAAGGAAAAATAATATTTAGAGAAATAAAATGCCAATAACTTCCTCGCCTTACCTTTAGAGATTACTACATTAGGTAGTTCAAAAATTCAAGTCAAAGTTTGGTAAATTGATTTAGTCAAGCCATTTTAACTTATCAAATGGCTTGACAGAGTTCAACAGTAATTACATTGCCATGTGAGTGAGGGATTATTTTGCACTCCCTTTCACCACCAATAGAATGTTGCTAGCCTTTCACTGCATTCCTTGGTTCTACCAGTTTAGACCTTCACACCTAGAAACTGCTATACCATATGCATGGCATCAACTCATTCCCTTTGGTGAGGAGAACATTCCACTCAGATAGCTCTGTGGATAAAGCTATTATCACAAAAAAAAAAAAAAAAAAAAAAAAAAGGCTTCCCCAATCACTACAATCTTGAAGTCCAGAGATCAACTTATCTATCCTACATATCCTCAAACTATGGACTTCTTACCTCCTCCCATTATTCAGTCACAACAACCTTGCAGTGTGTGTGTGTGTGTTTTTACTGGTGGCAAAAACAAACACACACACACACACACATGTGAAACAACACCCAATTTGTTGAAAAAAAAATCTACAATTTTTAGGGGAAAATAAGTGCTTACCTCTCCAGCTGTATATTCTTCATCTGATGGAGCATCTCCTTCACTAATAATCTCCAATTGCTGTAGTAAATCATCAGTATCTTCATGGTGCCTAGCATCTCCATTTTCACAAATATTCTCTTTGTTACTCCTATATTTAAAAAATTAAAGCAAATCTCAAAGCACAAAAAATAAAAAGTCAAACATGTTAAATCAAAAGCATCATATAATTTATTCAGGTATTAGTTAAGAATTCCCAATTATGCAGTTATTTAAATAAAATTAAATAATTTAAAGAATCACACAGGAAATGGTAAAGTTATAGAATTTAAAATCATTAGCAAAAACGAAAAGTCAAACAGAACAGAAATTTAGCAAAATTGCAATCAACATTTGAGATTTCTGACAAAACAGTAAATGAAAAATACAGCTAGACTTACTCTTGGCCATCACCTCCTGTTCGATATTTGATTTTCCTTTTCAATACTTTCAAGTCTTTATTAGCTTCTTTCAGCAGTTCATAATTGTCAGTTTCTGGCATATCTGGCACAGAAGTAAATGATGAGGACATTGGGACATGTGACATCGGGCTTAAGGCAAGCCGGGACTGTGCACGAACTGCAGTTTGTTGAGCTACTTTGTATAAAGAATCTGCTTCTGTCAATTTGGCACTGGAATAAAACAAGTTGGTAAATAAAGATATAAATAGACTAACCTCTGAAAATGTTAAATTATGTAAACAAAAATAAAATAAATTTTTGCTATAAATTTAAGTCTCTTAAATAATTACAATTATTGACATTAAAAAATTTCCTCATCTTAATCATATTTCAAATTGACAGATCTTAAGGCCAGAGGGCACAATAGGCTAACAGAAAAAGTTTAGACAGAACAATAATTTGTACTTGAGCAAGCAAGTAAAAGTAGCTTAAAATTGCTAAGATTTTGTAAAATACAGAAAACAAGATTTTATAGCATATACTAAAATAAATTCTCAATTTTTAATTCCAAAAATTTTATTTAATACCAAACCATTTTTGATAGTAATTTCAATAATTTAGAAAAGAAATTAAAATCAACTGGTCAAAAATATTTATAAAAAATATAAAAAGTACATTTGTTATATGTATTTATTAATTTAATAAAAGCAAATTTAAACCAAATGTAATTGAAATTCATACATTATCAATTAGATGATCAGATTAAAGAAAAAACATAAGCTAAATATTGCTTATTGAAGAGCAGATTTCAAATTTATAAAAAGACATTATCACTGAGACATGAGCTAACAATAAAAACAAGCAAAAAGATAGCAAGAATTCTGCAGTAATAGGAGAAAATGTATTTATAACAAAATATGTAGCAATGCACTGATAGATATCACAATGCAACTCCATGATTTAAAAAAAAAAAATCATACAATTTCAGGACAGCTAAAGAAAAAAAAATTGTTTTGTAATCTACTAAAATAACAGTACAACATTAATTTTAAACATTTTAACAAATGAGGAATATAAACAAATTATTAATGGATTAATTTCTTTAGCAAGTATTAAAAAATAAAATTAAAAAAAAATAAAAAAAGATGAAGGACTTATAACTAATTCTTGCAAAGATTTACCTACCGAAGTACTTCTGCATCTTTGATATAGCCTTGTATCATTGAGGTGATGTGTTCATTATTTAAGGTGTCTGTAAAAAAAAAAAAAAAAAAAATCAATTTGAATTTCAAATTTATTCAATTTGCTTTTAATAAAATGAAGGGAAAAAGTTAAAGGAAATAACTTTCACAAAAATGTTACCATTAACAGCTTTTGTTATGATTTGGCTAAACAGTCACTATAATATTGCTATTCTTCAACAAAGAATTAAAATCATTTACTATATAAAAAAAGAGTTTCAGTTAATAATTGTACAGGAAAAAAAATATTCTGATGCATAAAAATAACATGTCTAATATTTCTATATATCTAAAAAGTTTCTCAAAAGCATCAATATACATACTTTTCATAAATAGCTTCGCAAAACATTACAAGATTAAACCAGAAACATGAGCTTATCTAATAAGTTTATTTTTAAAATTTTGTAACAGCTTTTTGAATTTACATACAAGATGAAATTAATTAACAAGGTTTTAAAAGTGGTAAGAATATTTACATTCTTATTTTGCCATTAAAGATTAATTTATTAAAAAAATAAAGCAAAACAAATTAATTACCACCGGTATAATTCTGTTTAAAAACAGCATTTTCAGTAATCAACTGTGTATTACGTTCTGTCAAACATTCCACAGTTTGACTCATAGCTTTGACTCGCTGCCTAAGTTTTTCATTTTCACTTTGTAACATGTTGTTTTCATGGTATAAATCGTTGATTCCTTCTACTCCATCAGCATCTACTACACGTTTACCCTGAATAGAGAAAGAAATTTTAAAATAAACCATTTGAATTATTTAGAATTTGCATGTTTTATGCAAAGTTTTCATTTTGGTTCATCTCAAACATTAATTAAAACAGGAATATTGTCGATAGAGATTAATTACTTGATATAAAGAAAAATTTCCATCCACAATTTAAGGTAAAGAATATTTCACTTAAGATACAAAAAGTTTCATCCTGTCAGATTATTTGAGTTTATAATGAAGCAATAATTTCCAAGACTTGTAAATAAAGCTACAACAAATTTGAAAATATTTGAAAAATGCAATAATCGGCAAAAATGATTAATAGATGTGCCTATCCATAGATGAATTAAGCAGAATTCAGGAATTTCAGCTTTATCACATGTCATTGAAGACGACTATAAACATAATATTTTATATACTAAAAAAATAAAAAATAAAAAAAAAACGTACCGTTTTGTATTCTAACAATTCCTTCTGCAAGAGAGAATTTTCCATTCGTAGTTGTGCTAATAATTTACTAGCTTTGTCTTGATTAGCAATAACAACATTCTGAATGTTCTTTGCTCTATTAGCATATTTAAGGGTATTCAAGGTTTCCATAAAATCTCTGTCTGATGGAGAAACACAAGCTATCATCAGTGTTCGGCTAGAAAAGAAAACGAATTACACATTAAATCCATGGATACAAAAAAAAATTATTAATAAATGAAAATAAATAGACATATGTATCAAATGCTCTTGCCTCTTAAATAAATGGTTTTCATTTACATGAAAGCAAAAAATTCTGGTATAGAAAAAGGAATGTTTATTGATCCTGATTGTGTACAAAAAAAAGCTTGAAAAGGTCTGGTTAAAAATCAGAAAATTGTAAGACTTCCTACCCCATGTTTATTCAAGAGGCAAAATTATTATGTTTAAATGACTTTTTTTTTTTTAAAATTTAGTTATGCCAGATGTTAGGAGATAAAACATAACATTTAGTTTCAATTACCTGTTTCCACCTAAGGAATCCTGCAGCAGTCTTGTTAATTTTGAGTCTCGGTAAGGCACATGGCAACCACGTTTAGTTTTGTCTCCAAGAGCAGATATCACATTACCAAGAGCAAGCTAGTGTTAAAAAAGAAGTAAATAAATAGAATTTAAAAAACTATCAATCTTAAAAAAAACAAACAAAAAAAAAAACAAACAAAAAAAAAAACACAAACAAAAACAAAAAAACAAACAAAAACAAAAAAACAAACAAAACAAAAAAAACAAACAAAACAAAAAAAACAAACAAAACAAAAAAAACAAACAAAACAAAAAAAAACAAAAAAACAAAAACAAAAAAAACAAACAAAAACAAAAAAACAAACAAAACAAAAAAAACAAACAAAACAAAAAAAAACAAACAAAACAAAAAAAAACAAACAAAACAAAAAAAACAAACAAACAAAACAAACAAACAAAAAAAAAAAACAAACAAAAAACAAAAAGCATATTTTCAATATAAAAACTCACCAGACCACAATTTATTGAAATTCCCTCTTTTGCTCGATCACCTGTGGCTCCTGTGCGTTTAAGCCTTTCTGATCCCGCCAAGTCCACAAAATGAAATTTAGCAGTAAGGGTTTCAAATGTTGTCTGAGTAGAATCTTCCTCTTTTCCATCTTCAGCTGGTATCTAGAGGGTAATTTTTTTTTATTAAAAAGGTAAATAAAGAAAAGTACTTTATTGCTGCACAAAATATAAGAAAATGAACAGTCAACAAGGTTTACACAAATCTGTAAGAAGAGAAATGTACACTTTCTTTCAAGTACAATAAAAGACAAAGTAGCTTTGCAATTTTTGCTAATATTTGATAAATGCAAGGCTACATACAAATATGTAATACTTAATGGACTTTATAACAAAATTAGAGACAGATGTAAAAATTTCAAATCATTTAAAAAGTAAAATAAAGGTCAGAATAAAAAACTCAAATGCAAAAAATCAAAAATTTGTACATCTGAAATTTACTTGCTTCATGATATATAATAATCTTTTCAGTATCAATGTATAGAATTAACACAAGCCTGTATCAGCCATGAATAGAATGAGAATACTCCAGAAACTACAACATCACTGGAAAGCAAGTATTAATTACACAGTGTATGGAGGGTAAAATAAAAAACAGTTGAGATTTCAAAAATAAAATATTTTTTTTTTTTTTTAATTTAAAAAAAAATAAAAATAAAATAAAAAAATATATATGTGGAGGGGGGATAATTAGCAATGTTAAGTGTCTAACAGGTAAAGTAATGAAAACATTGATATCATTTTTTGTCTTGAACATTAAAACTTATTCAAAATTTCAATGTTTCATTAGTTATCCAGAGCATTTCATTCCACCAATGCCATTAAAATGTTTCAGGTAAGAGGATCAGAAGTATTAAGTTGCATGAAGGCATTCTCCCCCATCTCTGCTTTATAAAAAAGAGCATAAAGTCTCCGTTATGAGGTAATGAAAATATTAATTTTTGCATTTTTCACTGACCAATTTTGTTTTTATAAAATTGGTCATTTCCATTCATAATTTTAACTACTTGACAAAATCTTAGAGAAACAAAACTGTCTCCAATCATTGTTACAAAGAACAAATTTTAGACAAGTTGTTAACAATTGTTGTTTCTTCTATTTATTAATATCATTGAAATAGTTTAATTTCTTAACTACAAATGTACACAGGCTTATAAATTACATAAAGCTTACATCAGCAACCACTCTGTCCTGTCGAATATGAAGAGTGAAAATAGCATGAGACCGGGAAGACTGCACATTCATCTTAGTACTTGCAGTTGCCCGAGATAATGCACCACCTTTCAGGAGCTGTATCGTCTGTAAAATGCAATATTATATATTCTATCAAATTATATAAATCTAGTCTATTATAAATAGACTAATAATTATAAAAATATATTGACAGCATTACAATTTATTCTCAATATATAATTTAAATTAACAGAATATAAGAATTAAGAATTTTTTCAGCATTAATTCAATATCAAATTACCCAATTAATCAGTTAAAAACTATCAGTTGTTTAAGAACAAAATATAAAGAATACCAATTAATGGTTATACCTTTTAAAGAATTTAATATTTACAAAATATCAGGTGAAATTAAAACTGGGTATGAAACCAGAATGAATATCATTTTAATGGGATTTTTATAGCAAATACTTGATGACAAAATACAAAGAAAATTAACAACTAAAATATTGAAATAGTTAAAATAAAAATTAAACTTGCTGCAGAAAAGGAATCAACAGGGCGTGTATTCACTCCAACAACATAAATGGCCCCAGATGCATCTTCATGAACCTTGATATGAGATTTCCTATTCTGAAAAAGTGAAGTTATTAGTTAAAAACTAATATTTATAAAATTTTACTACTACTATATTTAATATTATCTGAATTAATTTTAAAAAGGTCACAAAAAAATCAATTAAACATTCTTTAGTTCATTATTAATGCTATTTAAAATAACAGCACAGTAGTTTGTCCCAGTGGTCTTCCACTGCTCATTCTTTAACTATGACTGATGCCAACATCATCATTCATACAGTTCCGCCTAAAGATTTTCAAACTCAGTAACAAAATAATTATATAAAGTGGTTTGCTTTTTAAAAAAAAAAAAAAAAAAATTTTAACAAATATATAAATCTTTAAAACAAGCAGTGATTTTTGTTAGATAAAGCCAACTTCTAACACAAAGTAGTAGTAATTAAGGAGTTATTTCTTAATAGCTTACAAGAGTATACAAGATTCTACTCATCACATGTATAATTTTGCAAAAATTAATACTTACTCTGGTTTCTGGGTCCTTAGAAGGATCAAGCAGATCTAGGATCTCTTCATTGTACAGCTTTAAAAAAAAAAAAAAAAAAAAAAGAAAAATCTAAAATCGATCAAAATGTGTATAAAATAACAGGGAAATAAGAAAAAAATGAATCAATGTTTTTAGTGTTTTTTTTATTGGACATGAAATAGTTCAAAATGACAATCACTAAGATATTTTAATAGTAACAGCTAGCCTACCATGCTCTTTTTCAATCACAAGAAGTCTGAGTAAGGTGAATGGAGGCCCTGTCTTCCTATTGGTAGCCAAAGGAACAGAGAAGTAGTAAGTTTGGTCACACTTTCTCAACACACTGAACTATCTGACAGAGCTCAAGCCAGGCTTTCTGTCAGAGTTTGATCATCAATCCTTTCCTTTTTAAGAATAGCCACAAACTAGCATGGTGGTACTATACTCTGCATGCTAGATGGACATTGATCCCATAGACCAATAGAACAAGGAGTACAAACAGTAGGATGGTATCAGCATGAAAGATCTGTGGCCATGTTGCTTGCCTCTCACACATTTAACTTTGTATCCACATTAAAAGTATAAGTGACTCAACACAAAAAAAAAAAAGAAAAAAAGATAGTCTTCTGAGACTGCAATACTGACAATGATTTCAATAAATAGCGTGCGATAAGTAAATTGTTGTTATTTTATATTTTTTTTAATTTTGTGTTCATGAGAAAAAAAAGTACCATTATGCAATTAACTCAGCCAGAAATTTTCAAACAACATGTACTTCTTGGCATTCACTCCAGAAGCTTCAATATGAGCATTTCAGAGTGTTTAGGTGTCAATCTGAAGGCAGTGCAGAGGATTCAGAAAGAGTTGGATGATTCTAATGGTGATTACAAAGGTTTTTTGGGTGATCACTAGTGATGGCAACATTATGCCTTCATTCATCTTCCCACAGAGGATTTGGAAAGAGTTGAAGGAGTCTAAGATACTGCAGCTCAGAAAACTCACTGATCATTCAGATAAAAGAATTCCCAAATTTGTTTTAAATAAACACAAGTTAATAGTTTAATACAAAAATAATACTATAAATAAACAGTTAATTACTGTTTTGAATTAAACTATTTATGAAGTCTTATTACAAAAACAAACTTAAAAACATTTTATATATATATATATATATATATATATATATATACACACACACAAAGAGGGCATGATGGATAAATTGTTGACTCAATTACACAAAAATTAAAATAATTGACATCTCAGTTTTGCACAATTTTGATAAATCTATCTTGAAATACTAAAGAGCAAATTTATTCAATAAAATCACCATGAACTCAAGATGATTTCAGAATCTTCTGCAACTGTTCTGAATCATTTCCTAAAGTTGATAAATACTGCCATAATTCTTGCCTTCAGTTCATCTTTGGTTTTACAAGGATCTTTCACACACCCAACATATAATCAAGATGATTGCAATCTGAAATGGCCAGATGTAAAAGATGATGTAGGTACAAAAATTATGACAGCCATGACTGAACTCTTCTGCTTGTGTGTATTGAATACTGCTGTAACATCTGGTTGGGTGCCCCTACTATTCACCTTAAGGCTCTTGACAAAATCCAACAGAATTTTCAATGTGATCAATCCCAACTTGGTAGCTCAGCTGCAGTCACTTTCTCACTGGCATAATGTGGCTTCTATAAATACTTTCACGACTTCTGCTTTGACAAGCTTAGCTCACTGATGACCCCTCTGCATGAATTTACTAGAGCTACTAGACTAGCAACTAGGTCCTACCCTTTTTACAGTGAAATCAATAAAATTTGCAACTTCTATCAGCTTCTTTTCACACACTTCTCATCTGTGGAATTCCCTTCCATATACTTGCTTCTGACAGCTGCAATCTCCAAGAATTTAAATGTAAGGTCAATTGTCATCTATCTGACTCGCATCCTTTCCCTAATGTTATTTTCTCCATTCATACATGTTCCTATTATCACTTTCCTCTGATGTAACCCCTGCATACTAGTGGCAGTAAAACTGCCTTACTTGGGGTGAAAAAAAAAATAATTTAATAATCTAAATCTTGTTTTTATTATCTTCATTAAGGAAATTTTGAGAAAAAAAAAAAAAAAAAAAAAAAATGGGGTAAATTTGTTTATAGGTTTTTCTATGTGCTTAGGTACAAGATGTTTTTGAGAGCTTTTTCTCATTTCCAATTCATTTTTTTTTTTTAAACCAAGTTCACTCCAAGCAAAGCAATAAAGCCATGGAGACAAGGGAGTTACTGGATGTGAAAGAGTTAGAAAGAGGAACACTAATAAGGAGCAAGAGTAATCACAACAGTAGATAGCAACTGCATTTAAATTTTTGCAGACTGAAGATGGCTAAAAAACATGGAGAAAAGACAAACAGAAAAAGAAACGGAAAAGAAACTGTTAGCATAGAATTAACAGACTGAAGGTAAATTTGGATATTAGTTTTGAACTTATGAAACTGATCAGACTTACTATAGAGACAAGAGTAAATGGTTGTGTAATCAGCGGAGATATCATGTTAAGAGCTCATGCTATTGTGAAGATCATTAATGAAAATTAAAAACAAAGTAGGACCAACAATGACGAGGGAGACAACTACATTAGTACAATAGAAGCTAGAAGAATGGCCATTCAGGATTACTTTCATTTCACAATTTTAGAAAGATTGAATCAGTTCAAAAATGTGCCCAAAGAGACTAACTTTTTAGACCTGCATGCCAAACTCAAAAGCTTTCAAGATGTCCAAAGATACAACCAGGCTTCACCATTCTTATTTAGGATAGACTCTTAGAATAGAATTTTTCAAGCAATTATCAGTAAACAAGCACTTGACCTGGAGAAACAATTTTAAAGACATCTTATTGCTGCCTTAAAATAGTTAAGCATCTCATATGGCAGGACCTAAGTCGGCATTGATTAAGGCCTCTGAGAGTATCCCAGAAAGAGTTAGAAGGCCAATTGTTGGAAGGGTCAGATGGTAAACCAGAGTATTTAAGAACTGGAATACTAAGGATTTCCAGCAAGCAGGAAAGCAAGATGTAGCAAGGCACTTATACAGCTTAGAGAGAACAGGAGTAAGTTTTGGGGTATACTTAATGACTATTATAGAGATACCATCAAGTCTACAAGTTTTGTGTGGATTCAAGCAAGAGATGATGGCAGAAACCATAGAATACATATACATATCACTCAACAGAGACTCAGTTAAGAGTGGAATTCAAGGAGAATTTACAGGCAAAACATTCAGCTTTATCAGCAAAAGATAATACCTCAAATTGATTGAAAAGACTGGGAATAGAGAACTTATTTAATACAATATTTTAAAGCTGCCAGCAATCATGAGAGCCAACATTTTTAAATATATAATATAGTGCCTCGATATCTCAGTAAACAGACTTAACTCCTTCAAGAACACGTTAACATTGATTATGAACAGCAATGAGTAGGCATGTGCTGTGACACAAGCTGTCATGATGGTATAGCCAGAAATAGAGGTTCCTGCAAGTTACAGAGTGAATTTTGTTTAACAACATATCAACCTTTTTTAAATTTTCGGTTATAGTGAGAAGGTTGATTTAGTCAGACTTAGATGAAAGTTTGTTTTTTTTTGTTTTTTAGAAAACAAAGAATGTCTTCTAGTTTTGTATTTTTGTAAAGATCCTTTAAAATGAAAGGTTTGGTTAATTTTATTTGATGACATATCACCCTCAATGGGTTATTTAATGCCAACAATTTTTTTTTTTTACAATGGATCCATATGAATAGAATATGTATTCTTTATAAGAAATCAGCTTGTAGATCAGGTTTCATTGATGTATTTTTGTAAAGATGGTTTTGTCAAGAGAGATGTACTACTGTTATTTATATTTTTTCTTCAAAAAGATATTGCTGTTAATATTATTGTTTTTGGAGGGTTTTTGCCTTCAGAAATGTATTTTTGATAATATTTTTCTTCTCAAAAAAAATAAAATAAATTAAAAAAATACATTACTGCTAGAATTTTCACCATAAATATCTATTTTTATACTTTCATAGAGTTTTAACCCCAGTTTGGGGTTACCTATTTGTCCATAGATGGGACACTAACAGGTGTCATCACCCAGGCCAAATTGGGAACAACAGCAATTAAGAGGGTTAATTTCACCTCTGGAAATTCTGATATTTAACACTCTAAAATGAAGTTCTAATCACAACTTAGCTCATCAATTGTCCTTACAGTATGGTCCATATACATGGAGTCATTGAAAAATTCTATTTGAGAAATATTTAGAAAATCCAGTGGACCTATCAAAACAGTTGGGTTTTTTTATTGTGCCAACAAAAATTCATTCTGAATAAGAATTTATTCAATATATAGAATATATACTGAAGTTAACCCATTTACTAAATGACAGCATTGTATCATTAAACAGCCTATATAAAGAAATTAGATGCAATCTGGAAGTCACTTTTCTACAAAAAGTAACTGCCAATAACTAGGAAAATATTTAAAAATAAAGCTATGAAAATTCTTAGTAACCATGAATTCCTTTCATTTTTATAAATATGTCAAATGACAAGTCTAAAGAATGAAACAAGTGGTAAATCTTTGAAAGCTGAGAATATTTCACATGGATAGAAAAAAAAAATGCTTGTCAGGATAATAATGTTTAAAGTATTAATTATTTTATAAAAAAGTTTCCACATTGCACCTTAAGGAGATAAGGATATAATTTGAAAATGAAAAATTCAATAGCTTTTAGTGGAAAAAAGTCATAAAACCAGGATGAATACCCACTTCCAAAAATGATAAAATAAGTTTCATACATAATTTCTACACTTCAAAATACCCAAAATATTTTTTAATACTAATAGGTTATTAAAATAGAGTACATTTCAAGAGGACATACCTTTAATGTAATTAAACATAATTTAATACCTTTAATGTATTAATGTAATTAAATGATATTTATGCAAACATTATCATGAGAAATACCAAGTTAAATAAAACCAATATTATCACAAGTATTAAAATATTTGAAACAAAGTAAACTAAAAACAGATAATGTTAACAGCAATATTAGATGATTTTATTGTGGTAAGCATTAAAAATCTATCAATTTTACAGGCAGTGCAGTATAAACAAATGATGCAGAGGAATTCCTATGAATGAACACTTTCCAATAAATCAATATCAAGAATAAAGAACACAGACTGACCTTATGCATTCTCCAACATTGAAGCTACAGCAACTGCTATGAATACAGACTGACTTTCTTTAATATGATGGAATTTTGTACTAGAGTTCAAGTATTTTTTTCTGTTAATGGTATTAAATAAGTCACAATGCTGATTAATTCAGGAATATTTTACAATTTTTACATCAAACAAAACAGATAATTAAACAATAGCTAATCCAAATCATTAGCCATCCAAGAAGTCCTTCCACCACCACCACCATAAATTCTGATATTTGGGTAAATGGTCAGATTTTGAAAAGTGGGTCAGGCTAATATCTTTTCAGTATCCACACCATGTGTGGATGTGTAGGGAAACGCACACAATATCAGATTATTTATGTCAAAGTTTTTCCCAATAAAATTGAAATTAACAGTGTCTATGAAGTTTTCAAAATATATATGACATATATACCATGACATGGGGATTCCAGTTTATATCATTATTTGAAATATTTGCAATAATTTATTTTGGTACAGCTCAATAGTGTGTGTGTATGTGTAAGAGAGAAAAAAAAATAAAGAAAAACAATATACAAAGTTTAAAATGCATTTATTAGGAAAAAAGAAATTGTTTTTTTAAGCTTTTATTATTGTTTAAATCCCAAGCTAACAGAAAAAATTTAATATTTCCAATAAGTAAAATAATCTGGTGTAACACATCACTCAATAAATCCCAGACCTAACTAATAAAACAACAACTTTTAGGCAAAAATTGACAATTATTCAATAGTCTCCTTTTAGGGTGATACACTGATTCCAACACTTCTCTAACAAATCAATGCCTTTTTTGTAGAATGATTTGTCTTTAGCCTCAAAATACACCTCAGTTTCCAATATCACTTCATTAGAAGAGAAGTCTCTCTTCCCGGAGCATTCTTTTGAGGTCTGCAAAAGAGCCAGTAGTCACTGGGAGCCAGATCTGGAGAATAGGGTGGATGCAGAAGCAAATCAAAGTGCAATTCATGTATCTTTTCCATTGTTGCGATCAACTTGTGACACGTTGCATTGTCTTGATGAAAGATCACTTTTTCATTTGTGGCCGTTTGTTGGCAATTTCTTCAAACACACCAATAATGCTATGTAATATTTGCTATTGATGGTTCTTCCTTAATGTAATAAAAAAAAAAAAAATACTTTGCACATCCCAAAATATAGAGGCCAATCTTGCCTACTGAGGTTTACATCTCGTCGCTTTGAACAGCTTTCACCTGTTGCTGACCATTCAACTGACTGCTGATTTGACTCCAGAGTGAAGTGGTGAAGCCAGGTTTCATTCATTGTCACATTCATGCAAAAACTGTTTGTTGCGTTGAAACAATTGCAAACAACATTCTGAATTGTCAACGTGTTGTTTTTGATCGACTGTGAGAAAACGCGGCACCCTCTTTGAACACAGCTTTCTTATTGACAAATGTTCATGCAAAATGACGAATACGCTGCCTTCTGATATGTTTAACTCTTCAGCTATATCACAACTTCAATTGGCCAAAACGAGCTTGCAGATTTTTTTAGTGTTTTCCAGGACAACTGCCGATTTTGAGTGACCTGAGCGTTCAGCGTCATTTGTGTATGACTGCATCTAAAGTCAGCATACCACCTTTTAACCATTGTTTCCGATGGAGCAGAGTCCGAATAACACTTATGAAGCCATTGCTTTGCTCAAACAGTATTTTTTCCCATCAGAAAGCAATGCTTTAACACACAAAATTTAGATTTTTCCATTGTTTTGAAAATTTGCAATAGTAGTTTCATTTAAATAACTAATTTGTAAACAAATAATCCAATTGGGCCCAAATTTTGTCATATGCCATTTGAAGGTTAGTACTTCATAAAAAGCATATAGATTTTTTATTAGTGGTGCCATCTATATGTCAGGCTCAGGACTTATTGAGTGATGTGTTATATCAAAACTCATTTAAATTGATTGGAAAGATTTAAAAGTTAATCTGATTTGAAACAAACATTACTTTTAGTTTAAATTTTAGCTGAAATGCAGGTTTTAACATGGAGGTAAATGTTTATAGTTTGACTGAAAGCCAGAAGTTTAATTTTTTTTCTATGGGGTGAATCTGTAAAAGTTACTCGAGAAATATGTGAACACTAATTGTTTGACTAGTCAGTAATCTTAATTTAGGAAAATATTCTGTAATCTAATACTTTATTGAATTTTAGACACTGGCTTTAAATTTACTGTAGTTACTGCCCTTATTTTCTGATAAGGTCATGGTATGCACACCCATATTTACAAAATTTGCCAGGTTTACACACACACACACAATTCTTTTTAAACTTTAGGAGCGGGGTGTCACTGAATTGTAATAAGCTTTAGGATTAGTAAACAGTTTTTACTTAATATTAACTAACCAGTACAAATACAAAAATTTTGAAACAAATTATAAATTATTCTTTTAAATTTCTGTATTAATTTGTACTGGTTAAAAAAAAAAATTTCGAATTATTCATAAAAGCAATTAAATATTTTTCTAATTAAATAATGTCAGTTTTATTGCATTTTTTATTTTCTGATTCAAAACTGGAGGGGTTTTGTTTGACAAAAACAAGAATTTTAAGATCTAAATTCATCATGAAGTACAGGATATAACTAATATATACATTGTAATGAAAAATTATATACTTGAAATTTCATAAAATTAAATAAGTGCAAAGTGATAGATGCACAAATAAATTTTTCACTAACATTTTGTGAAAAAAGTTTGAAAGTTTTATTAAAATCCAACAATTATTTGATTTTTGCTAGAATTTCTAAATCAATGCTTCCCCCTGGCACATGAAAACCAAGATTTTGAACCAAAATTTCAGATGTTCTAAAAATCAATAAGAAAATAAGTCAATAAAAAGAAAAATATTTTTTTAATCATGAATGCTTATTTTTTAGCTAATACGGACATTGAAGTCAATACCCAGAGGCAATAGTGTGTTGGCTTCAATGACCACTTATATTTACATGTGTTCAGTATCAGAGAGAACATATTAACCGATAAATATAGCATACCTTATTATATATATATATATATATATATATATATATGAGAGAGAGAGAGATAAATAAAAGGCAATCTCTGTGTGTGTGTGTGTGTGTGTGTGTGACTGCTCCCTATGCATGCCTACATTTTTTAAGCTACACCATTCAAACTTTCTAGGGACACATCTACAGAGAAGCCAGGTCAACACATACTTTTTGGCCAATGGAGCCGATTATTTACATTTGCTCTGTAAAACATCTAAGATGGTTGCTTACGTCATAGAAATCAAATCACACGTTAAACACGACTATTAAAAAAAAAAAAAAAAAGTGCCAATGGTTAATTTAATTATTTAAGTCTTTTCAGATTTAATATTTCACACTTCAAAAAATAAAATTAAAAAAATAAAGTTTTTTTTTGCTAAATATTTCATGCAGGAACTCAACTGTCTAATTCGTGTGGCATTAATGTAACTTTTTCCTCTAAAATTAAATGTCTACATTTTTAAATACTCTTCAAAAATTTCTGAACTGAGAGCATAATAATTTTTATATTAAATTTCAGTAAAACAAAATAAATAATTATTTCTATGTTAAATTCATTTAATCAACAAAAAAATGTAAATATTTTCTACCATAATTTTGAACAAAAACAAACGCAATGTTGTTTACAATGTCACACAAAACATCAAATCACGTTTATGCAAAACAAAAGAAAATAGATTTTTAATGGAATTTTTAAACTATTTTTTTTATATACTTACTTTTTTTTATATAACCAAGTTTTAAAGGAATTTATCCATTTAATATTATAAACATTATTGCATCACAAGATTTAATGTTTGTGTGAGTTTTGTAGATTTTTTTCACATGCCTCCTAAAAAGAGCTTGGTTAGGGTGTATGACTGCTAAAGTTGTGGCAGTCAGAGCAACAAGGGCAACTGCTGCATCCAGCACCAATGTTGAGGCGGTGACTACAAGCACTAAGAAATTGCAACACACTGCATTAATGAGAGCTATACGTGAAGCAGAAACAACTGGTGTGCCATTCCCAGTGTGTCCATAATGCAACTGCAACACATGCGGCATGCGAAGCAGAAACACTGGAAGAGTGACATTCCTGACATGCCCATGATGCAACTGCAACATGTTTAGCACGTAATGCCAAGACAGCTGACAGAAGGTCTACTCAGTTGGCTAGACATGCAAGCTCTACTTCTGCTGCCAGGGCAGCTGAGTCAGTGAATTTTGAGGTGTAAGGTCGACCATACTCGACGGGAAGCCGTGCGAGGTTCCAATACTCTAGAAAGTTCATACTGGTCTATGAAGGCTTTCAACTACGAGCACACCGTCAACTATTCCAGACGCTCTGATATCTTGATTAGCAGGATGGAGTCCATTTGTCCACATTGTCAGGCAAAGAACTGGCCGTTGGAACCACCAGGGCTTTGCTGTTTCAATGGTAAATTGAAGCTGCAGCCTCCACAGGAGCCACCACCTCCACTGCAGGCTCTTTATGATGGATTTGCTGCAAAGCCTACTGAGTTCCTTAATTCTATAAGGAAATACAACTACACTTTCCAGATGACATCTTTCAGGGCCAAGGTTATTCAAGAGGAAGGCTAGATGCCTACGTTTAAAGTTCAAGGCCAAGTTTACCATCTCATCAGGTCACTGGAGCCCCGAACCAACTAACAGCACTCTTTCTGGCAAATTTATTTCATTTCTGACTATGAGGCCCAAGCCAATGGTCACAAAACTATCTTCAATACTAGAGAATGAGGTTCTACTGGAGCTGAAACTCTTGACTGAGATGTTCTGCTGGGATTGCAGGCAATGCTGCACGTCAACAACAGTTATGTACATAGTTCTAAATGCACCTTAGCAATGCCTTCTTAATGATGAAAATAGTAACTAACAGCCTCAGCTATCCTTTCCAACTTTCAATAAATGATTTCCATCTACTCCTCTCATTGGCATCTTCTACTACTAAAATGTTCTGAGTTGCACGGGCAATGCTGGGCTAAAACACAGAGAGAAGCTGTAACAAAGAAATAACCTCAAAAGAGAAACATGATATTCACAAAATATTCTAGTGAAGCAAAAGAAAGAAATTTCTTAAAATATTGTATTCAAATTTGATTTTTAGCTGCAATATTTTAAGAAATTTCTTATTTTTATTTCATTAGAATACCTTGTCCTTCCAGGTTTAATATAATCTTAATATTAGATTTCATGGTGTGCATTTTTCCATGTAATCCATGATTTTTCAGGCATTGCTATTAATTTAATATAAAATCAATGCTAAGAACTGCATTCAAAAATATTAAGAAAAAAAAAAAAAAAAAAAAATTATATATACATATATATATATATATATATATATATATATATATATATATATATATAAAAAGATTAATGTCTCATTAGATAGTAATCATTACTAACTAACCTGATAAGACATTGTTCTTTCAATGTTGAAACAAACTGTACAATTTTGTAGCAGATTGTAGTTTATACATATTCTAAAGTATAATTTAAAATATGGCTATTTCTATATTGAGCACTGTTTCAAATTAATGTTTTGAGCATAGTAAATATTTTCCTTGTTTCTTATTCATTTGGAGATATATATATATATAAATTGATTTATAATCAATTCTGATAAAATAAGTGATAAGCAAAGTTTGATTATAAAAAAATGATAATATCAGAATTTAAATGTTAAAAACAGCATGCAAAAATATTAAACAGAAAAGTTATAAAGAAAAAGATTTATTATTAGAAGCATAAGTCACTCACTTATGTAGTTAGTTTTCCTTTTCAGACTTCACGTATTTTGATTAACTTTTTTACTGAACCAAAATTCAAATACTTTTTAAATGTAGCTATAAAGGTTTTCTATCTAACTCTGCAAACTGTTTGAAATTTGGTTGAGAACTGAATTAATGATGAAGCTTGAAAGTTGGACTTTATATATTCAACTACAGCAGAGGTTGAATGATATCATGCATGTTGTGCATGCATAACTCAGTATCTAGTTGAAATTCCTTAATTTCATTCACAAATGATTTGATATATTTAGGAATTAACGAGATTGAGAAAAATTTCTAAGTGATTTTATAAGAAAGAATAATCATTTCACTAAGGTTTCAGGAAATTGATCAATAAATTCAACAGCATAGCAAAGAACACTACCTGAGGATTGTATATACCACCATGTATAAAACCATTAGAAGTGTTCAGTCAAGAGCATTATATCTGAAAGAAAGGTTTATCTGAAAACTCAGGCTCACAGAAGTAAACTTGCTCTTCAGGAGCAAAAAGTAGTTTGAAGAGCAAGTTTATTCATGTGAAATGTGTTTAAGGGAGCAGCCTGAATGTTTTATTCATTTCTTTACTATTAAAACAGTTTAGTTACTTATATAACAATATTTTGTGCGGAACAGAGGTAATTAATTTTATTAATTATTAACTATAACTGGAAAATCTAATTATTATTATAGATCAGAAGAAAATGTACTAAAAGAAATTTTCTTTAATTCTCCAAATATGAGCAAAGAAAAACAGAGGTAATTAATTTTATTAATTATTAACTATAACTGGAAAATCTAATTACTATTATAAGTCAGAGAAAAACGTACTAAAAAAACATTTTTCTTTATTCTCCAAATAGGAGCAAAGGGAAAGATTCCTCTGTTATTTTAAACGGGAGAAAGAAGGAGAGAGAGGAAGAAAGAAAAGACTTAGATATGTTTTAATGTCAGGAAGTGCCACGAACAATGGACACTGGTTTCGGCCATCTATGGGAACTTAACAATTGTCATTCTAAACCTAAAAGAAAGAGATAAATTCAATTGTTGCTTTTTGATGGGCATTAGTAACAGCCGAAAAGAGATTTTACTTTTTATCATTATATCCAATTGTCTTGCTAGCATGAATTGTGAAAAGAATTAAGATAAATATCTGATACCGAGTTGAAGTAACTCAGAGAAGAGACATTTTTACTTGACATCAAGGTAGAACAGATAACGAAAATATATTCTGTCGCTTAAAAATGACGGTGACTCAGAAATGGATATTAAAAATGCAGGTGCGGAAAATACTTATCTAAGTAACAATGTCAATAGACCCTTGTCAACTTGTTTTGGGTGAAGCCAATTCAAAAAGGTTAATAGCGATTGTTTAAGAAAAAAAAAAAAAAAATCCCCGAAATTGTTTCCTGAGAAAGAAAATTCACCAGTTAAGTCCAGCCTAGAAAAGGGGTATGGGAAGATGTCATAAGACTGAGAGGAATCTCACTGGTCCTGTAAACCAGTGCCAAAAGGGGAACAGTTGACATCATTGAAAAAAGACTAATACCATTGGGTAAACCAGAGGCAACAACGAGTAGCAGCTAACCTCAGCTTCTATTGGTTGCCAAGATGAGAGGTTAGACACCCAGAGTCCGTCAGCCCCACACTATGGCATGGGCATAAATACTGGGTCCCAAGGGACCAAAAATCAGCTCCAGTTGAAATTTGAGTTGGAACGACGAAGATAGGCACCTTGTTGTTGGGTGCCAACCGCAGAGCCTGCCGGCCAACCAGAGTTAAAGACAGATGAGAAGTGATTTTGCAGACAAAGTTGAGTTGAAGTTCGAGTCAGGAAGTTTGAGTCGGAGTGGAGTTTGAGGCAGTTCGCAGTTACCGGCCCAGAGATGTAACAAAGATAGGTGCCATGTTGTTAGGCGCCAACCAGAGTTTTGAGTTGGAGTTGAGTTGCAGCTCGAGTAGCAGAAAGTTCGAGTTCCCGGTCCAAAGACGTAATGACAGAGATAATTGCCACACAGTTGGGTGCCAACCATAGAAAAAAAAAAAAAAAAAAAAAAAAATCACCAACTGCCAAAGACAGTTCCCAGCTGAAGAAGTAAAGAGACAGAGAGATGATTGCCATGCCATTGGGTGCTGACTGTAGAGAAGCCTGCCACCAATCAACCAACCAGAGTTAAGAGACGGACGTGAAGAGGCTTTGCAGACAAAGTTTGAAATTGCCAAATGAAGAGAGTTTTTGGTGAGAGTAATCCAACCCAGAACTAGAAATCCACCTCAATTCCATTTCCGAAGACGAACTGCGCCAACCTACCCATAACTCAGTACTTCGGCAATTTCCATGACATTCCGAAAACAAGAAGTTGACTAGACTTATAACAAACTTAGAACTCTGTTCAGAGCAGCGAGCTGCAGCCAGCCAGATTTCTCGTTATTGCTTAGGAGAATAATTCGATTTACTTAAGAAACTTCTGTTCCGCTACCAGTTTGATAGAAGCAGGGATTGGGAATTATCCAAGAGACTATTGTGTATATTCCACTTATTTTTCTAGGCACAAGTTTCTTTCTTTCACAATTGTGTGAGGTGCATAGTTACATACAATTTCCAACAAGGATACAATTCAGTCAGTCAAGCCTATTCTTGCAGGAAGTGAATCCAACAAGCTACTAGAGCTAAGGATTAGAGCAGCTAATTTATGTTATTTTCCTGATCACAAAGTTATAAAAAAAAAATTAAAAAAATAAAAAATAAAAAACAAAGGAATTCAAGTGGTAAACAATTTTTTCCAGAAATACAACAGGACAGTTTATCCATTTTTTTTTTTTTTTTTTTAAATCAGAATTATTTAAATAGATTTCTTAAAAGCTTAGCACTCTGCATTCAAAATAATACTTTTCCTTTCAGAATTCTTTTTCAAGGTCCCTCAAGTGCTGTAATCTCATTGTCAAAGTAATTTTCTGTTACTATAACCAGACAATAACATTTTAAAAATGTATTTACTCAGCAAAGTCACCTACTAAAATGTCAGTTATAGTTAAAAAAAAAAAAGAAAAAAAAAAATTTTGTTACTTACCTCCATAAATTGAACAGTAACCTTGAATGTTGGAGGAGGCACATTATCAGCTGTTGCCTTTTCCTTTCGCTTTTCAATTCCTTCAAATAAATGTCGAATCGCTCGGGGTATGATACCTACTTCATAAGGGTCAACATCAACATCAAATCCCGTACCCATTGTGTATGTTTTGCCAGAACCAGTCTATAAAACACCAAGGAAACAATGACATTGATAATTTAGGGTTTTAAAAAGGAAAAAGAAAGGAAACAGAGAGAGAGCAAAAACACACACAGAGAGAGGAAACAGAGAGAGAGAGAGGGAAGGAGGAAACACAGAGAGAGAGGGAGAGAGAGGAAACAGAGAGAAGGAAACACAGAGAGAGAGCAAACACACACACACACACACACACACAGAGAAGAAACACAGAGAGAGAAGGAGAGGAAGCACAGAGAGAGAAAAGAAACACACACACACAAAACGGAAACACACACAAAAATATTAAAATATATGAAATTAAAAATTAAATTTGTTTCTATAATAAAGCTCTTATCTATTTGTGTTTGGTGTCTTCTATCTTGGTCACGTGGGTTGATTGAATTTCCTTTATACATGTTTGATTCTTTCCTGGCTAACCAGCTTTCCCTGACGATCCATTTAGGTGAAACCTAGGTAGGTCTGTCTTGATCACTACGTATTCTTTACTTATTCCACTCTACCTAAGTATTGAGCACTTTTTGTTAGTTGATTACTAGTATCGGGGTTTTTTCTTTGGGCTATGTGCTGACTCAGTCCGAACCCTTTTGACTGATGTTTATGTACTTAGCTCTTTCTTTTTTAAAATGGTTTTTCTCTTCTTCGTAGATTCAGGGACGGTTTTTAATACGAGTTGAGTTATAATCTCAACTATATATATATATATATATATATCATACACTGACATAAAATTCAAGAAATATTTAAGGCTGGCAATCATTTGAAGTCTAATCTTGAAAATAAATAAAGTTACTTACTATGCTGTACAAAAATGGAAAAAATATTGATGAAATCTGGGAGTTAAACGTAAGTGTGGTTTAGTTTTAAACTGAAACTGATCTTGCATGATTAAAACTTTGACTAAGAATATTACCCAGTGTAAAACATTTATCAGAAAATGCATGCACGTTTAGGTAAATAAATGAATTCATTAACCCCAGAATATTGGATGAGAGGCAATTTTAATTATCAATATTGTTCTCACTTATTTGGGGGGTTAATATTAATCACTGAATTAATATTATCCAGTAATAATTTCATATCAAAATTAGCTAATTATTTGTTTGGTTACAAATTTATTGATCCATTCATTCACAAGGAGGTATAAACTGTAAAAATCTTTATTGCAGTCTATACTTTAGAAACCTTGAAGTACATACACTTAAATGATATCTAAAATATTAACATTCTATCAAATACTTCAGCATAGCAGAAATTAGGATTCAAATTACAAACAATTTTAAGGAGTTCAAATAATCAACCTTGACATGAGTAATTAGAAAATAGACTGAAATCAAAAGATTTTGTTTGTTTATTAATAAAGACTAAATTAAATTTCACTTGTTATGTATTAAGTTTTCATTAGGTGAAAACTAACATGTAAAACAATGTAGCATAAGTATATATCAGTATAAGTTTTTACTAATGCATAATGTGAAAATGAAAAGATAAAATTGATATCTATGTCAATTGTTCAGAGTACATACATTTTGTATGTACTCTTAAAGTGGAAAAGAAAATTTAAAAAATCTAAAAACTCACCTGTCCATAAGCAAAAACTGTAGCATTGTAACCATCAAAACATCTGCAAAGAATTTTTAAAAAGACATTTACAAACAATTTTTACAAGAAAAATAATTACATCCAATTTAACTTTATAAAAAAGGTATGAAGTTCAAATTTATGAACCAAAAAAGTCTGAGTAAACTGAAAAGTATGAATGCTAAAGAATATTTTATTCATGAACCTATGGTGAATAGGAATTAAAAGTAATTCTCTTCACTGTTTACAATTTTCACAATCCAGTGTGAAATCTAATTTTGACAAATAGGAAAAAAGGATTTTTCTCTTGGTGTTTTATCTAATCTCTGCTCTCATCTGACAGAGTCAACTTTTTTTATATATGTATATTGAAAAAAGTTTTCACACAGGCTTGTTAACTTATCAGTTTTGTAAATTGCTCTCTTGGTTAGGAAATAATTCACATCGGATTACCAAATGTCATTCTTTCAGTACAGGGGGAGGGGGTTCTTTTTTCCTATTGGTCAAAATATAGAAATTATATTTCACACTGGATTGCAGAATTTGTAAATAGTGAAGAGAAGAGAGTTTCTTTTAATTACAGAGTTGTGAGTAAAAAAATAAAATATATATAAAAGTGTATATCTGTATATTATCACTAATTACATGGTACACCATGAATTTAAAATTCACAACTTGCATAAAACTAGTTTCTAGTAATAATTCAATTTTGTTATTTTGATTTTAACATTTAGCTGGATACTTTAATATGATACAAAAAAAAAAAAAAAAATGAATTTGTATACTTAATCTGTAAAGTTTGTAAATAAATGTAAAAGCTAAAATTAGTTTTAGATTAATAATAAAAAATATAAAAAAGATCAAATTAAGCAATCTGCAGTATTGAAAATTTGTAACAATTACCAATATTAACAGAATTCAGTTAATAGATATAGACTAGAAAGATTCCCTAGCATTGATGTAACAGCAATCATTTTATTCATATAAAACCATTATTCCTTCTAGCAGTTACCAACATGATCATAATATTGAAATGCAGCTTATAAGTAACTTATACTGATTTTCCTTCCAATACATTAAAGTTTAAGATGCAAAAGCCTTATGCTTTACTTTTAAGCTGCTTCAAATAATAGAGAATAAGTCTTATTCAATGCCGTCATTCTTCCAAGATCATTGTTGATAAGCAATAAAGTCTCAGTAAAGTATAAAAAATTACAGAAAGTAAGCCAAGTTTCAAATACATTTGCAAATCAGTCTCAGCTGACAGAAAACCGTAGTATTTTTGTATTCATTAGCAATATAATTAATGCTTACTGCTTTATACTTTCAATTAAAAGCTGAGTAATGTTCATTTTCTACAAAAAAAAAAAAAATCTGTTTTGATACAAGATTTATGTACTTTAGAAGTTATACATCTAAAAAACAAAGTTTCACAATCTAAAAAGCCAGATTATAATAAAAAAAAAAAATTTTAATTTACCATAAAAAAAATTTTCTAAGCGAAAAATTTTCTGCAAATTTATGATGCTTTTTTCAAAAACAAGAAATTCAGAATATTAACATTTCAGCTGCTTATGATTAATATTTGTAAGCATTCAAAACTATTTCAAATTTAAGAATTTGAATTAGAGGGATGTACTTACCCTTCAACAAGCATTTTTACACATGAATTATAGATAGTATCCTGCAGTGTGTCCCTATCAAAGACATGATCAAAGGTGAAGGCCTTGTCCTTTCCGAGCACTACTTGAGGTTCCTCTGGAATCACCTCAGTACAAATTTGACACATATCAATTTTTTCCCTTCCATTTTGAGGACGAATTCTATCAAGTAGAATAATATGCCAATGTAACATTTCAACAAGGAAATACTGCATTTTTAAATATAAACTTTGACTTTTTCTAAAATTGTCTGATCCAAGTCAACTTCATAAAATTCAGGATAAGACTGTCATTAATGTAACTGAGAAAAATTTTGCAGTTTCAATATCTAAGTATCATCTTGACTAAAGATATTTTTCAATATCCTCCATTAAAAAATGAAAAGAAAAAAAAATGCTAATACCCACAATGCTAAAGGTAAGTTTTAATTATTGATGTTTTTAAAAATTATTTATGTCTGCTTCCATACTAATATAAAGCTACATAAACTTAAGTCAAGATTAAAAAAAAAGGCTATTTATGGTAATATTAAAAAGCATCAAACATTTTAGAACCCCCTTTCAGAATTTACAAACTAAATTGGTAATAGGAGATGCTACTAAAATTCTTTGTAGAATATATATTCATTTATTTATCTGAATCCTAAAGATTCTGAGGACATGATTCAAGTATTGCAGAGTTTTGGAATGCTTCATTTTGTGAAAAAAAAAAAAAAAAAATTCAATTTAATGCACAGAGAAAAATCAATAATTTGTTGATTTCTAGAATTGCAGAAGCTATCACCACCATTAACCTGACAATACAGCCCCTTCTTGGTGAAGCTGATACTAAAGAAAACAAAAATAGTAAAGGAATCATTTTGATCAATATCCAGTGCAGAATCCAATATCTTGTTTTACTAACAAATAGTCAGAGATGTATAGAAAAAATGCAGGTTTTATTTGGGATAGAGTTAAAATTCTGAAACATCATTGTTAGGAAAAAAAAAAAAAAAAAAAAAAAAAAAAAAAACACATCAAGCTAACAAAAGCTAAATGATTTTAAAATACTGAATCAAATGCTTATAGTTTACAGAAAGTAGAGCAGCGATTTAAAAACAAGCAAAAATATAGCATGACATTTAATAAAACTGAAATTACATAAACCTGCCCGAAATCTTTATGAAAAGGTATTTCGACATCTTGTGAAATAAAGAAATAATTTCATTTAACAAAGCTAATGTACTCATGCTACATATTTAAGATTATCACTTCATAATGTAGAACAGGGTATATATTACCAAAATTGCAACTATAGGTCTTAGCAAATTTTGGAAGTTTGATCAGGATAAATTCACAAATATATTTATGAAAAACTTAAATTGTTAAGTACATTAATTGTTATAGTTGCAAGAATTATGATTTGAACTAAACTTGCAATTACATTAACAACTTATACGACCAGTTAACCAGAGATTGAGGAGTAAGAGAAGGTGGAGGGGCACACTTAAAATGCTTATCATATTCATGATATTCTCCACAATAGTTATGACAAAATCATCCCAAAAGCACTGGTTCTCATTTGATCATTGAAATTGTGTCAAAGATGATCAGTGCTTAGATGAGTGACCACATACAAATTGCAGACACTGACAGTAGCTTATGAATTAGTGTCAGGTTAAAAGCTTAATATGGAGTAGAGCACCAGAATTTTGTGCTTTGAGTTAGTAAACAAAAAATAATAATAAAAAAGGACTTGTCAAATATTGTTTTCTTAAGTATCAGTACTATTAAAGATCAACAAGAAAGATTAAATACATGTCAATTTTTAATAATTTGCAATAATATAAATTTAGTTAAAGAAAAGCAATGTTAAGAGTAACTTCAATATATAAGCCATTTTATTACAGCATTCAAATAAACCATTATCTTAACACATATTTAAATATCTAGTCAAAATTCTTTAATTATGACTGCATTATTGTCTTCATTACAATTTTGCATAAGCCAAAACAATAGGAATAAATTGAATTTTATAAAGTTGATAATACTAAAACATTATGAATGCAATACATGTCTATATTGCAAAATAGACAATTTTCTTCCAAAAAGTATTTGTCAGCAACTTTCAGCTGATTTAAGATTTAGCCTACAATTATCTGATAAGAAAAAAAATTCCTGATAATTTAAAGGATTGATTGTTTCTTTTACCAGCATATCAACTCCCGAGGGTTACTTAATACTGAAACTGGAGTTTTTATTCAGGAATGTTTAAAGTCATTGAGTTTTTTTTGTTTTTTTTTTTATTGTTTTCAAAATATAACAAGTTTTATAATTTGAGGGTATTTCAAAGTAAGTTGTACGGTCCAAGGTCTATTTTCTATAGAATTTGGAAGTATTTTCTTGTGATATCCTATTATTTGGGCAGTAGATACTTTTTTGAAGAGCATGTTAAGATTTTGTGCTTGGTAATAGTTGCTATGTATCTTATGCTTATTGCATTCTATCAAGATGTGTGTGTATCCAATTCTCATTCTGTTGAGCACTGTGCTTTGTCTACAGTCAGCTAATGATTTTATATTCTCCTTTCTTATTGTCAGCTTATGTTCATATAGGTTATTGTTTGGGAACATGTCCAAAATTGCTTGTCATTTTCTTTTGATGCGTGTTGTATAGTTTTACTTCTATAATCTGTATATGAGGGTCTCATGTTGGTTATTTTCATGGCCTCTTGCCAGCTTCATGATTTCCTTTGATGTCTATATGGCTAGGAACCTAGGCCAATATTATTTTGTATTTTATTAATTGATGACATGTTTCTAGGATTCTTAAATATAGGGACAATTTCTCTTTTCTTTGATTGCTGTTAAACTAGATTGGGAGTCTGAGAATATTATAAACTTACTATCTTATGAAATTTCCATAATTTTAATGGTGGTGTATAGTTGCAGTTGTATAGATGGATGCATTATTTGGTAGGTTAATTTGTTTATAAATTTGTCTGTGTGGCTGCTGCACCTGTTCTATCAAGGATTTTCAATCCATCTGTGTAGAATGGTTTATAGTCACAATATTTGTCCGAATTCTCTGTACATACTTTTATGACTCAGACTGGCACATGAAGAATAGGTCCACAAAGTTTGTTTCCCTGTGTTTCTTTGGGTCTCTTAAACTAAAGATCATTCAAAGTTATCCAAGGAAAGACAGTAATTAATTTAAAAATTACGAAAAGTCAAAGAAAATTTCCAGTCTTTTTCAGTCTCCTGATAACGAAATGTTAATCTGGGGAATTGACATATCTTCCTCTATATAACTAGTTATTTATACTTAATATTTATATTTTTCTTTCTTTTTTAAACAAAATGTCAGCAACCCTGTAGGATAAAAATTAAACCTACAAAGAGCGGAAGAACTCTTAAGGAGTCAACGGCCAGCTTACTAGAGGTGGCGTCTCAATAAATCACCATGGAGAAGCCAATAGGATATCACTCCACTATCTTGTGCACAATCATGGCTTTACAACATAAATATATGAAACCTAATGGCATGAAGGGGTTGCTTTCTGGTAAAGATCAACATGGGCAACAGGTGTCACCTGACCATCATCTGGCAACTGTTAGCACCAACAGCATAAAGGGGACACTTTTTCCCAAAATTTGTCCCTCGCCTGGGTTACTCTGCAACCATGCGCAACAAAGAAAGAATTACATTGGGGGACATGGAACGTTTGGCTGCTCAATAACTGGACAACTAGAGCATGTCAAGCAGATGATGAACAGACTGAACATCAATATTCTGGGAATATGCAAAACCAAATGGTCAAACAATGGAGACTTCAGCAGCACCAACCACAGGATAATATACTCAGGAGGCAAAAATAATGAGACAGGAATCAGCTTAATACTGGACAAAGAAATGAAGAAATGCATTCTGGAATACTGCCAGTTCTCTGAAAGAGTTCTCCTAGTCAAACTGAAAGGGAGACCATTCATTATAGCAATTGTCATCTATACACCAACAACACAAAGCACTGAAGAAGAAATGGAATCTTTACTCCACTCTAGACAATGCCAAGGCTCAATGTAAAAACTAAGAAATTAGAATCATCACGGGAGATTTGAATACCAAAGTATTCAAGGAAAGGGAAGGTGTGACAACTGGCAACTTTGGATTAGGAATCCACAACAAACGAGGAGAAAAATGGGTCCAATGGTGCACAGCAAATGACTAGGTAATAACACCTGGTTTCAAGAACCCCACAACATCTATGGAGATAGAGAAGCCCAGGAGGCAACACGAAAAACCAGATAGACTATATAACCATAAACAGAAATGCAGTGGTTCAATGTAAATCCAGGTGCTGACTGTGGAAGAGACCACGTCCCAGACATCTGCAAATTAAAGGTGAAACTCCGGAGATTAAAGAAGCCTAGTGCAGCACCAAAACAAATACAACACACTCATGAAAAACTTCAACCTACAGAAAGAATACACTAACAGTGTGAAAATCAAATACGAAGAACAAATTGGAAAAGGACACTCGAAATGGGACTCATTAAAGGAAGCAATAGTGACATCAGCAAACAACATTGCCCCAAAGGAAACAATCACAGAACAATCAGTTTAATGAGCCATATAACAAAACCGATCATCCAAATCCTGATGAATACAGCAAGAATCAGGTCAGAGATAGGACAAGAACAATGCGGGCTCATCAAAGACACTGGAACAAGGAATGCCATATTTATGATTAGGATGCTCTCCAAAAAGACAATACAAATGAAGGACTTGTACCTATGTTTTAGCGATTATGCAAAGGCATTTGACAAAATACACCACAAAGAGTTGATGGAGATGTTCAGTAGCCTCGACATATTTGGGAAAGACAAGAGTAATCAAGAATCTCTACTGGTAGCAAGGCTCTGATACTTAATCTCGTTCCTTGATTTTATATGGTTTTAATTTTTTTTTTTTAAGATGTGATTGACATGTGGCACTGTACTGAAGTCTTAGTTCTGTCACAGTAAAGAGGATATTGTATTATTCTTTGAAGTCAATATAAGTCTTGTATTATAATTCCATATTTTTGAAATCTGTCCTATATGGTAACAAATGCTGGACAATCTTCTCAAAGATGAAAAGATCAAAGCAACAGAAATGTTCTACAAAAGAATGCTGATGGACCAAATATGTGAGCAACAACAAGGTTTTAGAGAGGATGCAAATGAAAAAGACTAAGTTTCTGGGTACATAATACAGCAGGATGGTTTGGAGAACCTAATACTCACAGGACAGGGGAAAGTAACACGAGATATATTTGATGGGTTTGAGCAAGTGGATGGCAGAGTAGGGTTTGGGAGAGATATCAAGAGGAAAAGTGTTATGAGCAACAAGGGATAAGGGTAAATGAAAGTCCATGATTGCCTATGTTCTGAAAGGACATGGCACATAAGTGATTTGTTGAGGAGTTTCTTTGAAATTCTATTGCTATTGGATTAGCTATCTCTCCCTACCCCTGCACGCATTTATCTCCATTTGTTTTGGTTTAATGGATTGTTGCAATTTGTGATGTTTTTCCATTAATTTTTCTTATTACCCATGTTTTATTTATTGAGATTTTTTGTTGTTTATCTGAAGATGTAATTTTTTTTGCTTCCCCCCCCTCCAAGATTCTCTTAGATTTTTTTAATTATACAGCATGCTTTTGCTCAAGCTTGCTTGGAGTTTTGTAAGTTTATTGGGGTTGATTTGTATAAGAATATCCTTAGCATTTTTTCCTGGTTTTAACTGCTTCTTTACATTCTGCTGTAAACCAGGGTTTTGATTTGGTGTATGGTTTAAAGGAAGATCTGGAAATTGTTTGTCTTGCTATTTGTGTTAGTATGTTTATAAAGAAGACTATTGGTTCTGGTTCATTGAGAATTTCCATGTTGATTTGAAAAAACAAAATTCATTGAATTTTAGCCAGTAAGCTTTGTGCAGTTACCATTTTAAATTCATTTCTTGTTTTATGCTTGCTTATATTTAGGAAAATAGGTGAATGGTCACTACCACATTGGTCATCATAAACTTTCCATTAAAGTCCATAAAAATTGATGGGGGAGCATATGGTTAGGTTGACAGCTGATGTTGATCTAGTACCTGGTTGTAGGTATATGTGCATTTGATTAAGAATACATAGATCAGATTCTAGTAGAGATTCTATAATTTTACTAGTTTGGTTGAGGTTCCTACAGCCCTACATTTTGTTGTATGCATTAAAATCTCTCATTACTAGAAAGAGTGAAAAGTTGGCCAATTAGCCTTTGTATTTCAGTCCGTGTTTTGGATGAATATAAATTGAACATATAATGTTTGAGGAATTGAAGCTTTTACTGCCATGGTCTTTGTATGATTTGTATTTACATTGAAATATCACTTGGCCTATTCTCTATTGTTGATACATTTAATTTGTGATAAGCTTCATATCCTTTAAATGAGATGTCAGTTTCTTTGAGAAAAGGTCTGGATTGTAATCTGTAAGGAATTGTTTGATTTTCTCATAGTTTGAGTTAACACCTTTACATTTCCATTGTATGATGCTTGTGTTCCATTTGAATGGTAATTATTTTTAGTGAGTGGATCTTAAGGACGGCTGTTTTTAGTTATTCATATATTCTATACTTTCTATACTGTTTGTTTTCATTGTTTCTGAACTTGTTCTTAGTGTTTGTATGTTCCTGATTATTTGGGGTTTTTCATTTTTTATTATCTTTATGTAGATTGTTGTCCTGTTTGTTGTCTTCTGTTTTTTGGATTTCGATTTAGTCTTGTATTGAGGTTGAATTCGTTTTTGTTCTGTCAGCTGTTTGTGGAATCTTTCATTTGAGAAGTTTTGAATGTTTTGTCATCGAGAGGTCACCAGTGAATATGGTGTTGGAATTATATGGTTTGTGGACAGTTTTGGTTTTGTTGTATGGGTTGTTTCTAAGTTTACAATTAGTTTTAATGTTTTCAAGTTTTTGTTTTTAATTCTTGAATTGAAAATATTAGTTCTTGTGTTTAATGTAATTTGTTTGATTACAGATTTTCATAGGGATAACTTCACATTGCTTCTGTAATTTTTACATATGATAGTGTAATGGAGTTTGTTTCAATGCTTTTCTTTACTTCTGAATATGGAATGTTTTTGGTATGTTTAATTTTTAATATAACTCTAGGTTTTGCAGTCCCTGGAAGTTTCTCTAAGATTTTTTTTTACACAATTACGGAATTTGGTTCCACTTGTGCACGTGATCTCTATATGGTCAGAATCATTTACCCCTACTATCATCACATACTGAATTCCTTGTACATTTATTCTTACAATGTCCATATCTTTGGCAGTTGAAGCATCTTAATGGATTTGGAATATGTATTTCTACTTCAGAAACTGTATCCCCAATTTTTATTTCTGTAGTGGTTCTGGTGCATCAAAAGTAATGTAAGTGTTAGTATCTATAATTGTATCAGTTTTTGTATGGATATTCTTTTAATGTATGCAATGTTTTGTTTGTTTTTTTTATAGAGTTGCTATTAATTTTCTCAGTTCAATGCTTCTCACCATGCCATTTGAAAAATGTACCTTTATATCACAAAATCTGGTCATCTTTAATAGTTGTTTTCCTTTGATTTCTATCAGTAATGTATTATTTTTAGATTTTTTTTTTTTAAACTATTTTTGGCATTATCAGAGATGCCAAGAATGGTTACTCAAACATGGGGAGGGTTCTAAGCACCTGCTATATCTGGAATTGTCCATCCAAGTATGAGCTTTCCTCAGAGGTTGAAACAACCATTATACTCAGTCTGATTGAACCTAAAACCACCCCTTACTACGTCTAATATTTGATATGATAAATGTGAGTGCTTTTTGTTTGTTTTGTTAGTCTTAAGGCTTGAAATGATTAGCTGGTTGATTGGTCAAGCCTCTCCAACCTTCCATCTAGGTGCCAAAGTGGTGTGTTGGAGTTTAGAAATATACGAATAGCCCAACTCCTAAAATCCTCAACCCCCCAGGATCCCATCCAAAAGTATCACAAGCTGATACCCATGACAAACAGATGATTCTTTTGGGGGGACTTTTACCAACTGCAGAAGTGCAGTCAGTATATTCTGAAGCTCCACTAACAGGGTGGAATAATTTGAAGAAAATCATACAAAAGCAAAAAGAAAAACTCTAAACAAGTTATTCAGCTATACTGTGTAGCTTTTCATTTGTAAATGTTTTATAAAATCATGAAAATTCATAAAACTAATTCAATATTTTATCCAATCAAAAACAATATTTACAACAAAGAAAAAAAAACAAAAAAAAAAAACAGCATTATTACAAGATTAGAGAATTAAACTAACTAAACATTTTAAATAATTATACTTCTTGTAACAAAAAGCTCAATTTCTAAGCCTTTTAATCAATATATTCATTAGCTTAATTTTTGTGAACGACAAAACACCAGATTTTATTAGCATACGTATTAGATGTAAGAGTAAAATGGGCAGAAATTAATTTTCTTTTCAGATTTAAAGAAAAAATCTAATTCAATCTTACCAATACTGAGAAATAAGTATACAATTGATCTGAAATAGTAATTTTAAGATGGTTTTATTGCTATTAAATTCTATTATCAGTTGCAATAACTGGTAATACTGTCAAAATGTTAAGTTTTACAGTTATAATAGTTTATGTTTTCATGCTAAATATTTTAATTTTGAAATATTATATGAGATCTCACACACACACACACACACTGGATGTGTTGCTTCATATTTGATGCTTTTAATTGTTTATAAAGGGAAAAAAATGTTGCAATTTCCAATTTGTAGCATTTTTTTTTCTTATAAACAAAGTATCAAATATGAAGCAATCCATCCATTGTGTGTGTATGTATATATTTACAAAGAGATATTTTCAGATCTCAGGAAATAAATTTAACAAGTTTCTACCATTAATTCCAAAGGGTCAAGGAATCAATATTTGCAAATAAGTTATGCAGCATTACAATTCTAACAATGACTACATTTGCAATAAGGATATTAACAACTGAAACTCCTGAAAGATCAAGAAATGATAAGGTCTTTTAATTTTTTTTTTTATAAGAGAAGGGAGGATATTAAACATTGTTATTTTTGTTGGGGGGAGGGGGGTTCGAAACCAAATTTATGGTAAAATTATATTTAGTGTGATACTAAAATTCCAAGTCAAGATTGAAAAAGACAATTATATATTAGCCAATCTTAGAGAAAGAAAAAGTGAATTACATCTTTGAATTTAGCATCATTCATGTCTATAAGCTTTTTCTACACTAATGCAACTAACAATGAAAAAAAATTACAAATTTCATATTTAAATAAATCAAGATTAATTCACTCAAATGTTTTTTCATCTGATCTCCAAACCCCACCAAAGCAGGAAAATAGGACATTTATCTTCTATACCCTACTCCTCTTCAAAATCCACTAAAAGCCTTAACAATTGACTATAACAAATTGTGCTCTGGATGTATACTTTTATAGCAACATCTATGTTTACTTCACTTTTGAAATTACCTATTTAAAATTTTATAGAGGTCTTTATTCCCTCTGATGTTTCTAATCTTATCCTTTTCTATTAAGTTAGCATTTGTTGTATTTACAATATTACTTGTCATTTCAGTGACCGATGAATCTGTTGAGTGTCTCTTGTATACATGTGCAAAAAATGTAACAAGAGTAAATTAATTTCCCAGTTGAGGAGTTATTACAAGTTAAAACTCTATAGTTAATGTTTTCCTAAGCTCTAATTTGAAGTTAATTGGCACCACACTGCCATCTCATTGTTAATTTTATCTAATTTTAGCTTTCCTTCTATCATCTCATTTTTTATATGCAACATATCTACCTAAACACTTTTTATCTTTTGTATTTTATTTCTTTAAAACTAGATAGGTCTTGTTTACCTGCTGTCTGGTTCACACCCCCTCTCTGATCTTTTAAACAGGAGTAGAGATTTATATCTCGATTACTGTTTAGGATTTGGTTTCTGGTTCATCTTTCACTCCCAAAGCTCTTTGCATCTTAGTGGCATTATTGTTTTACTCAGGGTGAATTGATTAATATATAGTAAGAATAATTCTTATACAGATAAACAGGTTAATTATTTAGGTGACTAAGAACAGAGAGAGAGAGCGTTGAAAATAATCTTGGAAACATGGATATAAAAGCAAACATTTTAAGTATAAGCTTTATTTCTCTATATAAGTTCCATCAACATCAAGGCACTTATGTAAGCAATGATACCAGATATTTCTACACTACCAGAAATTTTGAAAACCCTAAGAATTTAACCATGTCAAAGCAGTTATTTTATGTCATTAATGGTTTGAAAATGGATACCTTTGAAAGATTTATGAAACAGGGAAGTCAGGTGCTAAATCAAGATGGATTTCCATATTGCTTTTCTTACTAATTTTCTCAAAGTGCTTTTGCAATTCCCCACCTTAAAAGTCATCATCCAAAAAAACTTATTACCTTCTTCCCTGATTAGCTTGCTTTTGGTCTGAATCCTTTCCACATTTTAGCAACTATAACTGCCTCCTGTTATAATTCACCCTAGAAAGACTTCAGAATTTTAATCTGATTTGTTTAAAATTTTTAATAAGAGTTTTGCTCATCTGTTGCTGATCTCAAAACAGTTTTAGTTCCCATTAAGTAGAAAGTCTCAGCAATTTTAATTTTTTCAGAAAAAACTGTGCACTGAAGAAACCAAAATGTTCATGTTAGCTATTATTTTGATCATCTTCAAAAGTCTTAAACAGATTTTTCCCCCTCAAAAATCTGCTCATTAACTCTGTGAAAGGAGTTATCTAATTGTAAATAGTCGGTTTGCGGGGGGGGGGGGGGATTATCTCTATAAACTTTTCTCAGGGAACCAATAAAGTAAATCTTTCAATGAAGTTTTACCATAAACTTCATGTTAATTATGGCTTCAATTCAGGGGCTGTTTTTAAACTAACTTCAATCTATCACATCAAATTTAACATGAAAAATAGAAATGAATCTGAAAATTAAGCTAGTAGTAAATGATCAAAGTAATCTTGAATGAGTTAATTTTCACAAAAGATTTGTTATTGTTACTACTCATCTACTTCTGGGTGAAGTGACTATCCAGGAAATTAAATTTGTAAATGTTGATAGCTTATTTCTAAAGTTGAGCTCATTGAGCAAGCTCTATTAGAAGCTACTAACTCAGAAAAGCTATCAAAGCAAGTCTCATTCTTGTACCAATGGACTTTTAAAGAGAAAAATTACTATACACAAAACTAAAAAGATTAGTCACACCTACTGTTTTCTCTTTACACACTCATGACAATGGTTAAGTCAACTGGTATTAAAAATTCTTATTTTGATTAATATTTACATTTAATGATTCAAGGTGATACAGTAGAAATAAAAACTGATAGGTACAATATTATACAAAGAAAATGAGAAAGTTCAGAAGGAATCAATTTACATAAGAAAAAGAAAAAACATTTGTAAAAAGTTTTATAAATTTCTTGCATTGATTTTATTTTTAAAAAGAAAAAGTATTCCTGAAGAGAGAAATTACTAAAAGGTTTTATTTCAAGAAAGAAGTTAATGCACAAGATACAAGTAATTCTATTTCCACTATCTTAAAGGTAATTCATAAATATAAAAACTGAGCAAGTAAAGCACTTTCTGAACAATGATCTTTAATTCAAAATGAGCAATACAAATTAAACATTAGATGGAGAGAAAAAAAAAACAAACAATTGGAGAGATTAAACAAACTTAAAACATTCTACAATAAAGGTTGATACACTTAGTACAACTTCGCAAATGTCAAAGCTCTCCTCAAAACAACTGTTATACATACATACAAGAGCTTTACAAACAAAAACAAATACAACTAGATATAAAATTAAGTTTTAAAATTAAAACAATTCAAAGGATGATCAATATCAAAGAATATTGTAAAGTCAATCTCTTATTTATAAGTACAATGATTGCTTCTTAACTGAATGTAATCCAAAACTACAAGTTTCACCAGTGCAACAATCTATAATACCTAAGTAGAAGATTTATACTAATGTTTGTGATTAGTTAGACTTAAGTGTAGACATAATTACAACTGATGCAGAATGGATTGCTGCACTGAAGCTTCAAGTTTTATTACCAGCTTGTTTAAAAAAAAAAAAAGTAAATAAAAAACAAAACAAAAAAGTCAATTTTTTCTTAAGACTGTTGCTTTCATTTTTAATTTTTCAAAATCCAAAAATATTAATACTTTAATATACATGTTGATTACTCAATATAAGTCATTACTTTTACATTTTTTGGTAGATCATGTTTTGTATTTGAACAAGGCTAAATTGGCTATAAATAGAGTAGAAGCTACAAGCAAACTAACTTTTACTAAATGTACTAAGATAAATTAAAAGAAAAAGAACTTGAATAGGCTAGAAATTCTATTCGTACTTTATGAAAAGGTTGTGAAAAAATTAATTTGCTTGAAACTATAATCCAAGCCTGAATATAAAGGTTTATGCAGTATAAGAGAAAAATTAAACAGTTCCAAAAAAAAAAAAAAAAAAAAAAAAAAAAAAAAAAAAAAAAGTCGTAATTTTTAACAAAATATTTACTAGCAAGGAAATACAAACAAAAACTGTAAGATTTGGAAAAAGTCTATAATTTAAAATGTTTGATATAGAGATTGTGCAGACATTATTCCTATCTAACATTAAACACCTGTAAAGTATTAAATTCTTTACAGTTCATTTTTATGATTTCTGTATCTACAAACTACATTACTTGTCTAAAAGTTTTACTCCATGTTTAAATCTTTATATGAATGTATAACATTTCTGTAATCAAACAATGAGGTAATCTTAAATTGTTCATATTCACTCATTTCACATGCATTTAAATTAAATGCATGCCATAATTTAGTTGCAAATTTATATATTGGAGGTAAGCACTACTTAAAACAACCAAGTTGAGAGAAAAATCAGACTGAATGGAAGAAAAAAACACACAAAGCTACTTTTTATGTAACTAGTTAAATAACGAACTACACCGAAGTGCATATGGGTATACTTTTGTGGACTATAAAATGGAAAACAGTGTTATATGGAATGCACTAAGTTTTAGCATTCTCATTTCTTTCAGAGTTATCAGAAATTAATATATCAGTTTCCAGTCTTACACAAGAAATAAAAAGGCACTCCATGACATTAATCACTATGGCTCAGTGTTTTGAAAATGATCAGGTGAACAATTTATAGCTCTACAGAGACCCCAAACACACAGAAGTATTTCAGATGATACACACCAAGTTTGGTTTGTCTATTATAATCCCAAGAATCATGCATAACTGGAGCCATGTCATGCTACTCCACTTCCTATGGCACATCAAGATTTTAATGCCACCATGTACAAAAGTACTGGACACAGGTTAAGCCTAAATCAAAGTGGTCATATATGTATAGGATACAAATCTTATATCTAACAGAAAGACAAAAAATAAAATTGCACACCCGCAAGAATGGATCAGAATGACTGAAAACATTTTGAAAAAAAAAAAAAAAAAAAAAAAAAAAAAAAAAAACCAAGACCAAGGCAAATATCACAAGTCATTGTGAAAATTAAGATTCTGGATTTTGATTGGATGGGAAATAGCAAATTGATCTATGACATTGGTCTATTCTTCTTAACACTTACAAAAAAAAAAAAAAATGGGTATGCTGTTCGATCCACTCATGCGACTGAATTTCACTACTTAACCACGTCTCTTGACCGGCCAAGTCAGCCCGATGGGAGTGGTAATCTGATGAGAGCCTCGTTGCAATGTAAGGAAGAAATTTCAAGACGCCAACCTTATGTTTTGTTGACATACATTCGTTCTTCGTCTCCTTCCAATTTTCCTTTCTTCATTTTCACCCACACGGCATCAAAGAAACAACAACATACTTCAACTGACTCCTAAAACCTAAAGTACAATTTCCTTTATTGCTGGCCATGAAAAAAAAAAAAAAAAAAAAAAAAGGAAGGAACAGAACAGACTATTAGTAACCTGTTAATATTTCTACATATTCTGCTACTATCAGCTATAAGCTTTGAATTCATTTAACTCCTTACTACTATTTCTCTGGAACATTTAAAATTTTTTCCATGAACATTTTCTTCTTACAAATTTGTTCTGTTTAGTTAATAAAATTTTACTTTAACATACAAAACAATATTTTATTTTTCCACATTCCAACCTTCTGATATTTTAAATTGTGGGAACTTCGGTTGTGTTTGGAATAAGGTCAATTTGACAAGGATAGCAGAAGCCCCTACATATGTTACAGCAAGATGGCTCCCTCCTACATCACTGAAATGATCAGGAAATGACTGGCAAAGAATATTTACAGTCATGTCATCTGTAACATATGGCCACCTAGCACTCCTGATTGGAATCCCATAAACTATTGCATCTTAGTGGTAAAGAATCATTGAGAGGGAAACCAACCTGCATCACAAAACCAAGAATTCATTGAAGAATGCCACTGGAGTTATGATGGCCAACATGAACAGGAACCACCTGATTCAAGAATTCAATCAATTCTTAAGTGGCATGAAATAACCCTTTTTTAAAATTGAACAGGTATTCAAGGTGTTTTTTTGTTTTTAGAATATACTGATTGAATTTTTTTTTTTTATTTTTTTTTTATAATTTGTTCTCAATTACCTGGCACACCCAGTAATTTAAATGATACAGATTGTGAATCTGAAAAGACTTCTGATAGAAAAGATAAAATTACTCACTTTTATCAAGTTCTAAAAATACTTGGAGTTTATCTTATGCAAAAAGTGTTTACTTAACACAAGGGAACAGACTATTCATTAAGGAAATTGGAAACTAAGAGATTTTTGTACAAATCAGGAATGTGTTTCTGGCAAGTTAAGATTTTAGGGTCAATTTCATTAGGATAATGTTAAGAATTTTATAACTAAGAATATACAGTTTAAATGCTAATTAAACCAAAGAGGTGGTATTAAATGATTACAGGTTGCTGCTAAAGTGTAATTTTATAAAAATACAAGAGGCTGAAAATGGAAACTTATGTTGAGTAAAAAAAAAAATTTTCAAAAATAAATTACAAATTCTGGAGAAAAAAGCTAGTAAGTAAAAGAGCCAGAAAAATAAAATTAAAATCTTTTAGTAAATTCAAAATGCTAATCAGGAAAACATTAGCAATTTTTATTTTATTGATGCAAAACTAACATTGAATGTTTAAAATAAATCAAATAGCACAAAAAAAATAAAATAAAATAAAAATAAAAATAGGTGAAGGTCAAGGAGTAGAAAAGCTTGTAAACCAAAAAGAAACTTACCCATCCTATAAATGAAAAAAAGTTCCATCCCAAAGTGAAAATTTGGTTGACAATTAGACCACAGTTCACTTTCTGTGCATAAATGTTTCGATAAAAGTTTAAATTATGTAAAAGCCTTCCCCATTTAAAATATGAAGTAAAATGATTTGATTTAATCAAGTATTCTCATTTCAAGTCATTTAAAAATGGAGAATAAGTTCATTTTTTCTGAAGTGTCACTTAAGTATTTTTCCTAAAGTTATTTACTGAATTTCAAGTCTTTAAAAATTTTCAGTCAATCCCTACATTGACTTACTCTATGATAAATCTCAATTTAAGCATTTTGAGAGGGAATCTCAAGATAACATTTGCTCTCCAAAAAAGCAGGTATTTTAGGCTTTTTTAAAATTTACTTCAATGTTTTTTGAAAATTAAAGTTATAAAAAAAAAAAAAGGTAATGGTACCAACTACACTTGACAGAAATAACGAGACTGACATCAGTTGTATTTTAACATATTGGAAGTCATTGTGAACACGGGTGACTGTACATGAGGCAACAGAATTATTAATATCTGAACAGGTTGTGACAGTGAACGCCAGATAGATCAAGCATCTTGTTTATGAAAATGTAACATTTGACATCACTTTATCTACATTGTTCCAGGAGTACTTGATGGAAAGCATTACAACCCAGGAGTTGTTAAATGGTAACAATCAGAATCATCTGGCTAGAATTATCTGTGGTAATAGACAATCTGCACAGTCACAAATCATATCTGCTTCATTGTAAGAGATACCCAACATATAGATAGCAGGTTATTCCATCAGTCTTTAGTTTTCAGGAGATATATGAGCAGAAAATCTACCAAGCTACTCCTGTTAACACCATGACATCAAAGAGCACTTCATCCAGGCTCATGAAGTTACTAATTGTTGCCAACATATGGTATAATCTGACAAAACATGGATTCAGTTTCAAGTTGATGATAGGGTTCAAGTGCAGCACAGACTGCATTAGGCCATAGAACCCAGTTATTAATAAAGCAGTTGGCAGTAGTTTCATAATGATGCACCAAAATACATCAGTGACTTCTGATCAATGACCATTTGCATTTATCCACAGACTCCATGCACCCTAACAACAAAGTCTTACTCCATCAGAATAATGCAGCATCACTGTGCCCATGTTACTTAGAATTAGGCCAACAAGCATTCTGGAGACAAGAAATGATGTGGCCATCACATTCTATAGCCCAAAGGTCCAACATCTCTTCAGAAATCTTCCAACCACTTGCAAAATAAAGGTCACATTGAATTGTTATACTTCACCCGGTTAGAGGGGATTTGAGATGAGGTTTTGTAAAGATGGATGTTCTTCCTGGTACCCAACTCAGACATTCACATTGTTCAAGTACACTGGGAATTTTTATTGAGACACCATCTCTAAGAAGGTTGTCATTCAAATTTTGAGACCTCGTATGTAGGTGTTTTAGTGCCAATAAGTAGACCTACCCTTTCACAGGTTTGTTTTTCATCCTGTGAGATGACATGCCACCCTCTTCACCATATGAAAGCTAACAGAAACAAATAGATATTTTAATTTTGCATACAAATATGAGGAATGAACTCTTGGAAAACAACACAGGTGAGTGAAGGCAAGAAAATTAGAGGTAAAACATTAATATACTTGACAATTTTGAGTAAACGACTGGCAGAACAAGTACAAAAGAAAAAAAATAAGAGGGTTGGTACAGGAACATGAACTATTTAAATCAACAAAAGAGCCATGAAAGAACACAACACAGATTTAAGATATGTAATGATATTTGACTGAGTATGATAAGGTTAGGCTAGGTACAAATACTGGTAACCAACAGCATTGTGTACCTCAAATTTGCGTACAAGATCTACAGTATATTTTTTGGCATTGTTAGCAGTTTAAAAGAATAAGAGAAACCTGGTTTTATATGCCATATACATTTTGCCATTTAAAACATTATTTTCAGCTAGTTTACAAAAATAAGGTCACTCTTAAAGACTAAAATCAGGTATCATTTCCTTATAAAATTTGATAAAGTCTATTAATTTGTAAATTAATGTGACATCTAACAGTGTGTCTTATGGGTTTCCAATCAGTTTAAATAAAGAAACAGTAATAAGAATATTAAAACTTTAAATTCAAGTTTATTTCAATTGTAGTTTGCTGCTATTGAAGAAAATGTTTTGTCAGTGTAGTTTTTTAAAATTCTGATTATTTCAGACAATCACCAAAACTAATCATTTGATTTTTTTTTTTTTTTAAATAAACCTGTATAAATCTTATCTGTATAAAAAGTTAAAACAGCATGTCAGATTATTTAGCAAAAGTATTCTAAAACATTGTATACCTGGATTCATATGAACTTTTCAGATAAACCAATCTTCTCTAAGTGTATTTCTCATGCAATATATAGACAAGTTATTCTGCTACAATTTATATTTGCAAAGAGGATCTGCAACTGACAAGGGATCTTCCCACAAGCTATGATTATTGATTTTTCTGTTGTGATTAATCAATCACCTTAAGAAATAGAGCGATATGAAACTGAAACAGTAACTACTTCCACTGCAACAATGTACACTGCACTACTGCATTTACCTGATGCTAAACAGCAGCAGCTGTAGGCAGCATATAAAAGGGGCAGACAAAAATATACCAAATATTATGAGCTTTTTAAAAATAAAAATAATAAAATAAAACATCTGGCTGGTCACTCAGTTGATATTAATGTGTTTCAATTCAAAGACCAGTAATAACTCATTTAGCACATAAATGTGGATTTAAATTAAATCTCTAAAAACAAATTATTGTTGTTGATAATCTCGAATTTAAAGATTAATCATTACTCTAGGTAAAAGATTAAGGGAACACGATTATTAAAACCACAATGCAATGAAACATTGCGACTCACTTCATAAAAAACAGTTAATTTCACTTTGAGATGGGATACTTAAAGTGCCATACGTGATACACGCTTGGGCGATCATGTCTCGAAAGAGACATGACTGACTGAGCAGAATGCAAGAACTCTGGTACATTTAATTCTCACGTGAACATTTTTGCTTGCTAATATTTTCTCAAAAGAACCCAATTCATTTATTTGTCATAGAAAAAAAAATTATTCAAAAAGTAAGTTTTCTGTATACAATCTCTAAGTTACAGTGAAAAAAGCCTGTTGGTGGACAATGTAAAAAAAAAATTACATTTTTTTCAATCAGTGATATTGTTTAAAATTAAACGAAATTAGATGATTTTTCCCAATGAGTCTTGCGTTTCGGTTTAACTAACCAATTTTCGCAACAAAATTTAATGTCGTAACATAACATTAGCATAATGTTACATTCATTACATGAATTTTACGTGGAGAGGAGTTAAGAAATGTAAAAAAATTAGCAATATTTTTTAAAATAATTTCAAAGATAATTTCATATTGAATAAGTCCTGAAAGTTTCAGGAAAATCGGACAATTATTTTTTATTTATCTTTTTGCATTTTTCAAATGAATATGCTTGTCACCAAGAAAGAAAAAAAAGTTACGTTTTACATTGTAAATTCTTGTAACTGGTTACCCGCTAAAAGTAAAATCAAAACAAGATCAAATTTTTTTTACCAAAATTTCGAACCTGCTAAAAGGGATTAAAAAATACTTTTATCTTTCCTCTTAGTCTTTAATAAAACATTTTGATGAAAAAAGTTGTTTTTAAGTTTGGGGCCATTTTTCATTCATACTGTGCTGTTTTTTCAGCGATTGGCAGTACCTTAAACACTTAACGAAATTTGCTGATACACTTAGAAAAAAAAAAAAAATCACTGAATGTGAAATAAAAAGTTTACAATCTCAAAGCAGGTGTAAAATAATGAGTTTTACTTTTTTTATCAATGAATAATGGACAAAAATGTGGTCATGTGTAAGTTCCCATTTCAAATTCCAGCTATAAGAGGGGAAAACTGGAATGATACTACAAAAAAAGAGCATGTAAAAAAAGGGGGGGGGGGGGTAAATACTTTCTCACAAGGTTCAGAAACCCGAATTCAATTAGCATTTTTTTTCTTACAAAATTCGAGATTTTTTATGTGTAGGTAGAAAGTGCTATACCACATGTGTCTGATCCATAAAAATCAGACATGAAGAATACTTTTGGTTTTAAAATGATAATGTCATGAAGTAAAATACCTAAACTGAAGTGACACAAATAGTCACTGAAACCATTTAAGTGTAATTAATAGCAGACCATGTTTTGACAGTTTATTTCAGACATGTACTCACGAGATGTTAAGTCAGTTTCTAACTACAAGTAAAAAATAAAACTAAGAAAAGCTACTTGATACCAGCTGTTTTATCAGAAAACAATCACAGTAAACAAGTGATAGTAAGGTTGGATTAACACTTAACTTTAACAGGTCAGTTTCGTCTGTTGGCGCTATCCACACTATTATTGCCGATTAATTCATTAGAGATTTATTTTTGCAAAGATTTAATTCCACTTTTGAGCTTGTTCTTGTTAACAACTACAATTCTTCAAGCTGATATTTTAAATAATGAATGCAAAAAGAAAAGCATAATACATTCTTTTAAATTAAATGCAAACTAATTGATGCTACAAATAAAATTTAGCGAAAGAACAAGTGTTAAATTTTCCCCTCAAAAAATAATAGTGTTTTTTTCCTAAAGGCTAAAAAAGCCTTTAGGAAAAAAACAAAACTCAATTTGCTAAAAACTAAAAATAAAGAAAAAAAAATTTTTTTTTAAGGGATAAAATTTGAATAGATAAGGATTTTCCATCGATAAAAACATCTAAAAACAAAAAAAAAAAAAAAAAAAAAAAAAAAAGAAAAGGTTAAGTTCACTTAAAAATTCAAAAATTATCAAAATAAACTGATCACTGATCTAACAGGAAAAAGAAAACACTGCAAAGTTGACCATCGCATACAGGTCACTAAGTGCTCGTTGCAGTTAACATGGAACATTAAAAATAAAAGTTAACAATACATTAATAAGATTATTCAATTATGCAGAGATTTTGCTTAACATCAGTAGATTAAGCGCTTTTTAGCTTAACAAAATACAACGTCAGGTGTTGTTTTTTTTTTTTTTAATACCAATTATTACTACTTCGATTTTACACGGGCTTGTGTCGTCATAAACGCTCTCCTTTATAATCTTCCGGGAATTTCGAATTGAATCCTTTCAATCCACATGGTTATATTGTTTTCATGTTGTCTATAGGGCATCCACGAGGACTGAATAAAAAAAGGGTCAGTTCAAAATTCCCAGAAATCAATCTGGAGGACAATTTTCACGCGTAATAACGTTATGTTTCGGTCTATTTTTTTTTAAACATAGCACTTTCAAACTCATTTTTTAAAGTTAGAACTGCATTCATTGACATTGCCTACTTATTTTTAATCTTTTTTTTATGATCAAACACAGTACCTTTTGCTTTTACTAAGAAAAAAAAAATCCGAACCGAAACTATCTTCAATCCATCTTTGCAAATTAAATTGAGGAATCTCAATTTCCCATGAATCAAAATTTTAAAAAAGTTATAAAATAACGCCGAGGTTTGAACAATTATCTCTCAGACTCTAAAAGGCATTCATTAATAACATTTTCATAAATTCTGGTCACTAAGGCAATTATTTTTTATTGATGCATATATTCTGACGACGAAAGACATTCTCGAGATGAAAGAAAATATAACGAGGTGATCTAAGAATCAACTTTTAATACTGAGAGCACAAAGTGGTGCCTATTTTCTGGAGAAAAAATTAATTCCACAATTTCGTCTACCTACACAGACATTCTTTATGCAGTTGAACAAGATCAAACAAATCAACAAATGAGTGACACAAAATATGGAAATATTTTTAAACAGTGTGGGAAGGTCAAACGAAGATTTACTGCCTGTGCTGTGATAACCATCCTTCATTAAAAATAAATGTTTAAATAATTCCATACGACAAGAGATTCAAACTTCCGTCTACTTGTGAGGTAGAAAAATTGGATTTTTTCTTCCAAAATTAGAAAACACTAAGTATTCAAATTTAAGATGAAAGATGTGACGAATCTCAAAGAACTATGAAGATTCTATGACGTTAAACAAGACAATCTTCATGAAATTAACAATTAAACTACCTTTATTATCTTTAAAAACACTAACAGTCAAGTAGGATGTTTTCTGCCAAGAAGTAAACTTTCTCTTGTCAGTTTGATGCTAAAAGAGGCAAGTGTTTTTTTTAATAAATAGTAGGGGAAAAATCTGTTACAGCACACCTTAGAAATGTAATAAATATTAAATTTATTTTTAAGTTAAAAGAAAACGTGTGCTACAAAGTCTTAAAAATCGCACAGATTTTTAAATTCTCGACTCAAATGAAAATCATTTCAATTTGAAACTTTCCTCATAAAAAAAAAAAAAAAAAAAAAAAAAAAAAAAAAAACTTGATCTTTCAAAATAAAGGAAAAATTACTGTTGTGTTGTCCTTTCAAGTTTGTGATATTTATTTCCAATGAATTCGCTTCAGTTTTTATGCACTTAATGTGTAAGAAAAGCATTGATAAAATGTTTTTGTGATTATTATTTATTTATCAAGTTTTTGTTTTTTAGTGACCAAGTACTGAACAGAAAAAGTCTAAGAGGAAAAGTCTGATTTAGTTTTCGTTTAATCAACTTCCAGATTTTTCCCTTAATTACTAAGAGCTAATTAATGTGTAAAATAAATAATTAGAAGGAAAGCATTTAGGACTGATGACACTGACAAAGTAAAACGATGTCGTCCGAAGTTGAGAGTCGATCTACAAATTAAGTAAAACAAGAAAGGTGTTTCTTAACAAAAAATTTAATTAATAGAACTGCTTCGATTAGCAACAGGTCAATACAAAATTAATTGCAATTGATTAGAGATCGAGAAGAGAAAAAAAAAGTTTAATTCCCAGTTCTTACAAATTCAGTAACACCTTCCACAGAAACGAAGTTCTTTGGAGAAAAAAAACATAGTAGAAAAGCATATTTAAAAAAACGTTTACTCAACTGGCAAAAAAAGTAGAATCTAATTTTTATTTTTTAGCCAGTAAACGTTTTCTTTTTAAATTTAGTAGCAGCGTGAACACGACATTAAAGTAACAATCAAAAATTAAGTATATATCATTTTTTTGCTGGCGTAGCGGGGGTTTATTGCTTTTAATAAAATGTACTGTAAAAGTTTTACAGTACATTTTATTTGAAAAGGGGTGGTAAACCATCAACTGAATAAGGGTTTTTGTTCCAGGTGTTAGCCCTCGATATTTTCTATTAACAATTGATGCAGAATGACAACACAGCTAATTGTACAGGTTTTAGTCGGGGAAAAATATAGAAAAGTTTACAGTACACTTAGTGTTTTTGTTTATTCACAAGTCGCCGTAACACACACACAAAAAAAAAAAGAAATTACTTTCCACCCACCCCTCATACACACTTTAAATGTTAACTTTAGTTTTAGTACCTCAGTATGTTGCAAGGCCAAGCAGGAAAAGAACAGAGAGGGACAATGACAATGTGTTAGCAGAAACTTCCAATGAACAATTTAAAAAGAAAAACAAAACGGCTTTAAATAAAATTAAAAATGAGTCAGTTTTTGTGACTTCTGCACTCGGACACACTCACTGTCACAAATGAAAAAAAAAAATCACATTTACACACCACTCAAGCTTAAAAGAAAACTCAACACAATAAATCATTAATGGTATGGTGGTCTATGGTGCGTTTTTAAAGTTTCAAAAATTAACGTTTGTAGTTTTAAATGGTGCCAAAACAATTTTTTAAAATAAAGACGTTTTGTAAAATAAACAAAAGAAGAGTAAGATTTATTTTAATCCTTATGCGATTACCCTTTTTTATTTTTCAGTTAAAAAAAAAAAGTCAATTTGGCAATAGACGACATTATCCGCCGTGTCACCCAAAAAGTAAAAACAGCAAGCTTTATTTTTTTTTTTTAAAGAAAAAAAAAAAAAGTTCTTATTTCCACCCCAGGTGTTTTATTGCAAAAAAAAAAAAAACTGGAAAATAGATGACGTGGTGCAATTCGTGAAAAAAAAAAAAAAAAAAAAAAAAAACGTGCCATAACAAACACCTGTGTTTTTAGAGAAAACAAATCAAATAAAAAGGAAAGCATTAGCGAACATTTTTACTACCGTAATGTAAATTGCTTTAAAAAAAAAAAAAAAAGTACACTTGTTTTGTAATTATTAAACATACTCGCAGTTTATTTACGTTAAAAACACGGTAACAATGAATGAAACTACTACTGTATATATTTTTAATCATATGCTAAAAATAATTTTATTCAGCACTAAACGAAGCAGCAGTTCATTCATAAAAATCAATGAACTTTTTTCTTCTTCAATGGTGTAAAAACATTAAGAAAATGAAAACATAAGTTACTAAGACTCTTTTAGAGTAATAAAATAATTTTTAAAAATTGATATCATGTAAGTAAAAAATCAGATTGAAAACGGAGTGGGGGGGGGGGATTATGTCACGTCCACCAGGCGATGATATATAAAATATCAACTGAAACTTATTTTAACTAAAATAGTCACCGTGTTTTTTTTTTTATTATTATTTACTGACAATATAAAAAAATTAAATTCACAAATCTTTTTCTTAATGTAATTATATTTTATTTACCTGAGTGCAACCTTCACAGCATCTCCTTGTTGCTGCTGATTCGATGATTTATCCATGTTTTTTTTTTTTTTTTTACGTTTTTAATAAAGGCCCAGTATTTATATAGATAATAATTGTGTGCAACAATAGGTGTCGCTTGGTACACTCCTTTTGTTTTCTTTTTTAACGTTAAATTTTTCCTTTGTATTTTCTTTAAGTTAAACAACGTCCACAGCAGCGGCAATAAGCGTAATCATAATTGAATAATGATCGGCTACTACAACAAACTCCCGAGATGCAAGCAGTGGTCGGCATTATTTTGCAACAAGAATAACAAGACGCAGCAACGTTGGCGTCGGAATGTCGATGATAAATAGATGAAGAAAATGAAGAAGAGCAACAACCAAATTCCCGCAACGTCGATGTCGTCGTCAGCAGTGGCCAACAGTTACTATCAAAGCGATACGCCTTATTTCCAAGCTTTTCCGAGCATAGCAGACTCCGAAAAGCCGTCATATTTCAACAATTATCGATGAAGAGGCGACCGCTAAGAACAGCTATCATCCAATGCATCAGCTATAATAGAAATAAAAATATCATTGTTATTTTTTTTTCTTATTTTGGTGGGCTTAGAACGATTTAAGCCAAGCGTAAGCCCATTTTTAGTGGTAACAATAATTATTCCATAATAAATCCCCCACCACCAACAATTAAGTCAGACCTGTCGTCGTTGTTTCAGGTCTTCAGTTGACGTCTTCTGCAGCCTGTTGTACTGAATCTCTGTAACAACATTTGAATTATTCGTCGTATTCCCTCCGTCTAGGAACCGCCTACTTGCTGAAACAGGTCGTTGTCGTTTCCCCTCTCTGCTTACAACTAGAGAGACTGGCTGACGGACAGTTTAGATAGTTGACTGCACGTTCTCCCTTTGTCGAGGAATTACGTTCATTTATTTATTTATTTATTTTCTGCTACTGTATTTAATCACTCTTAGTGCGCGAGTGTGTTATTCAAACGAGCAGCCAACCAATAATACAAGCAGCTAATAAAATAAACAAACAATAAAAATAGCAAGGAAAAAAAAGCCTGCCAAGAACCACAACTCTTGCCCAGGACGTCATTTGAGAGGCGGAGTGAAAGGAGGGGAGGACGTTTTTCTAGCAAGTGTTGAAATGGAATTGGCAGGATATACGCACACATATGAATTTAATGTATAAACATGCACATAATGAAAGTATGACTGAACATTGAACAACATAGATTGCTTGACACATGAAAATTCTAATGAAAATAATCTTGAAAATGTAGGAAATGATCAATCTCAATAAACAAACATGCAAATTAGTTTGTTTTTCTTTCAATTAAATCACATGTCGCTAAAAACATTAATAAAAAACAATAATCAAATTCACATACTTCGTTTCTTATATTTCCATGTATACAATATCAGCATAATGATGAAAAAATTATTTGTTTGGTGGATTTTTAAAATTTTTTCCTTCTTTGTCAAAAATCAAAATATAGTAACTTTCCCTTCTCTATTGAAAATTTAAAAGAAAGATATAAAAATTTAATCCCTAAGAACATGAAGTTAATAGTTTGTTGGTGGTACAATAGGTGAAGTTTATCTTTACAAAAGTAAAAAGGTTCAAGCAGAAGGAAAATTTTAAAACCTAATGTAAGCCATCTCTGCATTTTCAGTTTTTCTAGTCAACATTTTATTAAAATAAGCCTTGGCAAATATGCAACTACGTTTGCTAGTATTTCTCATGTTATGTATATTTTCTTTTAAATTCACACATGCACACAAATATATAAAGTTACATATTTAAACATGCAAACAAACTCTGATATATACACACTACATCCATCTGTATAACTATATGCATAATTGTGTGTGTGTGTGTGTGTGTGTGTGTGTGTGTGTGTGCGTGCTTGCCTGCAAATAATTGGCTGGATTAAAGTTTCATGAGACATGTAAATATCAAAACTAAAAAATTAAACTTTTGAAACTTTGGATGTCAAAATCAGAGAATTCAAAAAAAAAAATATATATATATATATTATTGTTGTTTATTGTTTATATATATATATATATAACATCACTCAATAAATCCAGCACCTAACTAATAAAAAAACAACTTTTTGACAAAATTTGACTTTATTCATCAACATAGTCTTCTTCACTGGTTCCAATGCTTCTGTAGCAATTTGATGCCTTTTTTCTAAAAAATATGCCTCAGTATCCAATATCACTGTTTCATTGGAGCCAAATTTCTTTCCTGGAGCATTTTTTTGAGGTCTGCAAACAGCCAGGCATCGCTGGGGGCCAGATCTGGAGAATAGAGTGGATGCGGAAGCAATTCGAAGTGCAATTCATGTAGTTTTGTCATCGTTGTGATCGACTTTTAACACAGTGTGTTGTCTTAGTGAAAGATCACTTTTTCTTCTTCATTTTTTGGTGATTTATTCCTTCAAATGCACTAGTAATGTTATATAATATTCATTATTGAAGGTTCTTCCTTTCTCAAAATAATCGATGAACAAAATACCTTGCGCACCTCAAAATATGGAGGCTAAAACCTTGCCTGCTGATGTTTGAGTCTGGTCGCTTTGGACGGCTTTTACCTGCTGCTGTCCACTCAACTGACTGCTAATTTGATTCTGAAGTGAAGTAGTGAATCCATGTTTCATTCATTGTCACATATTTATACAAAAAACTCCCTCTTATAGCATTGAAACAGTTGCAAACAATGCTCTGAATCGTCAATGTGTTGTTGTTTTTGATCGACTGTGAACAAATGCAGCACCCACTTTGAACACAGCTTTTTCATTGACAAATGTTCAGGCAAAATGGTGAATACACTGCCTTCTGATATGTTTAATTCCTCTGCTAGTTCATGCAACTTTAATTTACGGTTGGCCAAAACGATTTTAAGGATCTTTTTGGTGTTTTTCAGGACAAATGCTGAGTTTGGGCGACCTGAGCATTCAGCATCATTTGTGTCTGTACGATCATGTTTAAATTCAACATACCACCTCTTAACTGTTGTTTCCAATGGAGCAGAGTTCGAATAACACTTATTAAGCCATTACTTTGCTTGAACAGTATATTTTTCTATCAGAAAGCAATGCTTTATCAATACATGATATTCAGATTTTTCCATTGTTTTGAAAATTTTCAACAGTATCTTCACTTAAATAACTGCAATTTGTAAACTAATAATTCGATAAGCCCAAATTTTGTCATGTGCCATTTGAAGGTTAGTACTTCATGAAAACCATATGGATTTTTTATTAGTGGCACCTTCTATATGTCAGGCTCAGGACTTATTGACTGATGTTTTATTATACTAATGTTCACTCAATACAAGGCCCGAGAGCCACCTAAGGTAAGTGTTATTGTGTGGTGAATTATGAGCATAAGAAAATGCAAGAACTGAAGTTCATGGAAAGATAAGTTAACCCTAGACTTTAAAAAGTCAAGATTATAGTGATTGTGAAATCATCCTGCCTGGAGCTTTTTCAACAAAGCAGCTGTACTTGGGGAAAAGTTATCCGCATAGAACTTATTTCTAATTTCTTATAGAATATGAAGAGAATAGGGATGATTCATCCTTGGTATAGCAAGTCTCAGTTTAGAAACATGGCTGGTGGGACCAAGAAATGTAGCTCATCAGAACACATACCACAGAAATAGGAATAGAGTAGTAAGAGGCTCATAATGTTTCATTTGTAGAAGAGGGGTTGTAGAGTGAAAAATAATTTATCATCCACAAGGTCATGTGGACATTTTTTAACTCTATCAAGTCAGGCAAGTGAGCGCAAGGCAGCTCCATCCCAGATATGACAGCAATACTCCATTTTTGATCTGATCTGGCTTTTGTGAAGATAGAGTATGCATGTATAACTATGAATATGTGCATGCATATGTATCTGTGTCTTTATATATGTATGTGTATGGATGTTGTATCTGGTGGAATAAAATACCACCTTTGCTACCCTTTCCTAAACTTTTACAGGCTCTATATGACAAGTTGTACACACTACATTGCTCTAAAAGCTTTTTCTTAATATTTTCAGCCAAATTAAAGGGGTGTCTTATGTGTCAGTATGTTTTTTTGTTTTTTTTAATCATTTCACATCAAACAGGGTGATAATGCTATTAAGACACAAGGGGTTACTGGGAATGTAAGAAAATGAGAAAAAACATTAGCGAGAAGAAAAGACAATAAAAATACAAGATTCAGAAAGATAGAAGTTGGTGATTGATGTTGCATTTAAATTCTTGAATCTAAAAGAGAGTTCCACAGATGAGAAGTGCAAGAAAAAAAATTGCTAGAATAGAAGTTGCTGTTTTATTTAGCTATTTTATGAGTAAAAACAATGAGACCTTGTTGCCAATTCATATAAGTGCTGTACGTGATACACACTTGGGCAATCATGTCTCAAAAGAGACATAACTGACTGGGAAGAAAATTTTCCTGCAGTATGTTGCCATTACTTTCTGTGGTAGATTTGTTGACAACCAATACTATAGAACCCAATCTGTCCTATTATTTGACCCATAGTTGGAGTGAATAGACAGATTAATACTTTTCCCAAAGGTATTTGCACAGAAGTGAATGCAACAAATTCAACTGGAATTCAAACTCAGTTCTCTGATTTCTCATTCTAAGTTGATAACCACTGCACCACTACACTTAAATTCATGAAGTTAAGGTACCAAGGAATAAAGCTCAGAATAATTCTCAGGAAAATACTATCAAATATAGTATGTATGAATATTGTGTACATTTTGAAAATGTTGATTTGAAATATCATTGTGTGGCAGATGAAGTTCTTAATTCATGCATACTAAATTACAATTAGTCTGCTATAGTTAAATAGCAGACTAATTGTAATTTAGATTCACTTTTCTTTTCTATTTTATTACTGTTGTTTTTTTCTTTTTTTAAACAGGAAAATGTGAAGAATTCAATTCAACAAAAAGAATCATTGGGAGTAACAATAAATAATTGTTCAGTCTTGCATTGACTAATTTTGTGCATTACAAAAATGTTTAACAGGTTTTAACTGAATGACAAGGCTTTTTTTTTTAAATTTATTAGCATTATGAATAACAAATATCCCACTGGTTCTAAATAATAATACCAGGAGAAATGAGCTTGTCACATAAAGAGAAAAAAAAACAATTGTTAGTCTGTCAAAATAATTACAGTAAAACAGACTTAAAAAATCATAGAGCAATAATAATTTATTGCTAGGATTTTATGACCATTGATACTGGTTCATAATAGCTAAAATATATCAAATATATGAGAGAGCACTTTTAATTTACTTTTATTACATAGCTGATGTTTTATAATGATTTCGGTATAAAATGTATCAAATATATGTATTGAAAATAAACTGCATTGTATATTAAAGAAAAATTATTCTACTAACATTCCTGAAATTGATAGTCCAGACAAAACAAGAAAAGAAAAACCTCAAATTCTTTTAACAAAATCAGGCTTGTTATGAGGCTAACAAATAGTACTTCAAATTTTGAGTGAAATTTGCTATAATACTGGTTTAGCTGAATGGCTACCAAGTTTTAAGTAGAAGAAGGCCACTAGCTTTTGTCTGTTTGATGTATAGCCATTAACTTAGAGAAATAGGCTTTTTTATGAGTTAAAACTTTTGGATATTTGTTGTTGATTAGCAAAATAGAAAAAAAAAAAATTAAATGAACATATCCCAAATAACAAATTTATTTACTTACATTATTCAATTTTTAGAATTTCATAAAGAGAAAGATAGCATTAAAGTCATTTAGTAATGTTCCTTTATTTTTTTGTGTAATGAAGGAAATTTATTTTTCTTATGATTTGACTTGTTTGATTAAAAACTCTGAATCAGCTATTTTCAAAGTAGGTTGAGTTTTTTAGTCAATTTGATAGTAGTAAAGAAAAATAGTCTACAAATAAAGGTTAAATTGAAAAGTTCTTTCATACTGCTATCACTTATTTCAGTTTCTTTTGGTGTTGGATAGTATCAGGTTTCTCTTTGCCATTGTACTAAGGAGAAAATTTTCTCAGTTCAGAGAAAACAACACGACTGCTAACTTCAGTACTTTTGGTAACTCACTGTATGGTTATGCCATTAAATATCAGTTAAAATTAAATTAAAAGATTGACTTCAATAAAAGTGGATCAGATCGATGTTTTTCTTTAATTTCTTTTTAAAGATCTTCATTAACTGAAAAACAGTTTGTTTTTTTTTTAACTTTTGCTAAGAATTTTCTTTTTCCTTCCTTTTTGTAAATGGTCCCAACCCTTTGAATTAAAGCATATATGTCAAGAGCAGTGGTTCTCAAATAGTGCAGTGAGCCTTATAGGGTGTGGCAGAAGAGGATAGCAGGTGAGGTGAAATGGTTGAAAGACAAGCAAAGATGTAAAAACAGCTTTTAAAAATTCATATAACAAACATAAATATGATTTTAAAACTTAAAATAACATTATGGATAACTTTTAATTGCATGTATGAGTCTGAGTATAAATAGTCATAAATAATTATTGCCCAATTTTATCATCATCATATTTTTGCATTATATCAAGTATTAAGAATATAGTAACTAGGGTCTGCAAATTGGAAGAGAGAGTTATCAATGATAATATTCTGGTTTTGAATCCACAGTTATCGTCCTTTAACCACCTCAACTTTTTTTTTTAATCTACTTTTTGACATATAAAATTTACTGAGGTGTGTGCAAATTTTCATTCTGAAAATGCAGCTCAGAGAAAAAAAGTTTTGGAACCACTGATAACAAGCATACAAACACCAAGTAATACAAATTTAAGAGAAACTTGAACTGTTCAAAAACTGGACTATAATTTTTCTGTGCATTAACTGTTGATCAAGAAATATTCATGTTCTTACATTGATCTGTATTTGTGTTTCAAGCAAACTGCAAAGGAGTCTTATTATCAATGGCTGTAGAAATGCAAATTTGTGACAAAATTTGCCTAGCTCATGGTTCATCAACTGTTTTTCATAAAGGAATAAAATATTTAGATCCTATATACATTGATTTTAAGATGTAAAATTAATATTACAAAAACTTTAAAAGGTAATGAAAGATCTAATCAGGATTACTTGATAACTAGAATTTTTAAGTTAAAGAGATGTGTTTTGGAATTGAAACTTTTTAAGCATAAACTCTAATTTGGTAAATATTGCAAAAACTGGTAAATCAGAAAGGGTAAGTCAGAAATTAGCCACACTTTTGCCATAACAAATCTTTAGGTTTGTCTCACCACTTTCTACTCATGTGTGTATATAGTTGGTACTATTATGGTAAAGAGATCAAACTTTGATCATGACAGTTTTCTTGCTGCTTTTACATTGTAAACATGGCCACTCCACTAGCAGTGTGCACCAAAGAGCAATGATTCAAATCTGCAGAGAACATGCTACTTTGTTGATGATAATTCGCTGGTTCACCATTATCATCTCTAGAGTTTTCTGAATTTTCTCATCAGTAGTAGAGGTTGATCAGTGTTCTCCTCCTTATCTGACCACTTTCAAACCTCAATCCACTCATACACACTTCTATGCAATAGTGTACTGTTACTATATTGTGTTAAAAGCCTTTAATGAATTTCAGCCACTGACACAGCTTCTGACCAAAGCAATTAAATCACTACTCTTTGTTCCTCCTTGGTGCACACTGCTTGCGGAGCAACCATGTTTACACTGTAACAGCAACAAGAAAACTAGCACAATTGATCTCAACCTTCAATCACATGACTACAATTCATAAGAATGCATGAACAGAAGGCAATGTGACAAACTTAGATATGATGAAAGTGCAGATAATTTTTGACGTCACCTCATATATTGTATTGTATATTAAATAGTGTATATAATGAAATCACGGTTAAGGACTGGTGTTCTAGGAAAAACAAAGAAATTATTTTATACATTTGATATAATCTAGAAATAATCTTTGTAGTGCATGGAAAAGGATAGAGTTATTTAATTTGACATGAAGCAAAAGTAGTGCATACAAAGAAAAAAAGGACAAAAACTTCACCACGAAGAATAATAATAACTAGAAAGAGCAATAAAAAACTACAGACCTTTGCCAAGGCAATACCGACATCATCTCATCAATTAGCAAGAGATGATTATTAAAATAAGAAAGAATAACTACAATGAACTTGTCCAGTCTAAAGCATAAAAATACAAAAAATTCTCAAATTTAAATGCACACTTAAAATGAAACAGAAGCTAATTCAGTATTTGAAATGATCAAGGGAAAGTAATTCAGTACTTGGCATTTGAAAGGTAAAAAAATATATTTTACTAATAAAGCTGAAAAAAAAAAAAACTTTATTTTGTACTAGATCAAACCCCAAATCTAATCAGTTTGTACCAGTCACAAGGCCAATCATCCCTGAAAGTTTTATCCAAATCCATTCAGTGGGTCTTGGAATTTCCTGACCAGGAACAGCCAGACAAACAGATAAACATGACTAAACATAATAACTCCACCTTATGGCTGCGATAATAATAATTAAATTTGATTGTGAAATCTTGACACCAAAAGAATAGAAAGATCAACACAAGATTGGGAAGTATATTCATTGGAAGATATGCCAATATTACAATGTGTCACATGATGAAAAATGGTGCAAACATCAGCCTGAACTAGTCATTGAAATTCGTAAGATCATTATTCTATGAGATTTTACCATTGATATTGGGACATATAAAAGCTAATGCATCAGACATACTGATTAAATGCTACAAAAAAAAAACAAGAGTTTCTCATAGATGTAGCAGTACAACAAAATATAATATATAGCTGTTAAAGAATATAACAATGTAAGTAAATATATGAATCTTAATACTAAAATAAATAAAAGGTGGCACCTTAAAACTACTACTATGTCTATGATTAATGGAGCCCTAGTTATAATCAAGTAAGATACATACAAGCACATTTACACCGTGTCTAACTGGTCATCTACTCAAAGAAGTATTATTTATGTAAGGGAAATGTAAACACCATATATGTTCAGTGTTGCTTAATGTCAAACTTTGTGCAGACAAAATGCTTATATTTCCTACCTTGCCCTGTCTCAGGTAATGACCCTATAAAAGATTGTACTGAATAGAAAGCAAAAGAAGATAATAATTGCTATTTTTTTATACTCATTTCACCCCAAGCAAGACAGTACTGCCACTGGTGCACAAAGAGGTTATGTGTGAAGAGAGCAAAAATATAAGCTCATCAGAGCAACAACTATGAAAATATTTGTAGAAAAGACAAAGGGAAGTCACATTTTGATGGTCAGAATGTGACTGAGTTGAGCTGCCATATCAGGATCAATTAAATTGCAGATCTTTCTTTGGATTTTGTCCAAAACCTGGAAATGAATGGCAGGAGCACTAGACCAGATATAGCAATAGTATTCAATGCATAGACAAATTGTAGATTTGTAAATGTGCAAGATGGATTCTGATGAGAAGAACTTCCTGGGCCGACACAGTAACCCAACCTTCTTAGCAGTGGATGTATCTATTTATTCAATGTAGTCGTTCCACTTGAGGTCATCTAAGAGAGAGAGAGGCTGAGGAGGCACAGTATATTACTTTCTGGGAGACTAGTGTGATCCATACTGATGAAAGGTAGGAAAGTTTCTCTATGGGGGTTAAAGGAAAGAAGCTTCATTTTGGAAGCATTAAAATTTAAAAGCAATTTCTTATCCCAGTCCACCACAGATTGGTGGTCTTTTTCAAGAGCAGCATTGAGGTTTACTTTGTCAGCCCTGACAGATTTCTTATTGAGACTGGAGTAAATGGTGGTGTCATCTGTATAGATGCCTACTTGGGAACTGATTACATCAGGAAGATCATTGATGAAGATCAGAAAAAGCGTAGGACCTAGGATAGAGCCTTAAGTGACACCCATGTTAGTATGATAGAATCTGGAAGCATGCCCATTCAATGCAACCTTCATTACATGATTTGATAGGAATGATTGAATTAAAGTGAACAAACATCCAATTATACCATAGCCCTGTAGCTTGTGCAGAAGGTCAACATGCCAAACCCAGTCAAACACTTTTGAGATATCCAGGGAAATAGCTTAGGCTTTGGCATTCTTATCAAGAGCCTGGTATATGTATTTGGTGATGGTTGTTAGCATGTCAGTGGTAGACCTGGCAAAGCTGAAGTCATAGTTTGTCAGAGGAAAGGTTGTGGGATGTGAGATGATGAACTACTTCAGTAATGATAATAGCCTCAAACACTTTACCAAAAATTGATAAGAAGATGATAGGGAGATAATTAGAGGGGTCAGAGGGCTCTCCAGAGTTTTTAAAGATTGGAACTACAGAGGAAGACCTCCAATAAGCAGGAAAGCAAGAAGCAGTGAGGCAATAGTTGTAAAGTTGGAGAGGACAGGAGAGAGTTTAGAGGCACATTTTTTAGGATAATGACTGGAATTCTGTCACCTCTGCTTGCTCTATAAGAGTCAAGCTTAGAAATTATGCTAGAGACCAGAGAGGGGGTTATATATACATCATTCTGTTGAACCTAAGTTCTAGGTGAAAATTCAGATGTGGGTACTCCACACAAGTCAAATGTGGAGTTGAAGGAGAATTTGTGAGCAAACCTGTGAATGTGAGGACCTCAAATTTATTGAATAAAGGAGGGATGAATGGTTTGGTGTTGTTTAACACACTTTTGAAGACCCAATAGTAGTCTTTGAAGCCAAACTTGCAGCATGCTATATGCTGCTTCAGTCTATCAGCAAGCAACAGCTTAGTATCATTTTGAATCTGCTTGCATTCATTACGAGCAGAGACCATTCGGAAGTAATGTCCAGGTGTAAACATATCAGAAAATATATTTTAAGATCATACAAACCCTAATGATAGTATTTACATTTTTTGAAAAACTCCGCCCTTATTTTGAAATTTCAATTATTTTGTATTTCCGTTGTGCGTTCTGAAAATCCCTGTTGTACATTTGAAAAAAACCTTGGAGAATCAGTTGATATAAAATGCCTGAAAATACTGAAACCAAGGTTGCGTAATTGGCTGACCAAATGAAAATATTTAAAAGCTCTACATTGAGCACTTTTTAATACAACTGTATTCGGTTCTAATTTAACTATGACTAATGACTGATATTAATAATTATATATATATATATATATTTGTCATAGGAAGCAATGTTTCATAATGCTTCAAAATTTCATAAAGACATATAAGTATGTCAATAGCAGTAGAAGTTTTAATAATTTCAAATATCACAAACTAACTCATTGATTTTTTTTATATCTGATAAAGATTAATAATTACAGTTTTAAATAATGTTTTTTATTTACAAATTTATAATTCTGATAAAAAATTGTATTAATCTAATTTTGTTAGAGAAAATATTCCCTGTAAAAAGTATTTCTTCTTTTGCTTTATTATTTGTCTGTTTCTTAAAACTCTTATATAATGCCCTAGATTTTGAATTAGAAGTCCCATCAAGATTTATTATTTGCAGCCAGATCTTAACAACATAAAATATACAAATGACATAGTGCTGATAGCAGACACAGAAAGAAAACTAGAGGAACTCCTACAGGAGGTAGTAAAGGAAAAAAAGACTAAGCATTAATTGTAAAAAGACAAAATGTGTGGTTAACACCCCAAGATGTGAATTGCAAATTGGAGGAATACTTTCATAGAGGATGTGAAATGCAGCACTAAAATCTGATGATATATAGTGAAAAATGCATTGAAATAACAAAAGATGCTTTCCAAATCTAAGTAAAGTATCAAGAAATGAGAAAATTTTGTTACAAACAGAAAACTATACTATTATACAATATTAGTCATCCCTATATAGGATATCTAATATTGCATAATAGTTTAGTACTATTTGTGAAAATTACTGTTAGTGAATGTTGGGCAATCTCCTCACAAATGAAGAGGAGACTTTGGGCAACAGAAAGTGGTTCTATATGAAGATGCCAAAACATGAGTTGACTCATGGTTAACCTCAAATGATGTGTCATTTTTCCAAAGTGGAATTCAAATGCTGTCAGAAAGATGGAAAAATGTAGTGGCCAGTGATAAACAATACTTCTAGTGACATGTTTTTTATTATTTTTTGTAAATAAAATATTACTTTTCATGAAAAACCAGCAAGAACTTATCCAAAGTTCTAATATTTTGCATTTTCTTATTACACGTGTGTGTGTGCTATTCTGGCCCAAAGTTGATTTATGAAACATATTTTCAAAGGTAACAAAGAAACTGATCTTAATAATACATTAAAAAGTCAGTTATAAATAATGCTTTTTAAATTTTCAGATTTGTATTCTTCATGATAGACAGAATTTGGGAGGAGTAACAAGAGAAAGGGTGTGAAGAGCTACAAGGAATAAGGAGATGTGGAAGGCCATGGTTGCCTACGTCCTGAAGGGACACGGCATATAAAGAAAAAGAACAAGAACAAGGGAAAGGGTGTTAAGAGCTACAAGGAATAGGGAGATGTGGAAGGCCATGGTTGCCTACGTCCTGAAGGGACATGGCATATAAAGAAGAAGAACAAGAACAAGGGAAACGGTGTTAAGAGCTACAAGGAATAGGGAGATGTGGAAGGCCATGGTTGCCTACGTCCTGAAGGGACATGGCATATAAAGAAGAAGAACAAGAACAAGGGAAAGGGTGTTAAGAGCTACAAGGAATACGGAGATGTGGAAGGCCATGATCGCCTACGTCCTGAAGGGACACGGCATATAAAGAGGAAGAACAAGAACAAGGGAAAGGGTGTTAAGAGCTACAAGGAATAGGGAGATGTGGAAGGCCATGATCGCCTACGTCCAGAAGGGACACGGCATATAAAGAGGAAGAACAAGAACAAGGGAAAGGGTGTTAAGAGCTACAAGGAATACAGAGATGTGGAAGGCCATGATCGCCTACGTCCTGAAGGGACACGGCATATAAAGAGGAAGAACAAGAACAAGGGAAAGGGTGTTAAGAGCTACAAGGAATAGGGAGATGTGGAAGGCCATGATTGTCTACGTCCTGAAGGGACACGGCATATAGAAGAAGAAGAATCTTCATCAGAGACAGCATTATCATTTATATTTTTTGAAGTTCATAAAAGAAAATATTTCTTCTGAAAATCTTTCAAAAGTTGCTAAAAGAAAATATCTCTTAGCATTCATCTCTATTTATTTAACACTTTTATTTTAAAATAACACGATTCTAGATAAAGTAACACAGAGTTATTTAAGACTAAATATTGTTTGTTATGAGCACATTCAAAACTTGGTGAAAGTTTGGCATCAAGTGTCTTCAAATAAAAGAAAAAAATCTAATTTTCTTAAAAATTTGAAAAAAATCTTAAATAAATCATCCTCCTTATTTTCTGAATTTCAGCTAATAGATGATCATGGCTCTCTATAGCTTCCTTTTTATTTCATACAAGTGTACCCCTGCCATCAAAGATAACGGCAAAATATTTGAGATAACACAGAGTTATTTAAGACTAAATATTGTTTGTTATGAGCACATTCAAAACTTGGTGAAAGTTTGGCATCAAGTGTCTTCAAATAAAAGAAAAAAATCTAATTTTCTTAAAAATTTGAAAAAATCTTAAATAAATCATCCTCCTTATTTTCTGAATTTCAGCTAATAGATGATCATGGCTCTCTATAGCTTCCTTTTTATTTCATACAAGTGTACCCCTGCCATCAAAGATAACGGCAAAATATTTGAGAGGATTATTAGCTGTTTCCTCACAGGTTATACCCCTGAGGGAATATATATATATATATATATATATATATATATGCACACACAATGATCTTTATATAATAGGGAGGATGTATATATGTATATATATTCTTCACTACTGGACAACATAATTATTGCAAAAAGTTGAAATAATAAGGCACTGTAAAAGAGAAAACATGCAGCAAGAGGTTTCATAAATGGTAGTAAAGTTTAATAACTCGTAGTAAAGAGAATGAACTGAGTTGATGGTGCCTCAATATTGTCTCTTTAATAAATTGAGACATTGTCACATTCTCCCCATGAATATGACAGGAAGGATATAGGCAGCGCCATTCTCCATCCTTGACCTGCTGCAATTAGTGACCATCTGACCCTATTGTAGACCTCTCTCTCTCCCCACAACTAAACCACTATGAAATTAAACAAATGAAACAGCAAGACTAAACCAGCTAGTCATAACTCGCCCAAGCCTGTCTGCGTTTCCTTCACAAACATACACTCGTCTCCAAGATAATTGCACAACTTGACCCACACAAAGCGAGTGGCGGGGATAGAATCCCAATCATAGTACTGAAGAAAGGTGCCCCAGAACTCTCCTCTGTCCTCTCTAAACTCTATAATCTCTGCCTATCTGCTTCCTGTTTTCCTGCCTGTTGGAAGTCCTCCTGTGTAGTTCCTATATTTAAGAATTCTGGCGAACCCTCAGACCCTGCTAATTACCATCCTATTAGTCTCCTTCCGATCTTCAGCATAATTTTTGAAGCCATTATCAATGCCAAGGTGATTCAGCATCTCACAGCCCACAGGCTTCTCTCTGACAAACAGTACGGGTTTCACTTCACCAGGTCTACTGCTGATATGCTAATGACCATTACTGAGTACATATACCGGGCTCTTGACAAGAATGGCAAAGCCCGAACCGTTGCCTTGGATATCTCCAAAGCATTCAACAGGGTCTGGCACACTGGCCTCTTATGAAAACTGCAGAGCTACGGTATAACTGGACATCTGTTTGACCTCATCCAGTCATTCCTCTAACCGCACATTGAAGGTAGTATTAAATGCCTCCCAAACTACCATACGAATGCAAACGTCTCTCAAGGTTCTATCCTAGGTCCCATGCTCTTTCTGATGTACATTAATGATCTCTCCAACGCCATTAGATCCCAAGTAGGCATGTACACCGATGACACCACAATCTACTCTTGCCTAGATCAAAAACCCGGTGTGGGTGACAAAGCGAACCTTGCTGCCGAGCTTGAAAAGGACTTCCAATCCGTAGTGGCCTGGGGTAGGAAATGGCTAGTAAATTTCAATGCTTCTAAAATGAAGCTGTTATCAACTAACCACCATAGACAATTGCATCTACCTCCCATTAGCATGGAACAGGCTTGCCTCCCAGAGAGTAAAACACTATGCCTCCTTGGCCTTACACTTTCGGCGGACCTCAAATGGAATGACTATATCGAATCCATTGCCAAATCTGCCACTATGAAAGTCGGCTCTCTGTGCAGGGCCCGGAAGTTTTTCCCGCCTGAATCTATCCTGCACATATACAAATCTACCATCCGCCCATGTATTGAATACTGCTGCCACATCTGGTTGGGTGCCCCTGCTACTCTCCTTGGGCTTCTTGACAAAATCCAAAGGAAAATCTGTAACGTGGTTGATACTGACTTGGCAGACCGGCTGCAACCACTCTCTCACCAGTGTGATGTGGCTTCCCTGTGCCTCTTCTACAAGTACTTTCATGGCTTCTGCTCTGAAGAACTTAGATCATTGGTGCCGCCTAAGCATGAATTTACATGAGATACTAGATTAGCAACTAGGTCCCACCCTTTTACAGTTAAACAGATAAGATGTAACCGTAATTTCTACTCCAACAGCTTCTTTTCTTGCGCTTCCCGCCTGTGGAATTCCCTTCCACATGTCTGCTTTCCCAGCAGCTACAATCTCCAGGTGTTTAAATGTAGGGTCAATAGACACCTCCTATCACACTAACTTCGAATTATTCTCCCAACACTTTCATCTACCCAACCCTCATTCTCAGTATTCTTACCCGCCTATCACCCACCCTCTGACATTTCCTATATTTAACCATCCTTTCTTCACTCTATGTAGCCCCCTGTGCAGTAGTGGCAGTGAAATACCTTGCTTGGGGGTGAAACGCTTATAAAAATATATATATATATATATATATATATATATATATATATATATATATATATATATTGTTATGTCGTGAGTAAGAATAAATAACTCAACAACAGGAATAGGTTAATAGTTGTATTCCATGAAAATAGTATTTACAAAGGTTATTAGTATCCAATACAAGAATAAGGGTTAATCGTCTCAACCGTCATAAGATGTAGTATGAGCAATGGGTACTTCCGGGTTGTCACCGGAAGTCTACGACTGACTTGTCGATCGGCTGCTCGGCACACTCTCTACGTAGATGCCACCATTACTTTACATAGTAATGGAATAGTCCATTATAGCCGAATAGGCGCGGGCGTCCCAACATATATACAAAAGAGTGAACGTTGAAGTCAACACTCAGGAACGACAGACTGTTTCATGCTAAGCGCAATCATCAGGCCACATGTGTTGAACATTTAGCCAAGAAAAATCTCAACACATGTGGCCTGATGATTGCGCTTAGCATGAAACAGTCTGTCACCCCTGAGTGTTGACTTCAATGTTCACTCTTTTGTATTTACATACACTCTATCTTTGATATTGAGCACTTTATCCTATAAATATAGCACACCTTAAAACTATATTTATTCATATATATATACAAATAATTACACAACAGTCTTTATCAAAGTAGAGAGGATGGTTTTAGCAAAACCTTTTTCCCATCAAAACCTATGGAATTTTATTCAAAAGGTATCAAAAATCTGCCTGATAATAATGAATGCATATTTGAATAAAATGTAAACTTTATTTTTTTATAAACTAAAACAAACTATTTATAACTCAGCCTAATACTTTCTCTTTATATTCATTCCTGTATTTACATATGATTGTAGAACATGTGATGTTAGAACATGGGATGTTATAGAACATGTGATGTTAGAACATGGGATGTTATAGAACATGTGATGTTAGAACATGGGATGTTATAGAACATGTGATGTTAGAACATGGGATGTTATAGAACATGTGATGTTAGAACATGGGATGTTATAGAACATGTGATGTTAGAACATGGGATGTTATAGAACATGTGATTTGTTGAGTATAGTTACGAGTTGATATCATTTAGACAAGCAACAATTTGGAACAAGGACAAAAGTATGGTTTACTGTGATACATGTGAATGCAACTTGGACAAAATTCTATGTTCATGTAAGTACTACAGTGGTTGTGACTAGATAAACTTCCTCACACCACAAATACTGATGGTAGAAACCACCGTTATCAAAAAATGTGAACCTTGGTGTGCTTGTGTCAAACTAACATGTATGTATGTATGTATGTATGTATGTATGTATGTATGTATGTATGTGTCTACATATAGAAAAGAATCTGTATTATCTACTTGTAGTAAGCTGGAGGATCTGGTATCACTAAAGTGAGTTGTTACCAGATTTTATCCTGACCGTTAGTGCACATGTGCATCCCATTGTCTCTGGTATCCATTCCCTTTGGCTGGCAAGAATATGTTTATCTTTGTGAGCAACTGCTGGGCTCATGTATCCTACTAGGAGCATCTGTCAGTCTTTTGATAGGGATGGTATCTACCCTTGCATTAACAATTTTCTTTTTTAACAAGTAACATTTTTAGGATACAATTCCTATTGTTTTATCTATAGCTGTAAAGAAATGTTTTCATAACTATTCCCAAGGATATTTGTGCATAAGTGAATGTAATGAACAGGATTGTAATTGTTCTCTGATTTCTCATTTTAAGCCACTATCCATTATACCACCAACACATCTATTATATGAGCACTTTTGTGTTTATACAATCATCTATTTAGATTCCTTGATGTTTTTTCTATATATTCTTTGCAGCAATTATCATAGGTGTAGAGTAAAGTCCTCTTTCAAGTTTTTTATCATTTTAGATATAGTTGTGACAAATTTTATGTTGAGTTTGGATAAATTCTTTTCTTTTATAGTTGTGATGGAGTTGCTGGGTAGAACAATATATTTTGATTGATTGGGTTTATCAGGGAGGACCATTTTTCTATTTTTAAATATTTTATAAGTCTTTTTTGCCTTGAACATGAATAATTAGTGTATTTGTGGAGTCTAAAAATATTTTCAATGTCTCTATGTATGTTTAAATTTAAATATACTCATAGGAGTTTGAAGCAGAAAGAAAATGTACAGTAATTTTGAGCAACACAGTTTTGTGTTTATTTTTTATTACCATAACTCATACCCCCTGGATATGATCTCAGAAAGAGGTTGAAAGTACTTGGGTACCTCGAGAAATGAATGATGATAACATCTGTCAATGTTACAGCTCATTTCTGACATATTTCAATTATAATATGCGAAAAATTATCCATGAGTATGAACAGATTTTATTAAAAATAAGCAGACATAATGTTTATAATTTATTTAATCTGACATATATATATATATATATCTATATATATATATATATATATATATTATTATATATATATATATATATATATATATATATATATATATATATATACAAAGCTCAACCATAGCATCTTGCCTGTCATTTTTAACAAAGTGTGTGTATGTGTGTGTGTGTGTGTGTGCGTGTGCGCATGTGTGCATGTGTGTGTGTGTGTGCGTGTGCGCATGTGTGCATGTGCGTGTGTGCATGTGTGTGCATGTGTGTGTGCGTGTGTGTGTGTGTGGACTGAAAATGTTTTGATATGACCTAATACTCAAAATCCACCAAAACAGAATTTTTGTAATTCTTTTTTTGTTCAGGCTTTTAAATAAACCTTGTATAGATTAATTGTTCCAGGAGATTATAATATATCAATTTTCTATATATCAAAATAAAATAATAGAATAACATTTATGCAACATGCATCATCGTTTAAAATGATTTTATGTCCAAGCCAGTAAAACTAATACCAGTGATCATATTAATTCTGCCATCCATTGACTATCATAAGTTCCAGTGCACTTAACAATAATAATACTTTGCATTTTTCTATCAATTTATTATTCTATCCTTGTTAGAAAAAATGTGTCTTGGTTGTGTTTTCAGAAACATTACTGGTGAAGACAAAAACATAATGAAACACAAAGGATATACATAAAGTCTAAATAAATAAAATTTTCAAAATTATTGCAATTGTTTGGAAACAAGTCAATGGAAAGTGACTGAGTAGGACAACAGCAGAGTATAGCTTGCTACAAATCTGAATTGTATTTAACACTCATCTAAATGGTATTCATTAATTTATTTACTTGCAGGAAAGAGGAGTATTTGTAAAGTGATTTTCTTGATGAAATGATATATTAGTGCTTTTTGCATTGATAATAATTAGCTCTGATCTTTTGTTAAATAATTGCTTACTGAACTGTTAATAAATTTTTAATGTTCTGGGATTATCTTGAGGCCAATTTAAAAAAGACAGTGTTTTTGAACCACAAAATCCCAAATATAATCAATTTTAAAATTATTTGAAGATGCTTATATTATTTTCCATGATAATTTGAAATTATGTTAGTGGTTTTTTATTATTTATAGGCTAATGTTATGACATTATCATATTTTAAGATTGTTTTCAAATTAAATTTTCATCTCTCTCTCACTATCAATCACTCTCAACACACTTCCACCTACACCCTCACACACACACACACACACACACACGGATGTGTATGTATATATATATTGTTAAGTATGACAGACAAGGAAAATTTTATGAATTTTTGTTTAGTTTTTCCAGTGTTCTTACATTTTTTCGTTTGGTAAGAGTGAGAGAGTGCAAACACTGTCCATACCATCCATTGTCCCAAGTGTTTTCAGCCACTTCCTTACCGATTTTCAAGTAGGTTTTGCTTTAGTGTTGTTAGTTTCTCTTTATATTTTGGCTCTTTAAGATGTACTGTTTTGTTTTGAATACTAATAGGAGCATTTATCCAAACTAATGGCATCAGCATAGGAAACCCATTAGGTCCTGTTTTCTTTAACTTTTACATGTCTCATATGAAAAACAGAGTGTTTAAAACAACTGACAAACCACAAAGAAAAAACTCAACACTAAAATTTACAAAACTCAAGAGTCCTGATGTTGAAGGCAACGTCAATCAACTAAGTGACAAATATTTTACTTGTATTAATTCTATATACAGGATATGCAGATAGCATGACAGTTATCAGTAAGAAAATTGGGAAAGGCAAGGCCTACTTAAATATTCTTGCAAAAGGCATAAATTAATCTCTTCTCTCCAACTCCAGCTTATAAGTTAAATAGCAGGGTAGACTGGGCTCTATAGCCTTGCATTTCAGCCAATCTAGAAGGATTATTCTTAATTCAAAACTGCAGAGAAGGCAATGGGAAATCATTCCAATACCTTCTGCAAGAAATCATGGCAATATACTGATAATAAAGAAATGTGTATATGTATATGTGCATTGTGGTGCAGGGATATGCATTGTGGTACAGTGGTTTTTGGCTCAGAACAAAAAATTGGACAGCCGAGTTTGAATTCCAGTTGCATTTGTTCCATTCACTTATGCATAAATATCCTTGGGAAAGGTATTAATCCGTCTCTTTTCTCTCCAGTTACGGGCTAAATAGCAGGACAGACTGGGTTCTATAGCCTTAGTTGCCAACCAGTCTGCTGCAGAAAGTAATGGTAACCTACTGCGAGAAAATCTGCTCAGTCAGCCATGTCTCTTTCAAGACATGATCACCCAAGCAGGTATCACATATGGCACTTAACTGTCTGATATACTCCTTAAGTTTTAATATAAACCTTTGCTCTTATTTTGATACAACTGTATAGATGATGAATACTATCCTGCAATACCTTATACCATGTCTCTTACACCTGTTAAAACAATACAGTAGAAGTTATGAGAGGGATAACTGAATGAGTCTGGTATTGTCTCATCTTATCACATACATACAGGAATGGTATCAGAATGGATGGAGTGAATGTATTGAACATCCATTATGCAGTTTAAAATTACATTCACAAATGCTAAGGAAAAATGAGTGTTGTAATTTATGATACACTACCTTATGATGCCAAGAGTTGAGCCCATGTGTTATTAATAAATACACCCTAAAACATTCCCCAGCTTTATGTTGCATGCACAAACAGCTATCACTTGCTTGAAGGCAGAACTGACTCTCATTACTGACTATCACAAAATGAGATTTGATCTCCCAAGTGACCCTAATGCATCAGATGTGCATGACAGTATTGTGGTATAAGTCTGGCTAGAAATCCACATGCTTGTATCCTGCTACAAGTAAATAACTCCAAATGGTCTGTGTTGACACTATTGAAGCCATATTTGCTCTGATCTCTATTGCAGCTTCTATGTGTTCTACTACTGCTTAAAATGTGTTGATCATGGTACCTATATTGTTGTAATCCAGAACATGATTCATGCATGTAAGAATGTCCACTTGACCAATGTGGCCAACATCAAAGCACCACTAACATGCCATATTGAATATAAAAGTCTACAAATGTTAAAGTTCAATTCCAAGAGTTTCCAACAAAGTAAAATCCAGAAAATAGGCACTTCAATGAGATGTAGTGGTTAGACACTTCCAGCCTTGTGCCACTTCTAAGCTATGCTTACAAAATCATTTTTTGAGCACTTTGATATGGTTTTATGGTTGGCAAGCTTGTCTCACGAGATCAACTACAACTGAGTACTTAGTTTGATCCTTTCTGGGTGCCCCATACTTTCAAGCTTGTGCCAGATGTAAGCTACATTTACTAAATTACTATACAATCTAGCTAAATTGAAAAAGTCCAATTGAAGAAGTGAGTCTGACATGTTCCATAATTCAGTCTATAAATAGTTAATAGAATGTAAACAGCAATTCTCTGAAATGACCATCAATCTTCCCAAAGGCCCATAGTCCACTCCTGCTCAAATGGCACAAATTGAACAGTAGGAATGTGTGCATCACCCATTAGATGACACTTGTTTGCACTAGACTCTTTCATCATACTGAACCTTATTGCAGCATGTATCATTAAGCCCAGACACAAACAGTGCACTGATCTGATATTTATTGCATCATAAAATAGATGAAAAATTCACAGATTTGGTCAGATAGCATATACATACAGAACCCCGATCAAAATACCTTTATTAACAAACTTCTGAGTATTGAGGAAAATAACATTCAAAATCCTGTCTTTAACATGTACTCACACACTGTTCTTGGATACCTGTTAGGACCTATATAAATAGACGTGAGTCAAATAAAATAGATAGATAGATAGATAGATAGATAGATAGATAGATAAAAAACATATATATATATGTGTGTGTGTGTGTGTGTGTGTGTGTGTGTGTGTGTGTGTGTGTGTGTGTGTGTTTTATCTATCTATCTATCTATCTATCTATCTTACTACACTCTCACACCCTGATTGAGCACTCTGGAAGAATGGTAGACTTTGAAAAACAGTAGCTACTCTAGCATCTACACATCATTCATTCAGCAATGAATTAGAACACTCTCAGCTATTGGGCATGTGTATAATGATAATGTACATGCTAAAAAGTCTGCCTTCTTCTACCGAGTACTCATAGCTCAGAGGTAGAATCACCAACTGATGCCAATTCGATTGGGTTTCAATCCTGGGTTAAAAGCAATTGGATGTCTAACCGTACTGATGAGCTGTGATACAGTGAAACAGATCTATCTGCAGATGACCAGATAGATAGATAGATAGGTAGATAGATAGAAAGCTTAATGATTACCAACTCACTCCAGATGAAATATATAGATAGATAGATAAACAAAGAACAGACATAGATAATGAACGTGTGTGTGTGTGTGTGTGTGTGTGTGTGGATAGATATTTATTTAAAATTTATAACATAAGTATGTTATAACATTACTACAAAGTAGCTATTTTGTTTCAACACTTTTTGTGTTTTGTCAAGTGATGGTGCTGATTGTGACTTGGAGTTTTGTTTAATGGCACATCAACCTCTGTGGGTTATTTAATGCCAAAAAGGTGGAGTTTTAAGGTATTTTTTAATGTTTAGAGAAGATTGATTTAGTCAGATTTTAATGAAATTTTTTTGTTTTTACTCTTTTTCACTTTAGAAAACTGAAAATTGTCTTCTAGTTCTGTATGCAAAAATGTTTTGCTGTGAATAACTTTTTCCTTCAAAGATGTGTGATGGTAATAACTTTTTCTTCAAAAATGTATTGTTGGTAATATTTTTCCTTCAAAAATGTATATTTTTTATAAAAGTCTATTCTTATGCATATATTTCTACTAGTATATATTTTTTTACTAATATATATTTTTTACTAGTATAGCCCGGCGTTGCTTGGGTATAATGAAAGCTTTAAAACTAATCCATGGTCCTGGAGCTCAGCCTCTTTGGACATTGGCATGAAAGACTAAAAAGCAATAATTGTTTCCAGTTAAAGTGAAACCATAGACTGAAAGAAAAATTAATGGATGTAAGTCAAATTTTGATTTCCTGGTATCGATATCAAATAAGTTTTTTTCATCGTAAACTGAATTTTGAAGGCTAAATAAGTCCTCTGAGTAAATGGTATCATGCCTGAGCCTAAGAACTACAATTATACCTACTTAGAACCAAACCCAAAGCAAAAACTAAAATAAAAGGGCTGAAAAAATACAGACATACAGGCAGATAAACAGACACATACACAAACATCTTGCCTTTTATATATATATATTATCGATTTTCTGCACTATTGTAAAAACTGCAACCTTGAAACTTCTGAATATCGTTTCTTATGTCTTTGTCTATGAGTGTATCAAATTTGATAAAACCGAACCACTTCTTCTATCACCCGATTTTTTCAATTATTGATTTTTGATATTTATCAGAGATATCTTGACACAAAACCTAGCTAAGAACACTCGCAGATGCTTATAGTGCAACTTTGTAAATTTTCAAGGAAATCGATTCAGCCATTTCGGAGTCTATAGGTAATGGACACACACACACACACACACACACACACACACACACACAGAGACAAAGTTCCATTTATAAATAAATTTAGATTTAGATAAAAGTGTATTTTTATACTTTCATAGTGTTTTGACCCCAGTTTGGGGGTTAACTATTTGCCCATAGCTGAGATCTTAACTACCACTCCAGGTCAGAGTGGACCTGGGAACAACAACAATTAGGAGGTTGTTCTATACTCCTTACAACCTCCCAATCAGAGGCCTTGCTGCCTGATGCCATTTACTGTCATGCCCAGGACCAGCTGATTGCAAGATGAAGAGTTTTAAATAGATAGATAGATAGATAGATAGATAGATAGATAGATAGATAGATAGATTATGCAAAACTGACATGACATTTTACTATATATATTTGCCAAAATTGCACAAAATTATTTTGAAATATCTTGACTATCCATACATGTGTCTGTCTTATTTTACTAATAAACTCAGTTAGCTATCTTTTCTTTCTCTACCACTCCTCTTCCTCTCTCATTACTATTATTTGCTGGACAGTATCTCTTATAATATAGATAAGACCATTGCCTTTCACCCCTTTGCCAACATACTTGTGTTCAGTGACTTCAATGACTACCATGCCAAGTGGCTGAAAAACTCAGTTACTGATCTTGCTGGCATCCACAACCTGAACTTTGCAATCACCTAGTCTCTCATGAAAGTGGTGGACTTCCCCACATTTCCCCAGTATTTCTGAAGGACAAGCTTCTCTGCTAGATCTCTGCTTCACTTCTATCCCAGACTCCTACCATGCCATGCAGCTTTGCCCTCTTGGTATCTCTGAACATGCTGTGGTTTCTGGTAATATCTCTCTCCACTCCCCTTTCCCCCAGGAACCTTCGACCAGCAGAATCAAAGGGCAGACTGGGAGGCATTTCAAGATTTTCAGTGCGACATCCCTTAGAAAAAAGTGCTTAGTCTCTCCATTAAAGACTGCACTTCTGAGGTCTCATCCTGGGTGAAAGTTTGCCTCTGCTTGTAATGATTGTAAGAGGATCTTCAATGACTCTCAGAATGAAGCAGAGTATAGCAGCCCACAAATTTGGCTCCAAAGACTACTGGTAGCTCTAGAAAAACCTTCCATCCCTTCTTTAATAAATAAATATGAGGTCCTCACAGCTACAAGGCTGAATGCTTTGCTCACAGATTTTCCTTCAACACCTCACATAATTCATCTAGAGTATCTGCACCCTTTTTCCCACCTAAAACTAAGGTTCAACTGAGTGATGTTTATATTACTCCCTCACTGGTCTCTAACATAATTTCAAAGCCTGACCCCAATAAGGCAAGCAGAGGTGACAGATTCCCAGTCATTGTCTTAAAGAAATATGCCCCTGAACTCTCCTCTGTCCTCTCCAAACTCTACAACTACTGTCTCTCTGATTCTTGCTTTCTTGCCTGCTGGAAGTCCTCTTCTGTGGTTCCTGTTTTTAAGAACTCAGGGGAAACCCCAGACCCCTTCAATTAGTGCCCTATCAGCCTCCTATCAATTTTTGGCAAAGTGTTCAAGGCCATCTTCAATGCTGAACTTGTTCAAAATCTCACAGCCCACTGCCTTCGACAGACAGTATGGCTTCTGAATCACAAGGTCTACTGCTGACATGCAAACAACCATCACTGAGTACATATACCAGGCTCTTGATAAGAATGACAAAACTTGAGCTGATGCCCTGTACATTTTCAAAGCATTTAACAGAGTGTGGCATGCTGACCTTCTGCTCAAGCTACAGGGCTATGGTATATCTGGATGCTTGTTTGACTTAATCAAATCATTCCTATTGAATCATATAATAAAGGTAGTATTGAATGGGCATGCTTCCAGATCCTATCATATGAATGCAGGTGTCCGTCATGGCTCTATCCTAGGTCTTACACTTTTTCTGATTTTCATCAATGATCTCTCTGATGTATTCAGATCCCAATAGACATCTATGCTGACAACACTACCATTTACTCTCATCTCATTAAGAAATCTGCAAATGCTGACAAAACAAACCTTGCAGCTGCTCTCAAAAAGTACCTCCAGTCAGTGGTAGTCTGGGGTAAGAAATGGCTCATAAATTTTAATGCTTCAAAAATGAAGCTGCTATCCTTTAACCACCATAGACAATCTTTCTTACCCACCATCAGCATGGGTCACATTAGTCTCCCTGAATGCAATACACTGTACCTCCTCAGCCTCACTCTCTCAGCTGACCTTAAGTGGAACAACTACACTGAATTAAAAGCTAAATCTTTTGCTAGAAGATTTTCTCTTCTGAATTCATCATGCACATGTACAAATCTATGCATTAAATACTGCTGTCATATCTAGTCAGGTGCCCCTACTATTCATCTTGGGATTCTTAACAAAATCCCATAAAAATCTACAATGTAATTGATCCCAACCTGGTAGCTCAACTCCAGTCACTTTCTCACCAACAAGATGTGGCTTCCCTCTTTCTCTTCTACAAATACTTTCACAGATTCTACTTTGATGAGCATATCTCCTTGGTGCCCCCTCTGCATGAATTTACTTGAGCTACTAGACTAGCAGCAAGGTCCCACCCTTTTACTGTGAAAACAATCAAGTGTAACTTCTATTCTATCAGCTTCTTTTCTCACACTTCCCATCTGTAGAACTCCCTACTGTATTCTTGCATCCCTGATAGCTACAATCTTCAAGAGTTTAAATGAAATGTCAACTGTCATCTCTTATATCTTTGACTTCCATCCATCTTATCTCTTTACACTTTCCTCTCATGCAGCTCTCTTCACACCAATGTTCCTGTGCTTCTCTTACCCATTCTCCAACACCTACCGTAACCTGTTCTCCTCTCTCTTCACTATCCTATTATGTACCCCCCACCCCCTGCACAACAGTGGTAGTACTGCTTTGCTTGGGATGAGACAATTATAAAAGAATAATACTAAAGAGTAAATTTATTTTAAAAATGACATTAGTATCTTTCACAGCTTCCAGATGATTTTGGAATCTCCTGCTTTTCTTCTGGACAGTCTCCTTGTTTAATTTGATGAATGCTTCCATAATCCTTGCTTTTAGCCTTGATGTAGGCTTCTGTGTTGAGTCTGAGGCCCTTACCAACAAATTCAGGAGTTCAGAAGGGTCAGAATGAGTTTTCCAATCTGCTGTATCTTTGTAATCACCACTAGACTTATCCAACCCTTCCTGAATCTTCTGCACTGTCCTCAGATTGAAACCTAAACACTCTGAAATGTTCATATTGAAGCTTCTGGCACAAATGTCAAGCAAGGCAGCATGCTGTTTCCATACTTATAGAGGAGTGAATTTCATTATGGTGCTCCTTTTTTTACAGTTAGTACCTAACTGACCCTAATATACTGTGCACCAAAATAAAAAACAAACAAGTATGCGCAAAATTAAAAATATAAAATGGTGATAATTTACCCATCATACCATGTAGATAAAAAACAGATACAGACATATATATATATATATATATATATATATATATATATACAAATTAATAGGAATGAAGAAAATAATTGCAATGTTGAAAACATTAATTTAAAACAGTGCTCAATATAAAACAGAGCATTGAATATTTATTGATAATTGCTATGTTAGAACATGTGCAAACTACAAATTACTACAAAAGGGAATAATTAATATATATATATATATATATAAAGCACAAAGAGTTTATCTTATTATGATGTCCTCACTTGTTAGGGCTGGTTTACTGTTGAGTCCAGTTTTTCTTTTTTATATAGATCATAATGTGATTTTTGTGGAAGAGGTTTTATTTGTGTTTGGTTGATTTTCTTTTTCTTTTCTTTTCATTTACTTTTCTTTTCATTTTTAGTCTGCAGGTGTTTGATTTATTTTTATTAGCAATAAGCAATAAAAATAACAATTATGACAAATTGTAAAATTCACAGGCTCTGTGCTTATCTATACTTTAACTCTACCTTGATAAGAGCACTTTCCAATAAAAAACCTGCTTGCTAAAATACATTTTATCAGTAAGGCCACTAAAAAAACAACATTGGCATTACACATTATTACAACTCAACACTAGATAGATAGATAGATAGATAGATAGATAGATAGATAGATAGATAGATAGATAGATATCAATAAAGAACAGACTTAGATAAAAAACAGACATATATAGATAGCAAAAGACTGATAGAGATGTGAAGCAAATCATGATGAGAGATACAATCAAACTGAAATAAATAAGTAAACATTGATGTAAAGTATTTTGAAACAAGACCCAATGCTCCAAATAAAAGCATAAATTATCAATAATAGGGTTGTCTGTCATAGAATATTTATCATTAGAAACAGAGTGGTAGATGCAAACAATCCTCAAATACTCAGTCCTGTATTATACAAGTAGAACCAATGCATTTATAATAACAGAATCTGACATAGATTCTATATTTAGCTCATAGCCTGATATAAAGATAACAAATACACATTGAATATCACCTTAAAAATTGATGAACACATGGGAACCTGAAAAGTATTTCAATTTACACTGAAGAAAAAAAGGAGAATTAATGAATATATCATTCAACCAAGGCAGTGGCTGAATATATTCTTAAGTCTGACATAAAGTGAATCAAGACAGCTTCCAAGCTTCACCACTAATTTAATTCTCAATCAAATTTTAAACAGTTTACAGTGTTAGACAGCACACCTCCTTAGCTACATCTAAAAAAAATTTGAATTTGGTTTCAGTCGAAAAAAAGTTATAAAATTTGAATGCAATATTGTAAGTAAGAAAGTTGTTTTTTACTTCACTAAAATATCTTGTCCTTTACTTTTCCAGGTTTAATAACTTGTTCTGTTCTTTTCCAGGTTTAGTATAATCTTAAGCATGTTACTTTTCATGTACACATTTTTCCATGTAATTATAAAATAACAGGACAGATTAAAAATTATAAATATGGAATAAGATTTGGTTGATATTATTTCTGATTATTGATATTAGGCCTTTTAACCCTGGAACACGATCATGATCAATGAAACAAAGAGCATCAGAATCAGATACCCCACAACTGTGTTACAGGGTTAAAAACTGACATGTGTAAACAAATGGATCCAGAATAATTACTGCTAAAACCATTCTACAGCAAGATGCAAGCTCTCTTAGGTCTCAGTGCCCACAGAAATTAAACATGAAAATAACACAATTGTTGATGGCTGAATAATTCTAATTAAAGAGTAATTATTAATTAGCAGCATGGTTCCATTGGCTACAGCTGATTTATTCCAAAATGTTAAAGATTATCAACCCATTATAAACAAGCCTGGTGAGAGAAGGAAAGGGAGAATGAATAAGCAACCAAAACAAAAAAAGAATAAATCATCAAAAGAAGAAAAAAGAAAGAGGGAAGTAATAAAAAAAAGAAAGGTCATTTAAGTGGCTAAAGAGACAGGTCATACTTATATGCACTTGCTAACTGCTCCTTTGTCTAGAAACCAGGCATGTTGGGAAGTTAATAAAGTTTTTAACATATGTGTCACCATATAAAAAAATGTGTTTGTCATTATGAGTATCAGTGAAACAATATAATGAATATGAATATCACTCATACAATATAGTGATTACTACAGCACTTTCTAAATTTATGCCTCATTCTGATATCAAACCTTTTTTTGTTCTCAGTAGTCTTTATTGTAGAGCTCAGTTGGTATTGTATGAAAAATTTTAAGATACTATAGAAACACTGACTAAGGGGTCATCAAGATATGTCTTCTTCATGAGATGCATCATTTTTTTTCAAAAACCTTTGGTGAGTATTTTCTGGAGGTATTGATACAGGTTAAATAAAAGAACAAAGTAGACATGAAAATACTGTCATTATAAATTTCTTTCACTCCACCATGATATAAAATAAAGAGAGAGAAAAAAAGAGAGAGTGAGCACTACAAGATGATGAACAGAAATTATATATACATTTGATTTAGCATTGTGTAATGATTAAAAGAAAATACATATGTTGATAAACACATCTTTATATTACACAATATAATAATGCAGAAAGATAAGGTGAAAATTGAAATTTCAAGAGTCCAAGAGTAAAAGTCCTGGTAACTAAGAGTGAGAGAGAGAAAGAGAGTGTGCATGTATGTCCAGGAGAAAGTATATATATATATATATATATATATATATATATATATATATATGTATGTATGTATTCCAATGTAGTAGTCACCTGCTAACAATGTGGGTGAAAGAAAGTCTGCATGTTTTCAAATTGAGTGGTAGGCTGCTTAAAAGTTGGTGAAACAAAGAATGTATATTTTTATTTGTAGCAGAACTGTGAAGATATCTCTTGTTGCCAGCAGATCATGTGAAAATTGCATTTCAGCATATCTAGTTATGTTACAATGACCACATAATTGGAGAATGAACAAAATTAATTTATCAGTTCTGATTTAGGTAGATTTTCAATCTTGTTATATACATATCCAGAAATCCACTTCACAAATGCTGTTCTGCTTCTCATTGACTCACAGCCTTATATCCTGATTGTGAAAGCTTTCTGATTATTTGGATGAAATATAGCTTTGTGGCCTAGTGATTCTGAATATACATCTATTGTTACAGATGGTAAAAATTTGGTCTCTTTGTTATTATTTAATTATTTTTATTTATTTATTTTTCTATCACTACACTTATCAATTTCTTATTAAGGATGAACCATTAAAATTAATATATCATTTACACATTATTCACTTGATAATGTACTTTATTAATAAAGTGTTTTTTGATATTAGGTTGTCCCAAAAGTTTGTAAACACTTGCAAAAAATTGAAACTTTACTCGGCAAGTAATCTAAGGTTACCAGAAAACACTTGCAAAAAATTGAAATTTTACTCATAAAAACAACAAAAATTATTGCTCAAAATAAAGACCATCATTTTCCAAGACTTTCTGCCATTGATCTGCAAGCTTTCAGATCTGATCAAAGTACCATTCAACCGGCTTTGAATCAAAGAATTCTTGACACACTTCCTCAACTTCATCAAACGAGTCAAATCAGCGGCCCTTCAGAAAGTGTTGCATTGAACAGAAAAGGCCATAATCTGATGGAGCACAGTCTGAATTGTAGGCTGGATGTGGCAGAACCTCAACGCCATCCAGCTCTTCAAACTTGTTTTTGGTCTTCCTGGCAGTGTGTTGCTTAGCATTGTCCTGCTTCATTAAAGCACACTTTTGGTTGATCAGAGCCGGGTACTTTTGCTTCAACTTTTTGTAGACCCGCCCAAGTTGCTGACAGTAAAGGTCGGCATTGATGGCACAACCATTTGGAACCAACTCAAAATGCACAATTCCTTCAAAATTCCACCAAACGCACAACATGACTTTCTTGCTGAATCGATCTTGTTTTGGAACCAACGGTATCTCTTGCCCTTTCTGAACCCATTGTTTGTCTCTATTGTGCTGGACCAGATAGACCTATTTCTTGTCGGATGTCACAATGCACTTCCAAAAACACTTGTCCAATGGATTGCTGAGCAATTGACGGCAAATTTCAACTCGTCTGTTGGCTTGTGCTTCAGTGAGCTCGTGCGGATCTTGGCACAGCTTTTTGTGAACAAAATCAAGTTACTTCAAATGTCAGTGAATTGTCGATTTGCCAACTCCAAGCTCATCAGCTAATTCTTGAGTGCTCGATGAAAGTGTAATGTCTAACCTGGTTCGCAAGTCTCCATCATACAACTTTAACAGCCGTCCTGAACGAGGCTTATTTTCAAGACTCATGTCGCCAGAATCGAAATGCTTGTACCACTTTGAGATTGTCACATATGTAATTGTTCCTTCACCTTCAGCAGCACAAATCTCTTCTGCAGCTTTTCTGGTTGAAAGACCTCGCTTCCAGCAGTAACGAATCAAAACTCACAACTCAATTTTATCAATTGCCATCTGGAATACAAAGATAAAGATCACTATAACAATATAAACGCAAAATTGCATAAAAATTCAATTTTTCGCAAGTGTTTATGAACTTTTGGGACAACCTAATAATTATAAAAATTACCTAAGAACCCAATTTCTGTCTGTTCATAAGAAACCAAGTTCCTGGTGTGTATCAAACAATTAACAAGTATTGATAGTAGCTTCACTACAGACTACCTTCTAAAATTTGTAAATGTCTAGGAACATTATGGTACTAGACCAGCTGAATTTTATCAGATCTTCATAAATGTAAATGATGTCAATATAATCACTTAACATCCAATACATTACCTAGAAGTATGTCACACTCTGTGTAACATCTGACACTGGTAAAACTCTACAACTTTGTTGAAATAACTGCATGATAAACAAGAAGTTTCATTTATCCTTGCATTTTATATAACTATAAAATTGATATGCTGTGAATTACTTTGTCATATACTTAAAATAACCTGCTCTTTGTAATGCATCAAAAGTAATGGCTAATTGACTCCTAACTTATTTTAGTTAAGATGATCAAAAAATTGGCTATTTTAATGTAAACAAAAACATTTATACAGCTAGGATAAAATAATTTTCAATGTCACCAATAGTCAAATTTACTAATGAAATTTCCAAATCAACATAATTTAAAACATTATCAGAAAAACTTCTAAGCTGGGCATTTATTACTTTCTTTCTTTTTTATTTTAACCAGCTAATATGCTGACCTGTTAAACAATCCTCTAAGAAGTTTCCAAAATGTCACCTTATTTTATTTTACTTAGAATTTAAAATAGAATAGATCTTTCAGTTTTTTGCATAAAAGTTATCATCTGCCCAGTTTTACATTTGAATTTAGCAATCAATGAATGTTGTGTTACTTCATTAAAAAACAATGAGCCTTGACAGTTTCCCAATTTTAAGACTATATATTTCACTCACTTTATCATTACTTGCCTGCCTATGAAATAGGCAGCTTATGGCAATATCATATTGAAACATCAACTCTTGTACAATCAAGCCTGATCAGTACCTAACTGGGTGATCACTTTGAAATACCAGATATTGTAAGCTTAGATGTGTGGGTGATGTAATGAATAATGGGTTAGAGTTGGAAATCAGAGAGTTATTTTCTAATTCCACTCAGGTTTGTTATATCCATTTATGCACAAATACCATTAGGAAAGGTATGAATATATGGGTTAATTAGTAGGACTTGTGTCCTACTAATTAATCCATATATGAATATATGGGTTAATTAGTAGTATCTCAAAAAATGTTCTTACAATGTGAAACATTTTCTGGTTTTAAATAACTTGGAAAAGATTGATAAGCTGTAAAGAAAATCAGTTAATCTATCTTGTGAAATATAAAACATGGATTTTCATTTGGTCACCAAAGTTAAGCAATATCAAGCCCAGTCAGCACTGACAAGGGTGATCATTTGGGAACAGTAGGTACTGTTATCAACCTTCTAAAATCTTGAATATATTTTGGCTTTAAATAACCCACAAAAAGTTAATAAACTGTAAAAAATGGAAATCAACCAATCAATCTTGAAAATATTAGGTATAGTCATAAGTAATTTCTGTTTCAGGGAACCAATTTTAAGGAAAAATATATAAACCTAACTAATGCAAATACATAGTGCTGAAGAATAGATTTTCATTCATACATAGTCTTTGCACAACAGTAACAACATGCACAATAAATTGAAGGAAAAAATTTGATTTCTTTGATGACAACACGGTCAAATAAAGCAAGAAAATTTTGGATGCTCAATTGATCTGTTTTCCTCCACACTCCATATTCCCTTAACAGTACATCAACTGATTACTGCCTTTTTCGATCACTGTAAAATACTTTGATGGGCAAAGCATTACCTAATGAAAACCAGATTCAAGAATACATTGAGAATTTTTTGGCATCAAAACCTGTTCAGTTTTATTCAAAATATAGCAAAGAGCCATCTGATAAATGGTTACCAGCCATTGCAGACAATAGTGAATATATAATCAAATAAAATATATAATTGTACTTTATTTTTTACAAATAAAGTTGATAGACAAAAACAAAAATTATTTTTGATTCAATCAAATAGTTTCTGTATCAGGGTAATATTGCTTTAAAAGAAAAGAAAATTCTCTAGATCCTGAAAAAGGTGTTTTTAGTTTTAATTCTATCTTTAATGTTCATTATTATTATACTGCTTTTTTGTTTTTCATTGTGACAATAAAAATAAAACTTAAATGTAAATGGAACATTATAAAAAGAAACTGAAATTGTTTATCTGAATTTCTCTTAATAACAATTGCTGAAAAACAAATTTTAAGATTACTGATTGCATGATTAAATGGAAACTAGATTTCAAAATCTGAAAATAGTAAAATAAATGAACAAATAGTTATATTTCTTTTAAAAAATTATCATTTTTAGAGCAACATTGATTTGAACTTTAAAAAATTTATAAATTAAATATTTAACACAAACAGGATTAACCTGAACAGATTTTCATGATAAAATTGTTTCTTTCCAGATTTATAATTTCTGTTAGCGTTTCAAAAAACCAAAACATTTTACTCTTAAGTGCTTCTTTTTAATTTGTTTGTTTCTTTAATTTCTTTCTTTTAATAATGGCTTCAAAGATTGTCATGACAAGAGAAAAGTCGATACAAGGTTCGACCACTTTGCCCTTTATCGTCTTCCACTATATTTAATCTGAAACTGACATTTTCATTCCTCACAGACTTCTAGTTTTTATAACACATGTGCAAGATCCTTCAATAGCATGTTCTTCTTCATTCATATGAATTAAAAATGCTCACATTGTTCTTTGTTTCATTGTGTCTCTAATAAGGTGATTTCATTATCATCATAATAGCAGTAGTTTTATAATGACTGTCTCTCTGTATGAGATTCTCTTTTATATACTTCTTAAGTATAAAATGTAATCAATTGTGACCTGGCATCTCAACTTCAGTCACATTCCCACTGCCATAATGCGGCTTTCCTCTATCATTTTTATATATTTTTTCATGGAAATTGTTATAATGTGCTTTCCTCCTTAGTGTCTCAACTGTATGAATTTAAGCATACTACTTGGTTGGCAATTAGGTCTCATCCTTTTATTGTTGAAATAGCTAGATGTAACCATAAGTTCTATTCTGATAGTTTCTTTTCTTGCATTTCTCACCTGTGTAACTCTCTTATTGTTTCTTATTCCTCTGCCACTTAACAATCTTCAAAAATTTAAGTGCAATGCCAATCACCATCTACTGCCTTCCTGAAACCTGTGTGTTTATTGTCCTTTCTACTTACTAATGTCTTTTCATTCTTTTTCACACCCAGTAACCCCTTGCATTTTAGTGTCATTATCATCTTACTTGAGATGTACATATCCTGCATATGCAATAATCCTGCTTTCATATTTGATAGCATAGCAGTGATATTGGTTTCTTATAATATATGCAATATATAATGATCTTTACAGCTTGGATCCATGCCTTCAATCTGTCTTGGGAGTGTCAAATTTTCCAAGCCCTCTTTCTTCATTATGTGCCCTAGAAATTTCAACTTACTCTTTTTACTAGACTGGTACCCACTGAGAGCTAGAGAGCCCAGTTTATCTTTATAGAGTTATTGGTCATTGTTAAATGTAATTGGCAGAAAAGTTAAAAAAACAGAATTGACAGAAATTGACAGAATCGACAGAAAAAACAGACTTGTTTGAAATAAACAATCACAAAAGAAAGAAAAGAACAGGGCAAAAATAATGCTAAGCAAACAAACTGTGCAAGACAAAAGTAGGTAAAGCAACAGTAATGTGGCAAAAAGATCACAAACTAAGAAAGGTGTTAACACATAAGAGGGTTACAGACAGGTGATCACAGTATTCTGATTTCAAGACAAGAAAAAACAAACAAGAATACAGTAGATGCTACTGAGAAGTGGTCTGTCTCATTGACTAGGAAGAAATTCCAACATGCATTTGTACAGTCTGTCTATAAATTTGGGGAGGGGGATGTTTTTGCAGTTATTTCAACCAGATTAGACCTAACAATGTTTCGATTTAACCTATAGCTAGAGTAGGAAGAACAGACAGATTCATGCCTTTTCCAATGGCGTTTATGTCAAATTTAGCACAACAGGCTAGGTCAGATTACTGATTCCATTTCCACACCAATAACAGTGATGCTACTTTCACACTCTTATAGGATTCTTTTTCTATGTACAGTGTCTCTTCAGGACATGCATGTTCATGGCTCTCCACAGTTTTCTCTCTTTTATAGCTCTTTGTAAAGTTTGTATCTTGCTATCTCTCCTAATCCTTATTCTGCCAACCATATACACGAGCTGGTCAGGCAGGTTATGCACTGCTTTTCTCTGCACCTCTTGCCTTCATTATGTTATATGCATGTCAAATTTTCTAAGCTATTTTTCTTCATTATATGTCTTACAAACTTCAACTTTCTCTTCCTGATATAAAGTATATTTGTTATTTTTGTTTCCATTTTTACTACATGATATAACTGTAAAAAAATACTATTGTAAAATTTAATATTTTTCAAATGATTTAATGGTCATTCATAAGTCAGAATTATGAGTATTGTACTGTGATATTTGAGAAATCTATCTTGAATTAAAAAAAATTCTTAGAGCAATCATTATTTTTTATTTGCCCTACAGATAAGCAGGTTTTATTTTTAATGCAATAGCACAGATAGATTTTTCTTGCATGAATATTAAAATCTGAATTATAGAAATGGAAAGAATAAGTATTCATATTTAAAATTTTCTATCTTTTTTAAATCATAAAAATCAACTGTTGTTTATATTGAATAAAGAGGTCAGGGAAACAATGATAAAAATAAATCCCAGCGAAATGAAAAACTGATCAATGGGAAATATGAAAGGAGATTGGTATTAAAACTTAAAAAGTACATCAGACCTAAAAGTGCTTTTGCAAAAGCATTTTAAAACATCATAAATGAAAATATATGCATAGATAAATGTAAATATACTTGAAACATACACACACAAACAAATACATTGCTTTGCTTTGCTTTAAGAATGAACATTCAAGTGGAAACTCTATGGCTGTCACAATCTTATCAATAGTTATAATACACTTACATGCATCTGATAAATTATTTCTTTGCCACAAAACAAATACTTATATGCATAAATAATTCTAATATATAATTTCTATTTATGAAGTTTTTCATATTTGTATACAACATAAATATATACATACATATATATAAAAATTTTACTTTACTTATTTTCTTTTATGTTCAAGCAGAAAAGACAAAAATTATTTCTGCTAATTGAAAAATTCTAAATGAAATGAATTTTTTACTAATAGGGAAACATGAATGTGGTTATAACAAATGCTGAGAATAGCATAGACAGAACATATGAGTAATGAGGAAGTTTTAAAGAAAATAGGAACTAGAAGGAAAGTTATAGTGACAATTTAAAAGAGACAAACGAAATTTCTTAGGCACATAATGAAGAAAGAAAGTCTGTAGAATTTAACACTCACAGGACGTTTTTGAAAGCAAGAGAAGCAGGGGATGGAAAAACAAAGACAAAGACAGCTGGTAAAACAGTAAAAGTTATTTAGAACCACCAAAAACAAGAAATTATGGATAGCTATGATCATTCAAGTTCTTTCAGGACATAGCATATAGAATAATAATAATAATAATAATAATAATAATAATAATAATAATAAAATTTCAAAACATAATAAATCCACCAAAAAAGGATAAGTAAATTCAAGTATCAATTTAACTTTTACTCATATATGTGATGGTAAATGATACTAAAAAAATTAATGATAATATTTTGTCAATGTCTACAAAAAAAAATAATGTCAAAAGAACAGTTATTCTCTTGACACCACTATTACTGTATACACTTTTGACTCCCTCAGCAATGTTTCTTGTTTTAAAAAGCAACAATTAGAATTTTAATGAGCCACATAAAAAGCTTATTATCCAGATTCTGATGAAAAGAATTTGCAGCAGAATTAGATTGGAAATAGAACAAGAGCAGTGTCGTTTTCTTAAAGACACCAGAACAAGAAATGCAACCTTTATGATCAGAATTCTAAAGAGCAAACAATTAAATGCAGAAAAATGTATACCAATGTTTCATAGACTACACAAATGCATTTAATTGGTTATAGCACAAATATACATTTGAACTGCTCAGAAAACTTGATTTATTTGGGAAAGACATTAGAATAATCCTGGATATATACTGGAAGTAAACTATCTGCATACAGAGAGAAAATGGATTGTGCAAGTACTCCAAAACTGAAAAAGGCTTAAGACTCAGATGAATCTTCTCATAAGATTTATTCAGCCTATACAGCAAGACATTCCTAAGAACTAGATGTTCAACCAGGATTTATTATTGAAGGACATAATCATGACAACACAAGATATGCAAATGTTGATAACAGACAGAAATAAAACAGTAGGATTATCTAGACAAAGTACTAAAGGAAAGTGGGAAGAAACGACTATTAATTCTAAGAAGCCATTTCATTGTTAGCAAGAAGGATAGCTCAAGATGCAACTGGAGATGTCAGATTCAAGCAAATGAAGAAATGTAACTATTTTAGAAATGTTATAAAAACTGACAGAAAATGTGATATAAAAATCTGACAACATATTAGAATAGTGAAAGGTAAAAAAAATATTAAGAAACAAGGAAATTTTGTTAGCAACAAAGAAAAGAGTACTGAACTACTATGTAATATCAATCCTCTTATATGTTAGTGAATATTGGAAAATTTTCTAATGTATAAGGAGAAGACTTCAACAGAAGAGTGCCGAGAAGACTATGAATGGAACATGTGAGTAATGAGGAAGTTTTAAAGAAAATAACAATGCAAAGAACACTTGTACTTAGAATCAGAAAGAGGCAGTAGAATTTTTTGTTACTGAATTGAGGAAGATTTAAAACACTTAAGAACTTTGCATCACCCAAATATCAGAATACTGATTTTGGGAAGTGGGTTGAACAGAGAACTTTTCTGTGCCCCTTCATAATAAATAAATAAATAAATAGAGTAGCATGCAGTAAAGTATATTATAAAACTTTAAAGAACTAAATGGTGGTGGGGAGTGTGTTGCTTAAATCTGATAGTTCCTTAAATCCTTAATGTTGAACAAGTATCTAAACAAGAAGAGATTAAGCTGTAACTATGCACTCATGCACTAGAATTGTCCTTCCAGAAATTATTTTTTTCGGTGCACTCACTTGAGGATCACTAAGAACACTTGTTTTACAATAATCAAGTGACCTTGGTTTCACATTAAACAATGCAAAATATTAAGCTGGCTGGCACTTTCACTTTCACTTTCACTCTCCCGCTCCCTCTCTCTCTTTCTCTCTCTCTCTCATACTCATGCACACACTTTTTTTTAAGTCAGATTTGTTATTTATAGTGAAAACTCTTTAAAAATAGTTGAAATCTGCAAGAATTTTCATTATCAACTTTATAGTTATCAAAGTTGACATATACTTAGTAACTTAACATGAACTCATTGAATGATTTGTTCTAGTAATTATCAAACATTATTTGGTAAAAATAAAATGTCACTTCGTTAGGGTCTATGTGATGCGTGAATGGTTCTTTAAATTGGATATTTCATAAATTGAGGGATGTTAAATTGATGTTTTATTGTACTAATAATTAGGTTTTTTGTTTTACACTTACTTTCATTCTTTACAAAATTTATTATTTTCTTAGCTTCTTATGAAACTTGAGTATCTCCATTCAGTGCTCTTTTTTTTTCAAATAAGCTGGTCTAATGTTGGTTTATGGATGGGAAACTAATTTTTTTCATAATCTAGAACTTTTGATGAAATTTCATAACAGACTTTCACAGGTAATTAAAAAACAAAAAAAAAACAAGAAACCTTTTTCTATTGATGTCTTACATTTATTTTCTCATTAAAACCATAAAAAAGAATACAAAATTATCTTGTATGGCCTGTGGTGTAAACTGTGATTGCTTACTGCTTGAAACAAGTGAAATGTTTCATAGAAGCTGTTTAACATAATAAGAATAAAAAGAAAAATAGTGCTTGCCATAGAGCAATGGTTAGCAATTCATTTCTTCAACTATAGCTATATATATCCACACTGTCTGCTTCACTATTGTTTTTCTGAACAAGGCTAATATTAGTAAGTATCTGTGAATGATAAGAAAAGAAAAGTTAATATAACATGTAGCTTTTGTATATCTAGAAGGCATAACCTTCATTTTCTGCAAAAGAAAGAAAAATGCTGATATGAACAGAGTATTTTAATGTCTAGAATTAGAAATAAACGTTGTTCTAATTTTACTTTATTAGATTAAATGCCCTGTAACATTTGTATATTCTCTGTTAGTCTGCCTTTATATACAATATTAAAAGTAGATATACTGAAATAAACTTACTTATCATCCAAGGATTATTAAAAAAGTAACATATACAAAAAAACAAGTTTACTTTTAGTTCTTTTTTCTAATATAAGTGTTTATTATACATTTATTTATTCAAGTTTGCTTATTAATTATTGTTATTACTACTTTTTCACACTGCATATAAAAAGTATTCCCAGAAAACTGTTGATTAATAATAAATATACTAAAAGTTTTTTTGACTGAAGCAATACCAGACCACAATTCAATAAAAATTAGGGTTTCTAAATAACCTCTTTGAGAGTAAAATGTGTTTTTAAAATGTAACAATCAGGGCTCAGTTTCAAATATACCCATAAAGAAACCAGTATTGAATGGGATGAATTAGAGTTTTGAGTGAACGTTTATTTTACAATTCTGTTTACTGGACATTTGAGAATGAACATTTATTGTGCTTCTTACCTTAGATACCAATGACATTCAATTAATTTCGGAAATGTAAATAATAATTTTTTTAGTTTTTATTATCCACCCCCTCTCTCACAAGATGAAACATTTATGAAACTTAAACGAAAAAAATATGGTCACAACAGTTTTTTCTTTTGTCTGGAATTCATAAATGATGCATTGTTATCATTGAGCATCATATTTACACTGACATGTCTATTCTGACATCTTCATCTCAATGATTTCATTAGCATACACTTGAGCTTTAATCAAGGGCATGTTGCATACAGAGAAAGAAATTTTTAAAGAAAAGCGTAATGAAAGGGAATTTCGATGTTCAATCTCAACAAAGGATACAGGAAATACCAAAAAAAAAAGTGAATACAAAAATGGATGAGCACAAATCATCTCCCTCATCAGACAAAGAAGAACTCAGGTCAAAACTCTCTGGAGATTACCATATGCAGTGTACACATGTAAAATACCAAACAATAAACATTCGGAAATGTTATGGTGAAGGTCAAAACAAATACAAATGCAAGTTAAAAGAACTACTGAATAATAAATTACATTTATTTGTTTAACATATTAACTTTGGTAGAAATTTCTCTCATTCACAAAAAAGCCATGTAACTGCATTGATAGAAATTACCATCATCCACAGTTAAGAGGCTAATATGTTAAGCAGAATGTTACATATATAGAAACAGATGAATGAAAGTATAGAAAAGGACAGGGGTAAACAATCAACTATAAAAGTACAAATTAGCTAACTAGACAAAATTGACAAGTTGCCTTAAAAACTGGGATAGATTAAATTATAAAAGTAATTTTTTCTTACCCTAGGAATGTTTTTATTTTTAGAGTGTTATGTTACTTGTCAGAAATTACTATTTTTCTTGTCTTTTATCAAAGCTTTGTGCTACTCAGAAATTAATTGATGTACTCCATCTGTGCATTATTTTTTTCTGTATTGACAGAAATATAAAGAATTTTTACAAGTAATTTCTGTTTGGAGTTTGAAACTGTTGGGGATCACTCCTTTTTACACACTCAATGGACTCGTCCAAGGTGTACTTATAATCCTGCCTACAGAGAACAGGTGGCTGTAGGGTGTCTGTAGTGTGTTAGAGAGTTGTTGTTGTTGTTGTAGTGCTTGTCAGAGCAGCTGGACCGCCACTCATTGGTCAGCAAGAATATAGACTTATTATCTAGACTTGCTTCTTTGTATATATTTGACTCCTACTAACAAGTGTTCCTGAATCTACTAACCGTGTACAGCTTGTATATGTTTTGTTCAATATACTTACATTTTCCTCTCATCTCTGTTTTGTGTTATTATTATATTGTGTGGTTTTCTAAACAAGAATCCACAACAATTTGGTGACAAAAGATTTGTACAAGTTCACGCAGAGAGAAAAAATTCAAGTCAGTCACTACAACAACTTGGTGATGAGGATTCGAAGAAGTTCCCATGGAGGAAAAATACATTCTCGCCAAACAACAATTTGGCAATGAAGGATTTGAACAAGTTCATGTGGAGGAAAATACGGTTTCAAGTCAGTCACCACAACAATTTGGCAATGAGGATTCTAACAAGTTCACATGGAGAGGAAAATTTGTTCTAAAGTCAATCGGCAAACAAAAAATTTTGCATAAAAGGATTTCGAACAAGTGCACACAGAGGAAAAAAGATGTTGTCACATCAGTCGTAAAGAACAAATTGGCAATAAAGAAGAACAAACTCACGCATAACAACAAGGAAAAAAAAACTTAGCATCGAGGACCTCGAAAATCACATAAGAAGAGTTGACAACATCAAATTGGTGAAACAGATTCGTGCACAAGTTGCACAACAAAACTGTGACAAATGTTTTTTCTTCCCTCCCGAATCACTTTAACAAAGTGTGCTACAAATTGATTCAAACAAGTCGACCACAAACAAGTTGTCAACACTAACACTGAGAGATAGTGAAAAACTCTTGGAATTTATTGCTAGAAAGCAATTGATAAAAATCAAATTCCTAATGGAATTGAAACAGCAGAAAAATGGAGGATTTTCAAAAGGAAATGCTGGAAATTGTTAAGAGACAAATGGAAATGCAAAAGGATAAGGAAGAAAGACAAATAGAAATGCAAAAGAGACAAATGGAGATGTAAAAGCAAATTGAAGAAAGACAAATTGAAATGCAAAAAGCAAATGAGGAAAGACAAACACAACTGCAAGAACTGTTATTGAAATTAACAAGCACAGCCCTGGATAGGAACACAGAAAAAGAGGAGATATTTTCACAAGATGCAGTGTGGAACATGATTGAAATTTTAAAATACTCAGTTGAAGAAGATAAAAATTTTGGAGAGTATTACAGGTGATATGAGGGTATTTTTAATATCGACTGTCAGCATTGGAGTGAAAAGAAAAAATTAAGACTTCTACTCAGGAAATTAGGCACAGATGACCACACTAAGTTTGTAGACTATATTCTTCCTAAAAAAACAAATGATCTAATATTCAATAAGGCTGTGACAGGCCTCACAGAGCTATTTAGCCCCAAAATTTCATTGTTCCATAAAAGGTGGAAATGCCTTAATCTCAGAAAAGATGAAAATGAGGACTATTTTACTTTTGCAGCCATCATCAATAAACACTGTGACAATTTTAAATTGTCGGAACTTACCCCAGACAATTTCAAGTGTCTCATATTTGTCCAAGGACTAGTTGCTGCTAAAGACAGAGAAATGAGAAAACGCATGCTGACCAAAATGCAAAACGAGCCAGGTCTAACATTACAAACATTGTCAGAGGATTGCCATAAATACCTCAGCATAAAGAAAGATAGCAAGGACATTGAAGAGTCAGGAGTCATGCACATTCGAAAGGTAAAAAGAAATTTACGCTTTGTACCCTCCCCACAGACAAAACAAAATTATAATGCCAAAGAGAAAAAATACAGAACTATAGTTGACAAGAATCCAGTAAAAAACAAGTCTCCCCCTTCTGCATGTTACAGATGTGGTGGATGGCATAGGTTTAAAGATTGTCTTTTTAAGTTCAAAAATTGCCAAGCATGTAATAAGATAGGCTACAAAGCTACGATATGCAGAAATAAAAATCAACCTAGTAGGGTAAGGTCTATTAGCGTGGAGGATGAAAATAAGGAAAGCATGACAAAATACATTGAAATGGAAATTCTGAATAAAAAAATTAAATTGCAACTGGATTTGGGATCTGACTTGATGATTATAAACTTACAAACATGGTAGAAGTTAAATAAGCCAAACATGTTACACATTAAAAAAATTGCTAAATCTGTAATGGGGAAAAGGATAAATTTTGAAGGCAGAAATATAGTAAATGTAAAATTCCAGGGAGAAATAAAAAAACTAAAAATCTATGGGATGAGAAATACAGACAACTGAGTAGGAATGGACTGGATACAGAAATTTAATATATGGGATTTCCCCATTAATGCTTGTTGCAAAAAAATAAAAAGCAGTATGAAAGCAGTATTTTCAAGTAATAAAAAAGTCACAACAGAAATCGCACAAAAAGAAACCCGTATTTATTACACCAATAGTTATGGGAAAAACTTTCACACCAGGTGAACTAGTGACACACATAAACCAAAGAACGAATGAAGAGCCAAGTTCGTCATTTTCAAAAAAGTTTTGGTGCAATAGAAAAAATACTTTGGAAGCCATTGAGAATATTAGATATCAAGCGGAAAAAAATACTAACTCCTCCCAAAAAGAATCTCGGGAGGGGGTGTTGGGGATTGCCACTTTTTACACACTTAATGGACTTGTCCAGGGTGTACATTTAATCCTGCCTACAGAGAACTGGTGTCTGTAGGGTGTCTGTAGTGTGTTAGAGAGTTGTTGTTGTTGTTGTTAGAGTTGTAGTGCTTGTCAGAGCAGTTGAACTGCCACTCGTTGGTCAGCAAAAATATAGACTTATTACCCAGACTAACAAGTATTCCTGAATCTACTAACCGTGTACAGGTTGTATATCTTTTGTTCAATATATGTACATTTTCCTCTCATATCTGTTTTGTGTTATTATTATATTGTGGGGTTTTCTAAACAAGAATCCACAACAGAAACTATTTTTCAGTTTACTGATTATATTCCATAATGTTATAGTGAAAAACTTTATCTTTCAAGAATTGTATAAGTATTTTTGTCAATATGTCTCGTAGTAACAAGGTAAAAATAATTTAGATTAGATTTTTGCAAAATTCACCTTAAATGCTATATTTTATAAAAATCTGATCTAAGACCACAAATTTTTCTTGCTAATAAAAACCAGAAAATGACAACCAACAGAAAAAATATGGTAGCAAATATACTGCTCAGACCAAACCATATATATGCCTGACAAGCAATTCTATATTTTAGACACAGAGTTACTCTTCAAGTTTTTCCTTGCTCATCAGAGAAATCCAGTGAAGTCCACATTGGACAAACCTGTATTTATTTGCAAGCTTCTTTCAATTTTCTCATCTTCTAATGATACTGCTGATTATTTGGATCATATCTAGAAGTTTTTAAGTCAAGGCCTGTGTACATTAATTTCAATTTAAAAAAAAAGAAATACGATGTCTCGTCAAATGTGTATCCATTAAAATAATGCTTACAATAAAATTAATACTGGATTAAAATCCATTAATTGTTTAATTTAATGAATAATCAGTAAATAATATCAGATTTGAAAAATAAAAATATATAATCATTTTTAAAGAAATAGTCTAAAGTCTGAAGTTTTCAAACAAAAATTAGTCACTTCATGTTAAATAACCTGATAGATAGATAGATAGATAGATAGATAGATAGATAGATAGATTACAACTTATATATACTATGGTTAGCCTGTTTTAACAAAAGTTCATAGAGAAAAAGCATCCACTGAAAATCAAATTTATTACCAGTTATGAGACCAAATATTCCTAACTCCAGACACTATAAATATATATCAATATATATCTATTAGTTATGTACATATATTTGTGTGTGTGTGTATATATATATATATATAGCTTAGAGGTAGAATCAGTTCAGTCAGATTTCAACCCTGGCTAGAAGCAATCAGATGTCGAACCATACGGATGAGCTGTGACAGTGAAACAGGACTGTCTGCAGATGACAATTTACACTCTCCCCTGCTGATTGAGCACTATGGAGAAATGGTAGACTTTAAAACCAATAGCCACTCACTGCTATTTACACATTGTTTATTCAGTAATAAATTTGAACACTCTCAGCTACTCGTGTGTGTTTGCATTGTGTATATAACACACTAAAAATCTGCCTCCTTCCACCAACCATCCATAGCTCAGAAGTAGATCACCAACTGATATCAATTTGGTTGGGTTTCAACACTGGCTAGAAGCAATCAGATGTCTAACCATACTGATGGGCAGTGATACAGCAAAACAGGACTGTCTGCAAATGACTATATATATATATATATATATATATGAATAAAAAGAGAAAAACTATTCTTAGCTGACACATTTTGTCTTATAAGAGACTTTATAAGGTAATGTAGGATTTATTTTGCTACACATGTTTATATGCAAAGGTTAACATGTCATTGGTTATCAAGTGTTATAAATTTGAGAATGTTCATGAATGTTCATCAGGTAGCTGAAAGGTCACTCAGAGCATATGGAGCCACAAAGTGTTATAATTCAAAGTCTGGTGAAAAGTAAACTGAGCAAGTAATATTCAAGAAGTTTTTGTTCATATATATGAATGTTGATTGGATTGTAAATAGATTGTTATGGTATGAGATGGACATATGTGGTGTACATTTTCAAAGGTAAGAAGTCATAGATTTAACCATTTTTTGATTTTTCAACATATTTGTACTTGTGTATGTTGGCTTGGAAAAGCAGTAATTCTTTCAAGAAAGGTGAGATTAAAAAAAAACCGGGGCATAGATTTATATTTTCATAATATTCAATGGCAACATGAAATAGACTGTTTCAACTTTACTTCATCATCTACACACTTTGTTGCTGAAAGGTATAAAGCATGTTGGATCTGACGATGGTTGACGGTTTCCCCTACCCAGGAATAAGTAAGCTTGAATACTGCTGAAGTGCACATACATTTTTTAATAAGATTTATGCAATATTTCAGCGGATATACAAGAATAAATACTGTTTAATAAATAAATGAAGTGTCTACTCAAATATGGATATCCACTAAAAATAATGTTTCAATAATAAAATTTGTTGGATTAATAATAATAATAATAATAATAATAATAATAATAATGAAAATAGGCTGGACAACATTGTTAAAAACCAGAAAGAAAAAACTTGCCTAATAATTGATATGGCTTGTCCAGTGGATTGTAACATAGCAACCAAGGAATTCGAAAAACTGTCAAAATATAAAGACCTAGAAATTGAAATAGAAAAAATGTGGAAATTAAAAACAAGAATCGTGCCAGTGATAGTAGGTGCACTTGGAATGATAAAAAAATGGAACAAAACAACACATTGAAAGAATCCCTGGAAGCCATAACAACACACCACAACCTGCCTTAGGCCTTCCCGCAGACTTGGTAGGTAGTGCAACCATAGCAGAAATAGAAATATGATGAAAAATGACAACATAATAATATTAATAATAATCCCTGGAAATCCCAGTTTAAGAGATATACAAAAAATGTTTTGTTAAGTACAACCCACATACTAAGGAGAACTTTGTCTATGTAATGCTAGGGATGTTAGGGAGATATGAAAAAACATGAAATAGAACCATAGCAACACACCACAACCTGCCTTAGGTCTTCCTGCAGACTTGGTAGGTAGTGCAACCATAGCAGAAATCAATTTATAATGAAAAGTAACATAATAATAATAATAATAATAATAATAATAATAATATATATATATATATATATATATATATATCAAAACTATTATGGCTATGAACAAAAAATTACCCATATCAATAATATTTCTGAAGCAGACATATGTAAAATAAACTACCAAATTTGCTCCTCATGATGTATTGAGAATGCTTGCAGATATTTTAAAAAATATATCTCTGAACACAAAAAGAATCTTATACACAACAACTTATGAAATGCATTAGTTATGCATAGAAATAAATACAATCACAGCTTTTTTCTAAAGAATGCCAAACTGATTAAAAGTGAAACTAACCTACTTAGAAGAAAAATTCTCAAGAGCACCACTATTGAATCTTATCAAAATATAAATATGGTCCTTGTATTTTTTCTAATATCTCTATTCCTGAAAGGATTACTATTTTCTTAAGCCAACATGGACAACTATAAAAATGTAAAAAAAAATTAAAAGAAAACAGTTAAATTCATAACCTCATGTTATTTAAAATATATAACTCACAAATTAATTCCAAATTAAAATAATTTAAATATTAATTTGCATAAAAATATCAAGAATATCTTTTATTCTCTTTCATTTATTAGATATTAAATTATATCACTTAGTATCCTCCAGGATTTCAATTTTCAATTAACCTGATGAATCTTTATGAGTTTTTCCTAAATTAAATAATCTGGAAAAACTAACATTTTTGCTCCTATCTCTAAATACAAGTTACAAAATAAAATCATTGCGTTTGTCTTGATAATTTTTTCTCAGCTAAAATAAGTTTTCCTTTTGGCTTTGTATATACTATCCTTTTACAGAAATATTCAATCTAAAATTTTGCCTATATCTATCTATCTATCTATCTATCTATCTATATATATATATAGAGAGAGAGAGAAAGAGAGAGAGTGAGATAGAGAATGAGAGAGATGTGGATGTATATCCATGCATACACATACATGTAATAGAAAAACTAACGGTAGGGTAGCAAAGATTCTCAGTTGAGAGTTAACTTTATGTACTTATCTTGCTATTGGCATTATCTGCATGGCATTTTTATATGTCAGGAAGTTGTGTTTAATCTGTATCTAAAGACAATATTTATAGAAAAGCACAAAAGTTATTTTGAAGAAGAAAAACTGTCAGTATTTAAAAAAGAAAAAAGACAATCTGAACCTCTCTAAAAACCCTACTGGAATATAAACTATGGAAGATAAAAAAAATACAGCTGTTCATTGTAAAAGAAAGAAGTTGTGGTTTTGGTAAATGCAATAATCAAAATTGCAAGTCTAAATGCGTATAAGTTTTTCTCATCAGCAAAATATGCATTTATAAATTATTATGCACATTTCATTATGGTGCAATGTTTAGCAAACTAGTGTTCAGACCAGTCCTCTATTTCTATTTAATATTTTTAACCTTATGATGTTTTGAATTTTTGGTACAGGTGATCAGATGAGGGATGTGCATTGTGGTACAGTGGATATCGGCTCGGAACGAGAAACCGGGGAGCCGAGTTTGAATTCCAGTTGAATCCATTGTATTCACTTATGCGCAAATACCTTTGGGAAAGGTATTAATCCATCTCGTCCTTCCAGTTATGGGTTAAATAGCAGGACAGACTGGGTTCTATAGCCTTGGTCAGCAACCAGTCTACTGCAGAAAGCAATGGCAACCTACTGCGGGATAATCTTCTGCCCAGTCAGTCATGTCTATTTTGAGACATGATCGCCCAAGCGTGTATCACGTATATCACATAACTGACTGATCAGATGAGAGGCGTTGCATGGAGTAACACAAGTTATAGTTTACAGTCGATGGGCTTTTGGTCAGTTTTTCTTGTGTTGAATAAGCTGTTTGATATCAGGTAGAAACTTTTAAATAAACTTGACAAAATTTTAAAATTAAATTTTTTAATGAATATTGCCTCAAGGATCTATAGTTTGCTTTTGTTGTTTTCTTGGTGTAAGATAGTTGTGTTATCGATCATTATTTTTTTTATATTGTGAATATATACAGGAATGTTTTTGTAGATATCTAGAAATGGACGAATGGTCAGACTTGTGTAATGTAAGACATCTTAATTAATGTAGTTGTTATAAATCCAGCATATATATTTGTTTTTTTGGTTTGAGATACATTCTCCCAAGAGACATTTGAATTGATATATAATGTTGGTTTTATGTAATACATCAGTTGGTGGGGAGGAGTAATTACGGATAATTAAATTAGTAGTATTGTATTTTTATAATATATTATTGATTTTAATTTTTTATTAGAATCAACAGGAGATATATTAGTACGAATGAGATTTTTTATAATTTTTTTCATCCTGTTTGTAGTTATCATGTATCTAGTTGCAATAAAAGAGTTTGATATGCTTAGAGTCTTTTGTAAAAGTACCATATTCTGTTTGATGTGTGTTGAGGTTTTTTTAAATAAAATTCTTATTTGTTCAAACAATCTGACATGTCTATTTGTTCAAATAATCTGATATGTCAGAAAGAAAATTTGCTGCTTGCATACAAATGTATATATATATATATTGTCATCCGCAAACAGATCTGTTTCGCTGTATCACAGCTCATCAGTACGATTAGACTCCGATTGCTCCTTAACCCAGGCTCGAAACCTGACCAAATTGGCATCAGTCGGTGACTCTACCCCTGGGCCACGGGGCGTTTGGTGGAAGAAGGCAGTCTTTTTTAGCACATATTATATTACGCGCTAGAGTGCTCCAATTCATTTCACTGAATGAGCAATGCATATACGCTAGAGTGGCTACTGTTTTTCAAAGTTTACTTTTCTTTCAGGGTGCTCAATTAGGGTGTGAGAGCGTAAATATATATATATATATATATATATATATATATAGTCATCTGCAGACAGATCTGTTTCACTGTATCACAGCTCATCAGTATGGTTAGACTCTGATTGCTTTTAGCCCAGGATTGAAACCTGACCAAAGTAGCATCAGTTGGCATGTCTACCTCTGGGATATGGGTACTCGGTAGAAGAAGGCAGACTTTTTAGCGTGTATATTATCATTATCCATGCCCAATAGCCAGAGTGCTCTAATTCATTAATGAATGATCGATGCGTACATGCCAGGGTAGCTACTGTTTTTCAAAATATATATATATATATATATATATATATATATATATACAATATTACAATTATTATATTGGCATATATGGGTCTAAGTGTATGCATGCATTAGAAATCAGGCAGTTATCACTAACAGAGGATGAAAAATACAACACTGAATCTGCATTGAGAGAGTAAAACATACCCCCGCTTCAATCCAAGCAAAGTAGTAAAAAGTAGAAAGTTTTTCTTAGAAAATAAAGGAAAGATGACTGAACTATTATGTAATATCAGTCCTCCTATATAACAGGTGGACAATCTCACAGATAAAGAAGAGACTTGAAGCAACATAAATGAAGTTCTACAGAAGGATGCTGAGAATACCATAGACTGAACATGTAAGCAACAACAAAATTTTAGAGAAAATGGAAACAAAAAGGACACTTGAAATTTCTAGGGCACTTCATGAAGAAAGAGGGTGTGGAAAATTTAATACTCACAAGAAACATGGAAGGCAAGAGAAACAGAGGTAAACAATACATAACCTAACTAGCAAGCTTGAGTAATTGGATGAAGGAATAAGGTTTAGGAGCGATAACAAAAGATAAAATTTATTAAGAGATACAAAGGACAAGAAATTGTGGAGAGCCATAATTGGGAATGTCCTGCAGAGACATGGCACAGAGAAGAACAACCATGCACTTAAAAATTGTTGAAAACTTAGTTAAAAAATGTTATAACTACAAAATCTGGATTGATAAATTGTGTGTGTTTGTGTGTGTGTGTGCACTTTATTTTGTCAACATCAACATCCGCTTTGTCTTAAATTGGTTCTAACATGCATTGTTCTTAAAGATAGTTTCTGCTGTGTCTGGCCATTTCCTAACTTAAAACAATCCCTGTTTGACCTCTTAAAGCAGTCACAGAAGGGAAATGAAAACAGATGTGAAAATAAAAAATACAAGAAAAAAATAAGCAAAAATGTAATTCAGGATTTTCACAGTTCCCATCTATTTCCAAATGTGTCCTCTTTTCAGTTGCTGAGAGACCTAGAAAAACTCAACCTCTTTCTGGTTAGCAAATGGATACATTTTTAATATGACTTACACAAGTGGCATTAATTTCTGAAAATAAAAAAGAATCTAGCTAGAAATATATTCTAGTAATCTGAAAGTTTCAAAACACTTATCTATATGATCTCTTTAAGCCTCTTTGTTCATCTTTTTCTTCAATTTTTTCCTACCAGTTATTTTTTGCTAACAAAGTATATAATTGTACTAAATAAAAGGGGAAAATAAATAGGAAAAGCAGATATATTTTCTGTCTATTTGATTGCTTCAATTATACAACCTGTAATGTCAAGGTTCTAATGTCAATTCTAATGACATTTAGAAGAAAATTTTAATAGTCTCAAAATAAATTAATTTATGTATTTCATTTACTAAACGTAAGCATGGAAATGATTATTCATATTAATACATCCTCTCAAATAATAATACAAGCAAAAGAAGAACATAATAATGAAGCAAAATTCTAAATGCCTTAGGTAACCAGTTTGTTACAGGAGTCATCACTTTTAAGTAGTGTTGCCTTGTTTTGTTGAGCTGGGATATTTTCTTATGTCATAGAGAGAAAGATATATATTTATGCATTATGTACATACCTATGGACAGTAATGGGTATGCCCCAATTCTTATATAATGTATTTGACTAAAGGGTGCAGTGTGGTGTGTTCTTACTGACTTGCAGTTCTCTACTAGCAGGTTAATTATTTTATGCAGCTTGCAAGTCTTGATTGAATATCATAAATATTACTATTTATTTCAAACCTCCATTTGGGTTATTACTCATGCAGTAAACTTTTAGGCAATAACATCATGCCACAGGTTGTAGCAGAGATATTATTGTAATCACATAAGTTTTTTTTTATTTATTTTAACAGGAGATAATATTGTGTGTTGCATGTGATGCAACATGTGGTTGAGCTTGGGAAACGAGTTATGACTTTTCACTACAGCAAATTGTAGTTGGAAAGTGAAAGAAGAAAAAGCATTTGTGCCCTTTCCTTTTATAGTTTCATACAATTTCACCTAGTGAGCATTTAGAGAAGTATCCTGGAGCAATCATGCAAACCTTGATAAGTTTTCTTCTGATATTAATTAAGAACAATTTTTTCAGTGCTTCCTGTTGCATTGTTGCACTTTTCTTTCATACTTTTTTTAAAAATCATTTAATACTATTTATTGCTATTAATTCTTGCAAATTGTTCCATGTTTGCTTTATGAAAAACTAGCAGTATAACCCAGCATTGCTTGGGTGTAATGAAAGCTTTAAAACTAATCTATGGTCCTGGAGCTCAGACTATTTGGACATTGGCATGAAAGACTAAAAAGCAATAGTTGTTTCCAGTAAAATTTTGATTTTCTGGTATCGATATCAAATAAGTTTTTTTATTCATAAACTGAATTTTGAAGGCTAAATAAATCCGCTGAGTAAATGGTATCATGGCTGAGACTAAGAACTGCAATTATACCTACTTAAAGCCAAACCTGACGCAAAAACTAAAATAAAAGGGCTGAAAAACTGATTTTGATCCAACCCGGTATCTTGCCTTTTATATATATATATATATTATCCATTTTCTGCACTATTGTAAGAAGTGCAACCTTGAAACTTCTGAATATCGTTTCTTATGTCTTTGTCTATGAGTGTATCAAATTTGATTAAAATTGGACCACTCCTTCGATAACCCGATTTTTTTGATTATCGATTTTTAATATTTATCAGTAATACCTCGACACAAAACCTAGTTAAGAACACTCACAGACGCTTATAGTACAATTGTGTAAATTTTCAAGGAAATCGGTTCAGCCGTTTTGGAGTCTATAGGTAATGAATACACACACATACCACACACACACACACACACACACACACACACAGCCAAAATTTCATTTATAAATAAGTTTAGATCAAAACAGAAAAAGCACTAATGTCTTCAGTTCTTTTTTTTTTTAAATATTTCAATACCAAAAATATTAAACTCAGAAGAATTGGATTATTACTTCTAATAAACTTTGTGCTGGATTTTGATTATTGTTATGAAAATAAATATCTGCATTTAAAAGGCATAAAATCTACATCATGATCACCATAGTAATTTAACAGTGGGTGAGGAGTTTGGCAAAAAATGAATTTTCCAAGTTAATATGATGATTATTTATATGCATCTTATTGTCCATATGCATTAGTTCATGTGTTGATTAGGTTTGCAAAAATTTCCAGCAAAAATATCTTCAACTATGCATTAATTTTATATTTCTCAAAAAATAATGAAGGAAACTTTTTCATGTACCAAAATATAAATTTAAATATCGATGGACAATCACTAATCTGAAATCATATGACATGAAATATGTTGATTATGTTGATTATGTACCAAATTACTAATGGTTGAGCAATTTTTCTCTCTGTTGTTTTAAATGTCATAAACTGTAGATGTGCCAATTCTGTTTAAATCACACAAACTTTGCACAGACCCACCGCTGTCAAGTTCTTTCAGAAGTCTTAACTTATCTGTTATGTACAACATATAATGTTTGCACTTCACACCATGATAAGTTCTTGGATTTATTGGAACCATAATTAGAGCTAAACATCAGTAGATTATAATAAAAAGACATACAAAAACTAAATAGATATACCTTACCAGTATGTGAAAGTGCTCAGAAACAGCTGATATAACAAGTAACCCCAACTAACAGTCATGGAATGTCTGTGTAACAACCTATGAAATCTAAGATTGCTCTTGTAAAAATTAGGGCTGAAAAAATAAGTGCACCAACAAGTCTATTTATTTTCAAATATAATTTAGTTTCTATTTAAGCAAATGCTTTTTTATGGATCATATAAATTGTACGTTATAGAGTGAAATTACTGATTGAGTATGATTACTGATTACTGGATTGGTGATAGTCAGCCTGTAGATGCAAAAGATGAAGTATTAAATGTTATCTTTTTCTTCTTCCATGTGTCATGTTCCTTCAGGACATAGGTGATCATGGCCTTCCACATCTCCCTATTCCTTATAATTCTTAACACCCTTTCTCTTGTTACTCCTCCCAAACCCAGCTCTCACATCCATTTGCTCAAGCCCATCAAGTATATCATGCATTGCTTTACCCTGTATCTCTTTCCCTCTATCGGTCATGTGAGTATCAGATTTTCCAAGCTCTCTTTTCTCATTAAATGTCCCAGAACCTTTAACTGTCTTTTCCTGATGTTAAATATGTTTTCTTTTCAGTTCTTTCATCTCCAAAACCTTGTCACTGCTAACATGTTTGGTCCATGGTATCCTCAGCCTCTTTCTGTATAGCCACATTTTGGTTGCTTCAAATCTTTCCTTCATCTTTGATGAGATTATCCAGCATTCACTTCCATATTGAAGGACAGACATCACATGACAATCCAGTACTCACTTTTTTGTTTCCAAGGAAATTTTTTTATCTCTTAATACTCTACTTAGCTTTAAGAATGCAACTTTGGCCATGCCAACACACCTTCAGATCTCTGTGTTGCACTTTCCATCCTCTGTTAGAACACTTCCCAGGTATTTAATTTTTTGGACTTTGTTGATTTCACTATTTCCAAGTTGTAGTTGGCAGTTTGGGCTTCTTTTTTGACTGATGACCATACATTCAGTTTTCTTGTAGTTTATATTTTGTTCTTTCTTTTAACTTTCTTTAGCTAACTTCTGTAGAATGTCTTATAGCTTCCTTCCCATGTCTGTTATCAACATTGTATCAAATGTGTATCTTATATTGTTCTAGTTTTCTCAGAATTATGTTGCTGTATAGGTTGAATAAATCTGGTGAGAAGACACATCCTTGTCTTACACCCCTTCCTATTTTTGTATATCTGCTTAACTCATTTCCTGTTTGTATGAAAGCAGTTTGCTGCCAGTACAGGTTTTGATTATTGTATGTGTGTTGTGGTACAGTGGATATTGGCTCGGCAAAAGAAATTGGGGAGCTGAGTTCGAATTCCAGTTGAATTCATTGCATTCACTTATGTGCAAATACCCTTGAGAAAGGTATTAATCCGTCTCTCCCTCCAGTTAAATAGCAGGACAGATTGGGTTCTATAGCTTTGGCTGGCAATCAGTCTACTGCAGAAAGCAATGATAACCTACAGTGGGATAATCTTCTGCCCAGTCAGTCATGTCTCTTTCAAGACATGATCGCCCAAGCATGTTTCACATATGGCATTTAACTGACTGAATGTCTTTCCTAAATATTTCAAGGTTGCCGAGCAGCTCTATCAAGTTTTTGTGGCGTAATTTTTTGAATGTCTTTGCATAGTGTATGAAACATAGGTACACATCCTTCTGCATTTGTATTGCCATTTCCAACAACATTCTGAGCATAAATATTGTGTCCCTTGTCCCAATATGCTTGACAAAATTGCATTGTTCTTGTCCTATCTCTGGCCTGATTCTACTGAGTGCTCTGTTCATCAGAATCTGGATATCAAGTTTTATTATGTAGCTCATTAAGCTGATTGTTCAGTGCAGATCACATTCCTTTGCACCTAGCTTCTTAGACAGTGCTATGAAAATCAATCTGCTTAGATCTTCTGGTTTATTGCCATTGTTATATATTTCATTTATTATGTCTGTAATTTTATCGATGCAAAAATTGTGTAAGGCTGTCGGCATCTCTACTATAACACCACCTGGTGCTGCTGCTTTATTTCTATTCAATTTGGCCAGTGCAGCTTCCACTTTGGTTTTTAATATTTCCAGCCCATTGGTATTTCTGGGTATAGGAAATTTTTGCATGACATTATAATGGTGTAATCTCTCATCAGCCACTCTAGGATACCCAATACTTTCATTGTCTTCAACACTATCTATGAATTGCCATGGATCACTATGCAATTCACTGACAGAGTAAGAAGATTCAGAACAAAGAAATTTATCAGGAACTACCTTGTCAGCTACTCTGAAAGTAATTATTGGTTGCAATCCAAAAAAATTTAGTGATCAACTCACAGTTGATATTAGCTTTCATAAGACTTCATTGCATCTGTTATTTACTTTAGATTTAATACAAGCTTAGAAACACTTGCAAAACTTCTTCAAGGATTTATTCATTGTACAAGTTCCATTAACATTGTGTTACATGATTTATTTTTGTAGGTTTTCTTTCTGAAAAGAAATTAATGAAACTTAATAAAATGATCTTAATTAATTTTCAGGACAGATTAAAACAACATAAAAGGATGGATTGAGTAGATTGTAATTAAAAATTTTGAATTCTTTTAACAGTAAATTAATCAGTAAAACTGAAAAGCTATAAAAACAAATCCAGAGTAAAAGAGAAAACCAGTAAGACATTTAAGTCTTCCAAATAAGCTCAAAGAAATTCCTATTTTTTTAACTATATTTTTGAACAAAAACAAAAATTTTAATCTAAATAATGATACATTTATTTTTGACATTGTTTTGTCTTAAGATTTTCAAATAATATTGCTTTCTTTATGAATAATTAGATATTTATTCATACCAGTGTCAATATATATTCAACATTTTTGATATTGTCAGTCATAAAGGCATAGCAAATCATTTTTTAAATTTGCAATATCTATAAATCTCAAATAAGTATTTTTCTTCAGAAATTGCTTGTTTGCAAAAATTTAACAAAATATTCTCAAGCTTAAGAAATAAATAAAAAGTAAACAAGTCCAGCTATCTAAAGTACAGAAAAGCAGGTTAAAGACTTATATATATATATATATATATATATATAAATAGTTATATGAATTAATACATGTACATATGAGGATGCACACATGTAGAATAATATTATTCAGATGTTAGTAAAACAGTGTTCAGAGCTATTTTATATATATTAATAAATACACATAGACTGTCCTATACCGATAACACAACTCAAAGTTTCATGCATTCAGGTGCATTTTAATAGGTTTGAATTTAAGTTCAGTCAATTTTCACTGGAGTTAAATCTTATAAAGTTAGGTTACTACTTTTTAATAACAACAGTAAAAATTTAAATAGACAAACACCACAAGGAGATAAAAAATTGAAATTAGAATTTTAAAAGTAAAATTATAAAACTGAAATTAAAATTTTAGAATTAAAAATACAAGGAGACAAAATCAAAGAAGCATAAGTCATAATTAGTAATAGTAATAGTTGTGGGAGAAAGAAAGAAAGAAAGAAAGAAAGAAACAGACGGAAAAGTAAGTGTATGAGAAAGAAAGGGGCAAATGTATAGAGGAATCCACTTCAATTAGGATCTAAAAATTTCAGTAAATATTTTTTTCTATGGCAGCATGTGGTCATTAAATTGCTTTTTTTTTTTGTTAAGTAGATTAGGGTTATTTATATGGTTTAAAATGAAAAGGTTTTTTAAAAAGGCATAAGTTTCATCTGTCTCCTTTTCCATTGTAAGAATGGGATTTAGCAATGATATTCCAAGTAATAATTGGGTTCTTGTTATTGTTTTTTAATTTCCAATAATACATAGATAAAGCAGTGCTTTTACTATATTTACTGTTGTTAAATCAAAATTTCCAAATTTCCATTATGGATGAAGGGTGGGTTAAACCAAATAATGTTACGTTTTTGTGATTTCTAATTGTTTCTGCCTACTTTGTTTTTAACAGAATATTCTAAACTTTACATTTTTCTAAAGCATTAATGTATTTGATTTTGGAATTGTCAAAAACTTCTTTATTGCTAGAGTTAGGACTTAAGCAGAACTGGATTGATTTATGTAGGTTGTTGATAATTCTATGGGGTTGTTTTGATTCCCTATTAATGTATTTATGATAATGTAAATCCTTGGTGTATGGTTTATACAGATTATTGTTTAGGTCAAAGGTAACATCTAAGAAATTTATGACTTTAGCATTAATGTTAGTACCTCTCTGCTTTTTGCTTTCCTGCCTGCTGGAAGTCCTCCTCCATGGTTCCAATATATAAAAGCACTAGTGAATCCTCTGACCCCTCTAATTATTGCCCTATCAGACTTCTATCAATTTTTGGCAAAGTGTTCTAAGCCATCATCGACACCAAGGTGGTTCAACATCTCACAGACCACAGACAAACAGCATGGTTTCTGCTTCACCAGGTCTACTACTAATATGCTCACAACCATCACTGAGTATATACACCAGGCTCTCAACAAGAATAGCAAAGCCTGAACTGTTGCCCTAGATATCTCCAAAACATTTGTCAGAGTCTGGCATGCTAGCCTTCTATGCAAGCTGCGAGGCTATGGTATAACTGGACAATTGTTTGACCTTATACAGTCATTCCTTTCAAATTGCACAATGGATTGAATAGTATTGAATGGACATGCCTCCCAATACTATCATATGAACGCGGGTGTCCTTCAAGACTCTATTCTAGGTCCTATACTTTTCCTTATCTACATCAACGATCTCCCAGATGTAATAAGATCCCAAGTAGGTATATATGCTGACGATACTATGTTTTACTTCTGCATCGATCAAAAATCTGCCAAGGCTGACAAAGCAAACCTCACTGCTGAGCCCGAAAAGGACCTTCAATCCATAGCGGACTAGAGTAAGAAATGGCTCGTGAATTTTAATGCTTCCAAAATGAAGCTGCTATCTATTAACCATCACAGACAATCGCTCCTACCCCCCCATTAGCATGGATCAGGCTAGTCTCCCTGAAAGCAAAACACTGCGCCTCCTTGGGTTAACTTTCACAACAGACTTCAAGTGGAATGAATCCATAGGTAAATCTGCTGCTAAGAAAATCAGTTCTCTGTGCAGGGCCAGGAAGTTTTCCCATCTGAAACAGTCCTGCACATATATAAATCTACCATTTGCCCATGCATTGAATACTGCTGCCATATCTGGTCGGGTGCTCCTGCTATCTACCTAGGTATCCTTGACAAAATCCAACAGAGAATCTGTAATGTGATCGATCCCAACTTGGTAGATCAGATACAGTCATTTTCTCACCGGCACAATGTGGCTTCCCTGTGTCTCTTCTATAAATACTTTCACAGCTTCTGCTCTGATGAACTTAGCTCACTGGTGCTCCTTTATATTTGAATTTACTTGAGCCACAAGATTAGCAACTAGGTCCCACCCTTTTACTGTGAAACCAATAAAATGTAAATGCAAATTCTACTCCAGCAGCTTCTTTTCTCACACTTCTCGCCTGTGGAATTCCCTTTCATTTACTTGCTTCCTCGACAGCTACAATCTCCAGGAATTTAAATGTAAAGTCAATAGACATCTCCTATCTCACTAACCTGCATCCGCTCTCTCATGCTCCTTTCTCCATCCACTCCACTCTCATCAATATTCTCATCCTTCTCTTACCCACTTCCTGACACTCTATAACTTGTCATTCTTTCTCATAACTTTCCTTCTATGTAACTCCCTGCAAAACAGTGGCAGTAAAATGCCTTGCTTGAGGTGATATGATTATAAAAAAAAAACCTACATGAAGATCATGGTCTTTGAAAAATTTGATTAGATCCTTTTGAACTCTGTCCATTTTTTATGGACTAGTTATGCAGAGGATTATAAATCTGTTGTCTCACTAAAATTTGGTATTGCTTAAATTGAAGATGTGCTTAAAATTCAAGAGTAAATAAAGCTTGACCAAATCACAGGTCTCTACAGAATCATACATTCACATAGAAATGCAAAAATCAGGGTTGTTTTTTTCTAGCCCACAGGCATCAATTGCAAAATAAGATAGATTTTTGAGCCTGTTTAATGATGTTGATGTCTTGGTCATCAATGGGGCAGTAATTTTTAGCCAAGTTTAAGGCTGCAGTTAGGAGTTTTCATATATAATGATTCCTAACAGAAAAAATATTTCATTACCAGACAATATATATATATATATATATATATATATATATATATATATATATATTGTCTGGTAGTGAAATATATATATATATATATATATATATGATTCACTTTTTCACAAATAATCTTTGAGAAAGGTATGAATCCATCTCTTCCTCTCCACCAACTATGGGTCAAATAAATAACAAGGCAAACTGGGCTGTTTTGTTTTGGTTGACAATCTAGACGGACAACTGTGAATTCCAAACCTGAGGAGGTTTATTTGAAGATTTTGTGGCATTATTTATAGTAAGTTAATGAAGCTGAATAAAATATTTGAATATCTTCAGCATTCCTTTAAAAGACTGATAAAAAATGAATTATCCTAAGATAGATGGAGGATAATTAAAAATAAAAGTTTTTTAAATTTCCTAAAGCATGATGTGATAAAGTTAAATTAATATTAGAAGTGTGACAAAGTACTTCACATCCTAGAGAATAAATGCACAATAGTTAAATGAATTGTTTTGACAACAAATACATGAAACTTTTGTCCATGTCTAATAAAAGGTCTTTATATATAAAAGTCCCAGCATTGTCAAAGAATATCCTGCCTCAGGGGACAATTACAACTAGAATGATTATTTTTCATTTGATATAAACCTTTTATAAATTAATGTAAACATGGTTTAATTTAAATTTGGGTATTAGGATTTTTGCACACATAAAATTTACGGACACCAAAAAGTCTGTAGATTGTAGCATTTATTTTTCATGATAAATATTTATTTTGAAATAAACTTGAATTCCTATTCATTTCACTCAAGCAAATGCTTCTTTATGGATCATATAAATTGTACATTATATGGCGAAAATTTCAAATCAAGATACTTTTGCTAAATGTATTAGGCTGTGTCATTATGGATTCACATTTATTCCTAAGTAAGACAGTAATGCCACTAGTATACATGGGTTACAGGGAGTGAAAGTGAAAGAGAAGACTGTGACTAGGAAGGACTGAAGAAAGGACAAGATATAAATGAGATTCAAAAAGACAGAAATGGCAATTGAATTACATTTAAATTTTTGAAGATTGTAGTTATCAGGAAAGCAATGAAACAAAAAACTGTTGGAATAAAAGTGGGAGTTGCATTTTTCTATTTCAACAGTAAAAGGGTCGGATGTAGATGCCAATCTATCAGCATGCTTAAATTCATGTAGTCAGTGCACCAGGTAAAAAAAGCTTGTCAGAGTAGTTGCCATTAAAATATCTCTAGAAAAGACAAAAGGAAACCACGTCATGTCAGTGAGAAAGTGACTGAAGTTGAGATGCCTGGCCAAGACAAATTACATCACAGATCCTTCTTTGGATACTGTTAAGAATCTCAAGATATAGGAGGAGTACTAGATAAGATATGGCAACAGTAGTCCATGCAGAGAGGAATGGTAGATTTGTTAATGTGCAAGATGGATTCATGACACAGTGACCCAATTTTCTTTGCATTGGATGCAGCTATTGATTCCATATAGCTGCTCCACTTCATGTGAGAGAAAAATGTTAGGCCAAAAAATTGCAATGTGTTGCTCTCCTGAAACCTGATATTAGCCATGTTGATAACAGGTCGAAAAGAATTTTTGTTTTGGAAGCATTAAAATTAAAATTTGCAAGCTATTCCTTGCCTCAGTAAACCACTGATTGGAGCTACTTTTCAAGAGCAGCTGCCAGGTTTACTTTGTCAGATTTGATGGATTTGTTACTGAGATAGAAGAAAATGGTAGTTTCTTCTGTAAAAATACCTAGTTGGAAACTGATGAAATTGATTAAGATCAGAAACAGCATAGAACCCATGTAGAGCCTTGGAGGACCCCCACATTTGTATGAAAGAATCTGGAAGTGAGCCTGTTCAACACACCTTTCATTTCACGATTTGACAGGAATGATTGTATTAAACCAAATATTTGTCCTGTGACACCATAGTCCTGAAACTTGTGTAGAAGGCTAGCATGCCAAACCTTGTTGAACACCTTTGAGATATCTGGAACTACAGACTGAGCTTCACCATTCTAATCAAGAATATACAACTTCAGCAGTAGACCTGGTGAAATTAAAATCATATTGTTTGTCCAAAAGGAGGTTTGTGAGAATTAAGATGCTTAACCGCTTCAGCATTGATTAAAGCCTCAAATACTTTGCTGAAAATAGTGAAACTAGTGATAATTGGTGGTGGGGGTTCAGAAGATTTTCCAGAGTTCTTAAAAACAGAATCTACAGAGGAGAACTTCCAACAAATTCATTGAAATCTTTTTGCAGAAGAGAGATAAATATTTTAAAATAGTCCAACATACAAAAACTCTCTGTTTTTGACTATTCTTTTCTGACTAATAGAATTACCATCTAATAATTGACAGAAGAAAAACTATGAATAGTCAACACAAGAAGCTATGTTTAGATAACTCATTTCTCTTGAGAGTTCAAGGTAATTTTCTCCTTTTATGCTTTTGTATTTAGCTCAACTAACTTCTTTTTTTTTTTTCCAATGTCACATCCACTTTAAAATTCCAAGTGAGAATGTTCTCTTTGTTGGGTAAAGGTTAGCAAATTGGTTTGGTTGAACATACCACATGAATGCTGAAAAGTCAGGACTGTAAGAGGGAATATTTTATTAGAAGCAAAGAAAGCAGTACTAAATTTCATCACAGATGTAGAAGATACTCGAGGCAAAAGAAATTTAGTTCTACAGAAGGATGCTGAGAATACCAAGGACTAAACATGTGAGGAATGAGGAAGTTATAAGGGAAATGGAAATAAAAAGAACACTTATACCTCAAATCAAAAAGACAGTTTGAAATTTCTAAGGTACATAAGGAAAGAGGAACAAAGGAAAGCAGCACATAACCTACCTAATGAGCTTCTCTGAATGGTTAGCCAAACAGGGGTTAGGAGAGATAACAAAAAGAGAAAAGTTACTAAGATTTACTCTATTAGTTGAGATTAATTTATTTTACAAACAAGAATAAATTAAAATAAATAAGTATAAAATAAAATAAACAAAAGGCAAGTAAAATAAACTAATCCAAATTAAATGAATAAGTAAATAAATTAAGTAAATAATAAACAAATAACAAATCATGCCCTCCAAAATAACCATCAAAATAATACAACTACCCACAATGCATCATTGACCTGTATAGATAAAAAGTTGAGCAAAAACACAATGAACATGAATTGATAATTGTGTTTAGCATGAAACAGACTGTTGCCATTTGGAGTTGACTGCAATGTCTACTTTTATATTCACATACACTCTATCTCTGATATTGAGAACTTTAACCTATAAAATAAAAGAGCTTAAAACTATATTTTATTATATATATATATATATATATATATATATGTAACTGTCAGGTCTGATGATTGCATTTAAGCATGAAACAAATTTTCACCATCCAGGCTTAACACAAACATCTACATTGCTTATATTTGCATATGCTCTGTTACTGATACTGATCACTTCTTCCCACGAGCATAGCATGCATTAAAAACTGTTTTATCACATGAATGTGTGGTGTGCGTGCATGTATGTGCATGATTTTAAGATCATAATAGTCATACAAATACTACAATAAACTTACCTTTGATTCCAAAGATTTTGTCATCACCCAATTTGTAAAAGCTGCCTCAATATTTTGTAATTTTTCTGAAAATATTAATATAGCAAAAACATAGTACTGATCTTGATAATAATTTGTAACATTCAATTGCACAAACATGTATATTCAACATTGATTTCTAAAACACAACTATTTAAACAGATAAGATATCATTGATATAATAGAAGCCTATTTCACAAATTTAAAAATTACATGTCTACATTTCATGTTTATCATTTCATTAAAAAGTGTTAGGAATTCAAAATAAAACAAAGGAACTAATTTTGATTATTTGTAAAAATAAATGAAAGCATTTACATTTTTAAAGTCAGTTGATAGTGTAATATTTTACAAATTTATATACTAGCAGGACATGGCTGGTCTCATGCCCCCTGCTCTCGAATCTATGATACAGGACCAACACTCTACTACATCTCAATTTTTATAAAGTAGTATTCATATAAAATACAAATTTTATTGTAACCTAATTATGTGCAATAATGGATCCTATGCAATATAGGTAAACAATTCAACTTTAACAAATTGAAAATAAATATAATGTATCTAAATACAAATTAGAGATATGTCATAATAGATCATTCCAGCCTATGTACAATAATGGATCATATGCAATATAGGTGAACAATTCAACTAAAAAAATTGAAAATAAATAAAATGTATCTAAATACAAATTAGAGACATGTCATAATAGATCATTCTATCTTAAATAAATCAACAATGTTTTGCATAAATTTTTAAATTTTTTTGTTAAAAAGTTGAATAATTTCAACACATTTAACATTATAGATAAAAAATAGTGAGTTTTAGCCAGTAGCGATTGTGGAACTCTGAAAGTTGGTGGGGATCACTTAGGAGCCAAGATATTTCTAAGGAGGAGGTGGGAAAACTCAAGCAGTGTCTTCATTTTCATACTAAACCACTGTTGTATACACAACTTAGGAATTAGTTAAAGTATAAGTAAGTTACTTCACTAAATTAAGTGGAATGAATTTTCATTCATAGTAGTAGAGTTCTAATCTATTCTTGCCCTCTTCACCACTCTCTGCATATTTCTGAAATATAGAAATTTAGTGTCTGGGAGTTTTGTGCCAATTGTTTTTAGTAGATTAGAGAAAATTACTAACCAATTTTTTCACTCGGCCATTAATCACTGACTGCCTATTTATCTCTACATATTAAGTTGGGGACATTATTTCTAATTAACATCTTCCTTCAGATATGAAAATATGACTATTAAGTCTCTTTCTCTCCCTAACAAGATGTCTGTTTCTATCTATCCAGTTGTTTTATTTTTTTTTATTTTTCTTTCAAACTAGTCTCTGTTTGTGTCTTTAAAAAGCTATATGAAAAAGAAAATGCAGAGAGAAAAGTGCTGAAAATCAACAAATCTTAACAAAATCAGAGACATCAGATTCATAAATTTTTTAAGCTTATAAAAGTGTGTGGGGGCAACCAAGGCACCAGCCAAAATTCTGGGAGGGCCCTTTATAGAATCATCACTGGTTTTAGCATAGGCAAAAAGAATTCACAGATTTTAATGAAAAAAAAGTGCTCCAGAATTATGTCAAAATTCATGAACATTTTTCATCTTTTAATAGCCAGTTGTGCTTAGTTTAATTTGTAGCATATGTAAATTTAGGCAGAAAAAAGAAAATGTTGATAAGATAGTGAGGGAAATGAGTTATCTGTTACAGTGAAGTGTATGTGTGTTGAAACAGATTAGTTTGATTTGGCCTTGCTAGTTAGATATCCCACTATAAGAGAGGTATAAAACAAGAAAATCAAGTTGTAAATTGAAACAATTTATATAAATATAAATCAGCTAAGGTTTTTACAAATAAAACTAATGTATTTTGGTTGATACAAGGTCATTAAAATGTTCATAGTAGTTCTTGCAAGAATGAGTTTATGTGTACATAGGCAGGAACGTATGTGTGTATGTATGTATGTATGTATGTATGAGCATTATCATAGAGTAGGAGTGTCTTTGAAGTATTCACTCAGTCTTAATGGGTTCTGTTCAGTTATCAAGTATAAAAAAAGGCAGATAAGTGAACTGGTGAGAATAAAGAGGTGAGGGAGAAAGATAGAGATAATAAAAACAATCGCTTGACGTTTGTTGAGGGGCATGTTAATTACGCTTGTATTCTTCTCTCTGGTGGCAGACAAATTTGCTCCATCTTTTATTTTGTTTGTGGGGCTCAAAAAAGACATTTGAGAATTCACTCCTGGGTGTGATTCTGGCCTTTGGACAACAAACAAATTTTGCGTCGGCTCATGAAAAGGGTCCATAAAATAATTTGTTTCTGATAATCGAAGATTATCTGAATTTTGTTTTTTAGATGTTTCCTAGTTTTCTATTGGCTGAAAAATATTTCACATCAAGGTGTGAAATATAATGAGTTTTGTTTTGGATTCACTTTTGCATATGCACTAAACAAAGTTTTAATTTCAGTCTTTTTTTTCTAACAAAATCAATGTGTCAGTGCTTAGCATTTGAAGTTTAAATCTAGATCTTGTTTTGTTCACTACAAGGGTCACCAATTATTGCTTGTGACCCCCAATCAGACTTGGGTCCACCTCTGGTCAATGGGCTCATGAGTAGTATGCCTCAACCCTGTAGCAGGGATACCCAGCATTGCACAGAGAAAATATTCCCAAATATAACAATACAAAGAAGAAAAGTTTCTTTAAAAGTAGTAAAATTAAATTATATTCAGATATAATATAGATGCTTAAATATTTATAAAAATGCCTGTGATATTTGTGAAATTGTAGTAGTAATATATTCACTTTATGGATAAAATTAGACAAAATATCTTACATTTCATAGTTAAATACACACATCTAGTTTTAATCTTAATATAAAGATATTTCATTTCCCTATTTAAGTATTTTGATAATGTTTAGCTTTGTGAGCCCATTGACATCACACATCAAAATCTCAATAAAATAAAATCACTTTAGCTATTTGAAAAGGACAAAATGATATGTATACAGGTCAACATTGGCCAATGAATATTTTTCAAGAACTTCCATTAAATAGAAGAAAAAAACTTGTTAGTCTTTAATCAAACTTGTGGAATTGAAAGATTCTGCTGCCCAAGTACATCAAATATATATGTGTGTGTGTTTGTGTGTGTGTGTGTGCGCAGAGAAAGAAAGAGAGAGAGAGTGGATGTTTTCTCAATTCCATGTAGATGATTATAGAAGCACATTCAAGAATCATTTTTAGCCAAGCTGTGAAAGTTAAACACAGCTACCCTGAATGTTACAAAGTTTTGGATGCATTAACAAACACTTTGCCATGCTGCCAAATGTCACAGCTGTTCTATCAGCAACATCCACACACACACACACACACACACACACACACACACACACACACACACACACACATGATTATGTCTTTGATAAAATTACCAGAACTGTGTTGTACTTTTTGATAAAAGGATGTCAATATTGTTGGTTAACTTTGTCATGTTTACCTTCAAGAATTAGGTTGGTTATTTATGGACACATCTCTTAGAGAATACAGTAGATGTGCTTCTCTTTAAAAAGGCATTAACTCATGTCTATAAGGAAGCAAGAGTGATAGTTTAAGAAGAGATGAATTGCACAATGTGTTTGTCAGTCTATTTTCAGTGCTTTATAAATGTCCTTTCTAACATCTGTTATTATAAAACTTCACTAGATTTCATTAGGACAACTGATGTTATGTTGAACAAATATTACAGTATGTGTCTATATTTTTGAAATGTATCACTTACAGTACTTTAGATAATGATATATATATATATATATATATATGCATACAGTTGCTGTCAAAATTATTACCCCTCCCATAATTATGAATAAAGCTGTAATCTCTCAAATTTTCATGGAAATAATATCTACATTTTTTCTCAAATGATGAAATAATAGATTTAAAAGAATGTGCAGTTATGCCCACTACAAAATTTTATTGTAATGTCAAAAAGTAAAGCATCAAACATTTAACACAGAATAAAATTAGTGATCCTTTTCTTCAATAATCAATTGTGTAACTTTTATTCTCAATTATTAGTTTTAATTGTTTTTGTAGTTTCTTACAAGTTCACTACACAAACTGGCAGGTATTTTGCTCCATTCTTCTCTGGCAATAGATTCTAGTTCCTCTAAATTCAAAAGATTTTTTTCTCCTTTTTTTCCAAATAAGAACCTAAAACTTTTCAGTAGAGGTTAGATCAGGACTTAATGCGGAGTATGCCAATACATTAATTTTGCTGTAATATAAGTATTTCATAACAATTTATGTTGTGTGTTTTAGTCATTGTCATGTTAGAATTTCCAGTGATGCCTCAAAGACAACATTTGTACATCTGTTTTATATCATTCTTAAGAATACTTAAACACTTAAATATCTAAGCACTCAAACTAGTTCTCTTGTTCCAAAAGCATCAAAACATCCCCAAAGCATAATGCTTCTATCACCATGCTTAAATATAGGGAGAGTATATTTTGGTTTGTAAGTTTCATTCAATTTTCTCCATGTATACCTGGAATTCATGTGACCAAATAATTCTAGCTTGATCCTATCTAATTAAAAAATATTCACTCTCATGTTCTATATGGCTTCTAACATAATTAGCTTTTTAGGTGTTTCGCGCTAAGCTAGAGAGTTTTTTTAAACAAAAAATTCAGTTTTACTTAATTAAGGTATGTAGTGAATGTCTTCATTGATATGAGCTATATATTCAATCTTGCTGACTGTGAATCATTGACAATATCCTTTGCCATTAAGTGAGGATTCTTCAAGACTATTTTCAAAATTAATTTTTCTTTCTATTTTCTCAGAAATTAAATTTTTGCTAGTCCTTAACTTATTCTATGCACAATGACTCTTGTTGTTTTTGAAAATGCTCTGAATTGTTGTGCTACAAATATTAAAACACTTGAAAAGTTACATATATTCATATCTCTTCTTCAGAGGGCACTCCGACGTGGTGTAATGATTAGCAAGCTTGTCTTGCTAGAACTTGTTATAACTGAGTAGTAAGTTTTATCCCCACTGGGTACTCCATATTTTCGGCCTTGTGCAACATCTAAGTAGTGCTGAGAAAATCAACATACTATCTTCTTCAGAACATTCTAGAATTTTATCAGATCAATACTGTTTCATTTTCAAAGAGGGCTTGTATTAAATGTCAAATTAATAAAAAAAAAAATTACAATTACTGTTGAGCAATATTATTTCATAATTTCCATAAAGGGAAATGATTTTGGACTGCAGCAATATTTAAGAAAGTTTATAACTATAATAGAATGAAATTTCTAAAAAATGCTCAAATTATTCAAAAATAAATGCAGGATAAACTATCTGTGACAAATTCAGTAAGTATCTGTAAATATTTGCATTTCTTTAGAAAATATACAAATATTCAGTGGCCCCAACTATATATTATATTAATATATTTATTAATAATTATATATATATATATATATATATATATATATATATATTAAGATATATTTAGTTGGATTTCATGCTTTTGTTATTGTCAGAGTTTGTCTGACGATCGCAAAAGCATGAAACACAGGGTCACAAACTCACACCAATCCAATTGAATATGTTAGCTCTATTCCTGATATTGAGTGCTTTCAAATAAGTATTTCACATATATAATATATAAATAATATAATATATATAACAAATTGCACATCTCAGACTTCCCGCCTGTGGAATTCTCTTCTGTATACTTGCTTTCCTGAGAGTTACAATCTCCAAGAATTTAAATGTAAAGTCAATAGTCATCTCCTGTCTCACTAACTTACATCCTCTCTCTCTCATGCTTTTCTACATCCACCCCACTCTCATCAGTACTCTATTCCCTCTCCTACTCTCTTCCTGACACCCCCTGCAACCTCTCACTCCTCAACATTCCTCCTATGTAACCCCTGCACAATAGTGGCAGTAAAATGCCTTGCTTGGGGCAACACGGTCATGAAAAAATAAATATATATATTTATATTTATATACATACACATTTCACATATATTAAAATATTACTTAATATCTAGCTCACACTCCTACCCAGTCTTTTGAAAAGAAGTAGAGGTTTATCCCTTGTTTCCTGTTTATGACTGGGTTTCCAGTTACTTCTAAAGTCTTTTCCTTTTCTTCACTTCCATTAGCCACGCATTTCTTAGTGGCATGCATGGGGTGAAATGATGAAATTAATAAAATTATATATTCATATACTAATAATAATTATACATATTGTTCCTCACCATTATTATAATTTACTATGTGATACTTTATATTTACTTATATATATATATATATATATATATATATGTGTCCGAAAAGAAGTGGCTAGAAGGTAAATCCCAAATGAATCCTATTAATATTAATTATTAAAAATTAAATATTAAAACTGATCAAGACATTTTGCCATAATGTTTTGGTTTCACTGAAAAGATAATTGTTAAATCCACTCATTGAAATGGCCATATGTTTTTTTGAAAAATTTGAATTTTTTTATATGTAATATATATATAGTATTAATACAAATATAAAATTTGACATGTACATGTTATATTCAGCCTCACAGCTCAGAGTTTCATAAAGAAACCCTTTTGTAATTGTTCAGTTCACTCATCAGGCAGTTTCAGATAAATATAAATATAAAAATGAACAAGTTGTCACTCACTCAGTGTTAAACTCAGTGTCTATGTTTTTATTTATGTTTATATACACTCTATAACTGACATTAAAAACTTTTACCTATAAATATAGCATGCCTTAAAGCTATTTTTATATACACAAACACACATACACACACACACACACATATTTTTTAATGGGTGCTCATACTTAAGTAGAAAGTCTGTTTATATATAGTTAAATAGTACATTATAATTGCCACTGGCCTTAATCATTTGAGAAATCATTTGAAAATTATCTATCTCCCAACAGGAATGGAACCTGCATACTCCTACCTCCGGGGAGATGCTGTCTTTAGACCAGACGTGCCTTACCACTAGACTATGAAAGATTTCATGGTAGACAAGATTCAATTTAACCTTTATATAGATATTCTCCTGATTCCTTTTATTGAATGATTAATATCTACTCAGATTGTATCAAATGTAAACAAACTCAACCAAATACAATATTATGAAATTATAAGGAAATTTACAAAACTGGCATTAGCCAACATATTTGAATTTTTATTTGTTTAACATCATTATTTTTTTTAATGCCCAAAGAAGAAAAGTTAGAGATTATGCTATTCCCAAACAAAAACTGACTATTGAATGAAAGAAGGGAAATTATGACTAAAATACCTCTTAGGTTCATACAACCATGGATGCAAATGCCATAATTCCTTGTATTTTTCTGCCATGTGAGTGTTCAAAAAAACACAGTCATGTGAGCGTTTTTAAAAAATGGTAAACGGTAAAATCAGTTATTGCAAATTGCCTGAAGGCACCACTCATGGTAGAAACCTAGATTGCATAAGTCATTTACAAATGGAAAATATTTAAAAGTTCTACAAGATAATTTTTAATACAAATGTGCACTGGTCTTATCTTATTATGACCAGAAACTAAGTTAAAAAAAATAAAATTAAACAAATAAAAATTCACACACACACCCACACACTCACACACACACACACGCACACACACATATATATATATAGTGTTGAGTTGTGATAATGTTTAGCAGCAAGGTTATTGCTTTTTCAGTGATTTTACTGATAACATGTATTTTGCAAAGCAGGTTTTTTATTGTGAAGTACTCGATATCAAGGTGAAGATAGAGCATTGATCAGCACAAAAAGTTTGTCACTTTAACTGAGTAAGTCCATGCTGATTTTGAAGTTTTGTGTGGACACCATTATGGTGTTCTCACTTGTCAGGTCTAACGGTGTCCTCACAAAAAGGTGTCCTTACAAAACTTCAAAGTTAGCATAAACCTACTCAGTTAAAGTGACAAACTTTTTGTACATATATATATATATATATATATATATATATATATATATATATATATATATATATATAAAGTGACAAACGTTTTGTACATATATATATATATATATATATATATATATATATATGAGGGTAATGTATAATAAAGCATTAACATTGATGAGAGAATAATGCAAATGTTAAAAATAAAAAAGGTTAAATAAGATGTTAAGTTTTAAAGATTTCTAGCTTTATATTCTTTATATGATCCACTTATAAAATAAACAGGATTTAGACCTATTATTTGCATGAAAGCTTTTGTCTTGGTTTTTAAAATACACATTTTTTTTTTTTGCTTTTTGCTTGTACATCTTTTATGGAATAAGACCAACAGACTTTTTCTGTGTATAAGGTCTATATAAAAGTTTTAGAAAAATGAAGGGAGATGAAATTTTATGATTTTTCAGCAATTAATCGCAGCAATGAATGTTAGACAAATGAGTCAGAACAGCTCAATAACATTAACAGATTGAGGCCAAGAGGACAAATTTAGTATCCTGTTTAATTTTTGTTTCCATAGCATCATATAATCATAGATTATATATATATATATATATATATATATATATATTAGTGCTATTTATCTTTACCTTTTGATATTATAATGGAAAATGCAATTATTGAGATTGTGGCAATTTTGAGCCATTATTTTAAACTGGGCCTCAAAGCCACTGATGCTACTTGCAGAATTCAGGAAATAGAAGGAAATGTAACACTATCTGCCAATACTGCCTAAAATGGTTTAAGCCTTATAAGGGTTGTGGCTTGTTACTAAAAATAAAGATCAGAACTGAACGACCCTCATCTGACTGGGCTTCAACTTTCATTCTTTTTCTAACAGTCATTCTTTCTTGCATCTGTCTATAGGATCATCTAATTTCTAACAGTTATTTTTGTCTGTAGAATTTTAATGTTTTGTTCCATTCTTGTTAAAATGCTTAGGAGAGATTTACTTCTGTGTATAAATAAATTTTGCAAAATAAAATCTTTACATTTATCTTGATAAAGTCTCTGAGTGGATGAAACTTTTGGATATTATTTGTATATATATATATATATATATATATATATTCTCATTTGAATATGTATTTTCTTTTTTGGGGTTCACTTCCAACACTTCCCTTGGATTTATTTTTCTTTTATTTACACTGTGTGTTTGAGGATTTGTAATTGGAGTTGGCAAGTCAAAAGTATCATAGATTACTTCCATAGGTAAATCTCTTTGTTGGATTTTTATTTCATTGGAATATCTTAGTTTTAATTGGTTTAAATGCTTTTATGTTACAAATTTTGACCCTGCAGCATATCCATCATCTTGCCAATGCAATTTAGCATTTCACCATCTTCCCAACTTTCCTCTTTTGTCTTGTAAATCCTAAAGAAAACATTATCGCCTGCTTTGAAAGATTTGATAGTTAATATCATACTCTGCCAACTTTTATTTTTGTACCAGGTCATAATTTGTTAAATACTGATTTAATTTTCCTGGCAAACATTAGTTATATTGGTGACATCCTTGATGCAGTATTAGGGTTAGGGGTCAGTCAATAAATTCTTAAAAACTTTTGGAGCATTACATTTTCTGTCTCCTTCTCATTTGATTTCTTTTTCACCCATGTGAACATATTAACAAAACATTTAGCCTGACCATTTGATCTTCAAAGTAAGTTGTATGTCATTATCAGACACTATAGTATCTGGAACTCCAAATCCCAGAAACATTTCTTGAAGAAAATTTACAGTTACAGTGGAATTAGGCTTTCTACACTTCTAAAACTGTCAATGACAATCAAATAATATACATCATACAAAGGTCTCATGTAATCAACATGCAACTTAGATAAAGGTTTACCAGTATTAGGCTAGTGTTGGTAATTTACAGGTGGTTATTTTGCCATCAGAGCACAACCTCTTAATGATTTAACCAAATTTTGAATATTCTGGTTTATTTTAGGTCAATATATGTAACTTCTCATAAAAGTTTTCATTCTTGACATTCCTGCATGTCAAAAAATGAAATTGCTTTAAAATTCTTTTTACAAAGAAACAGGAATTACTACTCTTTCAGCATACATAAGTACTTCATCACTGATGGAAAAAAAAGATTTATTATTTTCAGTAACAGCTGGTTTATTTTTTCTTTCTTTCCATCTCACTTTTACATCATTTGTCATTTTTAAAATGTAGTCATACTTTTTGGATTGTATTTTAATGCTGTGCAAAGTCACAGGAAGTTTTTTATTGTGTTACATGAAACACGTTTTATCTTATTTTTAGAAATTAACAAAGCAATCACTGTCTTCTCGAAAGGTTCCTAAATTTTAGGATTAATCTGGACAAACTATCTGCATGTCTGAATATATTTGTTAGTAAATACTCCATGTTAAAATAGTTTAATAAAATTACTCCCCAACATTACAACCTGTTGGCAGTAGTTGTTAAAATACTTTTTTTAGAACCAAAAATAGTCAATAATAGATGGTGGCTTGTTTTGCAGAATAAATTTCCTTCTGTGTATCATTTTGTGAAATTTTTCACTGCAAAAATAATAGCGAGTGCTTCTTTTTCAATTTGACCATATATTTTCAGATGCTATTAACATTCTAGATGCATTCTAGATGCATGAGCAACTGCTTTTATTTTACTATCATTGAATTCATGACAAATAACTGCTACAATGCCATAATCACTAGCATCTGATTCTATTCTTATTTCTTAGTCAGGATTGAAATGCAATAATCCAGATGTTAACAGGCAGATGTCGGTGATAAAGTAATAAAAATTGAACCTTCTCACCAATAACTCATAATTGTTTTTGTCTGCAGATAGCAGTCTGGTAAAAAGACCTGACAGTTAATATTATAGATTATAAGCTTGTTATTTCCAAGTATTTATCTGATGCTGATGATATATGTTTATTGAGTTGGGGTAGATAACATTGTGAAGTGATATGACAGAGAAATGTTAGTATGTTTGATGTCTGCTCTCTTGTATATAAACAAGAAAAGTTAACTAGAAAAAACAAAATCAACACTTAGCAGTCATTTTAAATTAAATATGTTCAGTGAAAACTCCTGCTTAAAATTTATATAGGTGTGAGCAAATATTCCAAGTACCCACTTTCTGAAAAAGTGGAAATTGAATTTGTTTTTTTAATCAAAATTTACCACATACACATAGTGATATAATTTTCACATATTTTGGAATTGTAAATAATGTTAAGTTATAATTCTTAAATTATAAGTAAAAGATATATTATGCTCTATGTTTTATTTAGAAATTCTTATGAAAATATTTAATATCATGTTGTATCCTCGAGAAAAGTGCAATAATGAATTGTGCACCCAAGTGGTAAAATACCAAATATGAATGTTGTAGAGCAAACTAGGTTATTCTGTATGAGAGTGTCACTGAGAAATTACTCTACTGCAATGTACACTACCATATACACTCCTCGCTAATCAGTAGCTATTGTTATATATCGCTGTACGACGACAAACAATGAGAACACGCATATATAAAAATATAAGGTTATATTTTTATTCCTGACGACGAACCCGTGTGGAACAGAGAATGGAAGAGTGAGAGCGCACATAGAATGGGTCAACGGGAGTGTAGTCTTGCCTGTGGTGTCTCTCTGCTTCCACTGGCCGTTCTCTGCTGGCGAATCCGTGTGTCGAGGTCTTTTTATAGTCTTCTAGAACCGGGACTTTTCCTTCCGGTTTTGCCTCGCCCACGCAACGCTCACGTAATTCCAAGAGACACCTGTTCTGTTTGCCTCCGTAGTCATTTCCGCCACTGTCGGAAATAAGGTCAAACGAGCCCGACTCATAACCCTGCGACATCCGCTCCAGGCCCCGACAGGATGTATTTCTCAAACACCTGTCTTGTCATTCGCCGACCCCTTCACCGACGGGAAACACCATCGATTGCATCAACCTTCCTCGGGTGGGGCCAGATTGCTATATTACAGCTATGACTTTCATATAGCAGATGGACTTATCTATCCTACTGTACCAGAAGAGTAGCAGGATATTCCACTATAACATATCACTATTTCCATAAATGGGAAATATTAATATTAGCTCTTTCCCTACAAGGAAACAATTGACATTCATTGACTGAGCAGCCAGTACTTTCAGTTGAAATTTATAAAATCTTTCTCTTAAAAAAAATTTTTCAGTAAAATAGGTTTCTTTAGTTTCTGTTATCATTCTTCTTAATATTGATAGTGGCTTCCTTCCTAAATCATTTTTTAAGTAGTATGGAATGTCAGCATCTTTATTATCATTATTTTCTCTTTGAGTTACGTGTGCTATCCATTTTAGTTGTTGATTCTGTTGGTATTCCTCAAGTGATGTAAATAACAGTCAGTTTAAGTGCCATATGTGATACCCGCTTTGGGCGATCATGTCTCAAAAGAGACATGACTGACTGGGCAGAAGATTATCCCGCAGTAGGTTGCCATTGCTTTCTACGGTAGACTGGTTGCTGACCAAGGCTATAGAACCCAATTTGTTCTGTTATTTAACCCATAACTGGAGGGAAAACATTCTGAATTAATATTATCTCAACAAATGACTTGAGCTTACACTCATCTTTGAATAATATTTTGATGAGTAACTGTACATTTTGTATAAAAAGCCTCTTGAAATTCATTGTCTTTGAATATAAGTTCTATGGGCACCAGTTTAAGTACTGGTATCAAAGAAGTTCAAGACTTGGTAGAAATCATTATAATAATGCTTATAGTAACAGTAATATTAGCAGTTTCTTATAAGGAAACATCTGGCATTCATTGACTGGGCAGGCAGTTTTCACTTGAAATTTATAAAATCTTTCTCTTAAAAGAATTTATCAGGACAACAGGTTTCTCAAGTTTAATAGCTGTTATCACTTTTTCCAGTATTGATGAGGGCTTCCTTCATAATCTTTTATTTAAATGGTGAGCATCACTATTTTAATTGATTAGGCTTATACTATTTAATCAACTGCTTTATTCAAGATTATAACTATTCTTCCTCATTCATTAAATATTGCTTATTTGTAACTATTTCTTTTTCAGAATAACTTTCATTTATCTTGGAATCAGTTTTCAATGGAATCTGCAGTATTTAAAATATATAAGTATGCATATAAAAGAAGTAAAGGCAAGTCCTTTAGCAAGAGAAATAGGACAGAAGCATGTAGAAGTTTTTAACTGGAATATATTCAGTGAAAAAAATTACTGAAGTGTTTCAGTTAATTATGTCTCTTCAGGGTGTAGGTCACCATTGTTCTCCATGGATAACTTTTATTTTATCCATGAATTGCCATAACCTAGAAAATGTATTAGAATGGTTTCCAATTGCCTTCTACCTGGTTTGGAATATTTCTTCTTTTAAACTGATTGACACCCGAAAGCTAGAAAGCCTAGTCTACCTTGTTATTTGACCCATAGATTATGTAAAATAGATATAGTATTCTTACTTTTCCCAAGGGCATTAGTGTCAGAGTAAATGGGCTTAGACAGATATAGTATACTTGCTTAGTAAAAGTGAATGTGATTAAAGTTAAAGTTAATGACTAGTGCCGAATTTAAACTCATCTTGTTGATTCCACTTTCCACACTGATAACTGTCACATTACTTGCACATCTTTTTCTTTTGCCTGATTGTGAAGGTTACTGAACATGCTATACTAACTGATGAAAGCCAAATGTTCAGTTGATGTAAAAGTCATAAAGATATATATATATATATATATATATATATATATATATATATATATATATATATAACAAAATCCCATTCCTTGATGTATTCATTGATTCTAGCACACATAAATTTACTACTTCTCTATATAGGAAACCAACTAGCATAAATTTGTGTCTTCTTAATTATAATAGTGAATGCCCCCATAATAATGGTTTACATCAAAATAAACATAACACTATTAACTTATACTATTGCAACCAAATACATAATAATTATAAACAAGATGAAAAAACTCTCAAAAGCATAATACGTAGAAATGTCAAACCAGTGGAAAGTAATAATCAAATTAAACTCATTATATATTATAAAAAGTTTAAAACAATTGACCTCATAGTCTATAATAACCCAACAAGCACTAAACTAAATTCTCTACAAAAAACCAATGTAGTGTACCAATTTACATGCCCATTCAGAGATTGCATCTCTGATACTAATAACAAACCTAGTACATATATTGGTTTTACTACAACCACGCTCTCCTGTAGACTTACATGTCATCTTTCTGATCAGAGTACTATTAAACAGCATTTCTCTGAAAAACATAAACATGTAGGTAATATAAGACAGATTTTGGTCAACAATACGGTGATCCTTACTCATACACACAGTAAGAGGAACCTGCAGATATTGGAGGCCATGTACATCAAATATAAACAACCAACAATTAAAAAAATCAACTTTAAAACCGGAAATAACATATTACATTACATGGTTTTGTTGTCATTTCATGCAATCATGCGGTGTGACGTCATAAAATCGCATCGCAAATTTAAGAACTGCGTTTATTATTTTTGGTAACTATTGCCGTTGCCAAGCGGAGTTTTATGTCAACACAAAATAAAATTGTCGGTGATGGTGGATGTTATAATATTTCAGTTTAAACAACCTCTCTGAAGATGGCTCATGTGAGCCGAAAGCTTAGAAGAAAATCAATGAATAATTATCCAAATGTTGGAGAATTTTTGTCTTTATTTTCAACTGAAATTAAAGCAAAAATACAGCGTATAGAACGGCTCATGATTAAACATAATAGACATTCATTGTCTCTTATATTTAACAGCATATGCTTAGAAAATATATATATATATATATATATATATATATGTATATATATATATATAATAAAAGATACAGATACTAGTCATAAAGATATATATATCATAAAAGTTACAGATACTAGTCATAATGATATATATATATACATATATATATATATATACAGCCTTTCAGATTTGAAAAAGAAATCACTCAACTGGTGGTCGAGAGCGAGGGAAAATTTACTCGCCCCAAAATCATTTTACTCGACCAACTTCATTTTCTTAATAGCCGCCTTACGTAAACATAGTGTGAATCGCTGATGAAAAACAAAAAATGAAATTTTAATTAAAATTTTGAACATGTTAGAAAGGATTTAAAAATTTTTTAAAAATAATAACACCAAAATTTGATCTTTCCTTTTAATAATAGCATAAACATTTTGATGATAAAACTTTGTTTTTATTAAGTTTGAGCCCTTTTAACATCATGATATGTCTTTTTTTTTTTGTTTTTTTTTTTGCAATTGAGTGGCGGTACCTAAATTCATATTTCATTTCTACTGTTTGACTATAACCTCCATCTCATAGATGAATAAAAAAATAACAAATCTGATTTTCTCAACGATTTTCTATAAAAAATTACTTACTTGTATAATTTGTTTTTCGGTGCGTGATTGAAAGAAGTATGCATATTTTTTTTCTTTCTTTCAAATGTTCATTTTTACTTTTCTTAGAAATATAGATGTTGAGTCAAGGATAATATTTTTCCAAATGAGTTTTTAAAAATCTGTGAGCATCTTTAATCTGGGCAACAGAGACATTTTGGCTCCACTCTGGAAGTGTTAATAAAACAAATGTTTACACTGACTGGGAAGATAAAAGCGAGACAGAGTTCAATAATGTCATTGTAGGTCATTGTAAGTAATCTGTGAATCATTAGTGGCATACTTTTGGGTTGTAAAAGGAATCAGATTTCCTTTTTCCTTTTTGAAGGGACATGTTTCATTGTGATATTTTTAATTGACCACAGGAAGTAAAGCAATAAACTTTAATTGCCCAACTGGGCAAGTGAAATCTCAAAGGCTGTATATATATATATATATATATATATATATATATATCATCAAAGACACAGATAAAAGTCATATAGAAAAATTACATAAAGATATAGCTACAAGCCAAAAGCAGAGAAACAGGTTTGCTGGGTGGTTATTAAAAAATATTAAGTAAAATATTAATAAATAGGTAAGCATGAACAGATGGAAAAGGATAGTTTATATATATATAGAGAGCAAAAGAAAGATAAAAGAGAAGATGCAGTAGAAAATATGTATGCATTTCTTATTTTTCTCTAACATATAAAACTAATCCAAGTTTTTTGACATTTAGATAAACAGAAAAATCAGAATAAGAAGATACAGACAAAAATAATGACTAATCATAATTTTGAACACCACCTGCAAAATTTCCATAGATCCATCTACTTGAATCATTATAATGAGAAGCCCAGTCAAGCTACTTTTCCATGATATCAGGCATTGATTTCAACAATCAAGGCATTTTTTCAAATTTTTTAAAATTAATCTTTATAATATATGACATTTTTCTTCTTATTCTAACTATTATTCTTTTCCAGCTATGTCTTCAATTGACAATTATCTTAAACTAATGAGATTACCTTGAAGTAAATGAGATTTCTCACATACATGCATGCACACGTAGACATTATTTCCTCATTGCATCATCCAGCTATCTTTTCTTGTGGGATTAAATTTTCTGGAAAATTTCTAATTAAAATACAACAATGGTTGCATTAAACATGCAAGTACTTAAACTGTTGCTGGAATTGATGAAGAAGTATCCCTACAAGTCTTTTTATTTCAAATACTGCATTTACCATTTTTTCAAAATTCAAACTTGCAGAAATAATTGAATTTGCACAAATCTGACTAATTGAGCAAAAATATGTAATTTTCATGAAAAAAAAAACATAACATTAATTACTTATACTGATCTAATGTCTTTGTTGCCTTCTTGTTTATAAGCTTGTGTGTATAAAGTCTGATAAAAAAGTCTCAGCACTGTTCCTATGGTAACCAAGCTAAAGTACATGGAATAAAGCCACTTGGCACAAATTGATTTTGAACTTTGTTATGCATGCACAATAAATCATTCACTTCTGTTGTTTATAGCAGTGCTTGGAAGGAAAGAGTGTAGAGTGTGATCATCTTACCAGACTACAGAGGTTCCATCAGGGACCATGGCTCATGCAAAGGACAATATTCCCCTGGTACAGCAATCAACATATTCCCCAGGTTTTGCCTCTTCCAACTTTTTCCTCTTTCTAAAAATCAAATCCAAGTTAAAAAGAACAAGATTTGAAAATACTGAGGAAATTTAAGAAAATGCAATGAGGCAGCTGCTGACTATACCAAAAAAGAAGATCCAGAAAAGCTTCCATCAATGAAATGACACTGGATAAAATATATGGCTTCAGAAGGGAACTATGTCAAAATCATTTAATGCAGAATTGATATCTGTTACAGTTTTCTTTTTATAGCACAAGTCTCGATACTTTTTTGCCAGGCCTTGTATGTGTATTTATATGTGCATATGTGAATATGCATTTGTTTTGTAGATGTGCATGTTGTATGTGCTTAAAGGTATGTCCCTGGATGCATATGTTTGAATATGTGTATGAGTGTGTGTGACTTTCATTTGGGTGGGAAAAAAATACAGCAAGTATTTAATTTCTTTAAAAAATAAAATGAAGCTTCAAATCAAATTTTTACAGCTCATATTTAGAACTATGATATATACTATTTTAATTTGGATAAATATTTTTTTAAATATTATATATGTCAAATGAAAACTAACAGTATTTTCCTTATATATATATATATATATATATATATATATATATATATATATATATATAAGGGGATTCTGAAATGTCTGGGATCAACCAAAACTTTGATGTTTGGCAGTTTGACAAGATTTAGGGAAGTTGATCAGGATATATATATATATATATATATATATATATATATTTGTCTTCCACATACAAGCCTGTTTTGCTGTATCACAGCTGATCAGTGTGGCTAGACGTCAACTCGCTTCTGGCCAGGATCGAAACTTGACCGATTCAGTGTCAGTCAGAGTCTCTACTTCCTAAGCCATAGGCACATGGAATGAAAGCGGGAAAATTTTAGCGTGTTATATATAAGCAGTGTATACACATGCCAGTCACTGAGAGAACTCAATTCATTGCTGAAGGAAGAGTAACATGTAAATTGCAGAAGTAGTAACTGTTTTTAAAATTCTCCTCTCTAGAGAGCTCAATCATAATGAGAACATAATATATTTGTCATCCACATACAAGCCAGTTTCACTGTATCACAGCTGATCAGTGTGGCTAGACTAGACATCCACTCGGTTCTGGCCAGTATTGAAACTCAACTGATTCGGTGTTAATCGGAGTCTCTACTCCCTAAGCGACAGGTGCATGGAATATATATATATGAATAGAGACAAAAGGAAAACTTATCTTAACCAACACATCATCTGATGGACTTTATCAATACAAACTCAGGGATTTTATTTTGCTGTAAGTATTTATAGCCAAAAGTAAAAAATGTTGTTAGTTTTTCAAACTTTTTTAATTTAAGAGATGCTCATAAATATTCATTAAGATAAATGAAATTATAAAGGATGTAATTTAATGTCTAATAAGTGAAAGTAAGTAAATGATGTTGAATTAATTTTTTATGCAATTAATATTTAAATTATTTTAGTATGGCATAAATTTATGTATTATATATTTTTAAATAACTATAGATTATGAATTTAACCATTTTCTTTATATATATATATATATATATATATATATATTATAAAGAATAGTTTTTCTTTTAATATTTGTTCATATTGTTTTTTTACTAATATATTTTTATTTCCTAAGCCAATATACAGGGGTAAAAAATTAAAAAAAACTATAAAAAACAGTTAAATTCAAAATCATTTATTATTTAAAATATATAATGCATACATTAATTTCTAAAACTAAAATAATATAAATAATAATTACAGTATAAAAAAATTCAGTAACAACATTTACTCACATTCAGTTATTAGACATTAAATTACATTAATTAACATTCTCCATAATTTACTCTAATTTTCAATGACCTTGTTATATATTTATGAGAATTTTTCAATTCAAAAATTCTGAAAAACTAACATTTTTATTTCTGTTTATAAATACTTTCTGCAAAATAAAATGCTTACATTTGTCTTGATAAAGTCATCAGATGACAAAACAAGTTGTCTAAAAAAAACTTTTGTTTTATCTTTATTCATATTTTTGTTTTACAGATATATTTTAGAGTTATAACTGAATTGTTACATGTGTGCATGTGTATGTATGTGTGCATTGATATTGTAGGGAACTTTGCTGCATAAATCAGCACAAGCATACACACATGAATAAAATTCTGCATATATACCTCAGGTTATCTAAGAAGAAGAATATTATTAAATAGTTTAGTTATTCAATCAAGAAAATGATAGCAACATTTAAGAAATTTTACAATGTATTGTGCTAAAAAATATATAAAAAATCTTTCTTGCACTTTCCTATTCACAATCAGTATTTCCTGAATATTAAATGAAACAAATAAGGTTACCTTTAACATTAATTATGATTTCAATGTTACCAGAAGAATAATAAGAAAATATCAGACTGTTGCACAGTGCTCATTTCTCCGTTTAAAGTCAGTCTGTTTCTAAAATCTTGATCTCTACTAAACATAAATGTCCATTGCTGGCTGGTTCCAGAAGTTTGAAGAAGATATTTAATATCACTTCCACTACTAACGGAGTCAAAACACTGACATACATGCGTGTATACAAGTGCATTTCTTCGGACATCATAAATAAATGTCTTTGGAAAGACAGCACTTACTTCTTAACATCTACAAGGTCAAGTGCATGATGCTAAGTTAAGTGGTTTGCAAAGTGATGTATCTTCTTTTTCATATCAAGGAGGCAGTTAGTTGCCCTACTTCTAAATCTGTGGGAATAAGAAATTTACAGATACAATGGAAAACAGCATGTAGAAAAACAGAGGATTTTTTAAAACAAATATAAATCTTTGAGTTATCTAGAATTATATATATATATATATATATACACACAAACACACACACACACATACGCACACACACACACACACACACACACACACACACATATATATATCTGATTTTTATGCAATTTTTAATGTTCATTTATAATTTATGCTTTAATATTACATAAAAATTATTTTATTAAAATTAATGACCTACACAATACTTGTTTGATTTTTATAACTCCAATATACCTTAGTATTATATAATTACTGTATTCAAATTTTTACCTAAAAAAATTTTATTTTTGAAATACAATAGTAAAATAACTAAATTTAAAAAACCTAAAATCTGACCTGCTGTCAAAAACTAATGTCTACACGTTTGAATTATATATGTTTCTAGTATGTATCTTCCCCAGACAAATAAAAAGTGTCATCAATTTCCTTCATGCAACTTAAATGTTCAATTTATAGTCCAACCTAATTTTCACTTTTGATTAAGTAATAAAGACACACCCATAATCATATTAACTTCCTGCAACAACCCCTCCTTTATCTTTCTGAATAACCATGAATTTATTTTATATTTTCTAAAGTAAATCATTTTCACCATTTGTTTTTAAAATATCACCTGAAGAAGAACAATAATATTCTGAAACATGAAATTTTTTTGTGTAGTAATATAATGCTTTTATAAACTATTGTAGGTACAGTGGAGGGTCTGTAATGTGATTGATACTGACTTGGCAGACCGCCTGCAGTCTCTCTCTCACCAGCGCGACGTGGCTTCCCTGTGTCTCTTCTATAAATACGTTCATGGCTTCTGCTCCGATGAACTTAGATCACTGGTGCCCCCCTAGGTTCGAATTTGCACGAGATACTAGATTAGCAACTAGATCCCACCCTTTTACAGTGAAACTGATAAAATGCAATCGCAACTTCTACTTCAACAGTTTCTTTTCTCGTACTTCCCGACTGTGGAATTCCCTTCCACATGACTGCTTCCCCGACAGCTACAATCTCCAGGAGTTTAAATGTAAGGTCAATAGACACCTCCTAACACAATAACTCGCTTCCATTCTTTCAAACACTCTTCCCATCCTCCCAACTATCTATCACCCTACTTCTGACATTTCCTATATCTAACAACTCTTTCTATTTACCTTCCCCTATGTAGCTCCAAGTGCAATAGTGGCAGTGGAATGCCTTGCTTGGGGTGAAACGATTAAAAAAAAAAAAACAACCCCTGGTGGAGTCCAAATAACTTTTCTGACCTTTGGTTGACTTTGCCCACATTGTGTTTGTTGGTCTCAGATTGTCCAAAGCAGAATCACTTGTCATCATTTGACTGGTTTAGACCAGACACACATAAGAACGGTATATAATTAAAAAAAAACAGATTTAAGACTACCAATCCACGGTTTAGATTTATATATATTTATATATATCAAATAGATACAAAATTACAAGCAAGTCAAAGCTAAGTGATGCAAAAAAGATATTAGTTGGCTAGTATTTCAGTAGCACATTAATATTTGGGATCTATTATCTCCACAGGATGATGGTTTATTCAACTTGCAGCTTGTTGAATTTGGGTTGACCATTTCTTACAATATCTCTTTCAGCTGGTGTGCATCAATTCATTGCTAGTCCCTGCCTCATTAAATTTCATTTTCCATCCCAGTTTTATTAAAAAGACACAAAACTGGGGCGTTAAAATTAGGTACAGGATTTCTATTTTCTCCTCCTTATATATGACTTACTATCTCGACATGTAAATAATATCATTTAACCATTTCAACTTTCAATCAAAGAGGAGAAAACTTACTCTTTGTTATTATCTGCCTGTTCCTATCAGCTTCCCTGTTAATCAGTAAAAAGAAAATCTTCAAGGCCATATTTTGACATAGGATCACATGTATTTTGACTAACTAGCTTTGATAAATTCACTTACTTCTCCCAACAAAAATAATTTTGAATTCAGTGTATCATGGAACCTGTATTTTCCACTTTTTATCACTTCAGCTACTTTTTCAGACAAAAAATAATTGTATTCTCCAATTTTAGAGAAGTCTCTTCTCATCTTGAAAATCACTTAAAATTAATACCAGCCATCTGAAAATAGGGTCACATAATAACAAAATTACAATATATATATATATAGCGTTCAGGGGTTGCTGTGAGAGAAAAGACTGGGTACACGGGTATTGAAGGATAAAAGATGAATGGGATTCCAGAAAATAAAAGATGGCAACTAATGCAGCATTTAAATTTTTAAAGATTGTAGCTATCAGAGAAACAAGTAAATGGAAGGGAGTTCCACAAGCAGGAAGATCAAGAAAAACTGTTAGAGTAGAAGTGACAGTTGCATTTAAATATTTCAATAGTAAAAAGGTGGGACCTTGATGTCAATCTAGTAGCACACTTAAATTCACATGGACAGGGCACCTGGAAAAAAACTCATCAGAGCAGTTGCCATGAAAATATTTGTAGAAAAGTTAGAGGGAAGGAACATCATGCAGATTTTTGTTTGGATTTTGTCAGGAACTTCAAGATGAATACCAAGAGCACCCAACCAGATATGACAATAATATTCAATACATGGACAAATGGTAGGTTTATAAATGTGCAAGATGGATTTTGATGAGAAAAACTTTCTGACGCCACACAGTGACCCAACATTCCTAGCAGTAGATGCAGCTATAGATTCAATATATTCATTCTACTTCAGGTCAGTTGAAAAAGTGAGGCCAAGGAGGCATAGTGTGTTGCTCTCAAGGAGACTTGCATCAGTTATGTTGATGGCTGACAGGAAAGTTTCTCTGTGGTAATTAAAGTGGAGCAGTTTTGTTTTGGAGGCATTAAAAATTTACAAGCCATTTCCTGCTCACAATTAACCATGGATTGCAGGTTCATTTCAAGGGCAGCAGCCAGGTTTACTCTGACATCCTTAGCAGATTTTCTATTGAAATTAAAGTAAATAGTAGTGTCATCTTAGATGCCCACTTGGGAACTCATGACATCAGGAAGATCATTGATGATAGTCAAAAACAGTGTAGGACCTAGGATAGAGCTTTGAGGGGTACCCACATTTGTATAAAGCTTGCCCATTTAAAACAACCTTTATTTCTCAATTTGATAGGAACAATTAGATTAAATCAAACAATCATCCAGAAATACTGTAGAAATACAGAAGGCCAGCAGGCCAAACCCTATCAAGCACTTTTGCAATATCTATAGCAACAGCTCGAGCTTCATCAATATTATCAAGAGCCTGGTATATATACTCAGTGATGGCCGCACATCAGCAATAGACCTGGCAAAGTGGAAGCCATATTGTGAGATATTATGAGAGGCGAAATGCTTGACTACTTAAGCATTTATTAGAACCTCAAATAATTTACCAAAATGTGGTAAGAGTCTAATAATCTAATAGTTAGCGAGGTCAAAAAGTTTACCAAAGTTCTTAAGATACAGGAACTACAGAGGAGAACTTTCAACAAGCAGAAAAACAGGAAGCAGAAAGGCAATAGTTGAGAGTTTGGAGAGGACTGGAGCCAGATCAGGGACACATTTCTTTAGGACAATGACTGGGATTCTCTCACTTCCACTTGCCTGATGGGAGTCTAATTTAGAAATGATATCCAAGACCAGAGACAGAATTATGTATACATTACTCATCACAAAGCATTCAACCTTACCTGCTGTAGATGTGAGGACTTTAAATTGATTAAATAGAGTAGGGTGCTGTTGTTCAGCACACTCTTGCAGAACCACTGGTAATTTTTAATTAAAAATGATGACATTTTGTCTTAATTAATTTTATGTTCAACTTTTCCAAATGAAAATAGTCCTTCACAGACAAGGATAAAATTCCACCAGAAATTGTTCAATTTCCTTCTTGTGTGAGAAGGATTATTTGTAATTTGGAAAATTTGAACACTAAAATTAATCAACACAAAATGTTTGTCATTTTTAATATACAGGGTGCAATGGATGAATTGTTTATATTTTTAATTTCATACATGTGCATTGTTTGTTTTTGATTTTGTTGACTTCAGAGTATAGTAGGATCAGTTGGGCACTGTCTGTGAAAAAAAGAACACCATGACACAATTCACTCCACTAGAAATTTGAAAATGGCATGCTGTACTGCTTGTTATTCATGCTGCAAATTTCAATACAAACATTTTAGAGTGTTTGGGTGTCAAACTGATAATACGACAGAGTATTCAGAAAGAGTTGGATGAGTCTAATGATGATTACAAAGAGACAATAGCTCAGAAAACTAACTCTGATCATTCTGATAAAAAAAAGAACTCCTGAATTTGTTAATTAGGTCAATAGCCAGGGAGGTAATGCTGCCCTGAGTCAAGAGAGTGGCTGCTGGAAGACCCTGTATCTGGCAACAGGACTGTACATGAAGAAGTTGTCAGAAGAAGAGAAGAAGAACCATGTTTACACAACATGTCTCAGCAGAAATGGAATAGATTAAAAATATAACCTAGAGATAAACCAAGATGTTCAGCCTAAAAGACATGAGTTTAAAAATGTGCAAATATAAAGGTTGGTTCTAATAAAATATACTAATACTAGTTTATATGTGTTGTCAAAAAATGAAAACAATATTTAAGTAACTGTGCAATTCTACTGTATTTATAAAGTATCAAACATTTTATGGTGTTCTGCATTTTATTTATATTCAATACTTACTAAATCTTAAGCTAAACAATACTCTGTTCATGAAATAATTATGGAGTTTTATTTCCTAGGTTTGTCATAACATAAAATTTTATTTCTACCTATCAGGAAGCAGAATCCACTATTTAGAGATGGGATAACTGTAGTGGATTCTTCTGTTAATGTAAGAAAAGCCTCACACATAATATGATCGAATATTTTTGATAATTTTTTTCATGTTAGTGAATTAATTATTTGTGATTTGGTTTTGAAGATGTAAAGGCAATGTTCTTAATTTGTAAGAATTCTTTTTAAAGTTCTGAAATTTTGACTGCTTTCTGTCATTATCAGAAAATAAAAAAAGTAGATAAAATTCAAAGTCTGTGAGATAGTTTGCATGTTTGGAATGATTCATGTCAGCGTGATGTTATTTTTAAGTTTTAGTGTCACATAACTATGATGTAGTATGGATTCTGACCGATGTTGTTTACAAATACATTTGCCCTACTGGAGATTGTATTTCTGAAAATAACACAGAAACATCTTATATGGGATATACAACCACTCAATGCTCTTTCCTAGGCTCACATGCCAAAGGCAAACCAAAGTATTATACAACAACACATGATACAGAAACATAAAATTACAGAAATATAAAACTGCTCTTTGTGTATAAAATATTAATGCTCAGCAAAACATATTACAAAATAAAGATTACAAATCTTAGACATTATCTCTTATTTTGGAATCAGCATTCTCAAATGTATACAAATTCTCAATGTAGTGAGTTACCAAATATACACATATATACTTTAACACACATCACATGCTGGTTAAAACAGACACATAAGAATAGTAGGGTTTAAGGCTCTGCCAAACCCTAAGTGTATGTGAGTTCCAGATTGGTTACAAAACCCTCAAATCATGACCCATCTTTCTGCTACCTCAGTGGGAGATATGAAGTTCTTGGTCTTTTTTGGCTCCAGGACATGGACAGACAATTTGAACTCATTCATCCCTTTTCTGACACTACATGTTGAACCTTTTCAAAACCAGGACTTTTATCATTTTATAACAATATATTTTATTCAGTCAAGTTAATTTGGACATTTATGAGTCTATCATATCAGCCATCACAGGCCTACATCAAGGTTGAAATGTCATTAGGAAGGCATTCTGGCTAATATAGGTGGTTGCTGGTTGACCAACATTTCTTGCTTCATGGCTAAGTGCCCAGAAAAAATAACTCACATGTTCTTGTTCTGCTCACAAGCATTGACCTACAAAGCGCATTCTACATTCCTATTAGAAATGTAGAAATATCAGGGATGGATCCAGAGAGCTGGGATTTAGCTGGATGTTGTCTTCAGGTGATGTTAAGTATAGCTCTCAGTATCTGAGTGTAGGTTCCATCAAGCTTAGACTGTCAGGTTTTAGTTAATTTCCAGGCAGCGGTATTATGCATTAACACCGCTTCTGCATTGGCTTGAAAGAATCTCCACTTCAGGTTGCCTGCCTGATCAGATTTACAGATTACATCAATTTCATTCAAGGTGGCCCATGAAGGTTGTGTTAAAAGTAAAAAACTATTGTTGCTTGGTTTTTAAATCAATGTCCACTTCTAAATTTAAATACTTCAGAGGAAAGATGTATGACAAAGAGGAATAAGTTTTTATGTGATGTGTTTCATCCTTTGGGACTTTATCAGATTAAATGTATGTTTACCTTGATGTGATTACATATGCACACAAATGATTTGTTTATGTTTTTATCACTTCTGTTATTAAATATCACATATTGTGGTATAGAAGAACTGCCAAGAAGTGTGAAAGGTTGTAAGAACCTGGACACAAATATACTAGCAATTAAAACACTTTCTAAACATTTTTGTCTTAGCAAATTGGTTTTTCTATTAATTAGAGTAGGATTTTTAAAACCAGAATTGTGGTCTGTCTCATTAAGGTGCACAACTAATACATTTAATGAGCTGTTTTGTAAAAGACTTTTGTGTTCATATAATCTTTTACTTGGATTTTTTGAGGTTTCTCCTGTATAATCCTTGCTGGATGTGCATTGTGGTGCAGCGGATATCCACTCAGAACAAGAAATCGGGCAGCCTAAGTTCAAATTCCAGTTGGATTGGTTGCACTCATTTATGTGCAAATACCCTTGGAAAAGGTATTAATCTGTCTCTTCCCTCCAGTTATGGGCTAAATAACAGGGCAGATTGGGTTCTATAGCCTTGGCTGGTAACCAGACTACTGCATAAAGTAATGCAAATCTATTGTGGGATAATCTTCTGCCCAGTCAGTCATGTCTCTTTTGAAACATGATTGCCCAAGAGTGTATCACATTTGGTACTTAACTGACTGAATCTTTGCAGCATAGTAGGTAATAGAATAAATTCTTCTTTTAAGTTTTAGCTTAATGTTTTGTTTTGTATTAATTAAGTTTTTTATTGTTTTAGACACAGTTGTGAAAATTTATGCTGATTTTAGATAAACTCTTTTCAATTGTAGTTGTGATAGAGTAAGTGGGTAGTACAATATATATTTTTTGATTCACTGATTTTATCAGGAAGGGCTACTTTTCTATTATGGAATATTTTATGAGCATTCATGGATATAATTCATATGTGTACATGTATCATAATTCTAGTCTGTTAGAATTCAGATGATAATGTATATTCGTTTGTGCATGTGTGTGTTGTTGTTGTGTGTGTATGTTTAGTAGGCATTTTTATTTATGTTTTATGCTTATTCACATCTAAACATCATAAAGAAACAATAATGTAGAGTCTACCATCAAATATGCAGATGAACACGAAATAAACAAATCTCTATCCTTTCTCAAAAATTATTAATATATAAAAATAACAAATTTTAAAATTTATCCCAAACTGACTAACAAAAACAATTTAATCAATTTCTATTTCCACCACAAGCAAAAAATAAAATCAAGACTAATCATAGGATTTTACATCAGAGCCCTCAGAATATGTAGCCCAGAATATATAGATGAAGAAAAGAAATACATCAAAAAACGTTTACACTTTTTTATAACTAACATAATTTTATCCTCGACATGAGAAAACAAGTACAAAACATCCATAAGTTTAAAAAAGTAGACATCACTGATAACTCTTCTGTTATCAAAAATGCAAAATGCTTACTGATATCCTCCAACATTCTATCAACAAAATTTGAAAATAGGTTTTAGAAAATGAAATATACCAGAATATTTTCTTTTCCATTGCTTTTCTCCTCCATATTTCAGTCACTGAGGAAACTTTGTTCCAGAGCCAAATATAGGAATGGATCTCAACTTGGCAAACTTTTGTATGTGTGAAAACAACAAAGACAATGAGTAGACGAAGGCAAAAATGTTGAAATTCAATGAAAATTTTTTTGTGATAAAATCGACGAATAAACAGTAGGAAAAATTTGAAAAGGGCTTGAATGTTGGTAGTGTTTGGTAGGATCAGCTCAGGCTGGAACATTGAGGTTTGGTCAACAGGAATATTGTCAGGCTGTGGTATGAACGGCACAGGCTGGAAAGTCATCAGCATCTGGCATGATCAACACAGGCTGGAATGTTGTTGTTGGATGACAAGAACGTTGTCGGCATGTGGCATGATTGACACAGGCTGGAATGTCATTGCCAGGCGGCAGAAAACATTGTCAGCAACTGGTATGAAAGACACAGGCTGGAAAGTTGTTGGCTAGAACGTTGTTGTTGGTTGGCAGGAATGTCGTCAACATCTGGCAGGATTGATACAAGCTGGAATATTGTTGGCTGGCAGAAATGTTGCATGTATGGCTCAGGCTGGAAAGTTGTCATTGGAAGGCCCAGGCAAGAAAGTCATTGGTTGGCAGGAACAGCACAAGCATGAAAGTCGTTAGCGTCTGGCAGGAATACCACAGGCTAGAACGTTGAGGTCATGTTTCAGCTGCAATCAAACATAGTCTGAAGAGTTCAAGAGGGTTCAGTAGTCAGCAACATCTGGCTGCATGCAAGGTCAAGGTTAGCCTTTTGTTAAAAGTCATAACAAGTAGGAGCAATTAAAGCAAACCATGTTTGGTGTTTATATAGTTTATTATATAGAGAATATATATATATAATGAAATAAGTGGTTAATACTAATGGAAGTACCTTCCACAGTAAGATATTTAATTTTAAAAAGTGCTCAATATGAAAGTAGAGCATAGATATATAGTTATTATTATTATAATAATAATAGCATACTGCAACTTAATAGCTCTAAAATTTCACTGTTTAATACACCATCATCAGGCAGTGAAATGTGGTTAATTTACTTGGTTATATATATAGATAAGGAGATTTTAAAAAATAAAATTAAACTAAAATAAAGATGGTGATCAAATGAGATGAATAAACTTGGGTAGGAGGTTATTACATTTTAAAGGAATTGTGTGTGTGTATGAACACATACACAAAATATATCAATGTTTTGTCAAAGAAGACTAGACATGTCAAAAGTTTAAACCAGAAATAAGACAGTAAGCATAGAATATAAAAAGTGAAGAGTTGGAAAAAATATTAAAACATAAAGGATAATAATAATATAAAAAAAATAAAAAGCAGAGGATGGAATGTGTGACATGGAAATCCAAAGGGGCATTGAGATAGCAAAAGATGGCAACCAAAAGTTGAGCAACATATTAAGATATAGAAATACATCATTTGAAATAAAACAAAGAGTACTGAACTGTTATGTAGTATCAGTCATCCAATATGGTAGTGAATGTCGGACAATCTCCTCACAGATGAAGACGAGACATGAAGCAACCAAAATGTGGTTCTACAGAAGATGCTGAGAATGCTATGGACAAACCATGTGAGCAATGACAGAGTCCTAGAGAAAATGGCAACAAAAAAGAACACTTATATTTAATGTCAGGAAGAGATAGTTGAAATTTCTAAGACACATAACATGGAAAGAGGGCTCGAAAAATATGATACTCATAGAATAGATTGAAGGTAAGAGAGACAGAGTGAAGCAATGCACAAGCAACTTGGCAAGGATTACTGAATGGATGGTGAGCATAGTTTGGGATAACAAAAAGGCGAAAGTTATTAAGAGCTACACAGAACAAGAAACTATGGAGAGCCATGATCACCAACATCCTAAAGGAACACAGCACATAGAAGAAAAAGCATTGTATCAACAAAAAAACATGATAGAATATTATTTACTGTTCTGTATAGACACGTAATTAACTTAATGAACTCTTCTGTGTCCTATTTACAAACAAATGTTATAGAAATTTAACACCAATGTTACTGATTAGTCATGTACAAATTCTAATATAATGACTTATATTATGAATCTGAACAATTTTGGGGACAAAAATGTAGAGGTCAAGGTGACATTGATTTTCCTGCTATAATGTTTTGCAAGATAACTTTCTCTCTTCTTTTGATAACAAATGATTTTAATATAAAAGTTATCACTGGAATGGTTTCAGTCTCAATGCATCGAGAAAAACACCTTCTCTGACTATTGAAATCCAGCATCTTGAGAAGCAAATTCTGCTTTTTCTTAATAATTGCTTTCTTTGCAGTCTCTTTTGAATATCAAATATTCAGTTGTTGTTCTGCTGTGATTCGGAATGAAAAGTGAAGTGCTAACTTATAACCAAAACAGTTCATATAACTCTGCAACATCCATGTTTAGAATGATTTCAGTTTTTGCTATGATTGGTTCAGTTTGTTTGTTTTTTTAAATAATTGCGTACTTCCCAACCTGTAAATATAGTTAATTATTAAGACTTCTTAAAACAGACATTTCAAAAAATGGCATGTTCACATAACATATCTATTCTAAAGAACTATTAAAACAAATGAGGTGATGAATGAGGATTAAAAAAAAAATTGAACATAAAGTGATGAATCAAAACATATACCAAAATGAAAAAAAAAAATTTCAGTGAAAGGATGTTTACTGTTTTTTGTTATTGCTGTTGTTTCATTTTTTTCTATATTTTTCAGTTCACTAATTTAAGTTGAGTAATGTGCATTCACTTATGCACAAATACCCTTGGGAAAGGTTTTAATCTGTCTCTTCCCTCCAGCTATGGGTTAAATAACAGGACAGATTGGGTTCAATAGCCTTGGTTGGCAATCAGTCTAGTGCAGAAAGTAATGGCAATCTACTGCGGGAAAATCTTCTGCATAGTCAGTCATGTCTCTTTCAAGACATGATTGCCCAATATGCCACTTAACTGACTGGATGTGGATTGTGGTGCAATAGATATTAGCTCAGAATGAGAAATCGGTGATTCGAGTTTAAATTGCAGTTAAATTTGCTGTCTTAAATTACACACAAATACCCTTGGAAAAGGTAAGAATTCATCTCTTCTCCCTCCACCTATAGGTTGAATAGCAGGACAGACTAGGTTCTGTAGCCTTGGTTGGCAACCAGTGTACTGCAAAAAGAAATAACAACCTACTGCAGGAAAATCTTCTGCCTAGTCAGTCATGGATAGAAAGAGACATGATTACCAAAATATGTATCATGTATGGCACTTTGACTGCCTGATTGAATTTTTTCTCCTTATGCCTATTCTTCTCCTACTTTGATTTAATATATTTGTGCATATGTAAATATATACTTTTTAAAAATGTCCACTTTTTTGAAGCCATAGTAAAATTTTGTAGGCTCCAAATATTATTTAAGTACAGTAAATTACTAAGATTAGCTTAATTTGGCACAAGACAATAAGTACAGGACACTCAGTAAGTCTTTATTCATAATTTGTAAAACAAGATTAGTAGCTATTACCTCATGGTGAGGCACTCTTAGTCCATAACTTGAAAGATAAGTACAAGTAGTAATTAAATAATTCCCATAAATACCATGACAAGAAATTTAGTTCTTTTTATTTTATATTGTATTCATGCAAAGTGAAACCTTGCTGAAAATTATGGAAAAATATTTATAACTCAAAATATTGAAGCACAAAAGAGAGATGATAAAAATTGCTTAATTAAAGCTAATGACTTCCATGTCAAATCAGCATCAAGCAAATCAAATCCCAAAATAGATGAGGTAAATTATCCAGAAGCAACTGCTAATCAAATATTAGACATTGATTATTAATAATAGGGGATTTTTATAAAGTTTAAATTCTATTCTGGTTGGTTTAAAGAAATATGCTAACAGTAAAATTCAATTTTAAACTTTCATCATTTATTGAATTAAGAATCAAACATAACAGGTCTACACTGTTTAACAGAAACAAAGAAAATTTTAATTTTGTTTTATATATTATATTTCCTTGACTGTTTTTTTAAAAAAAAATTCCTTTATTTTAATAAAACCCTGGTTCCTGGATCTGATCACATACCAATCACATGTTTACATATAATGTTTTCTAGGGTAGAACCACAAAAACCACCTACTAATATTTACTATTTTTAACCCATAACAGAGAGGGGGAAAGTATTTTATTCCTGGTTTTGCTTCTAGAATTCTTTTTTTCTTTATTCTTTTCTTAGAGCTTTAAAAAACGTGACTTCTGTTTACCTTGTTTCTTAAACTCTAAATCACTCTAATTTTATGTTAACAATTCTTTCCTTAGAGCTTCCAAAAAAGATGCATTTAATTATTTGTCTATTTTTCTCAGATGAGGTATTACACTATTTACATTGTTTGGACTGTTGTCCTCATTTCTGTTGCCATATTCACAACATTTTGACTGTTGTATACTCTGACCTTCCTCAGATGATTGGAATTTCAAACTGAAACCTTTATGTTGTTCACTGGAGTAGATTGTTCTAGTTCCATGAGTCACGCCCGTTCCAGATTTTTTTTTTTTTTAATCATCTCACCCCAAGCAAGGCATACCACTGCCACTATTGCGCGTGGGGCTACATAGGGGAAGGTAAAGAGAAGGAGTGGTTAGACATAGGGAATGTCAGGAGGAAGGTGACAGATGAGTAAGGATAGCGAGGATGAGGGTTGGGCAGATGGGAAGAGTGTTTGATAGAATAGGAGCAGGTTAATGTGTTAGGAGGTGTCTATTGACCTTACATTTAAACTTCTGGAGATTGTAGCCGTTGGGGAAGCAATCATGTGGAAGGGAATTCCACAGTCGGGAAGTGCAAGGAAAGAAACTGTTGGAGTAGAAGTTACGGTTGCATTTTATCAGTTTCACTGTAAAAGGGTGGGATCTACTTGCTAATCTAGTATCTCATTCAAATTCGTATTTAGGGGGAACCAGTGATCTAAGTTCATCGGAGCAGAAGCCATGAAAGTATTTATAGAAGAGACACAGGGAAGCCACGTCGCACCGGTGGGAGAGAGACTGCAGGCGGTCTGCCAAGTCAGTACCTATCACATTACAGACCCTCCTCTGAACCTTATCGAGAAGCCCGAGGAGAATAGCAGAGGCACCCGACCAGATGTGGCAGCAGTATTCAATGCACGGGCGGATGGTAGATTTATATATGTGCAGGATAGATTTAGACGGAAAAAACTTCCGGGCCCTACACAGAGAACCGACTTTTTCATAGCAGCGGATTTAGCAATGGATTCGATATAGTCATTCCATTTGAGGTCCGCTGAAAGTGTGAGACCAAGGAGGCACAGTGTTTTACTCTCTGGGAGGCAAGCCTGGTCCATGCTAATGGGAGGTAGGTGAGATTGTCGATGATGGTTAATTGAGAGTAGCTTTGTTTTAGAAGCATTAAAATTTACTAGCCATTTCTTACCCCAGTCCAATATGGATTGGAGGTCTTTTTCAATCTCGGCTGCAAGGTTAGCTTTGACGCCTATACCAGATTTTTGTAGGAGGTGAGAGTAAACTGTGGTGTCATCGGTGTACAAACCTATTTGGGCTCTTATGGAATCAGGGAGATCATTAATGTATATCAGGAAGAGTGTATGTCCGTTTAATACCACCTTCATTGTGCGGTTAGAGAGGAATGACTGGATTAGTTCAAACAAATGTCCAGTTATACCATAGCTCCGCAGTTTACATAGAAGGCCAGCATGCCAAACTCTGTCGAATGCCTTAGATATATCCAATGCAACGGTTTGGGCTTCGCCATTCCTGTCGAGTGCCTGGTATATGTACTCGGTGATGGTCGTTAGCATATCAGCAGTAGACCTGGTGAAGCGGAAACCATATTGCTTGTCCGAGAGGAGCCTGTGTGCTGTGAGATGCTGAACCACCTCGGCATTGATAATGGCTTTGAACACTTTGCCAAAGATCAGAAGAAGGCTGATAGGGCGGTAATTTGCAGGATCAGAGGGTTCTCCAGTGTTTTTAAATATAGGAACTACAGAAGATTTCCAACAGGCAGGAAAGCAGGAAGCAGATAGGCAGAGATTGTAGAGCTTAGAAAGGACAGAGGAGCGTTCAGGGGCACATTTCTTTAAGACTATGGTTGGGATTCCGTCACCACCGCGCACTTTGTGAGGGTCAAGTTTTAAGATTATCTTAGAGACAAGCGAAGGTGTAATGTGGACATCATTCAGTTGTGCCTCGGTTCTAGGTGAGAAGTTGATGTTTCAGTATCAGTTATTTCCCTTTAACTAAACTCTCTAAGTTTCTGTTCATCTCTACTGTAGCCAGGCATTGAATGTATTGTCCTCAAGGACTCATTGCCCATTGGATAAAAGTGTTGGTTGAATCCAGTAACTTGATCCAAAAGAGTTGTGAGATAAATACCTGTCTACAGCAGAAGGAAACAAAAAACTTGGAGAGTTGAATTGAAGGGAGATAACTGATACTGAGTCTACTGGAAGAGACATGACTCATGAATCTAGAACAATCTACCCTAGTGAATGAAACAAAGGATTCTGTTTGAAATTTGAAGAGTGTACAAGAGCTGAAATATCATGAATATGGCAACAAAGATGAGGACAAATGTCTGTAGATGGTTGTAATGAATGGACAGGTAATTTATTTGGAAAAATACAGAAAGTGTCTGGAGGTTTCTTACCTCAAATTTTTGTTGAGTACTAAAAGATAAATGCCACTATTATAGCCTGAAAAGAAGAAAGGGACAAAATATTTGTTGACACACGTGTTGACAATCTATCTGTGTGAACTACTTGTTAGTGCAAATGTCACACGTTTATGTATGAAGAAGAGAAAAGTGGGGTCTCATTGGTTTAGAATAAGTGAATTAATGAAAATTATAATTATTTTATTATAATCATTTTTGATGCTATATTTAATTATTATTTATTTTTTATGAACATGACAAAGTGACAGTATAATTGATTTTTTTATTTATGTATTTCTTCATGAATATAACAATATGTTGACTTTGTCTTCATAGACAAAAATCTAAGAAGGTTGCAGGTCCTCTGATGGCTGATGAGGTAAATACAGGAAAGGCATGTCTTGTTTTAGCAACTGAATGTAAAGGTCTGCAGTGTATGAAGATAAACAAAACAAAGCCTATAGCAGATTCTACAAACATGTCTGATAAAATAAAGCCCTTCAATGATAAATCATGGATCATCTGCAACCATACTCTGTGCCTACTTGCAAAAACTTTCATTGGTGCTATTTTCAGTGTAGGGCAATTGTATTACTAATAACAAAGTTGTTAAGAATGCAAAAGTTACTAGAATAAAAGTCGCGCTACAGAAAATACATCTATACTGGGCAGACCAAACTGTCCAGTGGCCAGCAAAATAGTCAATAAGTCAGTTAAATGCCATATACACTTGGATGATAATGTCTCGAAAGTGACATGACTGACTTGGCAGAAGATTTTCCTGCATTAGGTTGCCATTACTTATTGAGGTAGACTGGTTAGCAACTAATGCTATAGAACCCAATCTTTTCTGCTATTTATCTCATAGCTAGAGGGAGAAGAGATGGATTAATACTTGCGCATAAGTGAATGCAACAAATTCAACTGGAATTCGAACTCAGCTCTTCAATTTCTCATTCCAAGCTGATATCCACTGCACCACAACATACATTAAAGAAACCCCTAATTTTTGGAGTCATATGTTTATTTTAAGGTCATTTGAGTATCACTTAAACATGATGACTGTTTATCATCAGCTATCAGCAAAATACCAGAAAATATGGAAATTTTTTATAAATTCATTCATTAAGATTAATATTGAATAATCTAGCAGTTCTCAACAACATGATAGAAATGAGTTATGATGTCTGTCAGGAAAAATACTAGTTTTGGAATTTTCTAATATTACCTCATAGTTAATATTATTTTTTAAAATTTTATATTCTATGTTTTTGCATTATTTTTTGTCTATTATTTGTTACTTTATTTAGGCATTATTTATGAATATTTTATTTTTGTAACATGTGGATGCTTTGTTTAAATTATAATTAATTAAACTTGTTATTTAAATATCTTATATGACTAATAAACATATGACTTGTGGAAAAAAATATCAATGCAGATATTGTCAAATTAAACAAAACAAAAAATAACTTCTAATTGATTAGCATCTACAAAAGATATAAATGAAAAAGTATATAAATTATATAATCTTGCACAATATTTTTAGCATATTGTGTTTTCAGATGAACTAAATGAGATCAAATATGACCTGACTATAAAAGCAATGTGTTACCAACTACCATTCAAGCAAATTACATTTATCATTCCTATATGTACTCGACCGGGGGTGACCATATTTGCTTAATGCAAGAAGCCACATATGATAAAGTTCAGATGTTTGAGAGTCACAAGACATGAACAAAATTTACACATATATTTCTGCTATATACACATTAGCATTCAACTTACATTTTAATCCAGTGACGTCTCAATTCATACCCAGTAAATAATTATAAAAGTTGAAATTTTTATTTGCCTTTTATATTAACTGTGATAAAAAAGGAGCCCAGCCAACATGTTTCCAAGCACCACATATTAAAGGTCAAACAGCCACATGTGACTCGTGTGCAGCAGTTTGGCCACCCCTGTACTAGACTGTTGTTCATCTTATGCCCATGTTTTAATGTTCGGAATATATTTTTGTCATAATGAGTAATAACAATTTTTTTCTCAATTTCTTATCATTCAGACTTCAACTGTTATAAATTTAGAAAAAGGTTCCATCACTTATATATATATATATAAGGAAGTGAAAGAACAGGTAAATTAAAACCAACTATTCATGCATTTACTTTTATAAAGAGTGCACAACACAAAGTAGAGCTTAATATTGTAATTTTGCAATTACAATGGTTTATAAAAGCATTATATCACTACACAAAATTTTCATGTGGGCAAAAGTGTTAGAACAGGGGTGATTTTAAAGTTTATTTTGATGCCTCATAAAAGATAAAATAGTTCTTTTCCTAATACTTTTGCACAGGACTATATATATATATATATATATATATATATATATATATATAAAATTTATAACATAAATATGTTATAATATAACTACAAAAGTTGCTATTTTGTTTTGATACTACTTGTGTCTTATCAAATGATGGTGCTAATTTCATGTTGAAGAGATTACAAGTAAATTCTAATTTGAATACTTTGATATATTTTCCATACTTGGATATATATATATATATATATATATATATAGCATGTATAAATTATTTGTGTACATTTTCATAGGCAGCTCTTCTTATATTTACTAACTTCAGTTCTTCTGCTTACAAATTGGTAATAGGGAGAAATTTAGAGAAGATCAAACTCACTATATTATTAACTTTTAATGAAAACATACAGACAACTTAAGACCCAAAAAATGAACATTTCTTGTTCCCCCAACAGAGGAGTGCCACTACCACTATCTTTAAGAAAAAAGAATTTGTATATAACAAGTTGTAGCCCCAGGCTTGAAGGATACTAACAACTGACCTTATTAAATAAGATTAAGAAAATAACCTCAGTTACAAGGCTTCTAAGCCAACAGAACAGGATTGTCATTGCCTTACTTGGAGTTTGGGATTTCTGCCTTATTATATTTTATCATTTAAATATGTTTTGTCTTTAACATTTTCTTTCATTAAAATTTATAGTCTTTTCTTTCAATTACCATGTCTTTTCAGGACTTGATTGATCATGACTCTCCACAACTTCCTGTCCCTTGTAGTTCTTAATATTTGACACTTTACTATCCTTCTTTGTTCTTATTCTACCATTCACTATAGTGTTTCCCAACCTTTTTGTTTGGACACAAACTGTTTCTGTCAGGCCCCACCACCTGTCAAATTAAATTTTGAATATTATACTGAATTCATCTCTCATAGCAAAATAACATTTAGGTGCTAGTGCAAAAATAATTTTCATATTGTTTTAATTTCTGTTATTCTTCTATATATACCAATGATTAAAACACTAAAAAAAATTATTTAATAGCTTATCTCAATGTTTTTAATGCAGTGATTGACTTTGGTGCTTAGTCTAAGTTTCGTGCTGCTTAAAAGTAATTATAGATCTCCTTGTTTGGTAATTTGCAGACAGTTTCTTTGTTTAGTAAGAAACTGTGTAACTATGTTGAAACCGCATTCAGCCATAGAGAAAGTTGGAAAAGCAATGGAGAAAAGTTTGATAGCTTCCCAGTTTTAGATACCTTTCAGAAATGTTCTTTTGAAGCCAATATTGAATAATTTTTGAAAATTAAAAAATGAAAATGGATAAATGCCCACTGACCCCACTGACTGCTGAGTATGCCACCCGTCTCCAAAAAATTAGATAAATCTCCCAGTGCCCCCTTTCAACATAACATAGTCCACAAAGATGTGCTAGTGCCCACATTGGGAAACACTGATCTACACAAACATAAGTTAGTTACTTGCTTTTTCTCTCTGCCCCACTTGTCTTCAATCCTCTTTCCTCATTATGTGTTCCAGAAATTTCAACTGTCTCTTTCTGTTTCTTTGTTGTTTTGATTTTCCTTGAAACTTCCTCATTACTTGTCATAAGTTTATAGTATTTGCAGCATCAGTCTGTAGAATACATCTCTATCACTTCAAGTCTCTTCTTCATCCATTAGAAAATTGTTGATTATTCATTACCATACAAGACATAATATTTCAGCCCACCCTTCTTTGTTTCTAATTAAATATTGCTATGTCTTAATACTTTGTTTAGTTTCTGGAAAGTATTTTTTGCTAATAAAGTCAAGAAAGATTGAGGACAGCAAAATATAAAATGTAGATGAGTCATAGTTGAGATCATCAATTATGTGATAAATGTATGCAACAAGGTGGTACAAAAGAAATACTAAAACAAGCATTACTAAGATGATCCACTGAGAACTGTGCAAATAACTAGAATTTGATCATGCAAACTATCAGTATATGTATCAACAAGAATTTTTCTTGGAGAAAGAAAAGACATGGTAATCTCTTCAGCAATTTGAAAGACAGAAAACTAAACTTAGTTATCATAAACAAGAGAAAAAACTTGTCAGATCGAGGATGCTGATGTGTCAGCTGACTAAAGATTCAAACAGAATGAAAACTGAAAAAACAAACAAACATAAAAACCTTGCAAGAGAAGTGAAACTGTATTGGAATATGAAAGTGACAGTTGTACCCAGTGATGGATTTACATATGTACTAGTGTGAGCTGCATCCCGGGTGCTCCCAAAATAGAGGGACACCTAAGAGCCCTTTAGTTTTGAATCCTGATAAAATTTTAAAAAAATAATGATCTAAGATCAAAGAAGATTTGTTTATTTTCAAACTTTATTAGGCTTCTTAGGATGTAAATTTTGTGTAAAAAATATCATGGAATAAATTAGATGAGATCAAAAATCATGAAAACTTTTAGTTAAAGTATTTTATTTACACCAAACAGAAACTGGGAGGGTGAGACATATATAATGAAGGGACCCCCAAGTTCTATTAGTCCAGGGGCCTCTTAAGGCCTAAATCCAGTTCTGATTGTACCCATCATTATTTGTGCATTTGGAACAGCCCTGAAGAGCCTTAGAAATTAGTTGGAAGAAATAGGAATCTAAAGAAATAAAGGAATTATGCTGGTGATTATGTTGTTAAAATCATCCAGATTATCAAACAGAATGCTGGAGTACTGAGCAAAATTATTGCTACTTGCAAGGAAAAAAAACACCAGACACTATTGCTAGGAAAACTCTATGGGAATAGATAAAAAAATTAATAATAATAATAATAATAATAATAATAATCTGGATTTTAAAGACTTTAAATATATACAAGATATTGCCTGTCATCATCAATTTCATCAAACAGTGCATGTCTATATGGAAAACAACCCTTTACCTCAATCATATAAATGGAACCTATAAGTCTGATGAAATAAACATCAAAAGAGGTATATTTCAAGGTGATTCTTTATCTCCCTTACTATTCTGCATATCATTAATAGCACTAACCAGTCAACTTAATAAGACAGAATGTGGTTATAAAATAGGCCAAAAGAAAATAAGCCATCTATTTTACATGGATGACTTAAAGTTATATGCTAAGAATGATAATGAGCTGGAAGGTCTTCTGCAAACTGTAAAATGCTTCAGCGAAGACATTGGAATGAAATTTAATTTGAATAAATGTGCTAAAGCTACAGTTTTACGTGGATCAATACAAGAAACATCCTCAATTAGCCTAGACCCTGCCGTAACAATAAAAGAATTAAAACCAGAAGAAGCTTATAAATACCTAGGTGTAAATGAGAGCGAAAACATTCACCATAAAAAAATGAAAGAAATAGTGCGTAAAGAGTACTATAGAAGGCTACGAATGATATTAAAAACTGAATTAAATTCACAGAACAGAGTTATGGCCATTAATAGCCTTGCAATCCCAGTTGTCCAATATAGCTTCAACATCTTAAACTGGACTCTAAACGACATCAGGCGAATGGATGCTAAAACAAGAAAGCTTCTTTCGAAGCATAAGATGCATCATCCAAAGGCTGATGTAGACCGTCTATACATACCCCGTAAAGAAGGTGGAAGAGGTCTTATTCAGCTGGAATTGTCATACAAGACAACAACTATTGGCTTACTAACATACATAGAAACAACAAAGGATTGGATGATACAATTAGTAAGGCAACATGAAGAAAGAAAGAAAAAATATTCAATAATAAAAGAAGGCAGTAAATACAAACAAGATTTGCAGTTAGTAGATTCTGTAGAAAAGCAAAACAGAAGCCAAGAACCAACTATTGCGGCAAAAAATATGAAAATGAAAGCCAAAGATAAAGCTCTTGAAAAGATGAAACAGCACTGGCAAGACAAACCTCTGCATGGCCAATATCCAGTACGTGCCAATAAATCCAATGTTGACAAAGTTAATACTCATCGATGGTTACGTGCATCTGGATTAAAGTCTGAAACTGAAGGATTTATACTTGCAGCACAAGACCAAAGTCTTTTCACGAGAAACTTTCAGGCAAATATGCATAATAATATGGATCCAAAATGCAGGTTTTGTGATAAACACCAAGAAACAATAGACCACCTAATCTCAGGCTGTTCTGTGCTTGCCCCAAATGAATATAAAAATCGCCACGATAGAGTTGGGCAATATTTACATTGGGCAATGTGCAAACATTATGGAAAAGCTGTAAACAAACACTGGTATGAACATCACCCAGCACCGGTTACAGAAATAGAAGATGTAACCATTCTATGGGATTACACCATCTACACAGACAGAAAAATTGAAGCAAACAGGCCAGACATTATTGTTAAAAACCAGAAGGAGAAAACTTGTCTATTAATTGATATGGCTTGTCCAGCGGATTGTAACATAGCAATCAAGGAATTTGAAAAACTGTCAAAATATAAAGACCTGGAAATTGAAATAGAAAAAATGTGGAAATTGAAAACAAGAGTTGTGCCAGTGATAATAGGTGCACTTGGAATGATAAAAAATGGAACAAAACAACACATTGAAAGAATCCCTGGAAACCCCAGCTTAAGAGATATACAAAAAATTGTCTTATTAAGTACAGCCCACACACTAAGGAAAACTTTATCTATGTAATGCTGGGGATGATAGGGAAGATAGAAAAACATGAAATGGAGTCATAACAACACGCCACTACCTGCCTTAGGTCTCCCCGCAGACTTGGTTGGTAGTGAGACCAAAGCAGAAATCGAAATATGATGAAAAATGACATAATAATAATAATAATAATTATTATTATTATTATTGTTGCTGCTGTTGTTGTTTTTCTTGGTCATAGTGGTAGTAGTGAAGTAGTCATAGTAGTAGTAAAAAATAAGAAGAACATTATTTATCCTCTCTATTATAATAAAGACCATTGTGTATATATATATATATATATATATATATATATATATATATATATATTACCTTTTGTCATGTTCAGGGGAGATAACCTGTGAAGAAACAGCTAATATTCCTGTCTAATGTTTTGCCATCAATTTTTGCATGCTTACACTGATTTCTAAATAATGTGTCATGAAAGCCTTTCAAGGGTCCACTACAATGACTAAAATAATAAATCCTGTGACACTGTCTTCAGCTTTGCTTATCAATATGTGATGAAATTTACAAGCATGTTATGGAAAAGTTGAAGTATGGATGATGAAAAACAAAAATATTTTATATTACCTACAATGACAAAGTATATTCCAACATATGACAAGCAGTACTTTATAATAAGTATTTTTTTTTATAATCGGTTCACCTCAAGTAAGGCAGTACTGCCATTGGTGCACAGGAGATTACATAAGAGGATAGCAAAAAGAAAGAGGAACAAGTCACAGAGAATATCAGAGAATGGGTAAAAGAAGGATAGGAACTCTCGTGTGAAGAGAGTTGCATGATAGTAGAGTGGAAGGGAGAAGAACAAGATACAAGGGGTGTCAGGGAAAGGATGAGCATCAAGGAGATAAGAGATGGAAATTGACATTGCTTTTAAACTCTTGGAGATTGTAGCTATCAGGGAAGCAAAATATATGGAAGGGAGTTTTACAGGCAAGAAGTGCAAGTAAAGAAACTGATAGAGTAGAAGTTGTGGTTATATTTGATAGATTTAACTGTAAAAGGGTAGAACCTAGTTCCCAGTCTAGTAGCTTGAGTAAATTCATGCAGAGGGGGCACCAGGCAGCTAACCTCATCACAGAAGAAACTGTGAAAGTATTTACAGAAAAGACAGAGGAAAGCCACATCATTTTGGTGAAAAAGTGACTGGTCCAGGTCAGGATCAACCACATTGCAGATTTTCTTCTGGATTTTGTTGAGAAACTCGAGATGAATAGCAGAGAAACCTGACTAGATGTGACAGTAGTATTCAAAGCAGTATTACATATAATAATGTATTGCATAGAATCTTAAACATATAAGTTGACAAGTACAGGGGTTGATAAGTGTCCTTTTAGTTATTATTTTCCTTAAAAATCCTTGTTGTTCACATGCTCTGTCTCTAGTATAATAAAATTAACTTAGAAATTATATACTCATTATATCATGTAAAGATATATTTACAGGATGTGATGGGTAAATGTTGTCATTTTATATTTTTAATTTTACTCATGCACATTGTTTGTTTTTGATTTTGTTGACTGCACAGTATAGTAGTGTCAGTTGAGTACCATTTGTGAGAAAAAGAGCACCATGACACAATTCACTCCACCAGAAATTTGGAAACAGAATGCTGTACTGCTTGGCATTACTCTCAGAAGCTCTAATACGAACATTTCAGAGTATCTGAGTGTCAATCTGAGGAGAGTACAGAGGATTCAGAAAGAGCTGAATGAATCTAATAGTGATTGTGAATGTATGATATGTTGGAAAACTCATTCTGATTATGCTGATATGAAAAGAACTCCTGAAATTTTACATAGGCATTTTTTTTAAACTTCCTTGATATTATGTCAGTCTATTAGGGTAAAAAAATTAGAAATCTGAGAAAATACAGATAGTGAAAACACTCCTTTCTTCAATTAAAATGAGACAAAAATAACCTTTGTTTCAGGCGTTGCCAACCATAACATTATTTTAATGGCTGCCTGTATATTTGTCTATAATTTTCTACCTACTGATTATCTGTCTGTGCACACTTAATTGTATATACAATTTGAATTAAATGTACGTTTTTGTATGAGCAAAAGCTTGTTTTTCTTATTTGCATCTAAAAATCTAATTGTATAGACTCACATGTTTGAAATGGTATTTTATGCTTTATTGTCAACATTTATAAAGTTTAGTGCAAAACAAGATCACAAATGTGAGTTTTCCAGAAAGAACTGAACTCACTACAATACCATATATAACAATAATAATTCTGAAGCTGGAATATAAAAAATAAATTGCCAGGTTTGTTCAATACAAGATGTGATGGATAAATTGCATCTAAATTATACAAAAAATAAAAATAACACTGACATCTCATTTTAGTAGATAAATTTACCAAAATTACACAAAATATTTTTTTACCAAAATTACACAAAAAAGTAAATTTATTCAATAAAATCGTCATTGGCTTTGTTGCAGGGTAAAGCCGAGAGGTGTGAGTGCCAATTGACCGTGCAACTAAGAAAGCAGACACAACGGCAAGGAAAGGAGACAGCAATAGCAAAGAAGGATGACAAACGCAGATGGTCAGTTGGAGACGATGCAAATTGGGTCTTTATTTTTTTCTTACGCAAACGGTGAATGGTAAGGCGATGGAGGTTGTGTATCTGGAGCGATATCCGAATGTCAGCTGGAACCTGTTGCTGGACGTCAGGGGGCAAGCGAACAGGTCATCGGACGTCAGTGGACACTGGAACCAGTTGTTGGACATCAGTGGGCACTGGAACCGGTAGCAGGACATCAATGAAATGCTGCAGTAGGTAGCTGGTGGCTGCCAAAGTTGCTGGAAGCTTCAGGAAACTGCAAGAGTGAGCTGAATGCCACTGGAAATTGCAGGAGTGAGCTGGATGCTGCTGGAAACTGCAGGAGTGAGCTGGATGCCACTGGAAGCTTGGTCAACTTGACTGGGTGTGTCAAAGTTGCAATGCAGTGTGGCTTTTTGTCCCCCTAGCTGAGAGCCCCTGTGCTGTGAAATTATTGGCATTCATAAAAAGCATTCATCCAACAGCAGCGAGCCCACTAAACAAATAAATGACTATAATTAATTTCAGGCTGCATTAATTACAGTCAAAAGTGTATTCAGTGTTTGCTGACTGTATTTAAATTAATTTCTGTTCGAACTTAAAGGTCTTTTGTTTTTGTTTCGTGGCGAAAATTAAGATTTTGTGCTTTTTTGTTTGTTTGAAAAGAGGTCATTGCTATTTTTAGCACACGTGGGTTGTGACCATTCTCTGATGACAGACATATCCAGGATTGTTTACACAAAGTGGGAGTGGTGATTGGGCATGCAGCAACAGCTTCAACTATGGCTTCCACACAACTTCAGAACCTCCTGCATCTCTTTTGGACAATCTCCTTGTTCAAGTTGGTGAATGCTATCATAATTCAGTTCATCTTTGGTGTTACAAGCAGTTTTGTTGGTCTCTTGCTCAACTGTGGCCCACACATAATAATCAAGGAGGTTGGATTCTGGGGAGTTAGGTGGCCAGATGTAAGGGGTGATATGGTCACAAAAATTCCCTGACAGCCATGAATGGGTTCTTCTGCTTGTATGGAATGATGCAGCCTTGTTGTCAGACATAGGGCTACCCTCTTGACCCAGGGCAGCACTACCTTCTCGAGGCTCTTGATGTAAGACACCGTGCTGAGTCTGAGGCCCTCAGCATCAAATTAAAGAGTTCTTTTTTTATTAGAACAATCAAAGTTTTTGGAGCTGCTGTAGCTTTGTAGCCATCATTAGACTCATCCAACTCTTTCCAAATCCTCTACACTGTCCTTAGATTGACATCCAAATATTCTAAAATTTTTATATTGGAGCTTCCAATGCAAATGCCAAGCAATACAGTGTCTTGCTTCAAAATTTCTGACATTATGAATTATACTGTGCAGTTGACAAAAACAAAAACAAACAATGCACATGCATGAAATTAGAAATATAAAATGACAACAGTTTACCCATTGTACCCTGTACATTGAGAAAACTTACAGAAAGTTTTAAATGACATATCTATGGACATAAAAGAGACCTTATACACAACAATTTATCAAATGCATTTGTCATACATAGAAATAAATTCAACCACAACCTTGACCAAGAGAATTCCACACTTATTAATAAAGACAGTAACTTACTTATAAAAAAATTCCCAAAAGTGCAACTATCAAATCTTATCAAAATAATTAAAAAAAATCTGCACCTGGATTTTTTTCTAATATCTTCTTTCCAGAACAGAGTTACTACTATCCCAAGCTAAGATACATAACAACAAAAATATAAAAAAATTAAAAGAAAACAGTTAAATCCATAACCTCATGTTATTTAAAAAACATAAAATAATTAAATTAATCCCAATCCAAAATAATTTAAATAGTAATTTACATCTATCTATCTATCTATCTATCTATCTATCTATCTATCTATATATATATATATATATATATATATATATGCCTCAAGGCAATATTCTATCTATCTATCTATCTATCTATCTACAGACCTCAAGGCAATATTCATTAAAAAACTTAAACTGTCAACTAATAGAATCCGCTATGAATACTGTAGTAATGTTCTAAAATGTTTATAAAAAGAACAGTTTTTTTATGCTTTAACATGTGCATGACTATGACATTACAACATTTAAAAAAATTACATTTTTGATAATCTTGACATTCTAATGAACACTAAGCAATTTGTCAATCATTACATTTGAAACAAGAAGAAAATTTACAGTCATTTTTAGCAATATAGTTTTGCAGTTATTTTTTGCTACCACAACTCACACCTCTGAAGATGATCTTGGAAGGAGATTGAAAGTACATGGGAACATCAAGAAATGAATAATAAAATCATCTGTCAAAGTTACAGCTCACCTCTTATATCTTTCAATTATAATACATGAAAGATTATCTGTGAGTACAAATGGATTCTATTAAAACTAAGCAAACACAGCGTTTGCAATTAATTTAATCTGACATGTCTAAAAAAAATTTTCTGCCTAAACACACACACACACACACACAAATATATATATAGAAAATATACATATATATATTACATACTGGTCTCTTCATTTGCCTATGATACTACACCTCCCTGAATCAGAGAGATCATACACCCTTGTTTTCTCTCTTACTACTCCTAATTATTTTGTTTCCTACCATCCTTCCTCTTGTCTCTCGTGTTTTCTTTTTAATGGTGATCTCAGTCTCTCTTTATTTTCTTCCTTCTCTTTGTACATCTCCTCACTCTCCCTTTCTTCCACTTTCTGCTCTGTTCCACTTTTGTAACTTTTTGCCTCTTCTTGTTCTAGACCTTCCATTTCCACATTGTTCACCTCGTTTCTTCTTCTGAACTGATCTGCATGTACCATTATATTTTGTTCCTTCTTTTCTAATATAGCCATGTTGTGACCTTTTTTGCATCAGGAAATTTGCTTCTTCTGGATTTGTCTCTTTATTCTTTCTATACCACACTTTTTCTCTCTTTGCAAAGGATATAGTTATGGGGACTTTGATTTGTCTTCCCATTAATACGGTTTCCTTCCTGTATGTGGAATAGATCTGTAACTGAGAAGCATATTTGGTAAATATGCTTTTACATTTTCTGTAAGTGATAAGAATTCTTTTAATCCCATTTTCAGAGTTCGTACCATTCATTTTGTGGGTGATATGGTGGTGTCTTGTATGGGATGCATCTAACTTGTTTTAACTATGCACATAAATTCTCGTTACAAAATTCAGGTGCATTGTTGGTGACAAGTGCCTGGGGTACTCCATTCATTGAGAATATGGTTCTTAATATTTGTTTTATTGTGGTGGCTTTTCTGTCTTTTACTCTGACAACTTCTGGCCATCCTGAATATGCGTCCACTAATACTAAAAATAATCCCCTATTTCTGATAAGTGTGTAATCTATATGGACCCAAACCCATGGTTTTGCTTCCTTAAACCATGAGTGAATTTTTTCTTTGTTTGAAGTTCTTTATTTCCACATATTTTGGGCATCTCTTAACGTATTCCCCTATATCTTTTGAATATCCTGGCAACCATGCTTGTAACTTCAGACTTCTTTGTGTTGCTGTTATGCCACAATGTACGTCATCATGTACTCCTTTTAGTATGTCCTTTCTCAGTATTTGTGGAGCTACTATTATGTCTCCATTGCATATAATTTTCTATGGTTAGTTTGTACTTTGTTTCCTTAAAGGGTTGCTCTGCCATTGAACTATTATTTCATATATCATCCCTTGTTTCCTGTTTAGGATGTGGTTTCCGGTTTTCTCTTTTCCAATCTTTTCACTCTTACGTAGCCCCCTGCGCATCAGTGGCGTTTTCGCCTTGCTTGGGGTGATATGATTAAAAAAAAAAATATTATTTTTTATTCTCTCTACTATTCTGCATAATACTTTATCTTGATTTGTTTATATTTTGAGTTAATTTAGAGAAAGAACATCTGTTTCTACCCAGTATATTATTTTTCAGTATTTTTTGTCTTTCTTCTGTTTTATTCTTGAACTGCAATCCTGATAAAGTGTCCTGCATAAAGGATAGTGTAAAAATCAAATGCCATGATTTTTATTGTCTTAAAATCCTTGACAATTTGACTTTCGGCAATTTTTTCCCAGGTTAAATATGAATTCTAATGGTTTGTGGTCCGATTTTATTAAGAATTTTTTTTCCTATCAAAAAGTTTTGGGTCTTCTCCATACTTCATACTATTGTTAGTGCTTCTTTTGCAATATTCGAGTAGTTAGTTTCTTCTAACATTTACCATCTTGTTATGTACATGATTGGATGTTCTTCTTGTGATAGAACAGCAGCAATTGCCTTCTCATTTGCCTCCATGGTTCAAGTTATTTCTTTTTGGGGATCAAAAACGTTTACTCCTCAGAATATTTTTTAGGATTTCAAAAGTGATGGTTTGCTTCTGTGCTCACTCAAATTTATTGTTTCTTTTTCAGTTTTTTTGAGTAATTTTGCAAATGGTTCTATTATGTTGCTATATCTTAGTATATATTTACTATAATAATCTATCTGCCCCAAAAAGGATTCTAATTTTTTTCTCTGTTAGAACAGCTATTTCTGTTATTTCCTTTGTTAGTCTATCATTAGGTGATATGTTTTCTTTTAATATTTGATATCCTAAATATATCTTCTTACAGTCAAAATTACCTCTAATTAGTTTTTCTTTATTTATGGATGATAGTTTTTCTTTTTTGCTTGCTTTATAGCCTTTCAACAATCCAACTGAATTTCCTTCTGCTTCCATGAAATCTATTAGTCATACAGTGTTTACTTTTAATACATCAGTCCCTAATAATCCATGATCTTTTTTGCATGCTATAACTGTAATGGGAATTTATTTCAAAATGCTTGTTGGTTTCAAAATTGCCTTGAAATGTGCCCATTGTTTCTATGGTTGTTCCATCAAATTGCTTTAGTTGCATGCTGCTTTTTCTTAATTTCAGTCATCCTAATTTTATCTAGAAATCTTTTGGTATCAACCTAATTTCACTGCCCATATCAACTTGCATGTCAAATATTTGGCCATTTATCCTTATTTTTTCTCTGCTTTTTTTTGTGTGAAAAGATTGGAAAAGAGAAAGCTGGAAACCACATCCTAAACAGGGAACAAGGGATGAGCCTCTACACCTGTTCAATAGACATGGGTGGAGTGTGAACAGGCGATAGTTCAGTCTATCTACTCCAATTGAAAAAAAAATAAGGAAAAGTGAAAAGATTTGAAAAGAGAAAGCCGGAAACCACATCCTAAACAGGGAACAAGGGATGAGCCTCTACACCTGTTCAATAGATGTGGGTGGAGTGTGAACTGGGCGATAGTTCAGTCTATCTACTCCAATTGAAAAAAAAATAAGGAAAAGTGAAAAGCTTTGCAAAGAGAAAGCCGGAAACCACATCCTAAACAGGGAACAAAGGCTGAGCCTCTACACCTGTTCAATAGATGTTGGTGGAGTGTGAACCGGGCGATAGTTCAGTCTATCTACTCCAATTGAAAAAAAAATAAGGAAAAGTGAAAAGATTTGAAAAGAGAAAGCCGGAAACCACATTCTAAACAGGGAACAAGGGATGGGCCTCTACACCTGTTCAATACTACAATTACCATTAGCATTATTCATGCAGAATCCATGAAAATTTTGTATTAGAACCATAACAAAATTGTAGGAGGTGACATTATAGAAGATTGCAATATTCTGATTATTCATATTAGTGAAATTATGGATCTTTCATAAATTGTCAAATAATAGCTACTGGTACTTAGCAAAAACATTATATTAAGTTTTCTATAAAAGAAACTTTTCTCTTTGCCTATAGATTGTCCACCTAAAGAAGGCTATAGACTTGATTAGTCAAAACATAGCAACAACAAAAGCAAGAGCATTTTAAGAATATTCAGTTGTGCAAACAATTCTTGAAATGATAATGGCTCTTTTCAAAAGTATAAATGGGTATTTATTAAGAAGACACAACATTTTGCTTACTCTATCCTTCTCCAGTTAGACAGTCCATAAGGAAAGAGAAAGATATCTTTTCATAACAAAATGGCAGTAAATATAATAATCAATTCAGTTCAGACCTTGTAATGTGAACCATACTTGCAATTCTAATGTTAGCAATTTATCTAACACAGATTTCCTGTTTTATACACAGACATGTTTTACTACTAAACAAAGAAATCTGCAATCTATTGGACTCTACACTGGCCTCTATACATTTATTCATTTGTCTGCTGTTTCATTCAATTTTTTGATAAACTATTTTTTACTTTTTGCTAAGTTTATTTTAAAATCATATCTTAATTTCACATATTCTCTGCTCAAAGGAAACTGATTATATCTATCTGGATTTAAAAGCCACATTGAACAATTAGAAAAAAATGGGCTCAGAAAACAGAACTGTTAAAGAGTAAAGAAAAATAATCTTTTTCTTTTAAAATTCTATAATGCTTTTTTTCCATAAACTGTTTTGACACAAAAGTTTTTATTAAAGCCCAAAATATATTCAACCTGTGTAAATGGTGGAGGCATTTACATATTACAGAAGATTACTTCATATTCAGGCCAGTAGACATAATATATACTGTTTTAAAAAAATGGAATGTCTATTTCAAACATGAGTAGCCACTAAAAAATAACATTTGAAGAAATGAAAATGTTAGATTAAAAATAAATATATTAATTCTTTAAAAAATTGCTTTAATATGTTTCAGATACAAAATCAAGCAGATATGAGTTTTCAAGAAAATTTGAATGAGGTGTGTGCATTCTTTAGATGAGTTAATAGAACCTTGCTGGTCTGTGATGCTCTCTGTGGCTGAGTGTTCCAAAACAAGCTGGATCAGATGGTGGCTTTTTCTACAGAGAGGTAGGCAGATTCAAAGACTGCTGGAGAACATATTTACTTTAAGTTTTCTTGAGTACACAGAGAGTTAAATGTAATACACACTGTTTAAAAAAAATGAGATGTCTATTTCAAACATGGGTATTCACTAAAAAGTAACATTTGGATTAATAATATATATTTGCATATTTAAAATGCTATATATATATATATATATATATATATATATATATATATTATTATTATTATTATTATTATTGATTATTACTTTAGAACATGTACAAACTACAACAAAATTGTACATTTTGTTTTGACATTGAAAGAACAATGTCTCATCAGGTAGATAATAATGATGATAATAAATGTTTGAAAAAAAATTTAAAAATACTACTTCCTTTTAGTTTTGCAAATCTTTTTGTACCAAGCAAAATGATATTAAAAAGAGGAAAAAAGAAAGAAAATTTATATATATATATATATATATATATATATATATATATATAGGTTTGGAACAAAATCTCTAATGATCTTCAATAAGTGACATTTGAACATGTGATTTTATTTCACATGTGACTGAAATTTATGACATATTCTAAAAGATGACATTTCAACGTGTCTTTCTGTATGGTTTGTATATGGATTGTGAATTTTAAATGCTTTTAAGTTAAAAATAACAATGAAAGAAAATAAATTGCACTTTCATCATTTGATACACTTTAATTCCAGATAGCAAAACATGCTGTACAAACAGCAAAAAGATATATACCATTTATGGAGTACTGTATGTAAGTGATTCACTAGGTGTAGAAGTGGTGATTTTTTAATCTGGATGATTGACAACATACTGGCCTAAACTGCAGACAGTGAGGATGACCAAATTCAAATGCTGATTAAAAATAATCCAGCTTACATGACACAGGACATGACAGATATATACCACAATTCACATATGAGAATCATAAGGCATTTAAAAATATTAAAAGCATTCCCTTTACAGAGATGGGCAAATTGCTCACTTTTGTGTAGCAAACTCTTCTGATGATGTAGTAAAAATAGAATTTTATGTGAGATTATACTAAATAAATAAGATACCATGATTTATGATTTGCAAATACAATGTAATTTGTTTAGTTTAATATTGAGGAAGTATTAAAAGATAACTAAAGTTTCTGTATTTTCTTATGTTTTAATACTTCCTCAAACTGAGCAAATTACATTGTATCACAAATCGTAAATCATGAGTTTTTGAAAATACAATTATGAAATTAATTAAATATGGCTGTCATTTTTAATGACATGAGTATACTAGAAAAGATATATAATGTATTTCTAGGCCTAAATAAAGACAAAAGAAAAAACATTTCTTTACCAGTAGGTTTCATCATCTGATGAACTTTATCAAAGAACACGTAAGGATTTTATTTTGTAACATGTATTTATAAAAAGAAGTAAAAATATCATTAGGTTTTCAATTTTTTTTATATTTAAGAATATTTATAAATATTCATTAGGCTAATGGAAGTGAAATGAAAGTAACTGTAAGCTATAAAGGATGCTAAGAGATGTAATTTAATGTCTAATAAACAAGAGTGACTATATACTGTTGTTGTTGAATATTTTATTTTCATACTTGCTGATATTTATTTATTTGCTTTTTTAGTATAATTATTATGTATTATTTTATTTTAAATTTGATAAGTTATTTATGTATCTATTTATTTTAAATTAATTAAATTATGCTAGTTTTGGAAAAGAGTATTTCTTTTAGAAATGGAGATATTTGCAACTTTTCATTTAAGTAAGTTATTTTATATTCTAATAAGTGTGGCATTCTTTAGATTGAAGTCGTTATTTCTGTGTATAAATAATGCATTTGATAAATTCTTGTGCATAAGATCTTTTTTGAGTTTTTTTTTAAATATCTCAAAGTTTCCACAATATATTGTAAGGAACAGTTATGACAGTTTATTTTATATATACCTGCTTCAGAATTATTATTGTTGTTATATCTGGTATATCTTGTAGTTTCAGTGCTTAGTATGTAGTACACCATTATGTGTGACAAAATGGAGCTTCAACAGTTAGCGCTTAAGCACTTAAATACAATTCAGCTAATTTGTATAGGATACCACACCCTCTCTGAATCAGAGTGGTCGTATCCTCTTGTTTTACTTTTTACTAGGTCCAAATACAATTGATTTATACAGTTTTTGCTTTTGCACCTCTATTCTACTTTTTATTGGCAATCTTGGTCTTTCTTTCTTTTCTTCTTTGTCAGTTTTTTCTTCTCCACTTATACCCATTTTTTGTTCATCCTCATCACTGTAATTTGTTTTCTCTTCTTGTTCCTATGATACTGTTCTTTGCTCTGCCTCCTCACTGTTGTTACCTTCCTCCTCCCAACATTGTTCTTTCATCTTCACATTGTCTGACACAATAATTTTTCTTAATTGATCCACATGAGTCAAAACATACTGCACCTTCTTTTCAATCAAAGCTGTATTATTGCCTCCCTGCCAAAGGAAGTTCACTTCTTCAGGATTTGCACTTTTGTCTTTCTTGTACCATACTCTCTCCCTTGTGGTGAAAAACATGGTAATAGAGGCTCTAATCTGTCTACCTATGAGGGCTGATTGGTTCAACTTGGTATCAACCTATAACTGAGAAGCATTTTAGCTAGAAACACCTTAATGTTTTCAGTGATAGGTAAGAATGCATTCAATGTCATTTTAACTGTTTGTAACATCCACTCTGTGGTTCCATTGGGCTGAGGATAGTATGGTAGAGTTTTATACAGCATGCAGCCTCTCTGCCTTGACCATGTACACAAATTTTTGTCTCAAATTTCAGGAGCATTATCTGAGACTAACATTTGCAGTACTCCATTCCTTGCAAATACATCTCTCAAAATCTGTTTGACTGTGGATACTCTCCAGTCTTTAACTGTGATTACTTTTGGTCAACCAGAGTATGCATCCACCATTATAAGAAATGATCCAATGCTGCTGATGTGTGCATGGTCCATATGTACTCTAAGCTATGGTTGTGCCTCTTTATTTCATGAATGAAGCTCTTCTTGCTTGAATCTTCTAATTTTGTTGCACTTTTAACATTTATTAAGAAATTATTTAATACCCTTTGCATAACCCAGCCACCATGCTTGTAATTTGAATCTTCTTCATGTCACTGTGACACCACAATGTACTTCATCATGTACCTCTTTCAATATGTCTGTCTTTAACATCCGGAGTTACTATCACCTTTCCATTGCATATAATTCCATTTACAATTGTTAACTTACGCCATCTTCTTAAATGACTGCTGCACTATTGAACAATTGTTCCACTTATTCCTTATTCTTCTGCTTATTTTGCTTAATACTGGATTATTGCTCGTTCTCATTTTTTAACCTGTTGACTGGAAGTACATCTGTCTCTACCCATTGAATTATTTTGTCTTCCTCAGTTCAATGTTTATTGCCTGTTCCTTTTACAAACCATAATCTCAACAAAGCATCTACATGAGGGATGGTGTTTCCCTTAACATATACAATGTCAAAATCAAATGTCATGATTTTAATGGCCTAGCGTAAAATTCTCAATGACGTAACTTTTGGCAACTTCTTCCTAGGGTTAAAAACAAACTCCAACAGCTTGTGATTTGACTTTAGTAAAAATTTCTTACCTAGTAAAAGATTTTGTTCCCTCTTGATACTCCAAACAATTGCTAGGGACTCTTTTTCGATGTCTGAGTAATTTATCTCTTCTGTTGTTAGTCTCCTAGATAAATATATTATTGGATAATCTTCCTATGATACGATGGCAGCAATTGTCTTCTCACTTGCATCCATAGTCAACGTTATCTCTTTCTTAGGGTCAAACACCCTTGTTACAGGTTTTTTTTTCATAATTGCTTCTAGTATCATAAAAGTATTATTCTGTCTTTGTGTTCATTCAAATGCTGTGTTCTTTTTAAGCAGCTCTGACAGTTGTTCAATTAGTTCACTATATTTCAGGATATATCTACTGTAAAATTTATCAAACCTAAAAAGGATTCCAATTCCTTTTTATTGATTGGAATCATTACCTCCATAATATTTTTTATTAGTTTTTCGTCAGGTGCTATACTAATCTTCGAAATTTAGTAGCCCAAATAAGCCAGGCTTTTGCAATCAAAGTTACATTTGTCTCTATTAATGGTTAATCCAACTTTTTTCAATTTGATCTGCTTTTTGTTTTAACTCTTGTTTGGTCTTCACTCCTACCTCATTATCTTGGTAAATAATCACGTTAGTTACCTCGATAAAAATATTTCTTCAGTTGCCCTTTGTAATATATGACTAGATGTTTTAATTCCAAATGGTAAGTGAGTTCACCTTAAAAGGCCTGTAGGGGTGTTGATCATGGCAACTTCTTTAAATTTTTCAAATTCATGGTGCTTTTCCTGCCCCTTAAGTCTGTGTACATACTGCATAATAGATTCTTTCAGCCACTGCCTGGCTTCTAAAAATGTCATCCTTTCAGTGACAACCAGTTTTCTTTTTGGCCTAATGTTTCTTTTTATTATGCTGACAACTTCCTCAAAAGACATCTGTTCTAATTTCTGTGTGTTCGCCAATGTGGAGATTTTCTTCAACACCTCATACCCCACAGAAGTCATAAACAAGTTCATTGTTTGGTTCTGTTCATCTTCCATTCTTGAGTCTTTGAGAATATGCACTCTTGCCATAGCCACAAAGGCTTTTATCCATATCTCAACATATTCAGAATCATCCATGGAACTCAAGCATCCTATTGGTGACACCATTTGTTATGTCTGGTATATCTTGCAGTTTCAGTGCTCATGTGTGATGTAATGGAGCCTTGACAGCAGCTTAGCATTTAAATACAACTCAGCTAATTTGCATAGGATACTACAATTGTCATGGGTATTTTTGGTTCTGATCATATTCATAATAGTTTCATAATAGTTTAAGAATTTTGATATTGTTAAGATTGGATAAATTATTTTGGATATCAGATGTTAAAAAGTTAGTAGATAATATTATATATATGATTTTATCTAGCTTATTGTCATTATTGTTGTTATTAATATCATTATCTATTTTGTAAATGCATAGAGAAATATATATATATAACCACATAAAAAGATATATAATGAGAGAGAGAGAGAGAGAGAGAAAGGTGTAGGAAAAGAAAGAAATGTGCATATTATATATATGTATATACAAAGTCAATATATTATCCTTTGAAAATAGACTGTTTAAAAGGTCATATATGTTTATAAAGTTAATGATATATATGCATTTCTCTATGTCTATGATATATAAAAAAAACTATTATATCACACAAATGGAGATTCACAAGAGGGAATTTGGAGCCACCCACTAACTTTTTTAAATAGGACAGTTCTCACCAGTTCAATCAGTTAATTAACATTGAGGATAGGCTCTCTTCTTTACAAATCATTTCTGAGAAGGAATTATTTATGGAAATTCTAGTTATGCTATCTGAAGGAAAATTGTTAAGTTGGAATAAAAATGATGTCCATCTCTGCTGCTTCTTAGTGCCAATTAATAGAAGTACCTTCTAAGACTAGAAGTTTTTAATAATTTACACAATAACTAGGTGTTCAGAAAGTCACGTCTTGTTTTTCTCCTTATTTTATTCTCATACAAAGGTGAAATACTCATAATATTTAACACATACACACATGCATGTTAAAACAAATAAAATCTAACACTAATAATAAGAGCTTCAACTAGCAAATAAATTATTTAAATTGAATTTAACATAAAAATAACAAACATGGAAAAAACAGCAGTCAATTGCTGAAACCCCTAGACAAGTGGACTGAACAATTACAAACAGTTCTCTAGGAAACTTCAGAGTTGAGGTGCTGAATAAACTTCAGTCAGATCAGCTAATAATGTTAGATTGTACAAGACTCACAGTCACAAGTCTGCATCTGAATTCAACTGTTGTGTTCTGGTTGTTAATTGAATATAAGTCAAGTGTGTTGTAGCCAGTAATGCTTTGTTCAGGACCAATATCATGGAGGTTGTCACCAATATATTGATCCCCTTAAAAATAGGTGAATTAGGATTACCAATAGTGATGTCACAGTTTAGTTCACAAATGTTGATGCTGCCATTGATTCTGTTAATGTGGATGTGAAAATGATTCATGTGCTCCCTTGCTTCTTCAGGCCATTGACACAATGCAGGTGAAACGTCCAGAGTCTAGCATTTCTATGTCAGAAAAGGTGATGCTGTTTGTGGTGAAAATGAAAGCTGTATATATTTTGAACCCCACTCCTATGTATCTTGACATGGCAGTGTTATTTTTATATCTTCCTGATTTTAATGATGTTTTATGGTTACTGAACCTCTCTTTAAATGTCTTTTCAACTGATTCAATGTATGTTTCTTTTTTGATGGCTCTCAAATTTAGCACTTGCTCTATAGATAATATTTTTTACTTGACTATTGTTATCTGAGGCAAAATATAAAACTTCTGCACAAAGCTTTTTTGTTATATTTCACAAAAATTTGTGGAAGTTTCAATGAGCTCATATAAAAATTGAAATATCTTCAGATATACTGTTGGATTCAGGTATTGAACTCATGACTTGATTTCATTAACTGGGAGTTAAAGAATCAAAATTAATGTGATAGCACCTATTCAGCAGTAATAAAAAGGAAGATTGTTTATCTTAAAGACATCATTGATTCGAGAAGCATTTGAATGACAAATGGTTAAATGAACTACTTGCCTCAATTTGAAACTAATATTTTCATTTTTTATATTTACAGTGATTAAATATCTTAGTGCTTGTGGCCATATAATTAAAACACCAGTTTTCATTCAATTACCAAAGTTAAGCAACATTGAACCTGGTTAGTACCTAGACAGGTGACTACTTGGGAATACCAAGTACTATAAACTTGAATAGGTAAGTGGTATGATGGATAACAACTTTGAATGAGAATTAGAGAACCAAATTCAAGTTCCAGTCAAGTTTTGTTGCATTTACTTATGCAAAAATATCCTTGGAAAAGATATCTTTTCTCCTGAAGCTATGGGTTAAATAGCAACTAAGAATGGGCCTTATAGTCTTGCTTGGCAACCAGTCTACTTCAGAAAGTAATGGCAGCCTGTGGGAATTCTTCTGCCAAGTTAGTCATTAATCAAAAATAGATATGATCACCCAAGCATGCATCATGCATGGTACCTAAGGAAGGATATAAATATGCAGAGATTTTGGGTTATCAATTTATTACTAAATGACAATAAAAAAAAGATCACTCACTTTATATCCAGTAGAATCTTATATGATGTCAATCATGAATGAAAAATAGATATGATTTCCCAAGTATAAATTATGCGTGGCACCTAAGGAAAAAGATATCTTAAACAGATACATGTTTAGTAGTGATTAATCAATAAATAATTTTACTCATTTTTAAGGTATAAATTTTCTTTTTACTCTGTTCTAATGGATATTTTTCATTCATATCAATATATGAAATAATACAAAGATATTAGCAGATATTGACATTTTTAGAGACTTTGTTAATTTAACAGTTAAACTTGTAGAAAAATGAAATGAAATTGATAAATAAAATGATAATGAATCAGAAAAAGAAATGCTTTTTCCTATGATGCTAAGAGTAAAAGAACCAAAAATATGACTACCCCACTTGTTTTTTGTCAAATACCACTAGGTGGTGTTAAGTGATGTCTATAAAAAGACAAACATTTTCCTACTTCACATACTTTCATCTTTTTACTCCGAGATGTAAAACCACATTGTAATTATGTTTTCAATGGGGAGCATTAGTTTTACCGGCCCACTGATGACTGAACTTTCTTCCTATGATATCTTTCCAATGATATCGTTCAGACATGCTTTGCAGCCCTAGACAAAGTAAGAAAGAAGTAAGAAATTTGGTTGTTCTATCTCACCAAAAAGCTGACTTGAGCACAATCACTTTAACCATTGTTATCCTTACTTACCTCAATCTACTTCTGAATCAAAAATGGACATATCAAAGAGACATTGAGATCTTTGTTTCACTACATTCAATATTAAAAGAAGAAACTGTTTTTAGTAGAAACCCAAGTTTTTGTATGTTTCTTCTGTGATTAGCATATGTGAATATGCACACACCTAAAATACACACAGGAGGGCTTACAGACACATCACATTGAAACACTGATTCCTGTACAATTCCCAAAGTTAATTAATATCATGTTTAGTCAGTACTTAGATGGGTGATCACTTGGTAAAACCAGATTCTGTAAGTTTGAATGTGTGGGTAGTGTAATGGATAATGGTTTGGAATTTTTAATTGGATAGCTGAGTTCTAATTTTAGTTGGGTTCATTTTATTCACCTAATGCAAATATCCTTGAGAAAGGTATAAATCCACCTTTTCTCCCCAGCCCTAGATATAGGTTAGTTAGTAAGAGTTCAGTAAAAATAAAATAAAAATTGCATACAAAATATTCAGATTTCAGCATTAAATAAATCACAGAGGTTGATATGCCAATAAACAAAAAGAACCAACTAATTAAAATACACTCAAACATGTGACCATTGTAAATTACATAAACTCCTTTAACTTTATACATAGATTAATATTGATGATAAGTAAGGCAGTAATGTTTTTTTAGATCATAAATTATAAAGTATAATAATATTAAAAATTGCAATAATGATGATACTTACTATAAACAGCATTGTTTATCAGTTATATGAAATGGAATTGATGTAGTATGAATAGAAATTGCTTAAAACTAGAATAGTACACAAGGAGATCTATTAGTTATTAGTCAAAGTGTTGTATTATTATTATTATTATTATTATCATGAGAGAGTAAAACTAGAAGAGAAAACAAATTCTCCACTCATAAGATTTCCTAAAAGTGACACTAAACCACAGAAATAATCTTGCACAATTACTTTGCAGAAAAAAGTAGGCCAACCATTAAAATAAATTGTATGAAACAGGTTGAATTTCTCTAAAATAAAAAAAACACCTTTCACACACACACTTCTATGTACATAAGCAATTCATTTATTTTAAAAGATAAATATTCATTTTTTAACATAATTTCTTTCCTTGTCAGTGTGCTTTCTTCAATGTTAAATATTTATCACTAAAATCAATAATTATTATACAGTGAAAATATAATGGTGGCTTTACTGCTAAAAAAATGAAACAACAAATGGAGATGGTAAGTGAAAAGAGTTTTTATTTTTGATGATACAAGGTTTTTATAAATATATAGTATTTAGTTATTTTTTAACACATTTAACATTTTATAGCTTTAGCATAACATACATCCTTACAAAAACTTGCAGAACATTTATGTTTCAATTTGCAAATGAAGTAATTGGATAGTACTTATGAAGTTTTGAATGCATTTAAGAGTTTATAGCTATAGCATTACAAATAAACAAAAACACCCTCTGCTTGGCAACAGGACTCTTCACCATGCCACACAAGCTGAAGAACCACACTCATGGCTGTCGGACAATTTTTGTGACTGCATCACCCCTAAAATATGGCTACCTAACTTCCTAGACTGCAACACCCTTGATTATTATATGCTGGGTGCAGTTGAGTGAGAGACTAACAAAAGTCTTTGTAACACCAAAGATGAAGGCAAAGATTATGGCAGCATTCACCAATTTAAGCAAAGAGACCATCCAGAAGACTTACAGGAGATTCACAAGTAGTCTGGAGGCCATGGTTGAAGTCAGTAGCAATTTTTTTGAATAAATTTGCACTTTAGTAATTCAAAATATTTTTCTGTAATTTTAGTAAATAAATCTATTAAAATGAGAAGTCAGTGTTATTTTCATTTTTGCCTAATTTAGATAACAATTCATCCATTGCACCATATATATATATATATATATATATATATATTTGCATGTTTACTGATTTTTTCTTTTTTTCTCATTCTTCTATCTTATATCTTCTATCTGAATAATATATTTATTAGATATTTTTTTATTTTTAGTACATCATCACTTATTAATTTAGACAATATATTTTACGGAATACATGTTTGCATACATACCCTTTTTTTTAACTGTGTAAATTAAATCTAGCAGCCAGTGCACTCAAGAGTCTTGTTAAAGTAGTGTTTGAACCTGCATTCTCCCTTGTAGGGGAGACCACTGTATGATCTGGTGTGCTTTAGACCTCTCAGTTACAGAGAGCTTTATATCCTAGCATGGTTCAACTACCTTTTTTGTAAGGAATGCTCATCTTCCCTTTCAGATCTTCTGAAAGCTCATATCTGCTGATTTTATTGTCACATTCAAAATGCAAAGTTAACATATGAATGGTATGTTCAATGTTCAGAAATAGCAGGAAAAATATCCTCTTTGCAAGGATGTATAAAAATTAAAAAAGGAATGATCATTAAGGGAAAAAAGATACTGAAACAAGTGGAATAAGTATAAAAATTCTTTCATGAGAAAAAAGGAAAGAAACCTGCAATACATAACAGTAGAGAAGGAGCCAAGAAACTAAAATACAGAAATAGGAACAGCAATAAATAAGATAAAGAAACATTAAAATTAACAACATATATTACACAGATGACACTGATTTAACTGAAATTTGAAAGAACTATTGATAAAGTAATCAATGAAAGCAAGAAAATTGGGCAAAATTGTAGTATAAAAAAAATGAATGACAATAAGGGGGGGAACAGAAGGTGCAGTGCCAGCTGTTCTTTCTTTCTTTCCCTCGAACCTGCCAATCCAACAAGCTGCCTGATTGTGTTTGTGTAGATATCTACACATTCGCCAGTCCACCTGACCATGGTCAGTTTTCTGTATGCTGAAAACGAGTGAGTTGTTGGTAAATGCCTCCTTCAGCCTGGCTTCAATCTGGTCAATGTTTCTCTGATCTTTCTCCTCCATTTCCATGTAGAGGGCTACTACATTCCCTTCCAGGTATAATGGCAGTAGGCTAGCCACATCGTCCACCTGTTGAAGTCTTGCGAGCAGCTTAACCTTTTTTAGCCATGCCATCACATCGCCCTGGCCAGAAAATGGTTTTATAATGTCGCTGTTTATGCAAACTTTTGCCATAATTGCAAAATAGCTTGTAGCATAAAAAAAATGAATGACAATGAGGGGGCCAACAGAAGATGTAGTGCTGCCTAGCCAGCAGGCCAGCTGTTTTTTCTTTCTTTTGTCACCTCAAGGAAATGGATTTCAGGTTTCCTTTTCTTGGGGGGGGGGCGTTACACAGGGCAGTTGTGAAAAAGACACCAACTAAGCCGATTCTCCTTCCTCTTTGTCTGTCTGACTGACTGACTGACTGACTGACTGACTGACAATTCGCAAGCAACTCGACACACACAATCCACAGAGAAAATTCACCCTGACAGCAGTGCTGGCACCCGCTTTTTATGCCATTCCAAAACGGCTAAGATTTGCATGTATGCAAATAGCGTCTCGTTTTGGACGAGATAGGCATGCATAAATTGTGTCTTCAAGAGCGGCCATGTTTCTTCTTTGATATTATCTTACAGGCAAGACATATTTGCACCCAGTTTGAATTCTGAGGTAAGTCTGTCTTTGTTACAGTAAGAAAATGGAAAGCAATGCTGTTAGCAAAGAAGCAGGCCAACCTGTCAATTATATATTGGGGATGTTAAACTCAAACAACTGCAGAAATTTGTCTCCCTGGGCAGAGTAGTAACAAAGAACAAAGCAAGTTCTACTTTTCATAATTCATATTTGGAGTGTCACCACTGAAACAGAATCTATTTCTGAGCTCATGAACTGTACTGTAATGGGTCATAGTTAAGTGTAATAAGCAAAAATGCCCAATAAACATAACATAAAGAGGAATAAACAATGACAAAACAAAGTAAAAGAACAGAACACAATAATGTTAAGCAAAAATATATATGCAAGATAAAACTAGGCAAAGCAAGAGTAGTAAGATAAAAAAGCTTCCAAAGTAAGAATGTAAAGTAAAGAACACACAAAATGGATGCAGACAAGTAATTATAGTATTCTGACTTTAAGACAAGAAAGAACAAAAATATGGTAAATGAGACCAAGTACTAGTCTATCTTATTGGCTCTGAGGAGATCCCAGCATGCATCTGTATAATTTGTCTAAAAATGTGGGGAGGACGTTTTTGCATAAATTCAGATGCAGATTGGAACCAACAACATAAAAATAATGAAAAAAAAAGGTTCAGAAATTGAATAAGGAATTGAGGAATAAAAAATAACTTTAAAATTCAGATAAAGGTCATGGACTGCTCCATAATATTAAGGTAAATTTAGTTGGAATTGCTGAAAAAAAGGAATACAAAAGACACAAGACAGAGATAAAGAAACAAGTAATTATTATGGCAATAACAGAGAAGAAAAGTCCTTGCAAAACTAGTTGTGTTTGCGGCTTTAGAAGTCCAACTATGAAATGTTCTTTAACATCCAAATAAATTAGACGGTTCTTAGAATGTTCAAAGTAGCCTCAAATAAGGAGAGAAAATTTCCTACCTGTTGTTCCTTGCTAGAACATTTGAAAAAAGAGGAAGATAGAAGGATTTTTGCATTGAGCCCGCCAAAATTTGGTGTTCACTGATTGGTCAAGGAAAATAGTCTTAGCCAATCAAACAAGCCCATTTAGATTAGGGATGGGTGAGAAGAGAAATTATGTGGGAGAAGTAGTAGTAAACCCTTTTTTTTATAATATCTACTCTTTATATGGCAGTAAATGCTAGGGAATTTCCTCACAAATGCTTAAGTGACCACCATGTAATCCTATTAACAAATGTTGATATTTCTATGTTCAGAATGTATGACAAATGAGAAAATTAAAATGGTAAAAAACAAGATGCATAAGAAAAATGGAATGATCAGTTAAAATGTATTTGAAATACCTGGTATTGTCAATGTAAAAATAGAGAAAAGATATAGAATATTAAGAACATTATCTAAAGGTATGAAAGCCACCAAACTACCATCATTTAATAAATATCACAAAAAAAAAAAAACACAAAGATTGGATGAAAAGTACATAAAAACAGTAGTTTTAATAGTAAATATAAAGTTATATGAATCTGAAGGATGAGTAAAAGTTTTCATAAAAAATTCAGGGAATATGATTTAGAAGACAAAGACAAGACATAATATTATCAGCAGTAAAGTTACTGGACCTTTAAAAGTTGATGGTATCAAGATAAATTCAAATAATTATTATAAGTTCTGGACGTTTTTTCACTGCTACAGTTAAATAAAACTCTAGAGTATATTCATGCAAGACAACTGATTATTTCCTGTCTAAACTTCTAAGATGAGGTAGCATTTACACTATTTATATTATTCAGACTATTGTCCCTATCTTCACTGCCATTTTCATGATGTTTTGGCTGCTGTACACTCCAGTCTTTCTAGCACCTGAAGAAGGCTGGAGCATACAATAGCTGAAATGTCATGACAATGGCAACAAAGATGAGGACAATAGTCTGAATAATGTAAATAGTGACTATTGCTTACTTGGCCAAAAATTTTTTTTAAAATATAAAATTAATTAATTGTACCCCCCACCCAGCTACATTCAATAGAAAGCTTGTGATCTGTTATCAACTAGGCATTTATACAGATGACTCAGCTATTTACTCTCTTAACTTTTGTCTTAGTAGCAAGTCCAACAGATCCAACAAAGTAAACCAGACAACTTGTTGAGTGAGTGGCCATGATTAAATGTAAATAAATGCATAACTGCCCAACAAATAGATTTGACAAAGTTTACAATAAACAATTACAATAACAAGGAAAAGAAGAGGGCAATAGATAATATAAAGTCAGCAAACAATATATGCAAAACAAATTAATAATAAGGCAAAGCAACAGTAATATGGCAAAAAGTTCACAAGCCAAAAATTCAGGTTGACACAAAAGAACAAATTTGAATAAGCAAACACCAGGACTGAGTCATAGGAAATCAAGAACAGGCCTGTTTTATTGGCTAGGAAGAAATCCCAGCATGCATTTGTGTGCTTATGCCTATAAATTGGGGATGGGAAAATTATTTTGCAGTCATTCTGAATACAATAGGGGCTTCTCGGCCAAAATTCTGCTTAAGCGTTTGTTTTTGTGGTTTTTGGTCGAGTGCAAAGGTAGTATCTGTTCCGACTTTTACTAGTCCTTTTGCGTGACAAGCTGATTTCCACTCGAGTTCATTGCTCGAGCAGCGTGAAAGTAGTGTCTTTCGGGACACGAAAAACCGGAAACAGCAGTCTTGCGTGTGGCCTCTTAGGTGGCGATGGCCTCGGATAGGCCAGCAGAGATTGTTCCCCCCACCACGGCGTCGGTGGGAGGAAAGGAGGGGGATTGGGCTTTACCGCCACGGATCAATCCCCCTTCTACAGCAGCACCAGCATCCCCCTTACCTTCGACCTCTGGGTGGAAGGGAGGCAAGATCGCGTTGAAAGACGAAGAGTACTATGAACACATACAGGTCAAGTACGCCGATTATATAAAAGGCACAGAACTAGTTTCGGTGCCAGAAAAATTAGCGCAAATAGAAGCGAGGATCATCACGTTGATTACAAAGGACTTAAAGACGCACAAAATGATTGGCATCCCCAGGGAGAAGTTTGAAGAGGGAATAAAAACCCTGAACCTTAAAGCCAAGGCCGTGGCGAGGAGAAGCAATGCCATGTGGGACGTCCTGCTTGGCTCCGCAGAAGAAGCCAAAAGTCTAGTTGGTGTGGTCCTGGAGACCAAGACGCTCCAGTTTCATACAGAGTACATGGGAGCAAGAAAGCTGAAAATCACTCTGCATGGCGTCCCCATGGACATTGAGGAGGACCATATCGGCGCCTTTTTCGCAAGGTATGGAAAGGTTGCTGAAGTCTCCTCGCTGCGGTCCAAGGCTGGATTCTACACCGGAGACATGACGCTACTGGTGACCCTCAATAATGAAAACATTGCCAAAATCCCCAACATTCTCACCTGTAGGGGTAGGGCAATATTTATTATTGTGGAAGGGAGAAAGCCGTGCTGTTGGGTGTGCGGGGCGACAGATCACGTAGCTAAGATCTGTCCAACCAAGAATTCGCCCCCAAAGGCCCAACCAGCCGAACAGCAACAGCAAGCAGAAGAGAAAACAACCGCAAAGCCAGCAACCGCAAAGCCAGCTTCACCAGCACAAACACCGGTAGCCAACAAGGAGGGCGAGTGGCAGGTGGTAACAAAGAAGAAGGCCAAAACGCCTCCCCCGGCGAAGGTGCCGGGGAAGGGGCCGCCCCCTGCCAAGACTCCAACAAAACAGAAGGAGTCACCGGCGAAGAGTTCGCCTGCCAAACAGGAAGGAAAAAGGAGTCCCTCACCCAAAAAGGACGAGGATATGGATATAGAAAGATCGGCGTCATTGAAGCGAGGAAGAGAGGAAGAAGAGGAGAAGCTCGACAACCAGAAGAGTCGACGGAAGAGTAGGAGTGTGGAGAGGAGAAATGTGGCAGACAAATGCTCGTCGCTGCCGGTCTCTCCAGTAAGGTGCTCTTACGCACAAAAGGCCAGAAGCCTTCCCTCTTCCCCGCGTAAAGCTGCCCATCCCCCAACCTTTGAATTGACCCCCCTGAAAAGAGCTATTACTGCAACCCCCACTCCCTCCCCTTCTCCTATTCCCACTCCCGCACGGGGTAAAAAGAAAAATTTCCTCCCTCAGGGGGATGCCCTCATGAGGGTTGACGAGGATGTTGCAGCTGAATGGTCATCGCAAAGGAGGAAATTATTGAAACCTCTACTGAAACTGACCTCGGTGAACGGTCTTTCCACCGAAGACCCGAATAACTTTTCCCAGGCCCCAGGAGTCATTACCCTGGTAAGGAGTACCGGGGGTAACCTGAGGGTCTGGGACCACTTGGCAGCAGTGCGAAAACACTACCCAAAATTAAGAATGGTGCAGGAAGGCACCCCAGAGTTAAAAAAATGTCGAAAAACTGTGCTGGGAGGTTCCCTGTTTTACTCCACCCCTGTCTATATAGGGTGGTAAAACTTACTTACCCCACGGACGTCGGCGGAATTGTCCTAGACGGGCGGATTACGTCCGATGTAGGAACGGGTTCCCTAGGACAGTCCGTCGGGGTCCTTTCTACCAGAGATTTTTACCCGGTATGCGACTAGAGAGCCTTTGTTGCCTGATTTTTCTTTTTTTTTCTCTTTTTCAGGTCTAAGAAATGTCTATTAAGATAGCCAGCTTGAATGCGAAGGGCCTGAGGGATCGGGGTAAGGCGGCTCGCCTGCTTCGTGACCTCTTGTCCTTCGGCGTGGATGTGGCCGCGATCCAAGAGACTCACTTTGTTTGCGAAGTCGACTCGTGTGTGCTGTCTAACGACTTTGTCGTCTATTCAGCATATGGGAGCCGGCGTGCCAGAGGTGTTTCTTTGCTGGTCAAGCGTACCCTGGACGCGAGGATTGACCTTGTCCATGTCGGTGCCGAGGGCCGGCTGATCGTGGCCGATATTGCAGTGAAAAGCAAGTCGTTCCGGCTGATTGCGGTTTATGCGCCCAATGATCAAGGTGAGCGAGTCTCTTTTTTTCGGCTGTTGGAGCCCTTCATGGTGGATTCAACACGGCTAATCTTAGTTGGGGACTGGAATGCCATCCTAACCCCCAAATGGGATAAAGGGCGGGGCGCTAGCGGGAGGAGTGGTGATCGTAGCCTGGTTGATCTGATCGGCGATTTTGGTCTCGTCGATAGATACCGGGTCGATCATCCGGATGGGAGCATGTGGACGTGGGCGCTTAATTGGCCTTCTACCCGTTTATCTGCGTACCTGGATAGAATGTTAGTGAGAGTGGCCGACATAGACTTCTTAGAATGTCCAACGTTCCACTGGTTAGGCTACTCGGACCACAAACTCGTTTGTGCCCGAGTGGTGTTAGATTTTAGGGCTAGGTTGGCTGGTTATTGGAAGTTCAATCAGTCCTTACTGGACAGGCGGGACTTTCGTGACCAGCTGACTAGAGTAGTTCAGCGGGCGTTAATTGGGCGAGTCATTGGGAGTAAGTGGTGGGTTAGTCTTAAGGATAGCATTAGGTCTTTCGCCACCCAATACAGCCAACGGCTCAACCTAGATAAGGCTGCGAAGGCAAAGACACTTAGAGCTAATTTCTCCCGGGCGGAGGCTGGTGGGGATCCCCTAGAAATAGCCGTAGCCAGGGAGGCCCTGAGGCGCTCGACTAGCGAGCGTTACAGGGGCCAGGTAATTAGACATAAGTTAAGCAAGATGTCTTCCGAAGCTGTGAACATGGGCGCAGAACTGCGCAAGGAAGAGATTCGTCGTGCCGGCGATCGGTACATTCGAGAGGTGCGCGACCCGGAGGGGCATCTCCTTCGGTCCACTGACGACATGTGCGAGGCGTTCCGGCAGCATTTCGAACATCGGTTTACCAAGGAGCCTGGTCTCCGTGACGAGGAGTTTCGCAGCTATTTGGCTGACTTTCCCCGGCTTTTGCCGGCTGAAGCGGCTAGCTGCGAAGGGGAGATTACGGAGGACGAAATCTACGCGGCTTTGAAGAAGGTCGGCAGTGGCAAGTCGCCAGGTTTGGATGGTTTGCCCTATGAATTGTACTTGAGGATGTCGCACCTTTTTGTCCCGATCTTGGCTGTCGTGTTCAACCACTGGTTTCGGCAGGGGTCCATCCCCGGTCGGATCACCAGGAGCGTGATCACGCTGTTGAGAAAAGGCAAGAAGGTTGGGCGGGAATTAGATGATTACAGGCCCATAACTCTGCTAAACACAGAGTTAAAGATTTTGGCCAAGATCCTGACGAATCGCGTGCAGCTAGTTGCCGAGTCTCTGTTGGAACCGGATCAGACTTGTTCTGTGAAGGGACGAACAATTCAGAGCAACCTGCACTTGATTCGCACGATCATAGAGGGTGTAGAAGACGACGATGAGGCCGCGCTGATCAATTTGGATCAGTCCAAGGCATTTGATAGGATTGACCATGGCTACCTGGCTGCTGTCCTGCAGGCCGCCGGATTCAAACCCGACTTCAGCCGCTGGATTAGTCTTCTGTATCGCTCCCCCAAGGCTGTGGTACAGGTGAACGGGAAGCTGTCGGGCGCTTTCGCGCTGTCTAGGTCGGTCCGACAGGGTTGTCCACTGTCGCCTCTCCTTTATGTCTTGGCGTTGGAGCCCCTCCTTCGCCGGCTGAGGGACGAGGCTGGCAGTCCGGTCCTGCGTGGAATTGCTGTCCCTGGTGGTGCTCGAGCCAGGGTTTCCGCGTACGCCGATGACGTAACGTCCTTTGTGTCCTCCCGCAGGGACATAGAGGCGGTTCAACAGGCGCTTGAACGGTACGAGAAGGTGACAGGGGCCAGAATTAACCGCGACAAGTCGTCCGGCTTGCGGTTAGGTGCCTGGAAGGGTGTTTCCCTCCCGGGGCCCTTCAGCTGGACGGACGGGCCGGTCAAAATCCTCGGAATTTGGTTCGGTCCGGACTTACAGCTGGAGAAAAACTGGTCAGAAATACTGGCAAAGGTCGGCGCGTCGGTCAAGACTTGGCGTCGACGGAGTCTCTCCGTAAAGGGCTTGGCGGAGGTATGTAACACATACCTCTTTCCCAAGATCCTTTACCGGCTGTCAGTACTTCCCCTTTGTGACGATCATGAGAAGGCGCTCGAGCGTTTGCTACTCTCCTGTCTGTGGAGAGGACGCAAACACATGGTCAACAAAGGAGTCTGTTGCCTCCGTCCGTGTCAAGGGGGTCTGGGGATGCCACACTTGAGGAGCCATGTGCTCGCTTCAAGGTTGGCATTTCTCAGGCGCGCGTTGGAGGAAGATCGGTTGCTCGCGGGGGTAGTGAGGGACATGTTCCCTAGCCTCACTATCGCTCCCCCGCTCCTAAGGACTAGCAATAGGCCTTGGGGGCGGCCGAAATTCCTGCTCGAATGTCTGACGGCCCTTCGGGCCATTCCATGGTCCAGTGACCTTTCACAGCCTAGGAGAATCTTCTATCGGGGATTAGTGGAGGGTGCCGTGAAGGATAAACTGTGGAGTAAGCTCGGCATGTCGAGAGAGGAGTATCGCTCTCATTGGTCTTGGGCGCCAGGTGCGGATTGGCTCAGCAACTCTGAGTTTTCTCTGACCTGGCGATTGGCTCGGAATGGTTTGTCTCTCAACGACAAGCGTTTCGCAATGGGCCTGGCGGATTTGCCAGATTGTGAACGTTGCAACCTTGGAATTAAGGAGACGTCTGCGCACGCCTTCTTCCATTGTTCGCGCGTTCGCCCGTTGTGGGCGCGTGTCGGGGAGTTGACTGCTCGTATCGCGCCGCGGGAGCTTGTGCTCATTGATCGCGCATACGCTGTGGACAATGTGTCGCCCCCGTACTCTGGATTGAAGCGGATGGTGTTTCTGACGCTACTGGCCACGGCTAGAATGGTGATATGGACGACGCGTCTGGAGGAAGTCTTGCGGGGTGGCCGTCTTTCGGATCAGGATCTAATCCGATATTTTGAGCACCAGCTCAAAATGAAGATTAGAACTGAACGGAAACGGCTGCACCCGACAGATTTCAGCAAAAGGTGGATAAATGCAGCAAGCCTGGTTCGCGTGACTGGGGCTAGCCTTGATTTTCTTTTTTAGATCTGCTAGTCGCATCGGGGTGGATTCCTTTGGAACCCCTCCCGCGGTTAAGGTAAGAAGTCTTTTGTGTACCTAGTTAATGTGAGCGATTGAGTTTGTCCCGGCCTGTTCCCGGCTCCATTGCTTTTGTTATGATCCAGTTCGAGATCCCCATTTTCCATTGTTATTTTGTCCCGTTTTATTCTTGGCTGGATCAGCCTTATTTATTCTCCAGTCCAATTTATTTTGTACCCTGTTCTTCCCTTCCCCTTAGAAAGAGAGCGGCTTGATTTTGTCTTGTGAGACAGAATACAGCAGCCTCTTTAATTACGAGGGTGTGTTTGGGTCTTACTAACATTATGTATATAGATTCATTTGAAATTGTTTTTTGTTTTGGGGATTTTTGTTTCTTCATAACCCCTCCCCATCATATCATTTCATGAAAAATTTATAAAGTTATTTTTGTAATCTATTGTACATAGCCAAATTTTTATGTATATTTGGGGTGTTTTTTTAGGTCCCTGGTATGTTTTTGCGGGATTTTGGTGCGTGATAAGTACGAGTGGTGATGGACAAATGTTTGTGGTGAATTGTAACGTATGTATGGGTCGTGAATCTGATTAGCTAGGTATAGGATAGAGTACTGAAGACCAACCCAAGTTTTGTTCCCCCTCCCTTCTTCGGCCTTGAGCCATAATTTTGTACTTCTACAAAATAAATACACATTCTGAATACAATAGGGGCTTCTCGGCCAAAATTCTGCTTAAGCGTTTGTTTTTGTGGTTTTTGGTCGAGTGCAAAGGTAGTATCTGTTCCGACTTTTACTAGTCCTTGAAGGTTTGCGTGACAAGCTGATTTCCACTCGAGTTCATTGCTCGAGCAGCGTGAAAGTAGTGTCTTTCGGGACGCGAAAAGCCGGAAGCAGCAGTCTTGCGTGTGGCCTCTTAGGAGGCGATGGCCTCGGATAGGCCAGGAGAGATTGTTCCCCCCACCACGGCGTCGGTGGGAGGAAAGGAGGGGGATTGGGCTTTACCGCCACGGATCAATCCCCCTTCTACAGCAGCACCAGCATCCCCCTTACCTTCGACCTCTGGGTGGAAGGGAGGCAAGATCGCGTTGAAAGACGAAGAATACTATGAACACATACAGGTCAAGTACGCCGATTATATAAAAGGCACAGAACTAGTTTCGGTGCCAGAAAAATTAGCGCAAATAGAAGCGAGGATTATCACGCTGATTACAAAGGACTTAAAGACGCACAAAATGATTGGCATCCCCAGGGAGAAGTTTGAAGAGGGAATAAAAACCCTGAACCTTAAAGCCAAGGCCGTGGCGAGGAGAAGCAATGCCATGTGGGACGTCCTGCTTGGCTCCGCAGAAGAAGCCAAAAGTCTAGTTGGTGTGGTCCTGGAGACCAAGACGCTCCAGTTTCATACAGAGTACATGGGAGCAAGAAAGCTGAAAATCACTCTGCATGGCGTCCCCATGGACATTGAGGAGGACCATATCGGCGCCTTTTTTGCAAGGTATGGAAAGGTTGCTGAAGTCTCCTCGCTGCGGTCCAAGGCTGGATTCTACACCGGAGACATGACGCTACTGGTGACCCTCGATAAGGAAAACATTGCCAAAATCCCCAACATTCTCACCTGTAGGGGTAGGGCGATATTTATTATTGTGGAAGGGAGAAAGCCGTGCTGTTGGGTCTGCGGGGCGACAGATCACGTAGCAAAGATCTGTCCAACCAAGAATTCGCCCCCAAAGGCCCAACCAGCCAAACAACAACAGCAAGCAGAAGAGAAAGCAACCGCAAAGCCAGCTTCACCAGCACAAACACCGGTAGCCAACAAGGAGGGCGAGTGGCAGGTGGTAACAAAGAAGAAGGCCAAAACGCCTTCCCCGGCGAAGGTGCCGGGGAAGGGGCCGCCCCCTGCCAAGACTCTAACAAAACAGAAGGAGTCACCGGCGAAGAGTTCGCCTGCCAAACAGGAAGGAAAAAGGAGTCCCTCCCCCAAAAAGGACGAGGATATGGATATAGAAAGATCGGCGTCATTGAAGCGAGGAAGAGAGGAAGAAGAGGAGAAGCTCGACAACCAGAAGAGTCGACGGAAGAGTAGGAGTGTGGAGAGAAGAAATGTGGCGGACAAATGCTCGTCGCTGCCGGTCTCTCCAGTAAGGTGCTCTTACGCACAAAAGGCCAGAAGCCTTCCCTCTTCCCCGCGTAAAGCTGCCCAGTCCCCAACCTCTGAATTGACCCCCCTGAAAAGAGCTATTACTGCAACCCCCACTCCCTCCCCTTTTCCTATTCCCACTCCCGCACGGGGTAAAAAGAAAAATATCCTCCCTCAGGGGGATGCCCTCATGAGGGTTGACGAGGATGTTGTAGCTGAATGGTCATCGCAAAGGAGGAAATTATTGAAACCTCTACTGAAACTGACCTCGGTGAACGGTCTATCCACCGAAGACCCGAATAACTTTTCCAAGGCCCCAGGAGTCATTACCCTGGTAAGGAATACCGGGGGTAACCTGAGGGTCTGGGACCACTTGGCAGCAGTGCAAAAACACTACCCAAAATTAAGAATGGTGCAGGAAGGCACCCCAGAGTTAAAAAGAATGTCGAAAAACTGTGCTGGGAGGTTCCCGGTTTTGCTCCACCCCTGTTTATATAGGGTGGTAAAACTCACCTATCCCACGGACGTCGGCGGGATTGTCCTAGACGGGCGGATTACGTCCGACATAGGAACGGGTTCCCTAGGACAGTCCGTCGGGGTCCCTTCCACCAGAGATTTCTATCCGGTATGCGATTAGAGCCTTTGTTGCATGTTTTTCTTTTTTCTGTTTCAGGTCTAAGAAATGTCTATTAAGATAGCCAGCTTGAATGCGAAGGGCCTGAGGGATCGGGGTAAGGCGGCTCGCCTGCTTCGTGACCTCTTGTCCTTCGGCGTGGATGTGGCCGCGATCCAAGAAACTCACTTTGTTTGCGAAGTCGACTCGTGTGTGCTGTCTAACGACTTTGTCGTCTATTCAGCATATGGGAGCCGGCGTGCCAGAGGTGTTTCTTTGCTGGTCAAGCGTACCCTGGACGCGAGGATTGACCTTGTCCATGTCGGTGCCGAGGGCCGGCTGATCGTGGCCGATATTGCAGTGAAAAGCAAGTCGTTCCGGCTGATTGCGGTTTATGCGCCCAATGATCAAGGTGAGCGAGTCTCTTTCTTTCGGCTGTTGGAGCCCTTCATGGTGGATTCAACACGGCTAATCTTAGTTGGGGACTGGAATGCCATCCTAACCCCCAAATGGGATAAAGGGCGGGGCGCTAGCGGGAGGAGTGGTGATCGTAGCCTGGTTGATCTGATCGGCGAATTTGGTCTCGTCGATAGATACCGGGTCGATCATCCGGATGGGAGCATGTGGACGTGGGCGCTTAATTGGCCTTCTACCCGGGTATCTGCGTACCTGGATAGAATGTTAGTGAGAGTGGCCGACATAGACTTCTTAGAATGTCCAACGTTCCACTGGTTAGGCTACTCGGACCACAAACTCGTTTGTGCCCGAGTGGTGTTAGATTTTAGGGCTAGGTTGGCTGGTTATTGGAAGTTCAATCAGTCCTTACTGGACAGGCGGGACTTTCGTGACCAGCTGACTAGAGTAGTTCAGCGGGCGTTAATTGGGCGAGTCATTGGGAGTAAGTGGTGGGTTAGTCTTAAGGATAGTATTAGGTCTTTCGCCACCCAATACAGCCAACGGCTCAACCTAGATAAGGCTGCGAAGGCAAAGACACTTAGAGCTAATTTCTCCCGGGCGGAGGCTGGTGGGGATCCCCTAGAAATAGCCGTAGCCAGGGAGGCCCTGAGGCGCTCGACTAGGGAGCGTTACATGGGCCAGGTAATTAGACATAAGTTAAGCAAGATGTCTTCCGAAGCTGTGAACATGGGCGCAGAACTGCGCAAGGAAGAAATTCGTCGGGCCGGCGATCGGTACATTCGAGAGGTGCGCGACCCGGAGGGACATCTCCTTCGGTCCACTGACGACATGTGCGAGGCGTTCCGGCAGCATTTCGAACATCGGTTTACCAAGGAGCCTGGTCTCCGTGACGAGGAGTTTCGCAGCTATTTGGCTGACTTTCCCCGGCTTTTGCCGGCTGAAGCGGCTAGCTGCGAAGGGGAGATTACGGAGGACGAAATCTACGCGGCTTTGAAGAAGGTCGGCAGTGGCAAGTCGCCAGGTTTGGATGGTTTGCCCTATGAATTGTACTTGAGGATGTCGCACCTTTTTGTCCCGATCTTGGCTGTCGTGTTCAACCACTGGTTTCGGCAGGGGTCCATCCCCGGTCGGATCACCAGGGGCGTGATCACGCTGTTGAGAAAAGGCAAGAAGGTTGGGCGGGAATTAGATGACTACAGGCCCATAACTCTGCTAAACACAGAGTTAAAGATTTTGGCCAAGATCCTGACGAATCGCTTGCAGCTAGTTGCCGAGTCTCTGTTGGAACCGGATCAGACTTGTTCTGTGAAGGGACGAACAATTCAGAGCAACCTGCACTTGATTCGCACGATCATAGAGGGTGTAGAAGACGACGATGAGGCCGCGCTGATCAATTTGGATCAGTCCAAGGCATTTGATAGGATTGACCATGGCTACCTGGCTGCTGTCCTGCAGGCTGCCGGATTCAAACCCGACTTCAGCCGCTGGATTGGCCTTCTGTATCGCTCCCCCAAGGCTGTGGTACAGGTGAACGGGAAGCTGTCGGGCGCTTTCGCGCTGTCTAGGTCGGTCCGACAGGGTTGTCCACTGTCGCCTCTCCTTTATGTCCTGGCGTTGGAGCCTCTCCTTCGCCGGCTGAGGGACGAGATTTGCCAGATTGTGAACGTTGCAACCTTGGAATCAAGGAGACGTCTGCGCACGCCTTCTTCCATTGTATGAGAAGCATTGCAACGCATGTATGGGTCGTGAATCTGATTAGCTAGGTATAGGATAGAGTACTGAAGACCAACCCAAGTTTTGTTCCCCCTCCCTTCTTCGGCCTTGAGCCATAATTTTGTATTTTACAAAATAAATACACATTCTGAATACAATAGGGGGCCTCGATGTGATGTAATAGCTAGCAAGCTTGTCTCACTAGAATCTGTTACAACTGAGTAGTGAGTTCAATCCTCACTGGATACCCCTATATTCTCGGCCTTGTGCCACATCTAAGCGGTGCTTAGAAAATCAGCATTCTGAGTACAATATCCCATCTCAGTGGAGAGACTTGGATAATAACCATTCTGAGTAAGTTTGAACCAACACAACTGATTTCAAAAAGTATTTTCAATTGGGGCAAGAAATTTTAGTGTCTCCAAAACAAAACTGTTTGCATTTAATCACCAGAGATAACCTTTTCTGCCTTCCATCAAAATAACTAATGCTAAACTCCAGGAGAGCAACACTGTATCCCTTCTCAAGGTCACATTTGTCACTGACATGAAGTGGAGTGACTGTATTAAATATATTGCTATGTCTACAACCAGGAAAGTTGGCTCACTCCATTATCCCAGATATTTTTTTTTGTCAGAGTACATCTTGAACATTTATAAATCTACCATTCACCAGTGCATTGAATACTGCTGCCATATCTGGTCTGGTGTTCCTGATTCTTCACAAAATTCAAAGATGGGTCTGTAATGTAATTGATCCTGACCTGGTATCTTGAATTCAGTTACTTTCTCACTGATTTGATATGGCTTCCCTCTGTGATTTTACAAATATTTTCATGCCAACTGTTCTAGTTTCTTGACTGCTGAAATTCAAGTGTGCTACTAGATTGGCAACTGGGTTTCACCATTTTACTGTTGAACTGACTAGATGCAACTCTGCTTCTATTCTAACAGTTCCTTTTCTCACACATCTCATCTGTGGAATTTAGTTTAGAGTTCTTGCTTCTTGTCACCTACAATCTTCAAATATTTAAATGCAATGCCAACTTCCATTTTCTGTCTTCCTGAACCCTGTTCCTTTATTGCCCTTTTCTCACTTTTTCTCGCTAAAGTCTTGCTCACTTTCACTCCTGTAAACCCTTTTTTCTAGTGGTATTATAGACTTGCTTAGGGTAAAATTAGTAAAAAATAAATGTATATGTGAATCTTTTCTGTTGAATTTTAAGCAATAGGAAAAGTTTTTACAAACTTGGGAACAAAAGCTGATGAAGGAAATAGAATATCTATGTACCCATATTAATACATAAAATAATAAGATGATTTATTCAAATATATCAGATATTATGTTCATAAAATGTTTCTATGGCCATTATCATTTTTGAATTTATTTATAGATAAAAACTTATATTCTATTTAATTTCTTTGTTAATAAGCAGGTTATTTTCAATATTTTTAATTAAAGTAAATATTATAAAGTGAAATTTACATATTGTATTTCTTATATAAATAGGTGTAAATTCTGTAAATTTTACCAACATTAGTTCCTTAATACCAGCTTTAGTGTGAAAACATTAACTTGCTTAATAAAATCAGAGATAGTCTATATCTTAATAACATAAATAAAATTATTTCCAGATTTGATTCTGGCTTATGAATTTAGAAATGTGTGCTCTGTTTTCAGTTCTGAAAATGGAAACAAAAGAACACTTGAGACTAGACTAAGTTGTACAATTAGAATTTTATCTGCTTCACTAATTAAGATAATGAGTTTTCTCTATCCCTGAAAACTCCAGGTCATTCTAAACTGCACCTCTCTTAATCTGCTCAGCTGATGGCTGCAAGTATAATACATGTGAAATAGATATATTATACTTAAAAGAATGCACTTAATGTTAACAAAGTTTTACAAATAATTATAGATTTCTATTCTTGAAATATCATAGTTTTATGTAAAACTGTATATATTGTTGGATTTATATTTAGTTATAAATGTAAATATTGCTTAAACAAATCATGGCTTCTTTTCATGAATGAAGATTTAGAAGGATTTTCTACATCAGTTGCAGGATCTCAGATTATTAATGAGGCTAAAATTAACTGCAGAAGATTTGGTAAGCTAGCATGGAGCTACCTAGTATATTTTGCTCTTTTTCTGTAACTTGATTTGGTAAGGAAGGTTTCTATATATGACCCTACTAACTATCTTTGTGTCACTGATAGTATTTAAATGCACAATGTATGAAGGCCTTTTTCAAGGGTTTTTTCTTACGTCTTCAGTGATTAACCAGTGACTAGTTCTTCAAATAAGAGGGTCTATGGAAAGTGATCACCCACTGCAACTGAGTCCTTTAAAGTCTTCCTTCAACACTGGTATATTGGCTGAGTCTAAGACTTAAGTGTTAGTAATAAAGTCACTCCAATGCACTTTTAGAACCATGCATATTCAATGCTAATGGAATCAAGAGAGTAAGTACAGATGGCATTGACCCAAGATTTGGCACCATATGGATAGCATGATTGCTTTGTAGACTGCAATTTTTGTGTCTTGCACAAGTTTTCTGCAGCTCCAAACATGTAATCTCCAAAAAGCTTAATTATTCTTGGCCAAACTATTTCCTTCTTTCTCTTGTTGCGGGGTAGGGCTGAGAGGTGTGAGTGCCAATCGACCGTGCAACTAAGAAAGTAGACACAAAGGCAAGGAAAGGAGATGGCAATAGCAAAGAAGGATGACAAACACAGTTGGACATGATGAAAATTGAGTTTTTATTTTTTCTATTAAGTGAATGGTGAATGGTGAATGGTGAATGGTAAGGCAATGGAGGTCATGTATCTGGAGTGGTATCCAGATGTTGGTGGGTGCTGGAACTGATCACTGGGTGTCAGTGGGCACTGAAACAGGTTGTCGGACATCAGTGGGCACTGGAACCAGTAGCGGGATGCCAGTGAAACGCTGCAGTGGTAGCTGGAGTTACTGGAAGCTGCAGGAAACTGCAGGAGTGAGCTGGAAGCCCAGCCAACTTGACTGGGTGCATCAAAGTCATGATGCAGTGAGGCTCCTTGCCCCACTAGCTGAGAGCTTCTTTGCTGTGAAATCGCTGGCATTCATAAAAAAACATCATGCAACAGAAGCAAGCTCGCTAAACAAATAAATGACTATAATTAATTTCAGGCCATATTAATGACAGTCAAATGTGTATTCGGTGTTTGTTGACTGTATTTAAATTAATTTCGGTTTGAAATTAAAAGTCTTTTGTTTTTGTTTCATGGCAAAAATTAAGTTTTTGTGTTTTTTTGTTTGATTGAAAAGAGGTCGTTGCTATTTTTAGCACATGTGGGTCGTGACTGTTCTCTGCAGATAGGCGTATCTGGGAGTGTTTACACAAAGTGGGAGTGGTGATCGGCACTCGATCCAGATCAACTGATATAATGCTGCCTAGGTAAGTGATGTTTTGGATAATTTCTAGATTTGTCCAGCCATTAAAGATGAAATGTGGGTGGTACTGTTGATTTGGTGCAAGTTGAGGAAAATAGCCATCTTTTTAAAGCTAACTTCAACACTGAAGAGTTCTGTAGTCTTTGTGAAACAGGATGTTACTGACTGAAGAGTCACTTTTGAGTCATCAGCCAAACCAGTATCACCTGCAAACAGAAACTTTCTGACTGCCCAGAAGTTTTAATGTAGTTTTAATAAAACAATTCAGGCTGTACAGGTAGTTATATAGATAAAAGTATATATTCTTGTAGCTATATAGATAATATATATATATATATATATATATATATATATATATATATATAAGCATTCAGTTATGAAAATTTGCAATGACTATTTAAAATCCTTTTAAAATTTAATGAGCGATTTACATTTTAGTACTGAAATGTGATAACAAATGGTCTATTTGCATTGTGCTTCTTGATAAAATTCAAAGCAGAATCAGCAATATTATCAATCCTGATTTGGCTGCTTGGCTTTAGTCACTTTCCCACTGCTGTAAGGTTGCTCCTCTGTAGCTTTTCTATTAATACTTTCATGATAATTGTTTTGGTAAGCTCTTTGCTATGATACATTTTTAATTTAAACACTGTACTAGACTGGCATTGAGATTTCATCAATTTACAGTTGAACTGGTTAGATGTAACATTTTCTTTTTTTTCTTATACTTCTCACTTGTAGAACTCCCTTCCCACTCCATGTTTTCCAGCCAACTTCAATCTCCAAAAATGTAAATGCGATGTCAATTGCTATCTATTGCCCTCTTGTTTACTCTTTCCTCTTTCAACTCATTAGTAATGTTTCTATTCCTAATTCCTATGCCCCCTGTAACTGATTGTATCTTAGTGGTTTTATTTTCTTCCTTGAGGTGAAATCAATTAAAAAAACTGAAAACAATTCTTAACACTGAAGTGAATGTTTTTTTATTTATGGTTAAAGGTGCGATAAAATAATTTTCAATATTATATTTTATCATCTTTATTTTCTTTTATGTGCTGGGTCCCTTCAGGATAGAGATGATCATGGCTTTCTGTGACTTTCCAATTTTTGTTGCACTAAGTGTCTTTTCATCTTATAACATCCCTTTCTATCCTTGAATATGGAATCTACAAAAGCTCTTAGAGAAGGTAGCAAAGAAAAGCAAGAAGAAAGGAATTAGTACAAGAATGCAAGGTTATCAGTAAAACAATGAGCCCAAAATGCAAATTACAAATCAGGATGTAAGCAATCATGGACTTTCACTTGGCTCTGTCTCTTGTCGCTCTCAATATTTTTCCTCTTGGTATCTTTTTTAAATACCACTCTGCTATCTATTTGCTCAGACCTATCAAGTAGGTCTGAGCATATAGTGAACTATGATAATTATTTTAGCAACCCTTGATTACAGCAAGTTTGGATTGTGTAATAAGATCTCTTCCTTTTTTTTTCAGACAATACCATGTTAGTATCAAGCTACTCTTATCTATGAATGATAGTTGACTTAGATTTTGCAATGAAAGTTTGTAGAAGTAAGGAAATTGGTGAATTTCAATGAAGGCAAATAATAAGATGGCATCAGTATGACAATTCAAATAGAGGAATTGCTAGGTGTTTCCAGGTTAATAATTAAATGGTTAATCAAGAAATTTAATAAAGAAAGTCATTGTTGTGAGCAACAATGTTGAGGAAGACCAAGTCTCATATCTGAGCAAACAAAAAGGGTGCTGAAGACGAAAGTCATCAAAGCCCATTGTCAGAGTGTCAAAAATGTCACTAACAGCATGAAAATGTTGCCATATGCAGTAAGAAAGACTCAGAAAGAGCTAGGCTATCAAAGAAGAGTTGCAAGAAAGAAGCTATTTAGATTTTAGAGGTTAAGAAGAACGGGCATATGGACTGAGTGATAGTATTTGTTAGCAAAGATTATGAATTTTAACTGTCTGTAATTTGGTCAGATGAAAATAAATTCTGCCAATATTCAAATTCGAGAGAAGTTTATGTTTGGAGAGATCAAAATGATACTTGGAACATTGAATGTCTGCAGGCGACTCTGAAACCTGAAGGAATTAAAGTAATGGTGGTGGTGGTGGTGGTGGGGGGGGGGGTCACTGTCTGGTTTGGAAGAAGATCTGAGCTGATTCTTGTTGATGAGCAGTTAAATGGTTCAAAATACTTTCAAATATTAGAGAAACAACTATTCCCACTGTTTAAAACTAATCAGATTGACAAGAACGTTTACCTATTTGAAAAAGATGGTGCACCTGTCATACAAGCAAAGTAGCAAAGGCATGGAAGGAATTGCAAGGAATCAAGTTACTGCCATGGGTAGCACAAAGTCCTGAAATGAATCCAATAGAGCATGTTTGGTTGCACCTTGACCAAAAACTTTGAGTGTGCAACTAAAATCCCATCAGTGGCAACCCTTAAAGAATCATTGCAAAAAGAGTGGCAAAATATGGATGCGACGATTGTTAATAACTTGATTAAATCCATGAAAAATACAAGCACTGAAACTAGCACATAAAAGACCTACTCCATACTGGTTCCACTGTTTATTTATGCTTAGTTGGGATTGCCTAATTAAATTTTGAAATTGTATGTAGTTTATTTCTCATGTCTAAAACTTATTCATAGGCCAATGTATAAAATTTGGAACAAGTCAGGAAAGTCTAGTGACAGCAGAATCTTTAAAAAAGATCTTCTTCTGTGTACCATGTTCCTTTAGATGATTATAGCACTCTACAATTTCCTGTCCTTTGTAGCTCTTAATAAATTTTGTCTTCTTGTTAGCTTTCCTAAAATCTCTTTTGCTATCCATTTACTTAAACTCTCTATGTAGGTTATGCATTGCTTCCTCTATCTCTCTTGCCTTCAATATGCCCTGTGAGTGTTGTATTTTCTAAGCCCACTTTCCTCATGATGTGCCCTAGAAATTTCAACTGCTACTTTCTGATATTAAGTATAAGTGTCCTTTTTGTTTCCATTTTCTTTAAAACTTTATCATTACTCACATATTCAGTCCATGGTATTCTCAGCATCCTTCTATAGAACCACATTTCTGTTGCTTTGTGTCCCTTCTTCATTTGTGAAGAGACTGTCTAGCATTCACTGCCATATAGGTGGACTGATACTACATAACAGTTTAGTACATTTTTCCTTTTTTCTAATGAAATTTTAACAGGTAAAAAAAAATAGCACAGAATAGATTAGGTTTAACAAAAACACATGTGAAATTAATGTGAGCAAGCCAAAGTGGAATGGCTCTAATAGACTAATTATTGGTATAATTACATTGGGAATTTGTGATGACTATTCAAGGACATTACACTCATAATTAAAACATTTTAAAATTCTGTTTAAATAATGCAAAGCAGAAAGATTAATAAATATTTCATGGTAAAATATGTACTAATAAATGTAAGAAAACAAAATGAATGTTTGTTAGCAAAAGAAACAGAAAGTGTGAATTATGTATTGGGAGTGTCAAAAATAAGTAGGTACAGAAATTCAAATATTTGGGTAGTTTTTGTTTCTGACAATAATGTTCACCTAGTACAAAGTTCAAAACCCACTCAAGGTAGAGGGTTACAGAGTAAGAGGCAGATATTGGGGAAGGTAATGGTTAACCTTAGACTTGAACAGGTTAAGATTTTAGTGATCCAGGAAGCATCCACATGAGAGTCAATCCCACAAAGTAGCTGTTTGTGGGGTGAAGGGGCTTCAGTGGAGCTTACATCTCAGCAATAGAATGAGGGTGGTTTGCTACAATATGTGTGGGTCTTAGCTGTGAAATTTAGAACTAGTTGAATTAATGAATATAGTTTGTCTGAACTCTTTCCATGGAAATGGTGATACAGTGGCAAGAGACTTCAACATTTGATCTTTGGGAAAGAGGTTGTAGAGTGAAAAAAATTCCCATCCACAAGACCAACTAGATACTTTTGGACTTTATTGAGACTTGAAAGTAAATAACCATATATGACAGCAGTACTCCATTTCTGTATAGTAACAGGTTTCAGAAAATGTGGCATAGAAAACTGAAGGGGCATAGAAAGAATGAAAGATATTAAGTAAAGTATTAAGAGATAGGAAAATTTCATTAGAAGTTGTTGGTTTGATTTAGTTTGTTTGTTTAACAACATATCAACTCTGTATGGGTCATTTAATGCTAAAATTTTATTTTCTAGTGAGCTTTGGTAACTTTTTTTTTTACTATGAAAATGTATTGCTGCTAATTTTTCTAATGCATTTTTTTTCCATGCTTTGACCTCAGTTTGGGTGTTCACTATTTGCTTATAGCTGGGATCCTAACAAGTGCTACCACCCCTGGGTCAGGGTGGAGCTGGAAATAATATCAACTAAGAAGTGGTTCTACGCTCTTCAAAACCTCCCAGTCAGAAGTCTTGCTGCCAGATTTAATTTATCATCTTAGAAGCTGTTGAACTCCAATAGATGTAAATATAAGGGACATAGAAAATGTGTAGATTTAAGAATTACCAGACTTAAACCTAAAGAGTATTTCCCAAGAATATCTTACAATCTATTGTTGTCTTTACTGGTACTTCATGCAACAAATATCGCCACCCACTCAAATCTAGAATATATATCAACCAGAATATTTTCAGCATTCCCCCTCATCCCATTCTTTTTTTGTCCTTTCCTGAATCCTCTCTATTCTCAGTTTTCTTTTCACTTTCTCTCCCTCTAACCCCCTATGCACTAGTGGTATTCCTGCCTTGCTTAGGGTGAAATAATTTAAAAAACAAATAAATAAAATATGAATTTATTCTAAACAAGTATAGCAAAACCAGAATTCAGATATTTTGCATTATAATTATTGCTGAAATAATTGAATCAGCCAACCATGAAAATATAATAGTTTTTAAAATAATGGCAGATAAAAAGACAAGTCTTGTGACTGTGTGTTCCATGTGACTATCAAAACTGATTATAGGCCTTGCAAAACAAATCAATAACACTAACTGTGATATCACTACTGGCTACTAAAAAATAATTTTAGTGCAGCTCATAATTTCATTATGATTTCTCTAAATATGCCAAACACCTCAGAATGCCATAACATCATTTTACAAAATTAAAACTCCAAGAGATTTAATATTATTATATCATAAAACATACTTTAATTAAGTCCATGTGACTAATTGAAAAATTAAAAATATGTAACATGGTTGATAACTATACCTAATATATTTTTATTCTGAGATTAAATGTTTCAAATATTCAGTTTTTTTTATTATTTTCATCTTTGCTAAGTTTTTTTTCTTTTCCCACATACAAAAATAAGAAAATAAAAGCTGCAGGGTTATGGTATTTCTGGATGATTGTTAGATTTAATCCAAATTGTGAAAAGGAGGATATTTTGAATGGGCAAGCTTCCAGATCCTTTCATATGAACATGAGCTCTATCTGAGGTCCTACACTTTTCTTGGTCTTTATCAATGATCTTCCTGATGTAATTAGTTCCCAAGTACTTCTCTCTCAATAATAAATCTGCCAAGGCTGATAAAGTAAAACTTGCTGCTGCTTTTGAAAAGGACTTACAATCTGTGATGGGATGGGTAGGAAATGGCCCCTAAATTAGAATGCTTCCAAAACAAAGTTGCTCTCCTTTAACCACCATAGAGAAGCTTTTTTACCTTCCATCAGTTTGGATGATGCTAATCACCTAGAAAGCAGCACACTGCACCTCCTTGTCCTCACCTTTCCAACTGACCTCAAGTGTAACAACTGGAACAACTACATTGAATTTATAGCTGCACCTTCTGCTAAAAAGGTGGGGGTCACTCTGTTGAGTCAAAATTTTTTCTTGTCAGAATCTATCTGGCACATTTATAAATCTATCATTCATCCCTGCATTGAACACTGTTGCCATATCTGATAGAGTGCCCCTGTTATCCATCTCACAGTTCTCAACAAAATCCAAAGGAAGATCCTCAATGTAATCAATCCCAACTTAGCACTTCAACTTCAGTCACTTTCTCACTGATGGAATGTGGCTTCCCTCTGTCTTTTCTACAAGCATTTTCATGGCTTCTGCTCTGACAAGCTTCTTTCCCTGGTACCCCAACAACAGAATTTACTTGTGCTACTAGACTGGCATCTGGGTCCCACCATTTTACTATCAAAACAGTCAAATGTAACCACCACTTCTATGCTATCAGTTTCTTTTCTTGCACTTCCTATTATATGTTATCTTCAACAGTGGATGTAATTGACAGGTACATTTATCCATAGTTAAAGTTGACAAAGTGACAAGGATGTACTTGACAGATACATCCGGCCATAGATAAGAGTCACCAAAGTCAAGAAAATGGTTGACAGATACATCTAGCCATAGATAAAAGTCAACAAAGAACAAGGATGTAGTTGACAGATTTCTCTGGCTGTAGACAATGGCAACAAAGTGCAATGGAAAAACAAGCATTATGTGGATGAAAAGGCATGACCACATGGGTTGTGTAGAAGTTTTAAGATGATATAAAAGCCTAGAATTTTTGGTTGAAGACAAAGACTGGCTAACAACTCTCGACAGCTTCTTTGTATCTGTGAACTCTCTCCAGCTATTTCCCTGCCCTACATAACCATCAATGTCGAAGAATAAAAAACATAAGATTATATTTTTATATATATGTGTTTCTCATTGTTTCTCCCTCCTCCATGGCTCTCTTTTGTAGCTCTTAATAAATCTTGTCTTTTTGCTATCTCAACTAAACCTTGCTCTGCCATCCATTGACTCAAGCAAGTTAGGTAGGTTGTGTATTGTTTTCCTCTGTCCCTCTTTCCTTTAATCTGTCCTGTAAGTATCAAATTTTCCAAGCCCTCTTTCTGATGTTAGATATAAGTGACCGTTTTGTTTCCATTTTTCTAAAATTTTGTTGTTGCTCACATGTTTGATCCATGGTATTCTCAGCATCCTTCTGTAGAATTACATTTTTGTTGCTTTATGTTTATTCTTCAAATATAAGAAGATTGTCAAGCATTCACTACCATATAGGAGGACTGTTGTTCAGCATCCACTGCTTATTGGAAGATTAATATTATGTAACAGTTCAGTACTTTTTCTTTGTTTCTAAACTCAGCATGCTGAATTTGAATTCCTGCTGAGTTCATTACATTCACTTTTGGTACAAATACCCTTGAGATAACTTTCAGCCTATTTTTCTACCTTGAAATTATGGGTTAAATAACATACTTGATTAAATTGTCATACTTTAAAGTACATAAATGTCTTGTAGAAGTAAAACTGAATTCAAGAACAGCCTAAAAATATATAGACTCTGTTAGGTTATCTTGCTTTAGATACACCTCTGTTGTTATGTCTGCAGTACAAATGGTGTCCCATTTGTACTGCAGACATAACATAATATGTTACATCATATGTTTCATAAACCTTAATGGTTTATGAAACATATGATGTAACATATTGTTTGATTTGTTTTTTATATCTTACCAACCCTTTGTATGTTACTTAAAGAAAAAACATATTTTTGATTGTAACAATTTTTTTTCTTTTTGTGAATTTGTATTAACTTTTTTTAAATAACAATGATTTTATAAAATAAAAGTCTTGAATAATTGATCATAGTGAGATTTGAATCTGAGTCCTATGGTCAGAAGACTAATGCTCTAGCCATGTAAATATCAATAACATAAAATGTTATTGATTTGCTTGCTAAAAGAATTTCTTTCCTTGAGAAACCAATTTTTCTCTTAATGAAATTAATGTTAATTAAATCTACATGCATTTATCCTATATCAATTTAAAACTGTTTTTTTTTGTTTTATTGATTAAAATATTCAAGTAATTCAGAAGAGTGATGGTATTGTTGATTGTTAAAGAGGTTAGTCATCAAAGCAGTTATATTAGATCAGTGTTAAGAAACAACTGTCACTTTAATTAAGTGACTTTGACAACTGTATATTTCATCATCTTTGACAATTAGAATTTTTCAAACTGTTTATTACCAGCTAAATTAAATATTTCAGTTCAAATTACGATTAAAGAACACTTTAAATTTAACTACATGAAAAAGGAAATCACAGGTATAATTTCATTGGCTAGAAAAGAAACCTGATATATTATGCATTATTTACTTTGAGCACTGGCTCTGAAATCTTAAGTTTTGTGTTAGTTCTTTATTAGTATATATCAATCAAGACTGATTGATATATACTAATAAGATGAGTTAAAATTTCTGATTTCACAACAAAAACCAATTGAATTCTTTAATTATGGATGCTAATCCTAGAAAACTACAGCTGTAATGTATGCAATTTTTATATCGTTTTTATAATATTTATTGTTGATTCTTTAGTACTGAATGATCCATTATTTATTCAAAAATATGATATTGCAGGTGGGTTCATAATATTTATTATCAGGTAATTGGGGAACTAAGTTTGAATTTACCTAACCAAACACAATTTTCAAATTGTTATAAAGAGTTAAACAGTAAAACAAATTAAATAAAATACTTACATATGTGTACATACATAGATGTGTATATGTATAAATGTAGGCATGTATATGCTATGTCACTTCACCTCTCACCAGTTATGGGTTAAATAGTAAGGCTAAACAAATTTCATCATGCATCCCATAGATTCATATTAATGTGGACCACTGCAAATGAGCTAATCTGAGTAAAAAAATAGAAGTCTATTATACCTTGTCACTCCAGTGGGTCTAAAACTGACCATATGGTAAAAGAAAGGAAACTAAAGCAGTTGTTTCAATTAATTTGCATTGATTCATTTTTGATGGCGGGTTTCCTTTTACCTTCTCTACAGTTTTGAATTCAGTTTTTGTTCTCTTAGAATGGCTGTCACCTAAGGTTAGAGAGTTCATTCAAATCTATTATTTAACCCATAATTTAGGAAATTGTCAATGAAGCTATGAAAAATAGTAAGATCCCAGAGAACAGAATTGAGTAATGCTGGAATGGTAAATCATAGAGATTACTGAATTAATATTCACCTGATCTCAGTTGTTTCAACAAGAATATTAATTCAATTAGGTTTTGGAACCATAAGTGCTTTTAAAATTGACCATGTACTGTCAATAGCCATCAACCATCTCCAATTGAACATTTGCCAAAAATTGCAAATTGTCATGTTTTATAACCCCAAGTTTTAGAAAAAGTCTTCTTTTTTTTTACCCTCAGAGAATAAAAAGTAATTAAGTAATTAAGTAAACAAAGGCTAGAGTTGAAGAAGTGAGTGTTTATGAGAGCAGAATTCAAATATTCTACTTACTATATAGCACCTCGGCATAGGGAGTTGTAAAGCTCATAAATGGTTTGGCAATTTAAACAAGTTCTAATATAGACAAAGTAATTCAAAAGTAACTTCTTTTTTGAGATATTGTAATTATTTACATTGTTTGGACTATTGTCCTCATCCTTGTTGTTATATTCACAATGCTTTGGCCATTGTACACTCCAACCTTCTTCAAGTGATTGGAAGTTTGAACTGAACCCTTTATTTTGTTCACTGGAGTAGATTGTTCTCATTCCATGCTACTGCTATATGTCTTAGTTATCTCTGTTTAACTCAACACTCTAAGTTTTTATTCATCACTGCTGTAGCCAGGTGTTGAACTCACAACTCTTTGGGTCAAGTCAGTGGAGCCAACCAATGCTTTTATCCACTGGACCATGTGTCCTTGATACTTTTTGCTATTTTTATTTGGAATAATAGTTTATTTGTGCTGTCAAAAATGACAGAAGCAGTTAAGTTTTGTATATTTTATAAGTATAAGGCCATTTCAAAATCACTATTCATTTATCTTTGAGCTAAAATTAATGTGGGAAATAAAATAATTTAATAAATAAATAAATTATAATGTTTTATATGTTAAGTTTAAAATAATTGAAATTAAAATAAAATTTCTATTTCTATAACATCATCAAAAGAGTCTAACATTTAGAAAAGAATTAATTTTCTAAAACCAAGATGTTAACTTTGACCTTGTAGTGGACTCTTCCAGTGACATAAAAAGTTCAAAATTCAGATGCTGATCACCAACTGACAATGTGCAAAATTGTCAAAAATATTTTAAAGTTTCTTTTCAACACTGAATGTTTGTATAACACGTTGAAAAAAATATATAATTTGTTGGTCTAATAGTCAACTCTAAAAGATACATTAATTTTTTGCATTGGGAAAATTCATAACTAATTCTAGTAATTTCCAGTATCACATACAACAGGAACACTTTGAGTCTGTCGTTCATTTGGTTGCATCATCTTCTTTATGTGCCATATCCCTTCATGACATAACTGATCATAACTCTCCACAATTTCCTGTCCTTTGTAGCTCTTAAAAACTTAGGTCATTTGTTATTTCTTATAAACCTTGGTCTATCATTCATTTACTCACAGTTACAGTATGTTTTCCTCTGTCTCTCCAGTCTTCAATCTGTCCTGTGAGTATCAGATTTTACAAGTCCTCTTTCCTTGGTATGTGGTTTAAAAGTTTCAACTATTTCTTCCTTATGTCAAGTATGTTTCTTTTTTGTTTCAATTTTCTCTAAAACTTTGTTCACATATTCAGTTCATGGTATCCACAGCATCCTTCTGTAGAAACACAAAGAGTTTTACTTGTATATTTATGAATTCTGGGTGTTCATCATCATCATCATACTCATTTTTTTTAGTGAGGCATAATCTTGCATATATGTTTAATTAATTAACCTTCACAGAAATTAATCCACATATCAAGGATTAAATAAATCAATAAATATATATGATGAGCAGATTCATTTCTACAAAATGTCAGGAAAAAACTTTTAATTTTAATTTTAATTTTTATAAGCTTCTAGATCTTTTCATACAAATGTGAGCATACCTCAAGGCTCTATCCTTAACTTTCTCTCTCTTCATCAATAATCTTCCTGATGTAATCAGCTCCCAAATAGGCATCTATGCAGATGACACCACCATTTACTCCTGTCTTAATAAGAAATCTGCCAAGGCTGACAAAGTAAAACTCACTGTTGCTCTTGAAAAGACCTTCAATCTGTAACAGAATAAAGTAGAAAATGGCTTCAAATTTAAGGTAAATTTGAATGCTTCTAAAATGAAACTGCTCTTCTTTAACTATCATAGAGAAATTTTCCTACCTACTATCAATATAGATGATGCTAGTCTCCGAGAGAGAGAGCAATGTAATATGTCTCCTTGGCCTCACTCTCTCAACCGCTAAGGAGGTTAGGTCACTCTGATGGACCAGAAAGTTTTTCTCATCAGAATCTATCTTGTACATTTATAAATCTACCATTTATATTTGCATTTAATACTGTTGCCATATCTGGTCAGGTGCTCCTGCTATTCATCTTGAGGTTCTCGACAAATTCTAAAGGAGGATCTGTAACATAGTCATTCCTGACTTAGCAGCTCGACTTCACTCACTTTATCACTGACATGATGTGGCTTCCCTCTGTCTTTTCTATAAATATTTTCATTGTTTCTGCTCTGACAAAGTGCCTTGACTACATGAATTTCCTTGTGCTCCTATACGGACATCATAGTCTCACTCCTTTACCATCAAAATAGTCAAATTTAGTTGCCACGTCTACTCTAACAGTTTCTTTTCTCACTACTTCTCATTTGTGGAACTCCCTTCCATATACTTGCTTCCATGATAGCTATAATCTCTAAAAGTTTAAATGTAACATTAATTGCAATCTTCTACCTCCCTAAATCCCATCCACCTCCCTAAATCCCATCTATCTCTTATCCTTATTTCAGCATCACATGTACCCTGATTTTTTATTCACTGTAACCCTCTGTGCACCTGTAGCAAACCTGCTTTACTTGCTTGGGGTGAAATGGTTATAAAAAAAGCATATATTAATCACTTCACCCAAGTATGGTAATAATTTTTTCTGGTTTGATGATATAAGTAATGATATTATCAGACCAGAAAAAGGTCCCAACTGTAAATCACACATATACCATAAACACACACACACACACACACACACACACACACACACACACACATGCTCTAACACACTTACACACACAAACACACAGTAAAATTAATGAAAGCAGCACCAGCAACAGCCAGGAATGGCCATTTCTTGAAAGGCACAGACTCACTCAGTGAGACACATGCTCCTCTGCCATTCTGAAGATGAGATTTTGATCTCAAAATATTAATAAGAAATAGGTAATACCCAAAAAACTTCTTTACCTTCCTTTATTTTATTAAATGCATTGTGACAACCTTCAAGACCTAACCATATACCTAATATACATAATACTTCAAGCAAATTAAAAAACTTTACTATATATATATATATATATATATATATATATATATTTTTTTTTTTTTTTCATTTTTAAATGAGTTATTTTGCTACCTTGGTTTCTACCATGAGTGGTGTCATCAGGCAATTTTTAATAATATTTTTTTTATTAAAAATTGCCTGAAGACACCACTCATGGTAGAAACCAAGGTAGCAAAATAACTCATTTAAAAATGCAAAATATTCAAAAGTTCTACAATATAATTGTATAGAACACTTTTTAATACAAATGTGTACTGGTCTAACCCTATTAGGACCAAAAACTAAGTATTAAACAATCAATATATATATATATATATATATATATATATATATATGAAATACAGCTGTATATATTTAAAGTCATATTTCTCCTTGAGTGTGGGTATTTGTGTTAAGTTCTTGAATTAAAAAGAAATGTGCTTTCCATCGCATTCTTTTTATGAAGTTTTCTATTTTTTCTATAAATTTTAGCTTTTAGTTGGATGAGATGGGTAGGTTTTTAGGGAGTAGTCGAGGCTTAAAAACAAAAAATATTCCCCACTATACAAGGAACTTGATGACTTTGAAAAAAGATTTGACTAAGTTAGTATGAAACATAAAATTTCATAAGCCTTCCTGAAAATCTAAAAGGAGATATAACGAAAACAAACAATTCACCTTATTTATCACAGTGGAAAAACTATAAATCTGAGCCTTCCAAAACATGACAAACTACTCAAGGACAATATAACTAAATCATACAGAAAAGCACTGAAAACAATAGAATACAATATTAATGTGGATGCTCGCGAAAGCATTCGACAAAATACGACACAAAGAATTGATGGAAATGCTAGGCAACCTCGACATTTTTGGCAAAGACATAAGAATAATCAAGAATCTCTACTGGAAGCAAACGGCCTGCATACGGACAGGTAACAACCTCAGTAGATACACAAAGATAGAAAAAGGCGTAAGACAAGGATGTGTCTTTTCACCGGATTTGTTCAACCTATACAGCGAGAATATTTTGAGGACCCTAGATGACACACCAGGATTTGTTATTGGAGGCCACAACCTGAACAACATAAGATACGCGGACGATACAGTACTGATTGTGGACACGGAAAGGAAACTGCAAGATCTCATACAGAAAGTAGCAGTGGAGAGTGACAAGAAGGGACTACAAATAAACTTTAAGAAAACTGAGTGCATGGTCATCAGCAAAAGATACAACCCAAAATGCCAAATACAGCTGGGGGATAACAGAATCAAACAAGTACAAGAATTTAAGTACCTAGGAAGTGTTCTAACAGGAGATGGAAAGTGCGACACGGAGATCTAAAGGCGAATTGGCATGGCAAAGGACGTGTTCCAGAAGATGAGCAAAATACTAACACACTGGAAGATCTCAATAGAAATGAAGAAAAGAGTGCTAGACTGCTACGTGATGTCAGTTCTTCAATACGGCTGTGAATGCTGGACAATATCATCGAAAATGAGGACAAAACTGGAAGCGGCCGAAATGTGGTTCTACAGAAGGATGCTACGGATATCGTGTACTGAGCATACAAGCAACGACGAAGTGTTAGAAAGAATGGCAACAAAAAGGAAATTGATGCTGAGCATCAGGAAGAGACAACTGAAGTTCCTGGGACATGCAATGAGGAAGGAGAGCCTGGAGAACCTGATACTGACTGGACAGATAGAAGGAAGGAGAGACAGAGGAAGGCAGCGGATAACATATTTGCAGGGTCTGATCAGGTGGATGACGGAACGGGGGTTGCCAGGAGCAACAGGAACAAACATACTAAGAGCCACAAGGGATAGGGAGACGTGGAGATCCATGATCGCCTACGTCCTGAAGGGACAGGGCACATAGAAGAAGAAGAAACAACCAAATAAATTGCATTGCTAAATCATAGGCACTTATCACACTAAATGGCCACAAAGAAAATTTCTGAAAAGAAACAGCATGCAGACTCATAAACCCTACCAAAAGTGAACTAAGTAAAATAATACTTAAAAGAATTATTTTAGAATTGAGGAAGAAGTTAGGAGTAAATTAGTGAAAAAGCAACTATAGACTGGTACTGCAACCTAAATAACAAACATAATTGCAAATTTATACAACTAGATATTAAAGTTCTATGCGGAATAAGGCCATTCAGTTCAAGAACAAATAAAAATAAACACAAGTGAAATAAAAATCATTAAACACTCCTAAAAATTACTATTATTCATCAACAAAGACATATAGATAAAGAAAGAAGGAACCTTTGACATTACAATGGGAAGCTTTGATGGTGCAGAGACCTGTGAGCTTATAGGTATACATATGATACACAAATTAAAATAATCTTTAAAAATAATATAGGCCTCTATAGATACAATGTCTCATAATCTTAAGAAACTGTAACAGATAAAAGACAGACAAAACCAAGAAAAACATCATAAAAACTTAAAAGTATGGGATTTGACATAAACATAAAAACCAACCTAAAAGAAGTAGATTTCCTAGGTGTCACCTTCAACCTAATAAAAGATACATATCAACCATATAGAAAACTCATAACAAACCATTGTAGATACAGACATCTTCCAACCAGCCACTATCAATAATCAAGTAGATCCCATAATCAGTTATGTGCAGGTTATCTGACAATTCTTCCAGTGAAACCATCTTCAATGAAGCCAAGAAAGACTATGAAACAACCCTAAAACCCTAAAAGATAATGGATCATAAGTTGGGTATGTTTAGATAAGAAGAGGGTATATATCATCTCTGTTGATGAAGACATTAGGAAGGCACATTTTGGCCACTATGCCCTCTGGTCTTGTTTTTTAGGTATTTTTCTATCTGGGGAACTGAATCCTGATAAATAGAGCATGCATCAGAATCAGGATGGAGATAGGACAAGAACAGTGCAGTTTTGTCAAGGAAACTGAAACAAGGAATACAATATTTATGCGTAGAATGCTATCAGAAAGGGCAATACAAATGAAGAAGGACATGTACTTTTGTTTCATAGACTATGCAAAGGCATTCAACAAAGTATGCCGAAATGCTCAGCAACCTAGACATATTCTGGAAAGACTTTAGAGCAATCAAGAATCTCTACTGGCAGCAAACCATTGACATATAGACAGGAAATGAGTTCAGCAGATATACAAAGATAGAAAGGGGTGTAAAACAATGATGTATCTTTTCACTGGACCTATTCAACTTATCCAGTAAAACTATTCTGACAGCCCTAGAATTCATGCCAGGATTCATCATCAGTGACCACAATCTGAACAATATAAGATATCAAGATGATACAGTGCTGATAACAAACACAGAAAGGATACTACAAGACACACTACAGAAGGTAGATGAAGAAAGCAGAAAGAAAGGACTACAAATAAATTACAAGAAAGCTGAATGTATGGTCATTAGTAAAAAGAGGAGCCCAAAATGCTAACTATAAATAGGTAATCAAATCAAGCAAGCACAGAAATTTAAATACCTGGGAAGTGTTCTGACAGAAGACAGAAAGTTTGACTCTGAGATATGAAGGCAAATCCTCATGGCCAAAGACGCATTTCAGAAGCTGAGTAGAGTATTGAGAGACAAGAAAATCTTGCTAGAAACAAAGAAGAGAGTAATGGATTGCTATGAGATGTCTGTTCTTCAATATGGCAGTGAATGCTGGACAATCTCATCAAAAATGAAGGAGAGACTTGAAGCAACTGAAATGTGATTCTAGAAAAGGATGCTGTGGATACAATGGACCAAGCATGTCAGTAATAATGAGCTTTTGGAGAGGATGAAATGAAAAAAACTAATACTGAACATCAGAAAAAGACAGCTAAATTTCCTGGGATATATAATGAGGAAAGAGGGTTTGGAGAATCTGATACTCACTGGTCATATAGAGGAAAAGAGAAACAGGGGAAAGCAGTGAGTAACATACTTAACAGGCTTGAGCAAGTAAATAGCAGAGAGGGGTTTGGGTGGGGTAACAGAAGAAGGTGTGCTAAGAGCCACTAGTGATAGGAAAATGTGGAAGGCAATGACTGCCTACATAGTAGAAGAACCTTAAGGGAATTCCAAACAGGACCTTTTACTTAATCTACAAGATAGATTGTTCTCATATTTTTATATATGTTCAGACAAGAATTCCATACACATGGATAGTGAAACAAAAACAATCTACCTCATAGTTTAAATAAGGGATTTAGTTTTATTTTTAATCAAGTTTCATCAGATATGCCAAGTTCAAGCTGACATTAAAACCTCAAGATATTTATGCACTGCTCTCAAAGAGCTTTTATTTTTTAGTTTATAGTAATCTACTCAGAAAAAAAAAATAATTTAATGATATAACTATTTCCTAAATCAACTGTCCAGATCAAAAGATTGGGTTGGTGGACAGTTATTCTGATCTCATCTGGAAAAGCAAGATGACATATCAAATCTACTGTAAAATCACATTACAACATATATTTAAGATAATATACATTTAGTCATTGTTTTCTTTTTTACTTTCAATTACAAAAGGCAGAATGTATAGTTGGAAGTAAAAGGGAACAACCCAACATGCAAATTACAAATTGGCGATACCAAAATCAAGCAAGTACAACAATTTGAATATCTTGTAAGCATTTTAACAGACTGAAAAGTGTCTCACTAAAATTCAAAAAAATGTATTGGGATAGTGAAAGAGGCCTTCAAAAAGTTAAGAAAAGTATTACAAAGTATTAAGAAGCAGGAAACTCTTGTTAGAAAACAAAGAACAGAGTACTGAACTGTTATGCAGTATCAGTTCTCTTATATAGCAGTAAATACTGGACAATCTCCTCATACGAAAAAACTTGAAGCAATCAAAATATGGTTCTACAGAAGAATGTTGAGAATATTATTGATAAAACATGTGAGCAACAAAAAACTTTTAGAGAAAATGTAAACAAAAAGAATATTTATACTTAAAACCATTCATAGTTGAAATTTCTAGGTAACATAATGAGGAAAGAGGGCTTGGAAAATTTTACACTCACAGAACATATGTAAGGTAAGAGGGATAGAGCAAAACAATGCATAACCCACCTAGCAAGCTTGCATAAATTGATTAAGAGTTTAGGAGCTACAAATGACAAGAAATTGTGGAGTTCCATGATAGCCAACATCCTGAAGACACATAGAAGAAGAATGGTAATTAAACTAGTAGATAATCAATATACAAAGTTATTACTGAATTAGTTGTAGATTCAAAATTTGAGGTAAGATAGAATGGCATTAAATTTTTGAGAAGCAGTTGCACCACCAATTTTCTGATAACTCGGTCTCAGAACAATGCTGTTGCTGAATCAACAAAGGTTATGCAATAAACATCTAAGCTACTAAATAAGCATATCTCATATTTCTAAAGCTTTGGGACAGTTGGAAATTTGAATTAAAACAAATAATAAATATGAATTGAATGTTTAATGTAAAAGTCGTAAAAAATTCAAATGTCTGCCTGTAGCACAAGGACACAATGGAATAATGGATAGTGGCTTGAATTGAGGAATTGGAAAGCCAAATTTTAATTCCAGTCAAATTCATTAGATTTACTTACGTACTAATACCCTTGAAAAGAGTATCAATCCATCTTTTCTTCCCCTAGTTATGGGGATAATAGCAAGACAGTCTGAGTTGTATAATCTTGGATGGCAACTAGTCTAAGAGAAGGAAACTCTGAATTCAAAACCAGCTTGGTTTATAGTAGGACAGACTAGGTTATATAGCCTTGATTGGCAACCAGTCTATCACAGAAAGAACTAGCAATCTGCTACGGGAAATAACTCCAAGTACTCTTTTTCAACATTCCTTGAGCCAGCATGGAAGAGCATGATCAAAAATTAAATAATAAAAATCAAATAATATCTTATGTTGATGCAAAATCTACAACAATGTAGAGTAGGCAACTAATGATGAATGCAATGGAAGTAAAAAATACTGGTGTTCGATCACAAAAGGCATTGATATAGCATCCCAGATTACCTCCCCCCCACACCAAATATACCCAGGTATTCTTTAGCCAAAACCAGAATAACACTGGGATACAATTAAAACTAACCTAATTTATACCCCAGGATTTATAAATAACCTAGTCTAAGTTATACCCATCTAGACCAGTTTATACCCTCTTTTATTATTTGTATAAACAGCTGTTTTTCTGAACTAGAATTTTATGTAATGAATCCAGTCTACAAACTGGTAATAATGGCTGATATGAACTCGCTATTAATATTTCATTATTTTTTGATGATTTCACCCCAAGCAAAGTAACAAAGCACAAGGAAGATACTAAGTGCGAAAGAATATGCAATAAAGCAAAACATTATTAAAGAGAAAGAATAATAAAAGAACAAGAATTAAGAAGACAAAGCATAATGATTGGCATTCCAGCAGTAGGAAAGTAACTGAAGCTGGGATGCTAGGCCAGGACTGATAACATTGCAAATTTTTCTTTGTATTCTTGTTCAATTAATATGACTGTTGGGTAAAAGTAAACAGTGTGCTCAAGACTTGTTCATAATAAAAGATTATGTTTCTTGATCTTTGAATTGCCATAAGTTATGACTGCTAATATGCAAACCAAAGGAATCAGCATAAAACTGAATGTTGGAGAAGGTGCCCAAAAAATCCCTGTAGACGTATGACACTTCATCATATATAGTATCCTTAGACTATCATCTGATGGTACAATAATGTACATTTTATTATACAAGACAAGGCTGAGGTATATTTTGGCCAAGGTAGTGTATATTCTAGCTTAGCCTATTTTATAGACAGTGAGTATAAATTTACCTAGCTTAATTCATATCCAAAGAAAAAATAGCTTAATTTACCCTAACCCTGGTTATGCTCTGGGGTAGGGCTATACTCTAGGCTATTATATCAGTCAGTTGATTGATACAAAAGCAGTTGAGTAACTATAATATATTTTATACTAATATTATTAAATATTATATTTTTAGGCATTAAACATATTTATAAACATTTTATATTCAAAATTGCATTCATTTTATTTATACCAAGACATTATATTTACTGAAGTAAATTGAAATTAATTCTCTTTATGAATAGATTTTTCAAAAATGATAATGTTTGAAAATTAATTAGAATATCTTTTAGAATGCAAGATAATTGAAAATGTGTCAATTCAATAAAGGTAATTGATATGATAATCAATGAGCATTAAGTACATATTATTTATCAATAATATATAACAATGAATGTAATAATGATGTTATTGATTATATATCTATTGAAAGAACAGAGTCAAAATGAAACTTGAAAATATAAACAGATTTAATATTTTTTTACTTAGATAAAATGATTCATAATCTTGTTGTTGGGTTAAACTTTCTTTTTTTTAAGATGACAAAAATTTTACAAGGATAGATAAAAGCCTTTAGAATTGCTTTCCTAATGTCCCAAATGTTTTATGATGTAGCTGAAAATAGAAATAAAAACTTCTTGTTATTTCTCAAGGACAAATATTTTTCTTTGCAATATTTAGCAATACATACAGCTAATTTAATATTTATCATGTTAACTCTTAAATATTTAAATTTGTTTCTTATGTTGTCCAAAAAGTTTGAAATGAAAACAAAACATAAATCAGTCAGTTAAGTGCCATATGTGATAAACACTTGGGCAAACATGTCTCAAAAAAGACATGAGTGACTTGGCAAGAGTTTATCCCACAGTAGGTTGCCATTACTTTCTGCAGTAGACTGGTTGCCGGCCAAGGCTATAGAACCCAATCTGTCCTGTTATTTAACCCATAACTGGAGGGTAGAGATGGATTAATACCTTTCTCCATGGTATTTGCACATAAGTGAATTCAAGGAATTCAACTGGAATTTAAACTTGGCTCCCCGATTTCTCATTCTGAACTGATATCCACTTGCACCACAATTCACATCCTGTTATTCTTTTAGTTTTTTTTTTTTTTTTAACAGAAAATGAAAAAGCCTGAAATTCAAACAAACTGCAGTATCCTCTAATTTAAAGAAATAAAATTTAATAAAGCAAAAATATTTACTAATCTTTTTGGTATTGTTGTAATGTGTTAAAATTGTATCAGCAAAACAGTATTTTAGCATTTCTGTTTCTGTAATGTCATTTACAACTTTTTATATTCTTTTTCTTTGTATATGCAAATCAGGCAAAGGAAATATATGACTAAACCTTTCAAAAACAGAGGGATTTTATACCCCTTGTAGATCTTCTGTTTCATCTATACATTGTTCTTTCTTTTGGTATTTCATATTCTCCGCCTTTCCTGAGATCATGATGTGCTTTCTTTTTCTCTTAGAGATCTCAATCTTGCTCCTTCTATACTGAACTCAGAGTATTTTTCTTTATTTGTTTAATATTTGTCAGGCATTTTAGAAGACTCTTGGTCTTGTTGATACTACTTATATTTACTTTGACCAACCGACCATTCCTTCTACTTACAGAGAGACAGTTGGTAGGACTTAATGTAAACAGGTTCAAACACCTTAAATGTAATTTCCCTACAAGTGTTATACATTTATCTAGTATTGAATATTTATTTTAATTAATGCACATTTTTTCATCATTGACTGAGTTCTGATGAGAAAGAACTGATAAACCAGTTTAGCAATCTTTTTTGTTAATCTCGATGTATTTTGATATTACCACTTTCCAGTTTTGTCATTTTTATCCCTCTTCTTTATTAATTTTTCCTTTTGTTTTAAAATATTCTGTTTTAATTAAATACTAGAATGTTTAGATGGAATTGTAAACTTATCTGAAGACATACATATTTACAATGAATACAAATATTTTTAGTTCCATCTGAAATGTATCAAAGGCTTCTTAAATTATTATAAACTTTATTCCTCTTCATGTCAGAAGAAAATGTTAGCCAGAGAAAGTGCAATGAATAACTTTCCTAGAAGTTAGTATCAGCCTTGATAATGGAAGGCAAAAACGGTTCTCTAAACTGATTAAAACAGAGCAGTTGTGTTTTGGAGAAGTTAAAAATATCAAGCCATTTCTTGCCCTAGTTAACAACAATTTGAAGATCATTTCTGAGTTCAGCTGTCAATTTAACCTTGTCAAACCTATCAAACATACCATTAAGACAGGAGTAAATAGTTTCTTATTAGCATAGGTACTGAATCAAGAACTGATGAGCACATTTACAAATTAAACAAACCACACAAATACAAGCCTTTTGATAACATATATCTTTAATATCAAAACCATAGTCAAATTTTTATTGTGAAATTACTTTCCCACAGTTAAAAAAAGAATAAGAAAATTGGATAAGGAAACCAACTTACTTATATTGACTAATCTATACCAACTTAACTGAATCAAACAAATGTTTAGTATCTGTTTAGATGTCTAAAGGTTTGTTGAATCACTTTTTTCCTATTTTGTGAGAATATTAGTAGCAATTTCAGATTGTTATTTGTTAGATCTGCAAATTACAGATACTTATAAATATGACTTTTAAATAAACATAAATATATTTAATACAACTCTGAATAAATTTGTAAAATAAAATATTGAATCAAACAATAAACATAGATCCTTTTTAATATGATAATTGTTTGTAAATGCAAATTACATAAAATATATCAAAATCATAAAGTTTTTGTAAAATAAGAATATGTCCATTTTAGTATATAAGATAAGGAAGTTGAACACTGGTTACGTTTTGCTAGGGGTACTTTTGTCCAGCACTATTGGATGCTACAAAAGTAAAACATTAACCTGAAAACTCAAGACATTTTCTTAAACAGCCTCATCAGATTCAGACTTTCATATGAGCATCATACATGGTGTTCAACTCAGTTAGAGTGAAAGTTGTTAGCTGTATACAACCATTTCCTCAGATCAGTGGTTAAAATGGCTTCGAATGAATAAATCCTCTAAATCTCCAGATGTTCCTTCATCAGAATATATAGACTGATAATATAAAATCACAAGCAAAGAAATTTACCAACTAAGAAAAACCCCATCACTTGAGTACTTCCAAGAGCAGCAATAACAAAAAAAATAAAATAAAGCATGTAACTAGAAGAGAAAATAATGACTTAATCATGCTGCTCACTTTCTACACTACCAAAAACAAAAAGCTTAGAAGAAAAATCCAACCAATATTAGAAAAAGCTATAACATTTAAATGATTTGCAAATTTTAAATTCCTGTAAAACTGCTTTAATAAAAACATTTTACAAACTTTAAACCATGTATGTGCAGCCTACAGCCTGAGTACCACAATCCAGCCCCCAAGAGCAGTAGTTGTGGCCCTCGATGATGCCAGAACCATTTTTTTTACCATCTTTTCAAAATCCAAATCTTTTCATAGCCGAATCCACCACACAAGATTCAGGTAAAAAATGCTGTCTTAACTTTTGAGCAGACTTGTGTCGCCCTGCTAGAGAGTCTTTGTCATGATTTCAAAGGTTAAAAATCTTCTTATTCAGGTTATATTTACTATTGATAATTACAGGTGAGTTTTTAGTAGTATTTAGTAACTAAATTGTAAACCAATGCCATGTGCATTAAAAAGTAACAGTGCACGTAGCGATAATGCCATTACTTGTCAGACAATAGCTATCAACTGCATTTGAACAAGCCTTTTTAAAATTAAATACACCTTGTTTAACAGCTTTAATCCTTTTTTTTATTTTATACAGGTAAACATGTCTGCTACTCAAAAACGAAAAATTGATGATGAGGGAAAAATATTCAAGAAGGATTGGAGCAACAAATATTTTGTTGTTCAGCACAACCAAGGGGCTGTATGTGTAATCTGCCAAACTACAATAGCTGTAATAAAAGAATATAACATTAAATATCATTATACAACAAAACATTCAACCATATATGATGCAGTAAAAGGTCAAGATTGTGTGAACAAGTTAGAAGAGATGACCAAGTCACGTATGAAGCAACAATCAGTATTTACTGGTTATGAAAAAGACTCTGAACTTGTAACAAAGCTTAGCTTTAAAATTCATGAATCAATTGCAGAAAATGGGGAATCTTTCAGTGATGGGGAATTTATAAAAAGTTGTTTGGACAGATTTGCTGATTTTGTATGACCTGAAAAGAAATTTTTATTACAGCAAACTAGTCTTTCCTGTTTTACTGTGTCAAGCAGAATTGATCAGCTTGCAGAGAATATTCAAGTGTCTTTAAAAGAGAGAATAAATAAATATGCAGCATACAGTTTAGCTCTTGATGAGAGCACAGATGTTAGTGGCACTACACAATTAGTTGTGTTTGTAAGAGGAGTCACAGACACTTTTGAAATTACGGAATAATTTCTGAATATGGCCAGCATGACTTCAACAATAACTGGGCAAGACATTTGTGAGCAAGTGATAAAATTGATGGAAAAAGTATCAACTTGATCCTTCTAAACTAAGTGGCCTAACCACTGATGGGGCACCATCAATGGCTGGCAAAACAAATGGATTTACAAAGAAATTGTTAGATATCATTGACTCACAGGGAGTTGTGGTGAATCACTGTATTATTCACCAAGAAAACCTGTGCACAAAAGTACTTGGGTTTATTGATGTAATGAAGGATGTGGTTACATGTGTGAATTACATTCAGTCTTGAGGACTAAATCATCGACAATTTAAGGCGTTTTTAGAAGAACTTGACACTGATTATCCTGATGCTGTTTACTTCTCAGCAGTGTATTGGCTGAGTAGAGCGTTTACTTTGAAAAGATTTTGGAATCTAAGAAAGGAGATTCAATCATTAATAACAAGTAAGCAACAAAATGTTGCCTATTTAAATGAGGATGGGTGGCTAAATGACATTATCTTTTTAACAGACATCACACAACATCTGTCAGACTTAAATGTTAAACTCCAAGGCAAAAGCCAGCTGGTGAACAAGATTTTGAGCTCATTTGTTCCTTTGAAAAAAACTAAAACTTTTTCAAGGTCAGCTGAGTAAAGAAACACTCACCCATTTTCCAAGTTTAGCTGAGAGGAAAGAAGATATACTAGATTTAAATTGTTCCAGATATGCAGAAAGTATTGGCAAGTTGCGTACTGAATTTGGGATCAGAGTTACTGATTTCAGGAACTATGAAATTGAGTTCAGGCTCTTTTCTCAACCATTTGATGTAACACCTGATGATATTCCAGACTGCTATCAAATGAAGGTGATTGATTTGCAGTGTGACATGTATTTTAAAAAAGCATATGACAGCAATGATATTGTAACTTTCTATAAAAATTATGTATATGGAAAGCATCCAAATTTAGAGAAACATGCTAAGAAAATGATCTCACTTTTTGGCAGCACTTATTCTTGTGAGCAATTTTCTGGTGACCTTCTGTATAGTTACACAGTCAGCAGTGAATTTTGGCCCACCTTTTGTTTTGTTATGTATGTGTGTAATTTTTGGCATTCTTAATTATATAATTATAAGAATTAAAATATAATTAAAGAATTTAGTTTTACTTGAATGTCTCAGAAAAATTGCAAAGATAAAGGATGCAGATTTAATTTCTACCATCATGTAAATTTAACAAAATAAAATGCATACTAATAAGGTATACTAATAATGCATGTCTATCAGTTTGTGACTGATAAGTCTATTGTTGCTGGCAAAAACTCAGACAGTGATCCACTTAGTGAAAGATTGCATCATCATTTTTCCCCTCGATTGTTTTGCCAGTGAAACATCAACAGCCTTTACAATCACTTCAAGATAAGACATAAAAAATGACAAAGAACACATTGGCATGTATTGTACAAACCAAATAAAACATTGGCTTACAACAATGCAAAGTTTTAAAATAATGTCATTTTGTTTATAAAGTAAAGAAACAATCACTTTACTTTGGTTACTTTTCCTGACAAAATAATTGTATTCTCTCATTTTAGAGAAATCTCTTATCTTTAAAATTAATAATAAATTAATACCAGCCATTGAGAAAGAGGGTTACATTTGGACAAATGGTAGATTTGTAACTATGCAAGATAAATTCTGACATGAAAAACCTTCTAGCTCAACACAGAAACACAACCTTGCCAGCAGTATGGATCTGATGTATTCATTCCACTTTAGGTCAGTTAAAAAAGTGAGGTGAAAAAGATGCAGTGAGTTACTATCAAAGAGATTTACATCAGTTATACTGGTGGTTGGCACAACATTTTCTCTATGGCAGTTAAGGGTTACTGATTTTGTTTTGAAGACATTAAAATTTACAAGTCATTTCCTTAACCACTGATTAGAGGTTTGCTTCAAGAGGTGTAGCCAGGTTTACTTTGTCATCCTTGACAGATTTCCTATTGAGACAGGAGTAAATGGTGGTGTCATCTGCATAGATATTCTACTTGGGAACTGATGACATCAGGGAGATCATTGATGAAGACCAGGACAGCGTAGGACCTAGAATAGAACCTTGAGGGACACTTTAATTTCATGATTCCATAGGAAATGGATTAAATCATTTAGTCATAACAGAAATACTGTAACTCTGGAGCTTGTACAAAAGGCCAGTATAGCAAACCCTGTGAAACACTCTCAAGGTGTCTCAAGCAACAGCTCAAACTTCTCCATTATTATCAAGAGCCTGGTATACATATTCAGTGATAGCCACTATCGCATTAGTGATAGACCTGGCGAAGTGGAAGCCATATTGTTTGTCAGAGAGTAGGCCATGAGAAATGAGATGCTTAACTACTTCAGCATTGATTAGAGCCTCAAATGCTTTGCTGAAAATCAGTAAGAGGTTAATAGGGTGATAGTTATAGGGGTCAAAGGGTTCACCAGAGTTTTTAAAAACAGGACCTACAGATGAGGACTTCCAACAAGTAGGAAAGCAGATAATAGAAAGGCAATAGTTGTAGAGTTTGGAGAAAACTGGAGTCAGCTCAGGAGCATATTTCTTTAAGACAATGACTGGGATTCTATCACCTTCACTTGCATTATGGGAGTCTAATTTAGAAATTATCTCTGAGACCAGAGATGGGGCTATGTATATATCACTCGGTTGAGCCACTGATTTAGGTGGGGAAATGGGTGTTGGTACTCCAGACAAATCAAGTGTGGAGTTGGAAGAGAATTTGCAAGCAAAGCATTCAATCTTCTAAGGCACATAATGAGGAAAGAGAGCTTAAAAAATCTGATACTCACAGGAATGATTGAAGGCAAGATGGGCAGAGAAAAACATTGCATTACCGACTTAGTGAACTTGAGTAAATCAATGGTAGAACAAAGTTTAGGAGAGATATCAAAGGATTAAATTTATTAAGAGCTACAAAGAACAGGAAATTATAGATAGCTATGATTGTCTACATATGTTAAGAAGGTGTGTGTGTGTGTGTGTGTATTTACCATATTTTCTGTTGTTGTTCTAAATAAAAATCCAAATATTACCTGCATCCAATATATTTGTATTATTGATAGATGACTGAACACTGACAGCTTAAACTAAGTGCTCAAGTTGATTTATAGTAAACAATTGACCAAAACTACCTTGTAAAATATGACAAATATGATTTATAATAATCATTCTTTTAAAAATTAATCAGAGGAAAATCCAATACTAGAAAGTGTGATAACACTGATGGGACTTGAGAAACCTATTTTACTAAAAATATTTATAGTAAAAATATTTTAGAAGTTTTAATTGAAACTGGCAATGGCTGCTCAGTCAATGAGAAAATGGCTAATATGAACATTATTATATAGGTATATCATTGGTGAAAAAGAAATATTAATTTTAAACAACAAATTTTTTTTTTCAACATAATTTCTTTCCTTGTCAATACGCTTAACACAATACTGATCTATTAATAACATACAGTGAACATTTTGTAGTGAAAATGTCAAATCAAAATTTTGTTAACAAGACTAATTAATAATCCACTTTTGTAGTTGTACAAGTTTTCATATTTCAGTATTCTATGCTTCATTTACACTATTTGCATTGTTTGGACTGTTGTCCTCATCTATGTTTCAACTTTTGTATGCTCTGACCTTCTTCAGATGTTTGAAATTTTGAACCAAGCCATTTATTTCATCCACCGAGTTAGATTGTTCTACTTCCACATGCCATGCCTCTTCCAGATATTTCAGTATCATTTATCCCCCTTTTAACTCAGCTCTCCAACTGTTCACTTTTTGTTCATCTGTAACAAGGTACTGAACTCACAACTCTTTGAATCAACCAATTCACTGAAATCAACCAATGTGTTTTTTTTTTCACTGGGTCATGTGTCCTTGAAGAAAATCAATGTAAGAACTCTGGAGATTTATAAACCAAATGTCTCAGTAACCATTTTTTACCAGAGCTCATATTACAATTTATTATTGCTTTTCTTTAGCATTCAGTATTACTGTTTTCCATATTGTATTCAAGTCTATGCTTTAACAGCTTAGGACATTTTTGTGGCCTAGCATATGTGCTGATATCTTAGGTTTTTAAATTTTCCAGTGATGTTCTCTGTCTATTATTTCAACCTCATCCCACAGGAGGCATTGATCTCTCTTTTCTTCCATATATGGTTAGCCACACCTGATTTTTTTATTTCTCCTAGTGCTTTAAGGTGTTCCTGTAGTTTTATCTTAAAGGAGTGACCTGTTTCTCTTTTATATTTCTTACCACAGCTGCATGGGATGGCATACACACAGTCTTTAATCATGTCTTCCTTTATAGGATGTCTTACTCAGAAGAGGTGTCTGCTTAGTGTTGAACCACTTTTGAAGGTCATCCTGATGTTATATGGCCCACAGATCTTTTGTATTTTTCTCCCCTTTCCAAGATTTTTTACTCAATAAGTGCATATAATATTGAAAATCTTTACATGGATTACTTTTATAGAGTTTTACAAATGTTCATAGATTTTTTAATCTTGAATGCATATGCAGTCATTTTTTTAAATTCATTACTAATTATCAAATAAATAAATTGAAGTATACTTCAAAAAGTTCAATAGAATGCCAAGGTATGCAATTCAATCAACAAAATGTTCAATAAAAGGTCAGGGTATTTAAATTGATTTTATTCTGATGAAGATTACCGTCAATGAGAAACTTGTGAAAAAGTAAAAGATAACCCCCACCCACCAAAACTTTGAAATTTTCTCTGGGGAAATCCCTCACCTCTCAGTTCAGAGTCCCTTATCTACATCATCTCAATTCTTTTCCATGTCTAAAACTTCTTGCTTTATTATTGCTCATTATATTTTATATTTATTTAGTTCTCATTTTAATTCAAGGCAAAAAGAAATTCTAGTATTTGATTTACTTGTTTTTTCTTAATTTATATCTCAGTTAGTCAAATTGGCAATCATAAATTCTTTATATCTCAACCACAAAAATATTTCTCTTTTATTCATACTTTCAAGAGTAAGTTTTACCATAAAGACACTATTAAAAGTTGACTCTTTTTATTATCATTCTGTGGAATTTATTGTTTAGTCAGTCTTGGTGAAAAAATGCTAACTGTAAGTGTATGAGTAGTTAAGTTAGAAATGTACTGTACTTAAGGGGCCATATTTCAATGTGAGTTAAAATGAAAAAAATCTCATCATAGTGTACAATCATAATCTAACATGTCAAGAAGAATTTATTTAGTAATCCATTCTGTACATTGTAAAAATCATTTCAGGCTAAAAAATGAGACTATATAAAATTATGTGTAGTTAGCCTATTAGAAGTAAATAATACCTGCATTTGTAGTCATTTACAGTTGAGCTCAAAATTGTCCATACATCCCAATAATTCTCAACTTACATTTTAAAACATTTTGTGAAATCTACAAAGTAAGCAAACTGATTAGCTATACACTATCAAAAAGAAGGCAATTCAAATAAGATTTTCTCAATTTGCAAACAATATAAAAATAACAAAAATTAAATAAGGGGTGGAATCTAAACTATTTTGGGTTGCATGTTCTTTTGCTCAGCCACTAAACTGTTTTTGTCATTCATCACAAGCATTTTGCAAAATTCAGCAAGTATTTATAACATTTTTTTATTTTATAAATTCTATCAAATCAGCCATATTTTTTTGCTTCTCCATCATGCACATTGTACTTGAACTCCTTTCATATATATTCTACAGAGTTGAGGTCAGGACTCTGTGATGACTTAAGAATTTTAATTTTATTCTCCTTTAATCCACTTGACACTAATTTCAAAGTATGCTTTAGGTCATTGTTTTATTGAAAGATCCAGTTTTAACCCATTTGTAGTGTTTTGTTTAAAGCTTCAGACTTTATATAAGGTTTTCCTTTTTTTATTATTCATTCACTCCAGTGATTAGAGTCAATACTACTAGAAACAAAAAAGAGTGCTGAATTGTCTTGCAATATCAATTCCACTAAATAGCAGTGAATGCCAGATGAGGTCACAAATCAAGAGGAGACAAGGTCACAGAGGTTTTGTTCTATAGAAGGATGCTGAGAATACTATGGATGTAGCATGTAATTAATAGGGAAGTTTTAAAGAAACTAAAAAGATATTTATACTTAGAATCAAAAAGATACAGTTGATATTACTAGGATGCTTCATGAGGAAAGAAGGGTTGGAAAATTTGATACACACAGCATATAGTGAAGGCAAGAGGAACAGAAGATAAACACTGAGTAATCTACCTAACAAGATTGTGTAAATAGATGGCAAAACAAGAAAATAGTAAGGATAGTAAAAAGATAAACATCACTAAGAAATACAAAGGATAGGAAGTTGTGGGGAGCTATGATCGCCCACATCCTGGAAGAATACAACAATTGTGGTTGCAGCATTACTGCATGATGCTGCAACCACAATATACTATTTCAGCAAAACTGCAGGAATATCATACTCTAGACTAAAGGCTTCTTCATATTTTAAGGCATATTTTTGGTCATTATACCTAGACAAAGTAAATTTTCTTTCGTCCTATTGAAGACATTCCCAAAAATGTGCTTCTCCTTCTCTGTGCCTTCAGAATGTTGGTAATCATGACTTTCCAAAATGTCCTGTCATTTGTAGCTCTTAATAAATTCTGAAGTTTTGCTATCTCTCCTAAATCCTGTTCTGCCATCCATTTACTTAAGCCCACCAGGTAGGTTATGCATTGTTTTCCTCTATCCCTGTCTTCAATATATCTTGTCCGTATCAAATTTTCCAAGCCCTCTTTCCTCATTATGTGATCTAGAAATTTCAATCTCTTTCTGATGTTAAGTATGTGCCCTTTTTGTTTCCCTTTTAAAAAACTTTGTTGTTGCTCACATGCTTAGTTCATGGTATTCTCAGCATCCTTCTGCAAAGCTAAAATTCTATCACTTCAAGTTTCTTAATCTGTAATGAGATTGTCTGGTATTCATGCTTGCCATATAGGAAAACTCACATGATTTCAGTATTTGTTTTTTGTTTCTAATTAAATTTTCCTGTTTCTTAATGTTTGGCTTAGCTTTTGAAAAGCATTTTTCACCATACCAATGTACCTTTTGATTTTGATGTCACACTTTCTTTTGTCTGTTCCCAGGTAGTTAAATTGTTGTGCTTGCTTGATTTTTGTTTCTCTAATTTGTAGTTCACAGGTTAAACTGTTCCTTTTTTTAACAACCATACATTCTGTCTTCTTGCAATTGATATTTAGTCTTTTCTTCTTGCTTTTCTTCCCTACCTTCTGTCAGAATTCTTTTTGTTTGCTTTCTGTGTTTGCTATCAACATATTGAAAGTCATCATTTAAAATTTTTCATTAGTACCTCCCATGTCTGCTTACGTCAGTGATGTTTTCTTGCATTGTAAAACTTTAAATCATTTTCATGTTGTTGTCATTTGTAAACACATATCCTCACAATTATGAGATCTATTTCTCTGTTTTTTTTTTTTGTTATCTTTGCATTTTTTTTAACAAGTTTCACCAATTTTAATTCCACTGTTCTGAATATTTTTTTCTTCTTGACAAAATACTTGCAATCCCACAAGATTTGGATTTTTTAACTATGTATAGCACAGATGGCATGAGAATTTATCATTGTCTGGAAATAACTTCAAGTAACAATTTAAACTTCCATAAAGTAATAACTCAAAATATTTTCTCACTGCATTCTTTAGATTTTCCTGTGGGTGTTTTACACATATGCTTTTGATGAAAAATTAATCTCATTAACTGGGGACACGTTGGTGGCTCATAAGTAAACAAGGATTGTCATGGAAAGAAAAGTACTGTTAGGAGAAACTGCTGAAAAGATTTTAGTGCAACCTACATCCCCAAATCAGTATTTTAATAACCAAACATCAGAATTCTTTGATAAATTAAATAAATTTGAAAAACAATGTGCCAAAGGTGAATATGTGGAATAGCATGCACATTTCATGGATATTGGTCATTCTTTTTTATTTATCTTCTTTATGTGCCAGGTCCCTTCATAAAGTGAACAGTCTCCACAACTTCTAACTTTTGTATCTCTAAGCAATATTTGTCCCCTTACAATCCCTTGTAAGGTAGGTTTCTGAATATTTTCTTCTGCCTTTTTTGTCTTCAATATGTCCTGTGAGTTTTAAATACTCCAAGCCCTTTTTCCTCAATATATTTACCAGAAATTTCAGCTGCCTCTTTCTGATTCTAAGTGTCCTTTTTCCTTCCATTTTTCTTAAAACTTCCTTATTGCTCACATGCTTCATGCATGATATTCACAGTTGTATCTTGTATCCTCATCATTTAGGAAAAAATTGTTTGGCATTCACAACTATATAGTAGTACTGGCTTTTGTACAATACTTTCATGCAACTGTTATTAATTCCTGAAATTCAAAGACATACTGGTGATAATGTATGAGTAGTGTCCACTATTTAAATTATGTCATTTTAATGTTGATTTTATAAGCCTTAAGCAAATCATAGCTGAATTGCTTTCATTTTCCCTTTGTATAGCTGTCTAACCTGTTTAGAGAGCATTGTTCATAAAAGTATTTCAATAATGTTCATAAAATTGAAAATATTTCACTTTTGTTATACATATTACCCTACATATAGAGTGGATCAGCATGTCCATAGTTAAAATTAGCTGAAATTTTCACTGTATAATTATATAATAGATATACATATGAGGGTACACGCAGGTATAATATTATTATTCAGGTGTTAATAAAACCATGCTCAATCTAGTATAAACAAAGCTAATATATATATCAATAAATATACATATTGTTCTACATTGATGGCACGGTTCAGTGTTTCATATGTTACACAATCATTAGGTGCATATTACCAACTGAATGTTTAATAGATTTGAATTTAAGTTCACTCGATGTTCATGAGAGTTAAATCTTATAAAGTTAGGTTACTGCTTTTTAATAACAAGTGTAACATTTAAATAGACAAAGACTACATGGAAATAAAAAAACATACAACACTGAGGCTGATGAATGAAGATGTCATAACAGTGTCCTCATGAAAATAAGGCATAAACTTGCTGAGTTAAAGCAACAAATTATTTGCATTAACTCTATCAATGCTCTATCTCCACTCCAATATCAAGCACTTTGCAATAAAAAAACCTGCTTGCCAAAATACCTTTTATCAGTAAAACTACTGTAAAAACAACAACACTATCACAACTCAACATTATATATATATATATATTATACTTACCTGATGCAGGCCACCTGCCAGGTAGGAATCATCATCTCTCAGTTGTGCCTGGCTTCAAGCAGAGTGTGGCTCAGCCTGGTCCTGAGAAATAGATGCCTGATACTGAACCATTTCGTTTCAGTAGAGGGATAAATTAGTGATTGCTACCAAGGCCAGCACAACTGACTGATGCATGGGCTGAGCAATCTTTTGGTAGTTCCTCACACTAAACGACCATGTGTCACATCACATTCTAGTGGAGAGACAACATAAATATCTATCTATCTATCTATCATATATATATATATATATATATATATATATATATATATATATTAATGCAGGTTTCATTGAATAATATAGACAAGTTTTGTCTATTAATTTTGTGTAGGATCCGTTCATACCGTCTGATATACTTGATGGTGATGTCATTGAAAGACAACAAAAAATCACAGTAATTGTTGATTTTTTTAGTGGGTCTAAGCTTTCGGCTCACATAAGCCATTATCAAAGAGTAAATATTAACGCACAGTAAACATAGAACATTTAAGTTATTAACAATAAAGAGAATTGAATTGAAAATATAAGTCCATCCCTACCCTGGCAGATGGCCGAAGACAGTGACAATTAATATATAATTAATGTGGAGAAGTTTGTTGGTTAAATGAGCTGTGTTATTTCACTCATGCTGATTTTGAAGTTTCCTGAAAACATTATTATGATGTCTTCACTCTTCAGGGTTTATGTTTTTCTCAATAATGCTTTCACAAAACTTCAAAGTTAGCATGACTGAAATAACACTGCTCTGCTAACTGACAAACTTCTCTATATTAATTTTATTAATGCTCTATCTCTATCTTGATATTGAACACTTTATGAAAGAACACCTGCTTGCCTTTTTACGAGTAAACTACTGAGAAAAAAAAACAGTAATTTTGGCACTAAGCATCATTATGTTTAACACTATATATGTGTGTGTGTGTGTGTGTGTGTGTGTGTGTGTTACGGAAAGTCCTGAAGATTAACATTTTTTGACATTATGATACACTTTCAGAGCAGAGATGTTTATTTACATAGAATTAAAAATTGTGTTATATAAGGATTGATTTGACTATGATTAGACTGTGGAATCATTCGTGGCCAAGTAGTCCAGGGTTCACCAGATCAATTGGTGGCTTCCCCTATGTTATCAGGGGTCACAGATTCAAATCCTGCCAAAAGATACACATATTTGTAACAAAATTTATCATAATTAATCAGGCTGGTAAATATAATTATATAAATATACTGTTTGATTAAAAACAGAATATCTACTCAAATACAAGTATCGATTAAAAATAATGTTCAAACAAATAAATTGAATATATATATAGAAATATATGTATATATATATTTATACATGTTTAAGATTTGCTATATTCATAGCAGAAGAGTGCTCAGTATTGGGGCATTTATAGATATAGACATTGTGTATATAGGAATCAATTCTATATAGTGACTGTCACTTGCATGCTTCAATAAAATTTTCAGATCAAATTCACTTTTGCTTCAATACAATCTTCAGATCAAGATCATCTTTAAGTGTAAAACTGGTGGTCATTATGGAGCATTGATTTCTATGTGTTGACCATTTTTATCTTTATCTATCTATCTGTGTGTGTGTGTGTGTGCATAAATGATTTACTTCTTTTGCTATTCCTATTTGAATGAAAACATACCTAACACAAGTCAAAAAGGCACTATTCAAGAACTGTTACTCTTCTAAGGAGATTGACATGGTCATGAAATATTAGTAAGCATCTGTAAAAAATTGTTGTGTCAACTTTAAGACCAATTTTAGCATGACCATTTTTAAATGAATGTTGTTTTTCTTTGTTCCACGAGAAAACAACATCCACAATATGGTGGATGAAGAGTGGGCTAACTGATGCACATTGATAAATGAGCAACTCACCAAAAAGGCAAATCCTCATGATAAAAGGATCCATATTATTAAGTAGTGTCTGACAATTTTAAAAAATATTTTCCAGGATTGCCTTTTTGTTTCTTTTAATATTTCATATTATTCATTTATTTACAAGTGTTTAAAAAATACATATTTATCAGTTGTAACAGCTGAGTTCCATTTATCTCTATTTGTAAGAAACATTTTCAGCTGTTTCCTCATTACAAGTATATGTATGTCTAACAGGAAGTATTATTATTTTTATCATTAATGTATGTGTCTGTTTCTGTATGTACATGTAACAATATATATATATATATATATATATATATATATATATATATATATATGGTGGGGGGGGGGTTGAATATATGGATCATAATTCGACAAGATCATAGAATGAAGTGAAAAACAAAGTAGAAAATGTATCTCAATCTAACATGTTTCACTTTTATTAAGGCTTCCTCAGAGACCTCAATCTCTGAAGAAGCTTTAATATATGTAAAACATTAGATTGAGATAGGTTTCCTACTTTGTTTTTCACTTTATTCTATCATATATATATATTGTGTTTTTTTAGAGTTTTGTGTTTGATAGATGGAAGTGAAATTGAATTATTCTTATACGCAGAGTTAAAGATTATATCAATGGTTTAGGTAATATGGATATTAATAAATAAATTTTCTATGTCAAGGGACACTAGAATGCCTTGGTTTGGTTTTGTAGATTTAAGAATTGGTACGAATACATGAGTTGACTTAATGCTATAATTGGTGGATAGTATGGATTAATAATATCATTCAGGAATTTTGACATTTGGTATATAGGATACCTACCAATCTGTATCTGTAGCATACTCATTGATAAAACAAATATAATAGCATCATCCACATACAAAACAAAAGCTAAAAATAATGGAAGCATTATTAACAAAAAAGAAAAATCCAATACTTAAAAATATTGACTATGAACATGGCAACAATGTGTTTAATGTTTTCAGAATATAAAACATATATATGACTCTACACACATACAAAAACACTATACATATTCAGTTACAAGTAAAATAAAATTCATCTTCAATAATGGCTAAAAGTATAGCTGAAAGCACTAAGAAAATAAAACATTTGAACACTTTGTTTAGGATTTATGTTCTGATAAGAAAAAAAGGTCACATGAAAAATATATAAAAAACTTAACCATAATACCTGGTCTGTTTTTTTTAAGGAAACATGTATATATATATATATATATTGTAAATTTGAGCAGCTATCTCTCTTTTATGCAGGTTTCAATAAAAATGACAGATAAGGTGTGATGGTCAAGTTTTTTATGTAATTTTTGTATGTGATCTTACGATTTCTTTCTTTTGGCCTTATTAAGAAAAACGAAAAACCCAATGCTCAATAACATCAACTACGAACACACTAACAACATGCTTACTATGTCCGGTACATAACACATACAAATACTCCACATTATAGATAACACCACTTATATTCTGTGAAATGTAAAATAGCATTCATTCTCAAAAATGGCTAAGAGTATAGCCAAAAATATTTGGATAAACAAAATATTTGGACAATTTTTATATAATTTATATCCTCAAAAGAAATAAATCATAAGATCACATGAAAAATTAAATAAAAAATTTAATGATCACATCTTGTTTGTCATTTTTAATGAAACATATATATATATATATATATATATATATATAAACTTATTTATAAATGGAACTTTGTCTGTGTGTGTCCATTACCTATAGACTCCGAAACGGCTGAACCAATTTTCTTGAAAATTTACAGTTGTACTATAAACATCTGTGAGTGTTCTTAACTAGGTTTTGTGTTGAGGTACCCCCAATAAATATAAAAAATCAATAATCAAAAAAATCGAGTTATAGAAGGAGTGGTTCGGTTTTATCAAATTTGATACACTCATAGACAAAGACATAAAAAACAATATTCAGAAGTTTCAAGGTTGCAGTTTTTACAATAGTGCAGAAAATCAATAATATATATATATAAAAGGCAAGATGTTTGTGTATGTGTCTGTTTATCTGCCTGCATGTCTGTATTTTTTTCAGCCCTTTTATTTTAGTTTTTGCTTTGGGTTTGGCTCTAAGTAGGTATAATTGTAGTTCTTAGGCTCAGACATGATACCATTTACTCAGAGGACTTATTTTGCCTTCAAAATTCAATTTACGATGAAAAAAACTTATTTGATATCGATACCAGGAAATCAAAATTTGACTTACATCCATTCATTTTTCTTTCAGTCTGCGGTTTTGCTTTAACTGGAAACAATTATTGCTTTTTAGTCTTTCGTGTCAACGTCCAAAGAGTCTGAGCTTGAGGACCATGGATTAGTTTTAAAGCTTTCATTACACCCGAGCAACACCAGGCTATACTGCTAGTATATACAGTCATCCACAGACAGATATGTTTTACCGTATCACAGCTCATCAGAACAATTAGACATTCGTATATATATATATATATATATATAGAGAGAGAGAGAGAGAAAGAAATTTTGATTTAGATATGCAACATCTCATTTCAAAAATACAATAGAATTTAATTTACACAGTCAAGGTTTTGTTGGTTAAATTTGACAAAACTGCTTAAATTAATTTTTTCTGCCCATATATACTTAATATATAATGATTGGCTACTCATTTCCAAGCACACTTAACAGCTAGGGGGGCTTGCAAATTCTTAATACTGGTGCAAACAAAGAGAACCTAACTATAACTAACAAAAATAAGAAAAAATGTACTTCAGACAGTTTATCCACAACTATCCATTACTCAGCACCTAAAAAAAAAAAATTAATCAGACTGACATTAATTCTTTATATAACCAAACTTGTTTGGATATATATATATATCCAAGTGAATAAAGAACGAAGAAAAAATTGACAACGTTCAAAACATTAATTTAAAACAGTGCTCGATATACAATATAGAGCAGTGAATATTTATTATAAATTATAGTTTCGAACATGTACAAATTATTATCTACTACATAATGTACATTTTGTTTTGATATTGAAATAAGAATGTCTCATCAGGTAGTGTGGAAAGGAATGGAAATTCTTTTTCTTATATTTGGCAAATTGTGTGTGAGATGTACGTGGGGTGGGAGATGGGGAAATAAGGCTTGTAAATTGTTCGTTAGAATTTTAAAAGAAAAGAGGGAATAGGTAGGGGATAGAGTTGATTAATGAATGTGTCTAAAATTTTGTTGATAAGTTTAACATTAGAAGATAAAGTATGCTCCTTTATAGCTTAATGGCTGGTTTTCTTTGGGTTTAATAAAAGTGGAAAATAAGGAAATGTATATGGGGTGGAGAGGAGTAGGAGTGGATGTGATGAGGTGGGAATAGAGATTGCTATTTTGTGAACATTTCTTTATTAGTGAGTTTGCTAAATATAAGAAAAAGAAGAAAGAATTTCCATTCCTTTCCACACTACCTGATGAGATATTGTCATTTCAATATCAAAACAAAATGTACACTTTGTAGTAAATAATAATTTTTGCATGTTCTAAACTATAATTTATAATAAATATATATATATAATGTAGAGAAGCTTGTCACTTAGCTGAGTAGTGTTATTTCAGTCATGCTAAAAAAGCAAAGGACCTTGAAGAGTGAAAACATTACAATAATGCCCTCATGAAATTTCGAAGTCAGCTTGACTGAATTAATAAATGAAATAACACTGCTCAGTGAAGTAACAAACTTCTCCAAATTAATTCTATTAATGCTCTATCCTTATTTTGATATCAACCACTTTATGACAAAAACTCTGCTTGCCTTAAATGCCTTTCCACTATTATTAAACTACTAAAAAACAGCAATTTTGGTACTAAACATGACTACGTACTAAACATGACTACAATTTAACACTGTATATATATATATATATATATATATACTATATATATATATATATATATATATATATATATATATATATATTGCAATTTTGTTATCATAATGATTTATAAAAGCATTATATCACTACACAATATTTTCATGTTTCAAAACAATATTGTTCTTAAATACCTGAAGAAGAGTATTGTTCTAAAACATGAAAATTGTTGTGTAGTGATAACACATCACTCAATAAATCTTGAGCCTAACTAAAGTGATGACACCTCTGGTCGTGATGGAACGGATCGGAACAGATTGTCTAGTGGTTAGGAGTGTTTGTGTGTGCACACATTAATTCAAGCCTTTAGTTGGTAATGTCTGTTCACTCCAATTGAAATTTTCAGGTCTGTGATGATTCAAAATGTCTTATTCGAGCTTTTTACCGAAGCTTTATGGTCACTGCCGAAGATCGGTCTTTGTGTGTGGTGGGTAGCGGCAATGGTAATTTGTCTTAACTGTCAGCTCAGCACAACAACTAGTGAGTTTGTTGTTTGACTTTAACTTTTTCTTGGCTCTTTCTGTTTCTTTACATCTTCAGCCAGGTCTCTATCAGAGGCGACCATCTCTATCTCTATGGTTGTGGCTCCCCAGTTGGAAACCATCACTCTCTTTCCATTACATCTCAACTGCAACTCAATCTAAATCTATCAAAGGTGACCATCTCTATTTCTACAGTCATGGCTCCCTGGCTGGGAAGCATCACTCCTTTGGGCTTTCAATGGTATTTTTCTTAGTCACTTGTTTCTGCTTTGTCAAACAATGGCTGGCCAATGTGATGACCTCATCTGACCTGATGCCTACTCCTGCAAATGTTTTTTTTTAATTCACTCAGCTAGTTTCCAATATTTCATTTTGCAATATTTTTCACAATTCATTAGCTGCATTCATATTGCAACTGAATAAACAATTTTATTATCCATTAAGCTTATTTTTCTCTCTGCTCATATTGGAACACTTAATCTGCAGAATTAATAATACAACTAATAATAATTTCTTTCACTTTGTTGTGCTAAAATATTTAATTTGTGGCCATTTCTTAACGATTTATTCTTTCAAACACACTAATAATGCTATATAATATTTACTATTAAGGGTTCTTCCTTTCTCAAGGTAATTGATGAACAAAATATTGTGCACACCCCAAAATATAGAAGCCAAAAAGTAGACATATATATATATATATATATATATGTGTGGTGGAGTCTCTCATGGTATATAACAAATGAGTGCTTAATAAAATAAAGAGGTGCTCAACTTTTATGGACACACATGTTCCTCCCAACGTCTGCAGGTATTTTACAAACCTTTAGATAGATGAAACATGTGGCTAAGCTGTGTGTGTGTGTGTGTGTGTGTAAAATTTTTCAGATAGAATATATCTGTAAAAGGACAATATGAATAAAGACTTTTGTCTTTATTCATAGATAGATAGCGATAGGATAAGAAAAATATCCAACACTGAGACAGTATATTGTTGCCTTTATAACATTCACCATCAACTAGAAAATGTGGTCATGATGTTTTTATGTTTCTTGGGTGGAGACTAATTTGAGTGATTGTTTAGTGAGGCATAAACAAACTATGATATGCATGAAATAACACTACCCAACATCTTATAATATTGTTGATAGTCAGTACCTAAATCTGCTTTCCAATAAAACTTTTTTTTTTGCAACTCATTCATACACTAACACTACCTTATAGCCTAATACCACCTTATAAATGATATAAGTTATTTGTTCCCCACTGTTGAAGGACACATGGCCCAGTGGATATAAACATTGGTTAGTGCCAGTGACTTCAACCAAAGATTTGTGTGTTTAATACCAGGTTACAGCAGTGGTGAACAAATAATTTAGAGAGTTAAGTTAAGGGTAGATAACTACATGGCTACCAGAATTAGCATCACACATGGAATAAGAATGATATACCCCAGTACTTATAATAAAGGGTTTAGTTTAAAATTCCTAGCACCTGAAGAGGGCTGGAGCATACAACGGCTGAAATGGCATAATAATGGCAATAAAGATGAGAACAATAGTTCAGACAATGTAAATAGTGGAAATATTACCTCATCTCAGAAGTATAGACAAAGACATTTTTATTTATATATTGATAAAAAAATAACCCTAAAAACATACCTTTGATTTGCACAATATATCTAAATTATTGCTTGACATGTTAATATTGGCTCCTTGACATTCTATAACCTTCACCTGTCTTTCATTTATGGATTTTATTAACTTTTCTACTTTTACAATGTTAACATTACAGTAATTTTTATTGCTTTCCAGACATCTTGAATCGTTGAATATTGCTTACAATTCCAATATTCATGATGGGCTACAAGTTTTCTATTGGATTAACATCTAGAGAAGATATAAACCATTCCATTAACTTGATGTCTTTGAAACTAGTAAGGCAGTCAGTAGTTAGATTTTCAGAATATGAAGGTGCATGAAACTTAGATATTCTTAATTTTTAAGAATCCATCTTACATATTTATCATCATTCGTTTATGCATTGAGTACTCCTGGAGTGTAACACACTGTGCCTCCTTTGGCTTCACTTTTGACCTGAAGTGGAACAACTACATCAAATCTATAGTTGCATCTACTGCTAGGACGGTTGAGTCACAGTGTTGAGCCAGAAATTTTTTTAAGAATCCATCTTACATATTTATCATCATTCATTTATGCATTGAGTACTGCTGGCATATCTGATTGAGTGCTCCTGATATTCATCTCAAGTTTCTTGACAAAATTAATGGGATCTGCAATGTTATTGGTCCTGACTTGGCATCTTGACTTCAAACATATTTTCACCAACATGACATATCTTTTCTACAAATATTTTCATGGCTACTGCTTTGACAAGCTTTTTTCCTGGTGTACCAATCACATGGATTTAAGCGTACTACTAGATTGGCATCTTGGTACCACCCTTTTATTATTGAAATAGTCAAATGTAACTGTCACTTCTGCTTCAACATTTTCTTTTCTCGCACTTCCCACCTGTGGAACTCCTTTCCATTTATTGCTTTCCCTGATAACTAAAATCTCCAAAGATTTAAATGCAACATTAATTGCTATCTATCTTCTTGAATCCTGTTCATCTTTTATCCTTTCTTTAATACCTCCTGTACTCAGTCTTCTCTCTCGCTGTAACCCCCTGCATATTACTGGTAGTACTGCCTTGATTGGAGTGAAATGATTAAAAAAAATTGTAAAATCCTCACTTATTTTATAAATTGAAAATTGTCACTGGCATAAATATTCCAAACACTACATGTATTTACTATAAAAGAGTACAATCCTATCCCAAAACATGTTTTCAACATCAGGTTGATTAACTATTTCTATAAAGAGTATAACTTCTAACCTAACCTTCAGATCTATCCAATGTAGCTCTACATTCATCATTAAAAATTATTGTCATGAAATCAGTTCTCGTATACTTTTTGCAAAACTTAAGCATTTCTCTTTGCAATGTTCACATAGAGGTCATAGTCTAGTTTCTTTCATGTCTTTAACTGATGTTCTTACTATTTGGAATCTTTTTCAAATTACAATCACATCACATTGAAACACTGGTTCCCATACAATTACCAAAGTTAAGCAACATCAAACCTGATCAGTACCTAAATGGGTGACTACTTGGATATCAGGTGCTGTGAGCTTGAATATGTGGGTGGTGTAATGGATAATGTCTCGGAATTTTTAATTGGGTTTGTTATATTCACTTACAAATACCCTTGAAAAAGGTATGAATCCACCTCTTCTATCAAAGCTATGGGTTAATTAGTAATAGTTGTATCGCTAAACTATTATCAAAATAAATATTCTTGCAATCTCAAAATATTTTCTAGCTTTAAATAATCTTAAGCGGTTGATAAACTGTGAAAAATGTTTCCATCATTGTTTACATTCATAACTCCAGCTACTTCAAATATTTTATTACTGGTAAATCCATATTTCTCACTTTTAAAATTCTTTTAGTTTTTTCAAATGTTTTTTTAATACAAACTTAAAGCTAATTTTTCTTGTTCTTACCAATGTTATCTATTTCTATTTTGACTGTTCTAACCTCAGTCCAATTTTCAACAATTTCCAACATTGTGTTAACATCCCTCAATAATTATCTCATCTCAATTTTGAGATGATCTTCTGAATGACTCAGGGCAAATTTTTATTTCTCTGAAATTAAAAAATATATATATGGTTAGGTCTTGAAGGCTGTCACAATGCGTTTAGTAAAATACACTCCTCTGCCATTCTGAAGATGAGACTTTGATCTCGAAATATTAATGTATAATAAATAGGTAATACCCAAAAACTTCTTTACCTTCCTTTATTTTACTAAACGCATTGTGACAGCCTTCAAGACCCAACCATATACCTAATATACACAATGCTTCAAGCAAATTACAAAACTTTACTAAAAAATAAATATCAATAACTTTACTATAAATATATCTATTTCCACTATTTTAAACAAACTTAAGAGCTGCATAATAAAATTCCACACTACCAATAGCTTACTGTAAATAATAGTGCAAATAATTTCATAATATAAATGTTATTATAAACTTAAATTCACACGATATTTTTATCATGTAAATGTATCTTGAAATTTAGATCAATGTCAGTTGGTTAATAGCAATTATATTGTGAAAACATTGGTATAATAAATTCCAATATAGTGTAAGGATATACAAAGCACTCAGTTAAGTCCAAGTAGTTCATTAAGATATATTCAAATTGAACATTGCTTCATATATTTCACCATTTTGTTTTCATAGTTTAAGACAAATATTTGTCTTCCTGATTCCTGTTTTATTGTCTTTTCTTCTCATTAATATCTTGTCATTCCTTTTCAATTTACTTGCATCTTAGTAGCATTATCAACTTATTTGAGTTGAAATTACTTTTTAAGTTTACTATGCAGTCAAAATCATATTCAACTATTTAATCAAATGATATTTTTCATTATTTTATGATGTTTTTTCTTGTGATCATTTGTTTTGATTTTTTTGTTTTGTTTTTTGAAAGCAACTTTTTGCATAAATGACATTTCTAATCTCTACTCTAGTGCTCATTAGTGGAACATGCTTGCACCCTAGTGCATGTATCAATGTGTCTTTTCTATTATTTAAGCAAAAACATTGATAAAGCATTTTTGAAAAGAAAGATGTTCTAGAAAAACAAGATTTTTTTTTCAATGTCAGTCTGCTTTTATATGCAGCAGTTCTAAGCCAGGGGGGGTGAATTAAGTGCAAGAGAATCGTCAGAGATAAAAGAAGAAAGTCAGTAGCTTTACCAAAAGTTTTGCATGAAGTAATCCCTCTGCTCCAATATTATTCTATGTTGAATATTTATATTAAGTTCTTGAAACTAGTTTCAAAACAGGAATGTAGAAAATGAACTTTCTTGTGTATTACAAACATTGTTCATGAATGGAATCCTACCAAACTAGTACTGAATGTTTGCTAATCTATTTATTTTTCAATCTTTGATGTGCTTCAGTAAATATTAAAGAAATTATACACAATAATTTTTAGCAAAATAGAAGAAAAAGAGAAGTTAACCCAAAAAATTTAAATTTCTTTTTATGGGACACAAATACTTTAAATGAGGTCAAAATAGCTGGCATTTGACAGCAAAAGTACATATCGGCTTCCTTTTCTTTTAAAAATAAACTTTTTTTTTGTTTTATTTTGTTTTGTCTTTTTTACTAAACAATCTGTCCTTTCACATGTGAAAATAGAAAAAATTTGCAACCATGTGACTGAAAAATATATTTCAATATTTAATTCATTAATTAAAAAAGAAATTGTCTGGAATGTAAACTATATGCTTACATGTTCACACTAATACATCCTAATATTATGGAAGTGTATCACACAGAATATGAATGACAATAAAGTATAAAAGTTGGGAGTAAATAAATTAAAATTCAATGATATATATTAGGACCTTGAATGAATCATATTGCCAAAGTGAAAACAACTTTGTTTTTCATAGTGTTAAACATGCTGGATTTCATACCAAAGAAAGTGTATTTGCAGGGAATTTTACTGCATTACTTTATTCAAAAGAAATCTACAGCTGAAGCACACAGAATTCTTGTTGAGACTTACAGCATCCATGCTCTATTAGAAACAACATGCAGAGATTGGTTTAGATGCTTCAAAAATAAGGATTTTGATGTTGAAGATTAAGAAAACTCTGGTGCACCAAAAAAGTTTGAAGACGAAGAATTGGAAGCATTACTTCATGTTGACTTATTTCAGATGCACGATGAAATTGGAGAACTATTAAAAGTTGATCACACAACATTTTTGAAATGTTGTAAAGCATTAGAAATGATCCAAAAGCAAGGACATTGGGTGCAGTATGTTGAAGCCAAGAGACTTTGAATGGTATCTTGTCACATGTGAACAGCTGCTTCAATGACAGAAAAGGAAAGATTTTGCATCCTATCATGACCCGTAATGAAAAGTGGATACACTACAATAACCCTAAGTGTAGAATATTGTGGGGTAAGTCTAGCCATGCATCAACATTGGTGGCAAAGCCGAATATCCATGATTTGAAGCTTCTGCATTTGGTGGGATCGGCTAGGTGTAGTTTATTATGTGCTGCTCAAACCAACCAAAACCATCATAAGAGATATCTATTGATTACAACTGATGCATTTGAGCTGAGCATTGAAGTAAAAACAGCCAGTATATGAGCAGAGACATAAAAAAGTGATTTTGCAAAATGACAATGCTAGACCACATGTTGCAAAACGGGTAAAAATCTATTTGAAAACACTTAAATGAGAAGTCCTATCCCACCCGCTGTATTCCCCAGACATTGCCCCATCCAATTATCACTTGTTCTGATTGATGGCACATGGCCTGGCTCCACAGCACTTTTATTTTTATGAAGATGCCAAAAAATGTGTTGACTCAAGGTTAACCTCAAAACATGCTGTTTTGCTGATGTGAAATTCAAATGCTCCAGAAGATGGGAAAAAGTAGTGGCTAGCAATGGACAATACTTTCAGTGACATGTTTTTTACTTATTTTTGTAAATAAAACATTACTTTTCATGAAAAATCAGTGAGAACTTATTCAAGGTCCTTTATCATCATCATCATCATTCATTACAAGTCCACTGCTGGACAAAAGCTTTTTCCAAATCCTTCCATAACCCCCATGACTGTGCTAATCTCTGATGTCTTACTAGCAAACCCTTTTATGTTTTTATTTACTGTGTAGTTATCTCTGACTACATTTGTTACCCAATCAGTATGCTTCAACCAACCTTTTCCCTATGGCTATATACCACACCCACCTTCATTTTTATCAATCACTTCTTGGCCTGTTTTTTGATTTATGTTGTGTATCTCTTGAAAAGATATAAAAATTACAAAAAATCTTTATATATTAATATAGAAAAAAGGAAAAATCATTTTGAGTTTTAAATACCATCTTATTGACTGATGAATGTCTGTGTAACAAAAAATAATGCCATTATCCTTAATATTTCTTACAAAGAATTATTTTTCTTCTTTTGCTTCAACTGTTACATTTTGTGATTATTTGATTGTGAATAAACAAAATAAAGCTGTTTTTTGCTAAAAATAAGAATATACAAATACATTCAAGCCTTTTTAAAAGTTGGACTTCCTTTATTTAAATAGAAAAGTAAATTTAGCTTCTTTCATAGAATAAATGACAATGTTTAGACTGTAAAGTAACTTATGAGAGTAGAATCATATGTTAGAAGAGTGTAGGGATGTTCAAAGAGATTTTCTAGTTAAAGGTAGACTAAGACAATCTATTGAGAAACTTAGTTTTTTCCTTCTGAATCAGACTTGATAGATTGAAAGTTTTCAGCAATGCTTATCATTTGTACCTGCAAAAAACAGTAAGTCAAAAGGATGGTTATACACTTTTACAGTATACACTTTTGACTCCCTCAGCAGTGTTTATTTATAAGCGTATAAAGGTATGTGAACCAAGCAGCATTATCATCAATCACTTGTTCTGCATGTTACAAACTGCACATCAACATGAGACATCCTTCTCTACAAAGATCGATCAAAACAGCTGAGTTAAGTTGGTGGAGTAAAAGTTCAATGAATAATTGGATTTTAGTAGTCAATTTCTCAGTGTTGCCAATTGATGCCATTTCAGTCCTATCCAAATAATAAAATTATTTTCATCATTCCACTTCGTTTTCATAGTTTTAAGATATTCATCACAAATCATTTAAATATAAAGATTAGAAATGTAATACATGCAGTTACATAAAAAATGCATTAATAGTGGAAAGAATGATTACAGTTATTGAACATGAGAAACCTATTTTCTTTAAAAATTGTTTTAAGAGAAAGAGTTTATAAATTTCAACCAAAAGTAGTATTGAGTGCTTGGTTAATGAATGCAAAATGATTCTTTATAAAGAAACAGTTAATCTTGCCATCACCTTTACCATAAATGCATTTATATTAAAACTTTATGAGAAAAAAGAATTTTAAAAATTATGAATTTGTATGGGAACTCATGCCTATGCTTTGGTAAGTAATTTGATGTGATTGTTGCTTGATTCAAGCAATTCACTTAAATACAAGGTTCAAGTCTTATGCCTGGTGTATAATTGATTCTTGGTTTCATTTTAAACAAATCAAAAATACTTTTAATATATACAATTAAAAGAGATTCATATAGGTTAGTGTATGACTCACAGAAAACTATATTCACTTTTTTTTCATAAATAGAAGAGCATTCAGTACATTTTTTTGAGTTTGAAACATGCATTAAATTGGAAAAATATGAAACCTAAACTGTACATTAAAAATTCAAATGTGTCAAATGTGGTACAAAAAATATAAATTTTAAATGCAAATGAAAACATAAAATTAGTAGTCATTGCAAATTACTAGAAATCAGTTTATTGCATTATTTGTCTAAATAGATATGAAAATAATCTCTTATTAAACCTTATAGACTGGTGTTATATACCCTCTTCAATGGATATATATTTCTTTGACAAAAATAAAACTCCAACCACTTCAATGGGGAACAAAGCGGCACCTCAAAATGCTGGGGAATAAACCACTGCTTTTTCTTCTTCATTGAAAACAATGATGCAACCCATTCAATATCTCTTAAAAATGACAAACCATAAACTGTTATCCATTCGGTGAGACTGCTTGAACTGAAGGTCGATTATCTTTCACAGATAAATGACAAAATAAACTGAATCCAAGGTGAATCAAAATGACTTTTTCACAACTGATAAAATCAACAGACATCAACACATATATATTAGGAAAAATATCCAATTATATTTTATTCGCTTTTCTTCTGTTCCTTTTAACTTAGCCATATTGTGGAGTGGGTGGATCAAATCTAGTGGGATTAGGCACACATGCATACCAGGGTAGTGAACGCTGTGCCCAGCTTGCTAACTTCTTCCTCTTCGATTCCTGTCTGCAAACTGCTAGACTCACCTCTAAAAACTGACTCTCTGTGACAGCTGACATCACTTAAAAAGTTACCTTCTTACACCTGGGACTTCCGGTGCATTTTGTTTCATCCCGGGCACTGACTAGTCAAAACAAAATCCACCAGCACAACACCTGTATTTTGAACTTAGTGACATTGCCAAGTGCAAAATATTATCATTTTAACTGGCAATCATGTATGACACCCCCCAAAAAAATATTATTCCACACTGACCAAGATATTATACAATACTAGCACTACAAAATCACAAATATAGAGCTTTACCAGATAACAAAATTCACATTACTCGAAGACTTCCAACAGCAACAACAACAAAAAATGAGTAGCACATGTAACTTGAAAAGAAAATATTGATATTGAGAATAAGTGTGTTTCCATCATGAGGTCACCAATTTGGTTATAGTGTTGGTAGAATTTTCTTTACTGGACACTTTAGAATAAAATGAACTGACTCAAGGATATAAAATAAATAATATATTTGTGTTTATTTTGTTTAGAGTAATGAGTGAGGCCTTTGTAATTGGGAGCCCCCAAAAATTTGTTTATAAGGCAGATACTGTTAGTATGATTATTGAAAGTCTGAAGGTGATTGTTTTTAAGTCAGTCCATGATAGGCAGTAGTAGTAATATTAAGAATTAGGTCAGTGATAATCTACTATGTTTTTTTTTCAGCCCTAATCAGTGTAGAAATATCATTAGCAAATAGCCTCTTAACTACTTACTTCTTCACTCATCACATATGGTTGTTTTCACTGCAGTAGCATTATTTTTCCATCCTCTCCTGCCATCCATTCTTTCTTCTCACTCAGAGGTATCAGCTTATATCCATTTTTTTTTTTTTTAATGGTATCACCCCAAGCAAGGCAGTAATGCCACTGATGTGCAGGGGGCTACGTAATAGTGAAAAGATCGGAAAAGAGAAAGCCGGAAACCATATCCTAAACAGGGTACAAGGGATGAGCCTCTTAACCTGTTCAATAGACATGGGTGGAGTGTGAACCGGGCGATAGATAGATAGATCTATCTACTCCAATTGAAAAAAAAAAAAACAAGAAAACAAAGTGAGAAGATTGGGAAAGAGAAAGCCGGAAACCACATCCTGAACAGGGAACAAGGGCACCAGACTTTGAGATTCTGGCATGAACATTGCTTTTGGTTGACACCAAAAGTCTTTTTGTGTCATTTTATTTTTTTTGGTTGACCAAAATTGTTTTATTTTCCATTTTTTTTTTTTTTTTTTTTATAATAGAAGTTTTACATGGAATCTCCCTGATTTTTGGTATTTCACAATCACAAATGAGTAGGCACTGATCCTGAAAAACTTTGGATGTTTTTCTGCCAGCTTCAGTCTTTTCTTCTTCCACTTTCTATTTGAGGATTGTCTTCTCATTAGTTGAGAGAGAGAAGTTTACAGAGAGAGAGAGAAAGAGATAAGGGTTTAAAAGGAAAACATAAATGTCTTGTTTTAAATTTAATTCTTTTTATTTTTGTTTATATATTTAATTTTTATATTTAATTTTATTTGTTTTTTATTGGGAGTCACTAGAATATAAACAAGTTGGTAACTTTCCTCACAGAAGGAAAGTTTGGAAGGAAATTCCCATCTGTACTAGAAAAAGTTATAACAATGAACTTGAAAAGTCAAATTCCCTAAAAAGTTGTTTTAAGAAAAAGATTTTATAAATTTCAACCAACTGTAACATAAACTATTTGGCCAATGAATACTGGGTATTTCCTGTAGAGAAATGGTTAATTTCCATATTACCATTTATCTCAAAATTACACTACATATATGTTTCATAGAAAACTTATCATCCAAACTCTGATGAATAGAGTGCACAACAGAATTAAACCAGAAATAGAACAATGTGGTTTTGTAAAATACACTGGAACAAGAATTGCAATAGTTATGCTAAGAATTATATCAGAAAGAGCTATGCAGAAGGATGTGTTTTATAGAGCATTTGATTTTTTTAACCAGTGTTTTATAGAGCATGTTTCTATAAAGGATGTGTTTTTATATGGATGTATAGTAATAAATTTGATGTGTTAAAATGTGTGTTTTATAAAGCATTTGATAGAGTGCATCGCAAAGAACTGTTGGAACTGCTAGGCAACCCTGACATATTTGGGAAGGATATAATCTAGAACTTATACTGACAGCAAATCACATGCATACACATAGAGAATGAATTAAATAAATATAAAAATATAGAAAGGATGTAAGACAGAGATATGTCTGCTCACCAGACTTGTTCAACCTATATAATGAGATGATTCGGAGAGAATTAAGAGTTTGACCTGGATTCATTATTGGCAACCACAATCTTAACAACATTAGATATGCAGTATTGATAGCAGACATAGAAAGAAAACTACAATAATTCTTCCAGAAAATTGTGAAAAAAAACAAGAAGAAAGAACTAAGCATCAATTGCAACAAGATAGAATGCATGGTTAGCCAAAGGAACATCTCAACATACAAATTGCAAATTCGAGATATCAAAATCAGTCAAGTACAACAATTTAAATATCTGGGAAATGTTTTAAGAGAAGACAGAAAGTCCAACACTGAAATCTGAAAGCACATTTGGATAGTGGATTGATACCTTCCAAAAGTTAAGCAAAGTATTAAGAAACAAGAAATCTTCATTATAAACAAAGAAAAGAATAGTTAACTCTTATATAATATTGGTTCTTCTTTATGGCAGTTAATACTGAACAATCTTCTCACAGATGAAAAAAAGACTTGATGCAACAGAAATGCCATGGATTAAACATGTGAACAATGATAAACTTTTTAGAGAAAATGGAAACAAAAAGAATACTTATAATTAACACCATAAAGAGGCAGTTGAAATTTCTAAAGTACATAATGAGAAAAGAGAGCTTAGAAAATTTAACACCCATAAAGCATATTGAAGTCAAGAAGTAAAGAGGAAAGCAGTGCATGACCTACATAACAAGCTTGTGCAGATGAATGACAAAACAGAGTTTAGAAGAGATAACAAAAGAGTTATAAGTGACAGAAAATTGTGGAGAGCCATTTTCTGAATGAGCATGGTACGTAGAAAAATATATGTTTAATCTCTTCCAACAACAAATATAAAAAGAAATTCAAGAAATGCATTTCCATAAAATCATTAAAAAGTATTCAGTAATCATTCATAAAAAGAGTAAATGTGAATTTCTAGGTTGTTGCTTGTCCTAAAATTTTAACATTTTTTATGATGGTATAGTATATCATTTGATTGGTGACCATCACTGGAATAGCAACTATAATGTCAAAATTCAGGAACATTCCACAGATCTCAAAAATATCTGAGTTAGCCTTTATCATAAAGCAAAAGGTTATGGAGCTATTGGTAAACAGCTACAACTTTATTTATGCCCACTTGGTTTGAAAATCTGTAAGTGGATATATTCATGAGCTGTACTTGATGTGATAACCATCAAAAGATTTCCAGCCATGCAGGATTATAAGAATGATAAAGAAACAGGCAAAGATTACTTTCAAAGAGTTTACAAATCTCCAAGCATCTCAGACAACAATTACACTCTGTAATCTCATATAGATGAAAAAGTACCACTTCTGAAAAATCACATGTAGAGATGCATCTGAAACTAGCTCTGGAGTATTTATAAAGGCCAAATTATCTCCTGAAATATTCTTTGGTCTGGTGGGACTAAAATAGAGTTATTTTGTTTCAGTTCACATCAAGTTTAAATGAAGACTTTAAGCTTGAAAACACTGTCCCATCTGTGAAACATGTCTGTTTTTCATCATATTGTCCAAGATTCAGTCAGTCTCTTTTAATCCATGACTGACTAGGTAGAAGATTTTCCTGCCATTTCTTTCTGCAGTAGACTGGTTGCTGACCAAGGCTATAAAACCCAATTTTGCCTGCTATTCTATACATAGCTAGAGAGAGAAAAGATGGATTAATACATTCTCCAAGGGTATTTGTGCAAAACTGAATGCAACGAATTCAAATATAATTCAATCTCTGCTCTTTCGATTTCTCATTCCAAGCCTCTATCCCTTACACTTCAATTCACATCTCGGATAACTTCATATAAAAACAAAGAAGAATGAACAGAACTATGTACAAAAATATACTGAACAATAATCATCTTACAATGATGATGGCTTTAAAATCAAATGCAATTAGTTGTTTCAGAAAGACAATGAATCTAAAATTATCACCAAAACAGCCAAACATTGGCTTGAAAATAAGAAATAACCAACTCAAATGGCCCAGTCAATTCTCTGACCTGATACTGATTGAAAATTTGCGTCCATGCTTGTCAGTCTTAAAATTACCCAAAATTCTAAACCAACAGTTCTTATAGGAAATAACTAGAAACTGTCATTACAAAGACAATTTCATTTAAAAACCCATTCAAACAGCAGAGTCTTGTCTGGGAAAAAGTAGACAAAAGCTGATCGCGCTTAAGCAGGGTATACAGAGAATTTTGCTCAAACATATGCACTCAGAAATTCCACATAAAAACGGCCTTGTGCCACATCCTGCCTCAGTGAGGAAGACATAGGTAAATACCCAAACAAAGACAATTCCACAAAGTATTAGACTCTGTTTGATACAAATTTTAAGAAGTTATAAAATACTATATATATTTTATAAAATTATAATTTTATATAAATGCATTTGTAGAAATCTTTACTTGTATCCACTATTGTAAAGATGAATCAATATATGTGTTGTAATTTTGAGGTAAACATTTACTTTATATACAATACATAATACAATAAATTGTTTTTTACAATGTGTATTGAATATATATTCTATCCCACTGTATGAAATCATTGATATGCAGGTAATATAATGGTTATTGATGCAGACAGTGGAATCTGTAAGCTGTATTCAATTTCCATTCTCATCTATTGCATTCATTTTGCACTAATGTCTTTAGGAAAGACATAACTATCCCCACTTATTCTAGCTATGGATTAAATAGCAAAGTAAATTCAGCTCCCTAACCTAAATTTTGAAGAAAAGAAAATTTGAATTCAAAATGAAGGGGCAACAAGAAGAATCTACTCCAGTATCTTTCCTAGGGAATTATGGTGATTTCAGTCAGTCAGTTAAGTGCCATACGTAATACAAATTTTGGCAATCATGTCTCTTTCAAGACATGAATGACTAGGCAGAAGATTTTCCGCAGAAGGCTACCATTTCTTTCTGCAGTAGACTAGTTGCCGGCCAAAGCTATAGAACCCAAAATGTCCTGCTATTCAACCCATAGCTGGAAGCAAAAGAGATGAATTCATACCTTTTCCAAGATAAGTGAATGCTGAAGGGACATGGCATTTAAAAAAAGAACAGGTCTTATTTCAAAAGCTAACCAGTGTACTGAAAGACAGAATAATCTTATTGGAAACTAAGAATAAAGTGCTGGATTGCTGTCTGTCCTTCTGTATGGCAGTGAATATATGGTGATCTCCTCAAGGAGGAAGAAGAAGCTTGAGGCAGCAGAAATGTGGTTTTACAGAAGGATACTGAGAATACCATGGACTGAGCACATGACTAACAACAAGGTGTTGGCAAGGATGGAAATGAGAAAACTCATAATTAACATCAAGAAGAGACAGATGAGGTTTCTGGGACATGTAACGAGGAAGGAGGGCCTGGAGAATTTAATACTCACAAGACAGATAGAGGGAAAGAGAAACAGGGAAAAGTAGTGCAAGACTTACTTGATAGGCCTGAGAAAATGGATGGGATTTGGGAGAGATACTAAAAGGAAGAATTTTGAGAGCAACAAGAGACAGAGCCAAGAGGAAGTCCATGATCACTTAGGGACACAGCAAATGAAGAAGAAGAAGACATTATAAAAAAATAAAAATATAATCTGTATATTTTGAGACTTTGTTCTACAATGTGAAAACTTCTGGCGGGAGAATACAGTCTCAAATGTATAAAAAAAACTTGACCTCTGCAAGTAGAATGTTTTAGTATTTGTCTATCGGTTCAAAATTCCTAGCACATGAAGAAGGATGGAGTGTACAATAGCCGAAACATTGTACAAATGGCAACAAAGATGAGGACAGTAGTCTGAATAATGTACATAATATAGAATGTTTTAATAAAAAATAATTTGTTATTATTCCAATCATAACAAGGGATCAGCTTCCCTACAAAAATGCAGTAATACTTCTTAAGCTGAGTTGCAATAATTTCATTTAGGACAAATGAAAAACAAAATTATGTTAAGGATTAAGGTAAAGTTCTGTCATGTTATACAGATAACGAGTGGGTACTCTTAAGATTAAGGTGAAGGTCAGCCTTATTCAGCTGCAGATGACAAAACTGGATATTCTTGATGTATCACAACAGGTTGTGTATTTACTTTTCATTAAAATAGTTGCTTGTCTCTTTCAACAAGATTTGCTCAATGTTAGTGATTTCTATTCTACCATTTGTTGATGGATTATATACCCACATGCTATGTCATTTTTCATTTGGATAGGGAGAGAGAAAACTTCAGTGTATATTTAGCTCTTATAGATATTTGGCAGGTAAGCCATCTTTGGCATATAGCCACATTCATGCAAACCAAAAGATAGGCAGATCTACTAACAGTGGTTTACAATGAGAATGTGACTGAGTGGTTAGATCTTTAGCATTTTGGCCAAGAAACCTAGGTTCAAATCTCACCACAGTTTGTTTGTCAAGTCAACATACTTTCCCTTCCCGTTTTATCGAAAAAATTTCCAGTATGCATTTGTGTGCTTTTACCTATAAAAGGGGAGGGGAAAATATCTTTTTTGGCAAGTTATTCAAAGCTATTATCAATGCTGAAATAGGCATCACACATCTCACAACCTTTCTAACAAACAGTATGGCTTCTGCTTTACCACTGATATGCTAACAACCATCACTAAATGTATATACCAGGCTCTTGGTAAGAACAGCAAAGTTCAGGCTGTTACTTTTGATATCTCAAAAGCATTTGACAGAGTTTGGCATGCTGATCTTCTATGCAAGCTTCAGAGCTACAGTATTTCTGGATAATTGTTTGATTTAATCTAATTGTTACTATCAAATGGTGCAATGAAAGTTGTTTTAAATGGGTAAACTTCAAGAGCCTTTCCTACAAACACAGGCATTCCTTAAGGCTTTATCCTAGGTCCTACGCTTTTTCTGATCTTCCTCAATGATCTTTATGATGTAGTTAGTTCCCATGTTGGCATCTATGCACATGACACCACCATTTACTCCCGTCTCAATAAGAAATCTGCCAAGGCTGATAAAGTAAACCTGTCTGCTGTCCTTCAAAAGGATCTACAATCTGATTGAATGAGGTAGAAAATGTGCTCATAAATTTTAATTCCTCTAAAACAAAGCTTTTCTCCTTCATCCATCATGGAGTGACTTTCTTGCCTGCCATCAGAATAGATGATGCTAGTCTCCTAGAGAGCAACACACTTCACCTCCTTTGCCTTAACCTCTCAAATGAAATGACTACATCAAATCCATAGCTGCACCTATTGTTAGGAAGATTGGGTCACTGTGTTGGGTCAGGAAGTTTTTCAACAACATCCCCTGTACCTTATTTTTTCTCTCATTGTAACCCTCTGCACACCAGTGATGATCCTACCTTGCTTGGAGTGAAATGATTATGAAAAAACAAATTAACATCATGATAAAAACTAGCCTAGCCTAGCCTGCCCTGGCCTGGGAAAATAAGCCCAGGATGCAGTTCTATCAAACATTACCTGAAAACCATACCAAAGTTTGATCAAAGCCTTGTAGTGAAAATGGGTAGACAAAACTGTTCAAAATGGTTATGCTTGCAAATCATCAGAAGTCATAATGACAGAGGGTTTGAGTGTATAGGCTTTGTTCAGCTACTAATCATGCCAGATTATGAACTCTCTCCCTGTAACTGTAACTGAGATCAACTCAGTATAGTTACAGTATTAACCAAGAGTTGACCCTGTGGATATAGAAATTCAAATGTGCATGAGCAGGCATCTGCAAAGGGGATTGGCGAGCCATCCAGCCAGTAAACGCCATAATTTCTCAAGATGGAAGGATGCCTACAACTATTTTATAAGTATTCACTGTTGTTTTTCAAGACGAAGCAGGCTATTGCTTTTTCAGGGAAGAGGTGACAAAAGATATATTCAGAATATAATTTACTCATAACCTTTTCACACAAGCAGGTGAATGATAATACGACAATATTTTTATATGGGAACATAAAGTTTAGATTACATAAAGCAATTGTATTGTACCATTTTTCTTTATTGAGTACAAATGACTATAAGTACAAATGACTTGTTGATCCAATGGTGAGAAATGATTTCTTTTCCCCACCTCCATTGGATGCCATGTATCTACACCAGGTGTGTTCATTTTCAGTAAATATACTCTATTCTGTAGACTTCATAAACAATGATCCTGGTGATGTGAATGTTGAAAGGTTAACCTAATCTTATTTAATCTGTATAACTCTTTATACTTGAATCAAATACAAATACACAACATTTTTTATAGCAATGAAAATAAACTTTAATAAATAAGATGGACTTAATAATGGGATTAGATATTCAAATCTAGAGCCAGTGTCTTTCTATTTACCTTCAGGAGGCACAGTGGAATAATGGATAGTAGCTCAGATTGAGGAACAGAGAGCTGAGTTCTAATTCCAGTCAAGTTCATTACATTCACTTACATGCTAATACTCTTGGGAAAGGTATGAAACCATCTCTTTTCCCCACACCCAGCAATGGGTATATAGCAGGACAGACTGGCTATAGCCTTAGTTAGCAACCAGTCTACTGCAGTAAGAATTGGCAACCTACTGCAGGAAAATCTTTGCATTATGTGTTGTTGGGGACTGCTCATGGAGCCAAAAAGTCCCATGAAACTTCTAGGGAAGAAGCCAGCTCAACCTGCCCAGGGTGAATGCTGCCACAAGTACAAGTAATTATTGAGCTTTAATGATTCATTTAAACATTAATAAACTGTCTAAGAAAAGGAGCCAAATTTACACAAAAATATCTTTAGATACTAAAGAGTAAATTTGTTCAATAAAATCACCATTAGCTTCAACTATGAACTCTAGACAACTTCAGACAACTTTGGAATCTACTGCCACTTTTCTGAACACTCTCCTTGTTTAAGTTAGTGAATGCTGCAAAAATCTTTGCCTTCAGTTCATCTTTGGTGTTACTAGTTTTCTTGTTCTCTCACTCAACTGTGCCAAATGCATAATAATCAAGGGGATTACAGTGACCATAATGTACCCATAACTAGTGATCACATCAGACACACTGACGTTAACTGGATGTATCCTCCAACTCTCTCTGAATCCTCTGCAATGTCCTTAGAATGGAACCCAAACACCCTGAAATGCTCATTTAGAGCTTCTGGCATGAATATCAAGTAGTATAACATGATGTTTCCAAATTGTGGTGATGTGAATTGTGTCTTCGTGGTCTTTTTCTTACAGATGGTACTCGAATGATCCTATTATACTGTACAGTCGATAATATCAAAAACAAACAATAAAAATGAATGAAGTTAAAACTATAAAGTGGAGATAAGTTATTCATCACACTGTGTGTGTCCAAATGTAGAAGAACAAAGAAGAAATTTGCAATGTTCAAAATATTAATTTAAAACATGGCTCAGTATAAAAAAAGAGAAGAATAAATCTCAAAATATTAATGTATAATAAATAGGTAATACCCAACAACTTCTTTACCTTCCTTCATTTTACTAAACACATTGTGATAGCTTTCAAGACCTAACCATACAGAAAAATAAATATTTATTATTCAACTTTTTCAAAAAATTGAAAGGAGATAAGGTTAGTTAATAAAAATGATATTTAAAAAAATCATGAACCTAAGAAATCTCCCTCATATTAAAAATTTATAAAGAGAAAAATCACTGAAGTTAAAATTTGTTAGAAAATAAATTTAAATAATTTTTGTATCTTTATCAGATGAGTAAATTACAGATGGATGTGCATTGTGGTACAGTGGATATCTGCTCGGAACGAGAAGCCGGGAGCCGAGTTCGAATTCCAGTTGAATCCATTGTATTCACTTACGCACATATACCCTTGGGAAAGGCATTAATCCGTCTATTCCTTCCAGTTATGGGTTAAATAGCAGGACAGATTGGGTTCTATAGCCTTGGTCGGCAACCAGTCTACCACAGAAAGCAATGGCAACCTACTGCGGGATAATCTTCTGCCCAGTCAGTCATGTCTCTTTTGAGACATGATCGACCAAGCATGTATCACGTATGGCACTTAACTGACTGAAATTACAGAAGATTACCAAGTGCATAATGGAAAATTAAAATCTTTATTAAATTCCTTTGATCCCATTTTGAGGTCTAACTCACTGTTGCTAATCCTTTTATTAAATACCCTAGTGCTATAAATCCAGAACTTTGTAGTGCTATTTGCTTTTATCCAATAATTGATGGGCTTGCATTCATCATGATACATAACAATTTATAATTAATCAATAAATATGTTGCATTTCACTGTCACTGAAAAAACAATATGACCTCAATTATAAAATCAATTAACAAAATATGAAAAAGAAGATTTTACAGATATATTTTGAATGCATATAAATTACTTCATCATATAACACTTTTTTTTTTTTTTTTTTTTTGCTAGCCTTGATAGATTTAGTGGGCAAGCTTTAAAACAGTTTTATAGATTTATTTTTGAAAAGGTAAATTTTCCATTGGCCATTTCAAAAGCTAGTCATGGAAAAAATGTCTTCACATTCATTATTCAGAATCTATAAAAACCTGTGTCTGTTGCTTTGTAATGAACAAGACTTACAACAGATGTTTGTTACTTATCAGCTCAGTTCAAAGGTCAAGTCATGATAGAACCAGCTTTCTTTTTTTCTGCATTATTACTTATAGGACAACACTCAGAGATATGAAAGACTAACAATGATAAAATTTGATATTAACCTACAATGGCAAATTAGTATTACTAATGGTAAAATACAATCATATGAAGGGAAACACTCCAGTTTATCTTTTTGCAAGTCTTTAATAATTGTTTTCTGATTCATAAAATCTCAGTAGTAATCATGTTTTTCTCAAAGTTTTCAAATTAGAAGGTATTGTTTTTAAATACAGAAATACATGTAAAAATTATTTTAATTACTTTATTCATATTCAATGTATTACAGCCATATCAAGTTGAAACACCCGTTCTTATATGTTCACCAAAGGTAAGCAATGTTGAGCTTGGTTAGTACCTAGATGGGTGATCACTTGGGAATGCCAGATGCAATAAGCTTAATTGTATGAGTGGTATGATTGAGAACAAATTGAAATGAGAAATCAGAGACTTAAGTTTGAATTCCATTTGGGTTTGTTGCATTCACTTACACATAAATGTCATTGGGAAAGGTATGAATCCATCTTTTCTCCTCAGATATGGGTTAAATAGTGGGACAGTGGGTCGTATAAATCTTGGTTGAGAACCACTTGGCCACAAAAAGTAATGGCAGCCTACTGTAGGAATTTGTCTGCCAAATCAATTATGAATTGAAAAGATACATGATTGCCCAAGTTTGCATCATTCATTTCACCTGAGTAGATTTTCTAAGCATAGCTTAGATGTGGCACAAGGCCGAAAGTATGGGGCACCCAGTGAGGATCAAACTCACTATTTAGTCACAACTGTTCTACTGAGACAAGCTTGCTAACCATGGTACCTAAGGAAGGAATATTTACTGTATATTACATTATTTATAGACAACATTATTTTATTTAATCCTCCAAAATTCTGTGCAGGAATAAATCAAGTAATTTTGATTCCCAAATATTTTAGTTTTTCTGTTCTAAAAGGAAATGATGGTTATAAATATGTATTAAAAAAGAAAAACTTTAGCATTCAGCAAAATTTATTGAGCATTTATAATCAAAGATGAGACTTTCTATCAGATGCTTTTGAAAAGAGCTCACTAAACATTTTTTTAAATTATTTCTAATTCAGGCATTCAGAAGAAAATTTAATGCAGAAATATCTGTATATTTCTCTCCAGTTCTGCTTCTCCTGTCAGCCATTTTAATATGTGCTTAAGTAAACTTGGTTTTCAAGATGGAAATTTACTTAACAGAACAAAAACGATTTGTAAGTAAAATTAATACCATAGAATGTTTTTTCTAAGTAAAAGTAAAATATTACTTATATCCATAGTTTAAAAAAAAATGATTAGTCTGTGTATATTTTCTGTTTAAATAATATTTTAGGTACAATTTTAATTATTTCTTAGTGTTTTGAATTTTATGAATGATTTTTTCAGTTTGTTGTATAATTGACAAATACCTATAATTATTTTGTTTTAATGCTTATAATTAATACTGGATTTTATCATGGAGATTAATAAGTTAAATTATTTTCTGTAAAGCATATGGGAAATTTTTATAACAGCAGTTAATGAAGCTAGTATCAGATAAATGTGATCCTTTTACTAACTTCAGAATTTGCTTTGAATATATGAATCATTAAATAAATGTTGAATTATGAAACCTCTAAAGAAACATTATTTGATAAAATAACTTTTAATTGAAGATCCATTTTTTTTGGTTTCCTTGAATTATGTTTTAAATACAGATGAGATAAAAAAAAATGCTCATTCTTTTAATTGTTATCAAATCTCTGTATACTTATATTAGTACATAAAAAAGAAAAAAAATCATTCAAACAAGAGATATAGCACATTCTACTTTCTACTATCAGTTCTAATTAGTTTTGATCTGTATTTAATGATTTATTGTTCAGGTCATCAGCTTTTTAAAAAGCAATATGTTTTTCTTTATTCAACTTCTGTTTCAAAGTTTTGTAAATCTGACTGGTTATTAATTAAAAATTAGGAAATGACTTCAGTAAATAAATATCATATCCCCCCTACCAAAAAGGTTTTCTCCAATTAACAAAGTGGATATTTCAAACAACATTATTTTTCTTTTTTTGTTGCATTATGTTTGTATGTTACAAAGGAAAGATGATTATCTTTTAATTAGAAAAGTAAAGCAAAAATGTGAACTAAAAATCAATAAATGCAATAAGATACCAAATTCAATCAACAGCAAAAATGTTAAAAACAAATCACTTTTGTTTAACAGCTGTTAAACATTAGCTAAGAACATATAAGATAATTAAAAAAAATATCATTGTAATTTTTAGTGGTTATATTCAAGGTAAGTATAAATTAGAGTGAAAAACTTGTAGTAGTTTAGTAATAAATTCAGTCAATAAGCATTTATTACTTTTTATGGTTTAATTTCTTTAAGTTTGAGGCTTTCAAAAACAAGTCTTTGTTAAGAAAAATGTTTTACTTAAGGAAAAACGTGTTTGTGTCTTATTTTATTTTATTTTTGTTTAACCTAAATTTTAATCTCAGACTGATCCACAAAGATAGTTTTTATTTAATTATTTAAAAAAAAAATTATTTTTGAAGTCCAAAAGCAAATGACAATAACAAATTTTGGGTCCTATAATGAAGAATGAGGGTCAGGAAAATTAAGGGCATGAGAGATCATATCTTTTTGTCATTTGTAACTCTTAGCAATGTTTCTTTTATTATGTCTTCTTCTACTTGCTCTGCCCTCCATTTACACAAGTTCATTAGGTAAGTGATTTACTGTTTTCCTCTGTCTCTTTTGCTTTCAATGCATTCAGCAGATATACAAAAATAGAAAGGGTGTAAAACAAGGATTCTTACCGAATCTATTCAACCTGTACAGCAAAACAATTCTTAAAGAGCTAGAAGTCTTGCCAGTGTTCGTCATTGGCAGCCACAATCTCAACAATAAAGGATACAGATAACACATGGCTGATAGCAGAGATGGAAAGGAAAATACAGGACCTCCTTTACAAAGTAGCAAGGGAAAGCGAGAAGAAATTGCATAAACATAAACTTCAAGAAAACTGAATGCATGGTCATCAGCAAAAAGACCCTCAAAATGCCAACTACAGGTTGTGGATACTAAAATTAAACAGGTGCAGAAATTTAAATACCTGGAAAATGTTCTAACAGAGGATGGGAAGTGTGACCCTGAGATTGGAAAGTGAATTGGCATGGCCAAGGATGCATTTCGAAAGCTGAGCAAAGTATTGAGAGACACAAAGATTTTGTCGGAAACAAAGAAAAAAGTACTGGATTGCTATGTGATATTTGTCCTCCTATATAGCATATATATATATATATATATATATGCTGGACAATCTCTTCAAAGATGGAGAGAGTCAAAGTAATAGAAATGTGGTTCTACAGAAGGATGCTGAGGATACCATGTGAGCAATGACAATATTTTTGACAAGGATGCAAACAAAAATGAAACTTAGCATCAGGAAGAGACAGCTGAGGTTTCTGAGACACATAATAGGGCAGGAAGGTTTGGAGAATCTAATACTCAAAGGAGAGAGAGGGAAAGAGAAAAGAGAGGAAAGCAGCATGGGAAATACTTGAGCAAGTAGATAGTGGAATGAAATTTGGGTGAGATACCAATAGAAAACGTTTTAACAGCAACCAGGAGGGATAGGGGAAAGTGGAAACCATGATGGCCTGCATCCTGAAAGACACAGCACAAAGAAGAATAATGTTCTGTGAGATTTCTTACCCTTTTTTCCTGATTACTCGAAATTATTTCAATCCCATAATTTGTAAGATCATTTAAGCAAAGCTTATTACAATGAACTTTACTGAAAGAGTTCATATTTGTTTTTTCTGTTGGCATTTAAATCTGCTAGTGTAATTTCAATTTCAATAAGTGTGCTAAAATTATTTTACACAAAGGTGATTAGAAAAGCTATGTAATTGAAACTACTAATGTGATCAAGAGGTAAAATTTATTTTAAATTAAGCTGGAGGCTGAATGAAAATAAATTGCTTTTATATTTTCTGATACATAAAAGCCTAAATGCTCTCAGAAATGCTGTAGAAATATAGTGAAATAAGCTCATTTTTTTATGCAAGAAAGTTAAGCCATTTCAGTTAGAAATTATATATTTCTTAGCTGAAGATATGATCAAATAACATACTTGAGTGCAAGATTTTTATAGATTTTTTTTAAAGGTCTCTTATATACTTTAAGCCAAGTGATTTTGCAAATTCTAACAGGTCAGCTCAGGTGTTGAGTTTCTTTGATGTGCAATATAAACATTACAAATAAGTAGAAAGGGATTGGCCTTTAATGCTTGGTGGGTGTTCTGCTAGCCAGTACCTTTGTGTGTGTATGTGAGAGAGAGGAGAAGCTTTTTTTTTTTTTTTTTTACTTTAGAGATTATGTTACAGGTGCTAATGTTCAAAAAAGATTATGAACTACCTTCCCCATCCATGGGGGGAGGTCATGAAAGGGGTTCATTAAAGAAAAAGAATCCTTTTTTTATTTTTCTGTGGTCAAGTCAGTATAGTGATGGCTATGTGGGTATTGTAACATTTAACAGTACAGTAGAATAGTTGAATAAAGTTCCAATTCCAGCTTTGTCTGTTGCATTTACTTTCACACTAATGTCCTTGGAAAGGCATGAATATAGCTACTTTCATAAAACTATGGGTTAAAATAGCAGGGTAAACTAGGTGATCTAGCATTGGGTAGTAGTCTAAGATAATAAAGAAAAGGAATCTATAGTCAGCTATGACCACCTACACCCTGGTGGTCACTGCTATAATCAATCAGTTTAAAATAAATAATAACAGAGGTTTGACTTAATTTAGTTAGTCTTGTATATAATTCTTTTTTAAACCACCCCAGTCACAGACTTTGCCATGTTATCTGTAATGTTGATCAATTTGTAATTATTATTTACCTGTATCTTTCTAACTCAAAGCCTAAAACATCACAGGTTTTTATCAAAAATTTTACTTTTAACATGAAATTAATGTTGCGAGAAAAGTTTGTAAAAAAAGAAAATTATTTACACTATGAAACTGATATCCTTATCTTTGTTGTCATTTTCACAACATTTCATGTGGCTCAGTGGATAAAAGCATTGGCTGAAGTAATCGAGAGACTTGACCCAAAGAGTTGAGTTTAATAGCAAAAGGTGAACAGAAACTTGGAGAGTTGAGTTACTAAAAGGAAATAACAGAAAATGAGATAGCCAGAACTAGAACAATCTACCCCCATAGACAAAATAAAGGGTTCAGTTCCAAATTCCAACATATATCACCTGAGGAAGGCCAGGGTATACAACAGCTGAAACATCATTAATATGAGAATGAAGATAACATCAGTTTGAACAATGTAAATAATGTAAATAGTTACAATATCTTATCTCAGAAATATAGACAAAAAAAAAAAAAACAGAACATGTACACAAGAGTGTAAACCAAAGACTAAAAGATTAACAATATTTTTTTCTCGTTCCATTGTCCATGTTTAAGGATATCTCATCTTACTCCGTTTTAGTACTGCTCTATCATTGCTAGTCTTTTTTTAAATAAAGACTGTTAAATGAAAAACTAATTCTGTAACAAATACAAAGTTAGATTGGTAGAGGCAATGAGAGATGGAAAGAGATGTTATTAGCAATCAAGTATATCACATTTAATTTTAATTATTGTCTGTGGCTTTTAACAGACTTTATTTGCAATTTACCTACAAAAAAACAATCATTAAAAAAGACAACTGTTAAATGGCCAACATAACATGTTAGAGTTGACAAGCTAAGTGCAAAAGTTAACAAGCAGCTGGTGTTGAGGATGGTCTGATTCATGAAAAATTCATGAATTTTCATAGAATTTGTATAAGGCTGTAGACATTTGCTTAGCATGGTCTAATACAACAAGCCAAGTGAGGATCAAACAAGACAAGCTTACTAAATATTACAATAAGAAGCAACATATAACTTGGGGTGATTTTCATGAATCTCTGTGTTACCACATACTAGACCTTTAAAAATAGGTTGTAATATATGATATCTTTATTTGCAAATCTACATCTATGTACATGTCCATATATTTAAGTAAATATGAACATACATGAGCTTTGTCCAGTCCTAATCAGAAGGAACTTTATTGCATATACATGGACTGAATCACTCTCATGAGGTGACACAGTTGACAGCAAGATGTCATTGAGTACACTTACATACTGTGTGACTACTGCATTCACAATTAGTATGTTCTTTACATTTTGTGTAAGATTTTAAGGAAAAACATTGTATGATCAAGTCTGTTAGCTTCTGACTCCAAATCCATATTTGGCTAAATATGATTTCTGGTTTTTCCATAAGTTAAAATCACTGCTCAAGGTAATGTAGAATGTGATAAGGCAGTTTTTGTCAATCTTCAAATTGAATTTTGCAGATTATTTTTAAAAAATTGGAAGAATGCTGAGATAAGCATAGGAGTAGGAAGTGCTTTTAAGTGAACTAAGGTGCTATTGTCTGAGGTAGGCCATTTTTCATGAACATTAAATGGCAAGATATGTTCCTGGTGGAATTCATACATGTACACACAGACAGCATGTTTTTAGCTACATTCTTGTGGTATCAGCATATATATATATAAAGAAAAAGTATCATAAGCTGTGAACATTTTGTTTAAGGTATAAATTTATTATTATTATTATTATCATTACTTGCTTTTTGTATGATATATTAAGTGTCCATTATGGTATTTGTGTCACTACACATGTTTGGCATCTAAGGTTGACTCTTTTCATGCAAATAAACTTTTGACTTTACATATCAAGATCATTTGTTTTTTTGATGGCCAAGATATCATGTATATCTGGAGATAAGTAGTGAGCTGGTCAGAAAGTTCATTTTCATGCATGTTTGTTGGTATTTTTTTCACACTCACACGTTGTCTCTTCCATCACCTTCGTTGGTCATAAAATGCTCATGCAAAATTTGATTTTGTCTTAATACTTCAAAATTGTTTTCAACAATTTCAATTCTACTCGACAGGTCATCTACTTCTTTTTGTTGTTTTTGGAATACTATTTTTCATATTTTGTGAATTTTTTTATATCACATTTGAATTTAGTATATCTATGTGTGTCATTAATTTTTCATATTGTTTTGTTGAGGGAAAGCTTGTATTTTTTATAAATATTTTTTCCTGGATCATGAGCATGTTATAATCTGCATTTTGATAAATAGACATTATTCTAAGTTTAGCTTCACTACATTTGTGTTATATATCAAGAGAGGGAGTATGTATGTGTGTGTGTGTGTCTACATATGTATATTGTCATATGACATAGATATAAACACAAATCTATCAAAACAAAAATGAAACTCTGATAATGATTTATGAAAGCCAAAAATGCTCAGAAGATATTGAAAAATATATATGTTGAAAAAATATATGTTCAGATTCTCCCCCAAAAACAGAAAAATAGTCCGAAGTAAAGAAAAATTGGATAAAGGCACTTAAACAGATCTTTTATTTGTCTTCAACCAAAATTTATTACCTATAATGGAAAAACTTCTATGCGATTCATCTTTAAACAAATAATGATAGTCTTAGTGAGATCATGCATATAGAGGGTGCAATGGGTAAATTGTTGGCATTTTGTATTTCTAATTTTGCACATACACATTGTTTGTTTTTGATTTTATCTACTGCACAGTATAGTGGGGTCAGTTGGGCACCATTTGTGAGAAAAAGTGCATCATGAAATTTAGAAATGGCATGCTGTACTGCTTGGCATTTGTGCCAGAAGCTTCAATACAAACATTTCCTAGTGTTTGGGCATCAATCTGAGGACAGTGAGAAAATTTGCAAAGAGTTGAATGAGTCTAATGGTGATTAAAAAGCTGTTTGGAGTGTTCACTAGTTATGGCAATATTGTGCCTCCATTCATCTTCCCATAGACTCAACACAGGAGCCTACATTAAGTGCCTTTAAGAGGTAGTGCTGCCCTATGTCAAGAGAGCGTTGGAAGATCCATGTTTGGCAACAGGACTCTGCACCATGCCACATAAGCAAGAGAACCCAGTTGGGTGTTGACTTCAAAAAGTCTATAAAGATCAACACTGGGTATCAAATGAAAAAAATACAACACCTTCTTTAGATCAGAATAGATGAATATATATATATATATATATATATATATATATATATATATATATATATATATATAGGGCATTTGAGCAGCATACATGTTTTAACGACTGACAAGGTACAGTGATTAAAGTTTTTAATCTTAGTGTTTTCTTTTCTAGACATAATGTGTATAAAACCTGTCCAAAAGTTCTACATATCCGAGCACTTTCACCTGTTCTGTTAGCCATTATCAAAGACTATTTTTATTTTCAATTAAATATTTAGGGTTTTTTTTATGTGTCTCAACTAAAGTTATAGGAATGTTTTATTTTCCAATCATGACAGCTTCTAGGATATTAAGGTAGTCTTTAGTCCAGGCTCTGTGCAGAACAGAGAAGAACTCTTAATATGAGCAGTTAGTCCTGTAAACGTCTGTTTTTAACAAATGTTTGCTAATGGCAGACTCATGTTTTGCAAGTTCCCACCATCTTAATATTCTAGAAGCTGTTATGATCAACACACAACATCCAGCTCTGTGTAATGTAGACAAAACTTGTACACAAATTGACATTATTTGGTGAATCATTAACTCATTCTGGTTGAATTTATTTTTCCTCTACCTTCATGTCCTCTTTTATGATCTTGTAAGAATATTTTCCCTTCAGTAATTTTATTCCAATGGTTTATTTACTTCTAACAAAGTGTTGAATGAAAGGCTTCTAAATTATACTTTGAATTCAATTCTGATCATCAAATTATCACCATTTGAAGACTTATTTTATCTTGGTGTGGGACAAGAGTCGATATAAAACACAATTTCATCAATGCTCTCAATAATCCGTTTAACAGGTAAATTATAGTCCCTTCAATTTAAGATTAAGCTTCTGAAGTCTTGTCATTCCTGGGTATATTATTCTAGGCACATCTCTGAAAATATAATGCTGTAATTCTGTTAGTATCGAACATGTGTTTCTTAGAGATGAAATCCTGTATTATTCCAACATATTAAATCCTGTCAAAATTCTGTAATAATCCCTTTGGGGCATTGTCTGGTCTACTTTATCCTTTTTTGCAAACTTTGATTTTTCGAAATGTCTCTCTAAAGGTAAAATTTTTGCTAGTAATAGAACCAGTGCTAAAAATCTAGGACACTTAAGCATTCTGATTAAAAGAAATACATATAAATAAACATTAATTTATCTGATTGTTTGTCTGACACTGATAAATTGGTCTTGTCTATGGGTTTAGACTTCTGTATCCCCCTAGAAATATTTATACAATTGAAGTTTTCAGCAAATTTGAATTATTATATTTCCAATTGGTAAAACATTCACTTACTTCTAATGAGAATTTAGGTTAAAGCTTGCCTAAAAGATATTGGTTATAGATTCATGAATTCACCTATCAATTTTAATAAGTTCTTCTTCTGGCAGAAGAACCATTATCAGACAGCCACCTTGCTAAAATCTGGGACAGATATTGATATAACCAGACCTGATAAGGTTTCAAAGGTGATTAATTTTAGTTATTCTATGTTAATAAAATGTTGATTATATTAGACAACACTAACAAATTTCAGAAATTAGGTGATATTTTGTTTGATGACACCTTGAAGATGGAAATTAAGTTTCAAAAGGCTTCTTGAATGTTTCTTTCTAAACAGGTATATGATAGAATTTGACTTGCTAATTCCCAGTGTCCTAGGGTGTATGGTCTACCTAAAATTTATAAATTGAATATTCAACTCAGAACCATTTTGTCCAGGGTTGGTTCTGTCCAATAGGAGTTTAATAATGTACGTAATGGATCGCAGGGGAAAGGGAAGTCCCTATCTTTTTATTCTTTTTATTGGAGAGGGCCTGTCTAAGGGGGACAACTCATATCTTCACAAGGAGTTGGCAAGAATGGCTTTTTAAAACTCTTAAACTTGTCCTATAGTTTTATTCAGACTATTGTATTCCAGACTCTTCAATTTGTGTCATACATACATAAATTAAAATGTTCCATTGATATGGAAATCTCTATCTTTTCATAAGATTGTTTTTGTTGAGCTGATGGAAATGGTAACTAAGATTGTCTTATTCAGTTTCGATAATAATATCCTCTATCCACAGATCGATGGAGTATCAATGGGTAGTCCTCTGGGATCGCTTATAGCCAATATTTTTGTCAGGTTCCATGAGAAACCATTGTTTGAAAACTATATTATTACAATTACATGCTTTATGTCAATGATACTTTTGCATCATTTACAAATTACAAATTTTACATTGTGAGGCAAATAGATTTTTTGAACATTTAAATAGTCTCCACTTCTCTTTGCAATTTACGATGGAAGTGGAAAATATGTTGTCTTTCTTAGATATATTAGTCAAGAAAACTTTTACATATTTCATTACTAGCAGAAATATAGAAAACTAACTTTTACTGCATTATATCTTAGTTGGGATTCTTTTGCTTCCAAGTCTAAGAAAGTTTACACTGCCCACCATGCACTAGTGATATGTTCAAAGTGTATACTGAACTTGAAGTAGGGAGAAAGTTTAATGTTTATTAAATTGACCTTGTGTTAAACATTATCAATCCCTACAACTTAAAGGCTATTAGTATCATCAGAAGGTTGATTATTGGAAGAATAAAAGCATTTTGTTTGTGTGTTAAAGCAGAATTTTATTAAAAGAACATAAATTTGTAGGAGTTAAATGTTCAAAGAAAATGTAAGAAGTTAAGTAAATCCAAAGCTTGTAGTTATAGATACCAATTCTAGTTGTAAGTAGCAAATGTGTTTAATAAAGTCTGTGTACATTTCCTTTTTTTATGGCCAGCAAGAAAATGAAATGCAAGGTAAGGCAACAAAGGAAAATGGTACTTATCAGACATTAGTTTTTAAAAGTCAGTTAAAGTATCTTGTTGTTGTTGTTGTCTTCTTCTTTGTTGACTGAGAGAATAGTGAGAGGGGAGACGAGATAAAGGAAATTAGCACGTGAGAAAGCAAAGGTGAACAAATGTGTGATGGGACCTTATGTCCACATCAGTGGTTTGAAGTTTCTTTTGTCACATTTTAGCACGTCGTCTCTAATTTCTACTCCCATCTTACTGACTGATTCAACTTTCTTTCTTGCTTTTATACCAAAAGACTTTTTCACACTGGATTGTTAAATTTTCTCTCAATTTTGCAAATCACTTCCTTTCATTGGTTAGAAAATTAATTTAATATCGGATCACAAAATTTTGGCTTCATCTTTTTCTTTCAGTATGGGGTCAATCCTTTTCATATTTCTCAAAATTTAGATTTCACATGGAATTGTGAATTTTTGTAAAAGTGAAGAAGAGAGTTACTTTTAATTCCATATTCACCACAAACTCAGGCAAATTACCTCACAAACAAATGTTATTCTGACTAATATTAAGCTTAAAATTTCACAGTTTAATAAAATTAAAACATTTGGTCTACTTAAGTGTCCTGTCTACATCAGACTACCCTGGATTGCTCCTCATAATCAATTTTTTTTATGTCGATAAGATCTCATCATCTATTATGCACTGTTTCAATTTTGTTGTAGTCTGTAACATCTTCTCTCCCAGATGTGCTTTCTCCTCTGTAAGAATGATTTGCCTACCCATCAATAAATTTTAGTTATCATTATAAATGTCATTGTGAAGCTGACTATATGAGCAAGACTATCCAGTGGTTGGAGGTAAGAATTGCACAGTATGTGCCTGACCCTATCTGTATAGATATGCCAATAACATCAGGGCACTAACAAACACTGAGTCTGTCATTGGTGAACATTTGTTAAATTTGGTGGACTAACTATTTAGAAAAGTTCTTTGTTCTGCACAGAGCCTGGACTAATTCCCATTTTAATATCTTAGAAGCTGTTGTGATCAACACACAGCATGTGGCTATGTGTAGACAGAGAGAACTCAAAAACGAATTGGTGTTATTTGATGAATCATAAACTCATTCTGAAATTAAATTTTTTTCCCTCCTCTCATGTGTTCTTTTTAAGATCTTATATAATGATATTTTTTTTTCTTTAGTAATTTAATACCGATAATTTATTTACTTTTGACAGTGTCAAACAAAAAAAAGCACTCTAAGTTTTATGTCATTTGATTTTAGTCAAAATACACACACACACACACACACACACACACACACACATACATATATATATAGAGAGAGAGAGAGAGAGAGAGAGAAAGAGAGAAAAAAAATAATGTACGAGAATAGGTCAAATAAAAATAATTTAAATCTGTAAGATTTGCCAATCTTAACCTGGGCTGATACAAGACTATATTTTCATAGAGTGTATAATCATATCAAATTATCATCTTATTAATAAAGCTTTTATTTAACATATGCATATGATGGGAGAGAGATACAGAGATTATTCTGTGCTTTAATGTACTCATGAAAATTTGTAGCCCATTACAATGAAATGGGTGGGGCTAAGTGTTATTCCAGGGTTGATGGGCTGAAAGAAATCTTTATTCATCCTCCCACTAACTATCAATTCCAATGATATAAACATGTACCTAGTCTCCAGGGCTGATGTTCTCAATGAAATTTGCACTTATTTCAGACACACCCAGCTTTTGATTCAAGGAAGTCTCAGCATGAAGTACACCCCCACCCACTCGTAAATATACAATTTATTCACAAAACAAAGTCAGCAATAAGAATAAGAGACCATTTTAACTGTGTATGAAAAAGATTTAAAGCCATCATAATTCTTGTTATTTTTATTTGATGCATCCATAACAGAATAATGAATGTGATTGTTTCCATATTTACTGTATCATAAAAGAAACTCTTTTTCCTAAAGATGACTTTAAAGATATCTCCCATGTAATACTGATCAGCTAATACATATTTATACACCATAAACTACCAGTACTTACACTGCATCCAACTCTAAAATGCTATATTAAATGTAAATGAGAAAGTGATCATATATGCTATTGCATTTCATAGTTGTTTTGAATAACTCTGAAACACCTGAATTGTTAATGAAATGTTTCAATTAATTTTCTATCAATCAAAATTGAAAATTAATAGATTTATAGAATATTCAATACACTTCTAGCTATTAGGTTGTTATGAAAATAATGGCCAATTTCAGGAACATAATTTCATTCTTGAAAAATTAACTGTAGAAATGTTGAAATTTGTCAAATTATGTGCCTTGAGCATCTATGTACCTTTGTCATTGATTGACAAGATTATTCATTCCTTGTTAATAAAAAGTTATTGTCTGTGATGCAATGAAATCTTTAAAAGATGATTCCACCTCTGGTTGGAACCTAAAAGTTTTGCTATTTAAACATGTGCTTAAAAAGTGCTTAAAAAATAATAATCATTAGGCGAAAAATATGAACAATGTGGTAAACTCTTGTATCACAATTCTGCAAGTTTTTGCAATGTCATTCTTGCAATATGTGGTTGCGCATTACTGTGGAGCAGATTTGACAATGTTGATTTACCAATGCAAGTTTCATTTTTTTGCAGGCCTGTATGCATTTCAGTGGATATCGGCTCAGAACAAGAAACCGGGGAGCCGAGTTCAAATTCCAGTTGAATCCATTGCATTCACTTACGCGCAAATACCCTTGGGAAAGGTATTAATCCATCTCTTCCTTCCAGTTATGGGTTAAATAGCAGGACAGATTGGGTTCTATAGCCTTGGTCAGCAACCACTCTACCGCAGAAAGCAATGGCAACCTACTGCAGGATAATCTTCTGCCCAATCAGTCATGTCTCTTTCGAGATATGATTGCCCAAGCATGTATCACGTATGGCACTTAACTGACTGACTGTATGCATTTCAGCAAGCTGATTGTAGTAAAGCTCTGATTGACTTCCAGAAAGCTGTAGTAGATAACAACAATTTCAGACCACTAGACAGTCACCATAATATTTTGCTGATGCAACTTTGGCTTTGGAAAATGTTTGGGGAACTCATCATGATCAAGCCATTGACCTGATCATTTACAGTTATCATAAAGGATGCACTTTTCATCACAAGTGACTATTTGATCAATAAAGGAATCATTTGTGTCATGCAGATAGAGCATTGAGCACAGTTCAAAACACCTAAGTTTTTGATTTTCTTTGAATTTATGAGGAACCCATTTATCAAGCTTTTTCACCTTGCTAATACTCTGCAAATGGTGTGAGACTGTTGCAGTGCTAACAAGTATCTGAGGCATTTCTTTGACACTTTCCTCTAGGTTTTACTCAACAACTGCTTGCAATTGTTCTTTGTCAAGACTGCATGACCATCCTCTACCTTTTTCAACTGCAAGGCTCTCATCAACAGTTCCGAATTTCTGGAACCACCTTCATATTGTACAATCACTTGTGGATCTATTTTCACATGCATTGTTGATATTGGAAGAAGTTTGGGAGGCATTGCGCCCAAGTTTGAACTCACGCAAGAAAAGCAAAGGAAGATCATGTTTTGTTATGGTCATAATTAAGGGCTTCTTTGCTTAAAGAATATTTCCATCTGAAAATAAGTTAAAAATTCATTTAAGAGTATACATTATTTATTATGTATACTAAAATTCATCTAATATATAACGTGAATACTATGTTAAAATGGCTTTTCAAAATACAATATTTTGAGTGGCCATTATTTTTGTAACAACTTAATATTTCATAATCCAAACATAAAAATGTCCATTTTGTCACTTTTATCATCAGTTCTTTTTTTTTCTCTCCATGTTTTTAAATCAGATACTTGTCCCAAAAGCTATGAGGAAAAAATAGAACTGCTTTTTTTTAAGCAAACTTTGATTCAAATGTCTTTTATATTTTAGCCTGTTTTTCTTTTCATCTTCATTGCAACAATCTGATAATTTTTAAAAGATATTTTAATAGTTTAGCAAGCAGCAGAAAAATATCAGACTGTGACAAGATTTTCATTTACATTCCCTATTCTGGTAAACTTGTCAGACATAAACAGTGCCTTATATATGAGGCCATAGAAGTTTATTAGTAAATGTCATTTGTATCTATATTTCCCTCTTTTTATATATCTATAACTTTTTGTTTTCTTCTTCAATATGATCTTTCTTCAGAATGTACGTAATCATGACTTTCCATAGATTCCTTTTCTTTTTTCTCTGTGAATTGTTATGACTTCTTGGGAAAAATACTGGTATGGCTTCCTGTTGTCTTCATGGTTTTCAATTCCAATTAGTCCTGCTCTTAAATTGGTTGCCACCCTAGACTAGAGATGCCTTGTTGACATCTCTAGCCTGGGGTGCCAATTGTGTTCTCTGCAGAGAGATAAAACTGTCCCAGAAGGATGGATATTTCCAGATTTATATTCAACATTAAATAACTCAATATCTTATATTATTAAATAAGCCAATCTAACTGAACAAACCTAATCAAGTCTATAAATCCCAGTCTATCCTGTACAAAATGCATAGCTATTGTCTGGACAGATGTATTCATGCCTTATTCAAGGGTAATTGCATATCAGTTAAGTGCCATATGTGATACACGCTTGGGCGATCATGTCTTGAAAGTGACATGACTGACCAGGCAGAAAATTTTCTTGAAGTAGGTTGCCATTACTTTCTGTGGTAGACTGGTTGCCAACCAAGTCTATAGAACCCAATATGTCCTGCTATTTAACCCATAGCTGGATGGAGAAGTGACAGATTCATACCTCTCCCAAGGTTTTTTGCACATATGTGAATGTAAGGAATTTAGCTGGAATTTGGACTCTGTTCTCCAATTTCTTGTTTTGAGCTGATATCCACTGCACCACAATGCACATCCCTGACTGTGTAAAAATGAATGTGACAGATTTGGCTGAGATTTGAACTTGGCTTACCAATTCTATTGGGTTGTCCAAAATGTTTGTTCACTTATTAAGCAGAAAATTTACTTAATAAACCAGACAAACTTTTTGACCAACCTAATACTTTCTATGCCATTAATGGTTGCACATACTGCACATCTAACCTTATCACTATATTCTTCATTATCTGATTTTAATTCTTATTAGCTTGTTTGTTGATAGTAGTTGTTGTTGTAAAAGTTGTCGCCTAAGAAATTCCAACATTTAAGGACCATTATACCAGCTACTATTTGATTTACACTATTTAAATTGTTCGGACTATTGTCTTCATCTTTATTACCTCAAGGACACATGGCCTAGGGGATATAGACATTGGTTAGTGTCAGTGACTTGGCCCAAATAGTTGTGAGTTCAATACCAGGCTACAGCAGTGGTGAACAAATAACTTAGTTAAGTTAAAGGAAGATAACTACATGGCTATCAGAAGTGGCTTCACACATGAAATGAGAAATATAAAGCCCAGTGATCGTAATGAAGGGTTTGGTTCAAAATTCCTAGCACCTGAAGAAGGCCAGAGCATACAACAGCTGAAACATCATAATAAAAGCAAAAAAGATGAGGACAATAGCTTGAACAAAGTAAATATTGTAAATACTACCTCATCTCAGAAATATAGACAAATACTATTTGGTTTGATTAGATATTTAATTTCTAAACTTGTAACAGTTTTACTTAACAGATTAAGAGCATATTCTATGTTACTTTTTTTTTTTTTTTTTTTGTACTTCACTAATACAAAGTCAAATAGCCACTCAAGTTAAGGGGGTTACTGAATAAAGTTCATGATATGAATTCAAGAGGAAGAAATTAGAAGTGAAGATTACCAGTATATGATGAATAAATAACGATTGGCCTTAAATTTTAAGAAATTAAGATTATAGTGTTTGGGGAAGCATCCATGCAGGAGCCTGTTTCACAAAAAGTAGTTCTTGATAAAAAGCTTTCAGAGTGGAACATCTTTCATGCCAATGGAATAACTTGAAAATAAAATCTTTTAATTTTTGTACTGATAATTCTAAACAATGGCGTATATCTGATTATTTTCCATGGAATTAATAATAGGCTTATGATATTGTATCTACAGGATAGGAAATTTAAAATAATGATTATAGATAAGAAATAAGCAACAAATTATGCTGCACTTGTTTTGATTAACCACATTAATTAGAACGATTACTTATAATTTATTAAAAACAGGTAATTGATTAGCATGTTATTATACCACAACTGGAGTTTTTCAAACCTTATAAAAGTGGGTTGAAAGCATTAAATTTAATGTCAAAAATTTGAAATGATGCAAATTTATTATTAAAATTTAATATGAATTTAAATTCATATCCCAACATTTCAGCACTACATGGATTTTACATGTTTTTCCTCTTATAACAACATGCAATTAACTTTTCGTCTTTCCCCAATTTTCTGTTTATCTCCAGTCCTCCACTCTGCAACAATGTTCTGCAACACTTCCAATTTTTTCCTTAAAATGCCATGGGTTTTTCAGCCTTCATACACATTTCTTTTTATTGTCAATTGTTCCACTGAAGATGACATTGAATAATTCAGTTAAAAAAAAAATTTACTGCCATTTCTGTCTAAACAAGAGGATATGTTTTTATTGAAGTCATTTTCAAATGAGAAAAGGTTAAAATCTAAAAGCAATCTTAGTTGGCAATAATATAAGTGACAGATGGCTATAAAAAGGCACTGTTAATTATTTATGGCTAATTTGTTTAAATAATGAACTGACTACTGTTAGCATCAGGTGGAAGTAATTGTAAGCAAAATGATGCACTAAAATATTTTTAAGTACTGTGAATATTGGTTCTCAAGAATATAGATTTTGTTTTAACATACTACATTGGTTTGTAAGCTTGGCTCACTGACCAATTTGGTAGTGCAGAGAGTTCACTGGAAGCATCACTACTGAAACCTTTAGCCAGAAAAATAAGATTAGCAAATGAACATAGTTTTCTATTTCTTAAAAAATATGTAAACTACTGTTTTAAAGTAATCTTAAATTAGAGAATCTGACTGTTTAACATGGACTAAGTGTTTATGACATGGCAAAAAACTGGAAGGGGAGAGGTTATCAATATGCTGGTAATCTTGGGGGTGAGACAAAAGCAGCAACTGTGGAGATGTTCTGTGGAGGACTTATTTACCCTGAGACACCTGGCAGATAGATAAAAAGAAAGAAGTGTTCAATTTGGTTATGATTCAACAGAGGTTTGAAAAGTTGCTTTTTTCCCTAAAAAAATGCTCTACATCCTTAAATAAATTAAAATACAAATGTATGGTTTTGGCATGTTATTTTTCTAACTTCCAAAAAATGCTTTACAATATTTTAACCTAACATTTCTATATCATGACTAATATCTTACCAAATTGCTGTTCTCCCTTGAAATTCCTCTGTTGTGTTTAGTTAATACAACTAATACCTATTCTTGGTGGTACCAAATTGGTTTACTCATTTAGTGTGTAGAACAACTGCAATATTAGAGTGAAAGATTGTTTAATACTAAGTATTTAGAGACTGACAATACTCATCAATCACAGCAACATTCATTGTTGTTGCTTGTTGATATGTTTGCAGACAGCCAACCAGCAACCATCATCAGACATGACCACAGAAAGCCAAATTTAATGTGGAACTAAATGACTGAATGATCATTTGCACTAGAAAGACAGAAAAAATGATTTATTTCTATCTTTCATATATGGAGAGAGATATGTAAAATATGTGTGCAAATTAGAATTAGTAAGCCAAGTTCAAATTCTGATCAATTCTGTTTTGCTTACTTCATGTTAATGCTCTTGGAAAAAGCTTGAATCTATCTTAAATAGAAAAGTGAGATGAAGTTCTCTTGTTTTATTTAGGAGCCAATCAGAAGGAAAACTTTGAATTCAAAACCCGTGGAGGGTTTTTGGAGACATTGTGGTATAATACACACTACTTTTCTGTTATCAGTTCTTCCCAAGAGTAGCTTGTTCTACACAAGCAATCAACATTTTAATCCAATCATCTGTGTTGGTAATCTAGTAACTCCTTTCTCAAACATAACTGTTAGGCTCTTATAAGTCGCAGTTGATGGTAAGGGTACTTGTGTCTGTGTGTGTATATATATATATATTCAACTTTTACAGTGTGACTATTCTGAGGTCCCTTAGAAGTTATACCAGGATTTGTCATTGGTGGCCACAATCTGAACGACATAAGATACACAGATGAAGCAATGCTGATAGCTGACACAGAAAGAAAACTACAAGACCTCATAAAAAAAGGTAGATGAAGAAAGACAAAAGATAGTACAACACATAAATTACAAGGAAACCAAATGTATGGCCATCAGCAAACGGAGGTGCCCAATTATAGGTTGGGGATACTAAGATCAAGCAAATTTAAGTACTTGGGAAGTGTTCTAACGGAAGACAGAAAGTGTGACACTGAGATCTGAAGGCAAAATTGAATAGCCAAAGAATGCATTCCAGAAGCTGAGCAGAGTATTAAGAGACAGGAAAATTTCAATAGAAACAAAGAAGAGAGTACTGGATTGCTATGTGGTGTCTGTCCTTTAATATGGCAGTGAATGCTGGACAATATCATCAAAGATGAAGGAAAAACTTGAAGCAAATGGAATGTGGTTCTACAGAAGGATGCCGCAAATATTGAGCATTTGAACAATGATGAGGTTTTAGAAAGGATGGAAATGAAAAGGAAATTAATACTAAGCATCAGGAAAAGACAGCTGAAGTTCTTGGGATGTGTAACAAGGAAGAAAGGCTTTGAGAATCTGATACTCACAGGTCAGATAGAAGGAAAAAGAGACAGGAAAGAAGCAGATAACATATTTGAAGTGCCTAAGCAGATGGAGCAAGGTTTGGGTGGAGTAACAGGAGAAAGTGTGCTAAGAGCCACCAGGGATAGTGAGACATGGAAAGCCATGATCGGCTTCATCCTGAAGGGACATGGCACATAGAAGAAGTGTATGTGTGTGTGTATATATATATATATATATATATATATATATATATATATATATATATAATCCATTAATTATTGAAAGTAATACAAAATTATACATAGGCTGTAAGTACGTTTAAAGGTCAAGTATGTATGTAATCATTTTTCTTACTCATATGTTATTAAATTGACAATCGTCATACCAGCCAGATATTGGGAACACCGAAGGAATGGATGAGCAAAATAACAAAATCTGACCTGGAAAAGATATATTCACAAAACTGAACTTTAACTATTATTTTATTTCTGTTTTGTTTGTTTTGCCACTACATGCTTAATTTATCAGTTTGAGAAAATCTGATACAAAATTAAGGTCTGTAAAGATCATAGCTAGTGACTCTAAAAAAAGAAAAAAATATTTCTAAGAAATTGATCAAGCAGTTCTGACACAATTAATTTGAAGTATGACTCATATGGAAATTCTTTAATGTCACTCCATTAAATTTTTCTGTGTCCATGCTGTGTTGAAAGACCCATGGAAAAAAATACCAGTGAATATATTATGAGCACCAATGTGTTTAGGTCAGATGAAGTAATGTAGAAGTTTTGGGTTGAAACCTCATCTAACTGGTCATTCTGGTCACTGATTCTATTACAAATCATATAAAAAACATTAAAATAAAATAAAAAATATGCTAAACTGAAAATGAGTGATAAGTGGATGAGATTGATGAGTAATTGTATTCATGGCCAATTGGCCCAAAGTCATTGAGTAAGAACAGCAAAGATTAATTTAAGAGAATCTTATCAGGAAAGAATGGTTTCAGGACTTTAGATGATTGTGTCATGACTAAGGACTGTGTGTATGCCATTCCATGTAGCTGCAGAAAAAAATATAAAGGAGAAACAGGCTGCCTCTTTAAGATAAGGCTACAAGAACAGCACAAGGTCATAACACAAGGGGAGATAGAGAAATCAGGCATAGCTGACCATATATGAAGGGAGAAAGAGGATCACCACACCCTATGGGATGAAGTTGAAATAATAGATAAAGAATGCCACTGGAAACTACGTAAACTTAAGGAATCAGCACATATGCTAGGCTACAAAAATCTCCTAAGCCAACCAAGCATAGAGATGAACACAATATGGGAACCAGTAATATGGAGTGCCAGAGAAAATCATTAGGGTCAAAATTGCAATATAAGCTCTGGTAAAAAAAAACCCATTAACATCAGAAATACTAAAAATACATTAGAGAAAACCATTAACATCAAAAAATTTCAATATGGTAAAAAAGGGTTACTGAACATTAGGTTTATAAATCCCAAAAATTCAGTTTTTCTTGTCCTTAAGGACACATGGTCCAATTCCTGTGACTTGACCCAAAGAGTTGTGAGTTCAATACCAGACTATAGCAATGGTGAACAAGTAACTTGTTCATATACCCCAGTGATTGTAATAAAGGGTTCATTTCAAAATTCCTAGCACCTGAAGAAGGCCGGAGCATACAATGGCCGAAACATCTTACAAATGGCAACAAAGATGAGTTCAATAGTACGAATAATGTAAGTACTGTAAAGTAGGCAGGTGTTGATAACAAGTGTTTACAACTGGCAATATTTGATTGTTGGGAATCAGTGTAAACTAAACATCTTTTGTCTCAAAGATAGAAAATTTACCAAAATTGATTTAAAAAAAAATGAATGAACAGAGTACACAAGATCTATCAGGTTTTGATAACATTAATAATGTTACCACAAGGCAACTTTGCCCCAAAATTCAAAAGTTTTGAAACTGAAATTAGAAGAAACACTCAATGGTTAAACATTAGTTCATTTCTGTTCTTTAATGCCATGAAAAATTAATTATTTTAGTATATGTCCAAAATTGTGATTACAATGGATAATATGGTACAATTCTCAAAAAACAAAAATACATAGGGATGGCTGTACTATGGGGTTGTATTATACTCCAGAATATAATGTATTCATTGTTTTTTAGCTTCTGACATGGGGTCATATTATACTCAAGAAAATACCGTATGACTTAACTTAATAATTGACAATACTTTACCTGATAAAATGTAAAGATAACACTGCTGATGACAATAGTTTAATTTACAATCTGCTAAGTATAGTTATGCAATGATTACTACAAATAAAAAATAATTTTTTCTAAATTCTTTTATTATATATTAAACAGTCCAGATCACACACACACACACACACACACACACACACACACACACACACACACACACACACACACACATATATATATTTTTTCCAATTAAATTTTATAAAAGTTAGGAGGGTTCAGTTTGCTATATGTTGAGGAAGTAAATAATAGACCCCCCCCCCAGTAACACAAATGAACTAGGCTAGGCACCTTAAATAAAGAACTCTAAGTCCCAAAATCCCACTACAGTCAGTAAAAAGTATTTCTAACAGACATCATAGTGAGTAATCTAAACAAGGTTTAATACTATAACTACTAGAAATGAGTTATAACAGGAATCAAAACTCATACAACAGGGGTGACAAAGATATCAAAACTCATACTGAGTTATAACAAGGAGAAAAACAAATACTTTTCATTTGGCACACATGATGATTAGAATTTAGAAACACATCATGATGAGAATTTAGAATCACATTGGTTTAATTTTTTCTCAATGGTTAAAAAAAAAAGAAAAAAATAAGAGAAAGAAACAGATCTTTTCAAATATCAAAGAAATACTAGTGATAAAAATACAGCAACATCAGCAGTTGTTGAAATTCCATAAAAAACAATAAAAGTTAATTGAAATGATTAAGAAAAAACAGAAAATTCCCCAAGTTCTTTCACTTCTGATGCAATAACAAATGCAATAGCTGAATTAACATACAATTCAGATGATGAAATTATATTTTCTGCTTATTTTAGAAAATACAAGCAAATTTTCAGAGAAGATGAAATGATTGAGAAGACAAGAAAAAACAAGACTTTTGTCGAGAAAGCTAGCATCAGTAAAACATGAAAAATACTGTTATTTTCTACTACAAAAAAAAAACAGGAGAAATTTATTTTCAAGAAATAGTAAATATTTTGATTAAAATTTTTAGCAAGAAAAGCTTGTTATTCAATACATTTTAGAAATGTATGAATCTGACGAAAAAAAAGACAAATATTGTGTTGCATATGCTGAACAGCCTTGTTAGTGGGGCTTTAGAATACGTCGACTGCACCCCTAAAGAGGGTAAAAGTCCCTTAATGGGACCACCTGTTGGCTGTGGGTGGCGACCTATAATGCCTGGAGACGGGATCCTGGTGTCAATTAGCTAGTCATGTCATGCCCCATCACATGTAACCAACTTCAAAACAACTCCAACTAACTTTCCCAGTCCCAAACCCTACATTAACTATACTAACACCATACCCCAAAAATGTGATGGAAAGCAGTGGCTTAGGGCCAATTGATGTGGAAAGAAAAGATCACGACACAGCTGTATACCATCTGAAGTATCTCTGGACTTAGCCAGCAAAACTAAAGATATAGTGTTCCAGATCTTTCCCATATACTAATCATGTAGCCCTGTAGTGCCAAGGCGAATGGCTTTTCCCACTGGCTACTACCCAACACTGAATTCCATGGTGGGTGGGAAAATAAAAACAATAAATGGCTACCAGGAAAAACTCCAAGAGACTACATAAGGATTTAAACTCTGAGGATGAAAACAATAATAAAGAATCATTTCCCCGATTTATTGTATTAGAATTAATTGAGAAAACTCCCCTAGGTACAATGTCATCTTTCCTTATTCAAAACTAATAACCCAAAACATCACTGCCAAAATGGTTAAAAAAAACTGAGAAATGGAACATTGCTTGTTGAAATAGAAAACCAAAAATATGCAAATTCTCTACTAAAAAGGAATCAGTTTCATAACCTGAAGGTTAAAGCTTACCTTCATGAAAGGTTAAATTTTTCTAAAGGTGTGATATGCAGTAGAGAATTAACTCTATGCTCAATAGAAGAAATAAAAAAGAATTGAAAAGCCAGGGAATAACAGAAATGAAAAGAATTACAATTAAAATTGAAGGTAAAATAAAAGAACAAATACTTACATCATGATCTTCAATAGACTCACCATACCAAAGGAACTAAAAATTGGATATAATATAGAAAAAAATAGAGCAGTACATCCTGAACCCCTTAAGATGTTATAAATGCCAAAGATATGGACACCACCAGGACCATTGTACACGTATACCGGTATATGGAAGATGTGGAGATCAAGACATACATATAGACTGCCCAAAAAACTATAAATGCATCAATTATCAGGGAAACCATTATGCCAACTCCAGAAACTGTGAAACATGGAAGAAAGAAAAAGAAACAGTTTGTTTGAAATACACAAAAAATGTTACCTACCTGGAGGCAAGACAATTAGAAACAGTAGAAACCGCAAAATATGCAGAAGTAGCAAAAAAAAATACCCTAAAAAATAAATAAATAATAAACAAAACTGCAAAAATAACATTAAAATGGAAGACATCACAAAATGACTCAAAGAGATGAGGGAACTGATAGAAGAATTAAAAAACATAAATAAAACAAAACCTGAAAACAACCCACAAACATTCAAAAATAAAAACTCAGCTACTTCAAAACCCCCAAATACAACCCCAAAATGTAAATTCTTCAGAAGCAACAACTCCACAAAAAATAACTGGAAAAACTTCAAATTTAGCACATGAAGAAAAAAAAACCTCCAGACAAACCAAAACAAAAGCCCAAGATAGATCACGGTCTACTTTAAAAATAGGAAATTCAACTGAAAACAGATTTAAATCTCTGGAAACAATGGATACAGATGACAAAAACTAGGACACCCAATGAACAAAACCTCCACCAAGAAAAGAAAAAAACAAAGATCACTTAATATCAAGAACAAAAACCCCAACTCAAAACAAATCTGAGGCAATAAACAGGAAAATCATGCCCATTAAACTCAGATCACTATATCATAGTTAAACCAAAATACAAAGAATTATTTCAAAGAAAAGAAAAATGCAATAAGATCTTTTGGACTTTGAATGGAAAGCATAATCGAAGAAGCTAACATTCCTCTGAAAAACATACGTGACACCATCAAACCAACTATTACACCTTGGGAAATAAAACAACCAAAAGTGGAACTCAAACTAAGTAACCTCAACAAAAACATCACACATCCACACATCTTTAAGGAAGCTCTAAATAAAATTCTGAACTATTATTCCAAATATAACATCATATTTACAGATGAATCTAAGGATAAGAAAACAGGATGTGCAGTTGTTGATGAGAATCAAGTTATTCAAAAACATCTTTCTAAAGAAGCATCTGTTTTTAGTGATGAATCAAACACCATTGATTTGGTACTTAACATCACCTCTCAAAGCAAAAGGAAAAAGTTTCTTTTCAGATTCTCTATCAGTACTGACAACTCTACAAAAAAATTAGAAAACCAATTGATCATAAAACTATTGTGCAGATTGACATCATTGTCAGATACAAAAAAAATTATCCTTTGTTGGATTCCAAGTCACATGGGAATCCGAGGAAATGATAAAACTGACGCAGCCACCAAAAATGCACATAAAGAGCCCATTAACCAAACATATAAGATTTCTTACACAGATTTAAAAGTAAAAATACAATCATATATCCAAAATAAATGGCAAATCCACTGGAACAACTGCAATCTAAATAAATTACCCACAATAAAACCCACTCTAGGTGAATGGATACAGGGTTACAGGGAATCACGAAGGGAGGAAGTTATCCTTTCTTGACTCCATATTGGACATTCTAAAATAACTCACCTATTCCTACTTGAAAAAAGGAACCACCATAGGGCACAGCCTGTCATGCCCCATACACTGTAAGACACTTCATGATGGACTGTGCTGACTTTTCATCTGTACAGAAAAAGTACTACAATACAAAAACAATAAAAGAATTATTTGAACACACAAAGATAGATCATTTAATGACATATTTAAAGAAAATAGGACTATACAACAAAATTTAATTAAAAAAAAACCATGTATAACCAATTTAATGCATACTTCAAAGCAAATGAGCTATATAAAAAAAAATGTGATCCCAAAATTCAAAACTGACCCTTAATGAAAATTCAAAAAATGACCATAATGGTTGATGGGTTGTTAAACTTAAACCAAACCAAACATATGCTGAAATTATTAACAAGAAGTGTGAAAGATTCATATTAAATGAACTCTGGATATATTTAATGGGTTAATTTTGTTCAAGGGTTAATTTTTAAAAACAGATGCAGAAATACAGGTGAGAATTCTAATGAAACATGAACAGAATAATAAAACTTACACTATAGAAAATATTGGATGAATGTCATAGAAACCTAAGTCTGAGACATGATGCTGAAGAAATTGAGAAAAATCAATGTGCCTACACACAAGCAAAAAATGTGGAAAAAGAAAAATTAATCCATATTTCAGTTGTGGAAGGTTATATTTTGGAAATGACTGTCCCTTTAAGAATTCAGAATGCTACAAGTGTAGAAAAGTAGGCCATAAAAAGTCACACTGTAAAACTAAATCAAGAAAAAGTTCTCACTCGAAAAAAATTGTGCACAGCATTGTGACAGAAAAAATAATCACAGAAAACCAAAGAAAATTTTTGTATGTGAAAATGCAACTGGACACTGGTACTGATATCACAATAATCAATGAAGAATTCATTGAACATGCAAGTATGATTACCAGAAAAAGGAAAATACAAAGAAACTAGATGTTAACCTAAAACATAAAAAAAATACGAAGTTCAGTATATTTACAAGCTTTCCAGAAAGAGGAGGCGGTGAATACTAATAAATAATACAAAATATTTACTAATAAAAAGACATCTCAAAAGAGGGTATGTTGTGGAGTAAATAATACATCCCCAGTAACACAAATGAACTAGGTTATAAATGCCTTAAATAAAGAACTCCATGTGAGCAAAAAAAAATAACCTGTTGGAGTCAATAAAGAGTATTTATAGCAGATATCACAGCAAGTAGTCGAAGCAAGATTTAATATAATAACTATTAGAAACAAGTTATAAGACTATGTAAATTCATTGAAAACCAAAGCAAATATGCTTATATGAAGTGACTTAAAATTTTTTAGAATAAATAAATTCTTGAAAATTTGTAGTTTATAATTTACAGCAATCGATGGAAAAAGAACTTTAGATTATAAATTCCAATCATCTTGATGATTGGCTGTTGCTGCTTCTGCTGAGTCACTGACTTTATCCTGATGTGTACTTATATTTAAGGGCATGGAGCAGTTCCTGCAAAATATAAAAAATGATTTTAGAAATGACATATAATGGTTGGTTAGACAATTTTGTATTTCATTTTTTTGGCAAATTTTGGTTGTTAATTACTAATGTTTATTGAATCCAGGCAATTGAAAAAATATAAATTTGCCATTGCTTGACTCCTCAGGAGTAAGCTGTAAACATAAAAGTGCATGAGATGAAAATCAATTTCAATCTATATCATCATCATCATGAAAATCACGACATTAATTAATACATTATCATTACTTTTATTTTCTGTTTCATAATAAATAGGCATACTAAATATTAAAGCACGGAATACGTTATCAAAATTTAAGATGGATACATTTAAACTTTTTCTTTGATAATTATTAAAAATATAAAACATAAACAAAGCTATTTGAATTATTTTTTGTGAATAGATCAATTCTGAAGGAAAATATTAAAACGAAAATTAGTTTTTAGAAGGAAACTAATGAATTTTGGATTTTCTTTTATAGTTTTTTTCCATAACTTTACAGAATTTTAATTTTTTACACAAGCATGGATGACAAATATTACAATTTTCTTAATAGAAATACAGTTATTAATTGGAAAAACATTAAAATGTTTATTTGATTGTCGAACTTTAATGGGAATAAGAAAATAATATATTTCTTAGTTACTTAGAGCTGATATATATAAAAATACATGGACTGATGATTGTTTAAGACATGAATGCCAATTACCATAGAATTTTGATTTCTATATCCACACACCTATACATATACATATATATATATAAGCTTTGAATGAGAGGGCTAAGTTTGAATTCAAGTTCTTTGCATAAATACCCTTGGAAAAGGTATGAATCCATCTCTTCTCTCCTCTGTTATGAGTTTGGTGTTAAATAGTAGGTCAGACTGGGCTCTTTAGCCTTGGTTGGCTTCTGTATGTCAGAAGTTCAATCCCTGGGTCAGGTTGTTTTTGGTGGAAGGAAAATATGGCATCATAAGGCTGATTTAACTAAGAAAAATTAATTGATAAAAGAATTCAATGAAGGGTTCATTTCAAAATTGCACTTTCCAGATATCTACAAAATACAACAGGCACATGAAGATGGCTGGAGAACACAAAAACCAAAGCATAATCATTGCTTATCATCCACTTAACACTCCCCAATTTTAGAATTGGGTTTCCAGTTCCTCCTAAATATTTTTTTCCTTCTCTTTAACTTTCGGTGACCATTATATCTTAGTGGCTTTATTTTCTTGTTTGGGTTGTTGCTTCTTACTTTATAACTATCTACCTTGAGTAGCTATTGGGCCATTTACAGGGTGAACATCACTGTGTAAAAAAAAAAAAAAAAAGGGAAAGACACTAGCCTGAATAGTCAGTTAAGTGCCATATGTGATACACACTTAAGCAATCATATCTCGAAAGAGACATGACTGATTGGGCAGAAGATTTTCCTTGTTGCCATTACTTTCTGCAGTAGACTGGTTGCCAACCAAGGCTATAGAACTCAGTCTATCCTGACTTTTAACTCGTAGCTAGAGGAAGAATTGACAAATTCATACCTTTCCCAAGGGTATTCGCTCATATGGGAATGCAACGAATTCAATGGAATTAGAACTCAGCTCTCTGATTTCTCGTTCCAAGCCAACATCCACTGCACCACTACACACATTCAAACTGAATAGACCAGTGCATAATAATAGTAATTCCAAATGCTAGAAAATGAAACAAACTTTTCAAACTGTTTTCTTATATTTTTATTAATATGTGAATTACTAAAAATAAAAAGCATTGATATTTATGGTATATAGAACATTGAGAAACAGAATTGTCTATTAATGCTTTCATATTATCATAGTAACCTATTTACAATTCTAACTGTATGGAAACTTGTTCTATATTAGTTTTAATCTTGGCCATGGAATATCTGATAAATACAATTTACAAAATAATAATTTCTAATGACTTTAAAAATCTGAATATCCACAAGGTATAATTTTCTCTGAATTTTGAAATTTGATATTTTCCCCATAAGAAAAATTAAAATATTGCACCATATCTAGTGTATTAAAAATAAGTAACCAGACGTTGAAAGCTTAAGTAGTGCTAGAGAGTTTGTGATTTTTACAATTGTCTATAAACAGTATGTGTAAGATTGCATAAAAATATCTTACATTAGAGCATTTCCCAAAATAAAACCAAATGATCAAACATTACAATTTTTTATTCTGAGAGGGTTCTTAGTTGTGCTAAGAACTTTTCAGCAACTCCCTAATAAGCCAATCTGTTTTTGTTCCTGTCTAAGTGTTGATGAAATAAAACTTTGCCATTTTGCAAGTATAACCTCAATATCTATTCATATAAAATGATAGAATTTCTTTGCTGCTTATATCAATTAGGTAGATGCCAAAAATTATAAACTGTAGCAATGATTACTGACTGTTTTTGTGAAAGTTTTAACACATATAGCAATAGTTTTGATATCTTCTTTGAGGTTTTAATTTCAAAGAAAGAAGTTAATTTAAAAATTGAAAAACTTAATAGAGGTGTTTTTAAAGTCAATTTTTTCCATCCCAAATCAGTTTCTGTTATGCCATGATGTCTCTTGGGATAAAAAAAATCAACTCCTAAATTTAAAAAATTTTCCAAAAATAACGTAACCATTACATACATATAGAATTCAATAACATGAACTCATTTAATGATTACTTAATTTGATTTTGAAAAAGAAATGTTGCTTTTTAATTTTTTTTTTTAAATATAGTGAAAAATATATTTGCTTTCAGCACTTGTCTATTACCTGTCCACTCAGTTCAAAGGTTAAATGTCCATAGAATTCTTTTAGCCAAGCAGATCTTGGAGGAAGAGGTTCAATAAAATTGGATATTATGTGCTAAAAGTCAAAGAGCCTGTCCTTTCAAGCATTGATTCTCCTACAAGAGTTGGGCTACGGTTCTTATAAAGCATCTCCAAAAAAGGTACATGAGCAGTTTTTTGTCCCAGCCCACTTTAAACCTTATATGTCATATGACAACTGAAGTACCAATAACCAAAAATGATAAAACCTTATCTACATTGACGAAAGCATATTCTCAGTATAAATACAGTTATATGATGATCAACACTAGTTCAGAATAAGTGATGAAAAGACCTTAAAATTTTATGAAATAGTAATCCCCTTATGAAACTTTCAATCAACAATTTTTATGTGTAGACAAGGAGTTCTTAAGTGCCTTCAACAAATCAATAGATATTTCTCATAAATAGGCTACCTGGATTCATACACTAGATGCAACATCTAAGTGAATTAACAACCCATATCCTACCTGTTTGTTACCTGACTCACCTATCGGTTTAATTAAACATTATTTCCAGGAAAGTCCCCCATCCCTCACATTTCAAGTTACCTGTAAGCCTTGTCATTTACCATCAGGAAAAATTTGAAGCATGCGTTGGATTTTCTGAAAGACTTTTGTGTATGCAACATTGACTACTTACTCATTGTGTTAAAGTAAAACAAAAAGGATTCGATGAGGATTGAAGAGAAATTATCTTACATCAAAATTGATTTGGGTTAAAAAAAAAACAATGCTTTATGACAACTGTTTTGTCAATGCTTGAATCTGGAATCTCTTTATTGTAATTTAAGAATATTTACTAAGCTTAGTTTATTCTTCAGCAACTGTCTATTTCTGAGACAACGTATTGTAACTATTTACCGTATTTATGACCATTTAGACTTGTCCTTATCATTATTGTCTTCATACACTCTGGCCTTCTTCAGGTGATATATGCTGGAATTTCAAACCAAAACTTTTCCATGGAACATTGTTCTTATTTGACATGCCATTTTTTTATTTCAGTTTCAGTTGGTTCTCTTTAGTAACTCAGCTCTCCAAGTTTATTTTTGTCCCCTTTATTTTTGTTGACCTCTTTCTCTATTATATATTTGTGTGTGTATGTGCATATCTCTCTCTCTATATATATATAGAGAGAGAGAGAGAGAGTGAGAGATATGGTAGATTTAATTACAATAACCACGCGCACATAGACACGCATACATGACACAGTCACAACACACAAACACCACCAGATAAATCAGATAGATAAAACAACAGGAATGAAACTGATACTCTTTGATCCAGTCAAAGAGTCAAGTGAACTTTCGGATCACATTAAGATAAACCACACATACAAGCGGACTGATATCATTAGACCATAAAGGCCCCAACTAGAATACACACACACACACACACACACGCGCACATACAGCAGCGAGAATACACGCACATACATACACATGCACGCACACACACGTACAGCAGCAGATGCCAACCCTAAACAACCATTCATAGAGAGACCGTGACGAAGTGAAGTTCGGACAGTCAAAAGTTTCTCTGCCATTCTGAAGATGAGATTTTAATCTCAAAATATTAATGTAATAAATTGGTAATACAAACACTTCCTTACCTTCCTTTATTTCACTCAACGCATTGTAACAGCCTTCAAGACATAACCCCTACAACATATATATATATATATATATATATATATATATATATATATATTGTTTAATTACCTCGTTTTTGGCCATAATAAAATAAGACAGTTCTATTAAAAAGTGTTCAATACAATTATATTGTAGAACTTTTGAATATTCTTCATTTGTAAATGAGTTATTACGTGACCCAGGTTTCTACCATGTGGTGTCTTCAGACGATTTTCAATAATTTATTGTAAATCATCTGAAAACACCACATAGTAGAAACCTAGGTTGTTTACAAATGAAGAGTAAATAGCATATATATATATATATATATATATATATATATATATATATATATAATTTCTTAATTTTTAATTATTTGTGATTGTAATTATATTCAATTATATATGCTAATTTTCTTTTTATGCTTGTATTTGTAACCTTTTTTTGTCTTTATATTTGTTAATTTTTAGTTTTGTGTATACTGAGTGTATAGATTGTGTACATAGATAAAACTCTTGGATATATGCTTGTGTGCATTTATTTTGTGCATGATTATATCTATTCACTTCTGTTGTTTTAGTATATTAGATTGTTTTTCGTTTGATAGTTTTTCAAATTCCTTGGTTGCTATGTTACAATCTGCTGGACAAGCTATATGAATTATTTGGCAAACTTTTCCTTTTTGGTTTTTGACAATAGTGTCTGGCCTATTTGCTTCAGTTTTCCTGTCTGTGTAGATGGTGTAATCCCATAGAATGGTGACATCTATTTCTGTAACTGGTGCTGGATGATGTTCATACTAGTGTTTGTTTACATATTTTCCAAAGTTTTCACATTGTCTAGTGTAAATATTGCCCCACTCTATCATGACAATTTTTATATTTATTTGGGCAAGTACAGAACATTCTGAGATTAGATGATCTGTTGTTTCTTGGTATTTGTCAGAGAACCTACATTTTGGATCCATATTATTATGTATGATAGTTGCCTGAAAGTTCCTAGTGAAAAGACTCTGGTCTTCTGCTGCAAGAATAAAGCCTTCAGTTTCAGACTTTAATCCAGATGCTCATAACCATCGATGAGTATTAACTTTATCAACACTGGGTTTTTAGTATATTCTGGATATCAGTCATGCAAAGGTTTATCTTGCCAGAATTGTTTCATCTGTTCAAGAGCTTTATACTTGGCTTTCATTTTCATATTTTTGGATGCAACAGTTGGTTCTTGGGTTCTGTTTTGGTTTCCTACAGAATCTACTAGATGTAAATCATATTTTGTATTTATTGCTTTCTTTCATTATTGAATATTTGTTCTATTTTCATCTTGTTTGACTAATTGTATCATCCAGTCCTTTGTTGTTTCCGTGTATGCTAGTAAGCCAATAGTTGTTGTCATATATGACAATCCTAGCTGAATAAGACCTCTTCCACCTTCTGTACAGGGTATGTCTACATCAGCCTTTAGATGATGCATCTTATGCTTAGAAAGAAGCTTTCTTGTCTTAGAATCCATTTGTCTATTGTCATTCAAGTCCAGTTCAAGATGTTGAAATTATTGAACCATAGGGATGGCTAGGTTCTTAATGGCCATAATTCTGTTCTGAGAATTCAATTCAGTTTTTAATATCAGTCATACCCTTATATAGTACTCTTTACGCACTATTTCTTTCATTTTCTTTCACCCTCATTTACACCTATGTCTTATAAGCTTCTTCTTGCTCTAAATCTTTTATTGTTACACCAGGGTCTAAGCTAATAGATGTTTGTTGTAGCAATCCTCATAAAATTGTGGCTTTAGCATATTTATCCCAATTGAATTTCATTCTAATGTCATCACTAAAGCATTTTACAGTTTGCAGAAGACCTTCTAGCTTACTGTCATTCCTAACGTACAAATTTAAGTCATCCATCTAAAATAGATGGCTTATTTTCTTTTGAACTGTTTTATAACTACATTTTCTTTTGAGTTGGCTGGTTAATGCTATTAGTGATATAAAAAATAGTAAGGGAGGCAGTCACCTTGAAATATTCTTCTGTTGATGTTTATTTCACCAATCATATGGGTTCCATTTACATGATTGAGGTAATGTGTTGTTTTTCATATCAACATACATTGTTTGATGAAATTGATGACAATGGGTAATACCGTGGATATATTTAAAGACTTTAAGATCCAGGAATGTGATACACTATCAAACACCTTATGATAATTTATCCAGGCAATATTAAGATTGTTCTTTGCATTGAAGTAGTTTTTTAAGATCATTAATAATTGGTTTTTACATCTGTAAGAGCCACATTTGCACCATTTTTGTTCAAGTGGTTTTATGTCCTTTCTTTCCAAGAAAAAGTATGTCTGTTTTGTAAAATAGATGTCAATAATTTGTAAGTTCTGGGAAGATATGTAATTGGTCAGTAGTTTTTCGGGATATTTGTGTCACCATTCTTAGGTAGAAGAAAAGGTAATTGCTTTGGTCATCCATGCCAACATTTTAGTAGGATCCTTAGCCATTTATTGAAACTCTTTGGATAAACATTTATGTGCTTTATAAAAATAATATAGCCAAAAGTTAGGAATTTTATCTATTCCTGGAGATTTCCAGTTGCATACTTTTTGCAGTGCACAATCAACATAATAATAATAATGATAACAATGATAATATATGGTATGATCTTGCCAGAGAGCAATTCTAAGGGCACTGTAGGAGAGTTATCTATGCATATTTAGGATGTTTCATTTAGATTGGAGAGGATTTTGTGGATGATATTTACAGTTCCATACACAGTAATCTTTTGTAGCTCCGAGATGCTGATGTGTCCAGGAAATTTACTGACATGATTTTTAGTACCCATCTATTATAACCAATAACCCTATCACAACAAGGAGAATTGTAGTTTTAAGTTTCCACATATTTCTCACTTCAACTTTCAGGTCCTTATAAAATAACAGTTTATTATTATGATTATCCTCATCATCTGTGAATTTTTATGACATTTTTGGAAATATAGCAGAGTGGTTTCCAATTAGCTTCTCCACATTTGAATTCATTGCATTCACTTGTGTGTAAATACTCTTGGGAAAGGTATTAATTCATCTCTTCCTTCCAGTTATGAGTTAAATAACAGGACAGATTGCGTTCTATAGCTTGGCTGGCAACCAGTCTACTGCAGAAAGCAATTGCAACCTACTGCAGGATAATCTTCTGCCCAGTCAGTCTCTTTCGAGACATGATCGCCTAAGCATGCATCACGTATGGGACTTAATTGACTGACTTAATGACTGACTGACTTCTAGACTGGCTTCCACCTAAAGCTGGAGAGATCAGTCTACCTTTCTTACCTCCTTAAACTGAAATTTAACAGAGCTGAAGCAGATAGAGAATAAAATGGATTCAAAAGAATTTGTGCTAAAGTACACATGACAAAAAAGATTAGACTGGGATTGAACTCAGATCATGTATTTCTCTTTCTAATAACCATTAAGTACATACTTATTAATGGTTAATGAAGTTTAGAAAAGGAAAAAAAACTTAAGCTGGTCTCAACTGAAAGACAACATATTTCTGGAAACTTGAATGTATGAGAAATGCTACACTAAATTATTGTGCATACTGTTTTTTTTTGTTTGTTTGTTTTTTCTTTTAACACATCACTCAATAAATCTCGGGCCTAACTTATAAAACAACAAATTTTAGGCAAAATTCAATTTTATTCATCACATAGTCTCCTTCTAGGGTGATACACTGATTCCAATGCTTCTCTAACAATTCAATGCCTTTTTTTGTAGAACAATTTGTCTTTGGCCTCAAAATATGCCTCAGTTTCCAATATCACTTCTTCATTGGAGCCAAATCTCTTTGTCTGGATCATTCTTTTGAGGTCTGCAAACAGCCAGTTGTTGGGATCAAGATCTGGAGAATAGGAGGTATGCTGAAAAAATTCAAAGTGCAATTCATGTAGCTTTGCTATCACTGCAATCGACTTGTGACATGGTGCATTATCTTGGTGAAAGATCACATTTTTCTTCATTTGTGGTTGTTTTTTGGTGATTTCGTCTTTCAAACATGCTAAAAATACTATATAATATTCACTATTGATGGTTCTTTCTTTCTCAAGGTAATCGATGAACAAAATACCTTGTATATCCCAAAATACGGAGACCAAAACCTTGCCTGCTGATGTCTGTGCCTTTGGTTGCTTTGGACATATTTCACCTGCTGCTGTCCACTCAGCTGACAGCCAATTTGACTCTGGAGTAAAGTGGTGGATCCATGTTTCATCCATTATCCTATATGTATGCAAAAACTTTTTGTTGTGTTGAAACAGTTGCAAACAACACTCTGAATCGTTGATGCAATATTGTTTTTGATTGACTGTGAGCAAATGTGTTACCCATTTTGAATTTTTATTTTTTTTGTTTTATTAGTGAGGCTATCTATTTGTCAGGCCTGGGATTTATTGAATGATGTGTTACGAAGTTGCTTTTGAAATTTGAAGTAGTGAAAGTTATCTTACACTGAAATAAGAAATGAGTTGTAATAAGCAAGTATACCATCTTGATTTTCAGTTTACCTTCAGGATATTTGAGATTATTTCAGGTGCATTATAAGAAACTGAACCCCAGGAAAACAGCAACTGATCTGCTCTGATATTTGAAGAAGAGAAACACATTAGACAGTGAAAATAATATCTGTTATACTAATAACATTCAAGTGGTTTTAAAAACATTTTAAAAGGCTATGGTTGACTTCAAAAGTATATGAATTGTGCATGTACAAAACCAGTAATAGAATGGGATATAATAAAAAAAGATGAAGAAAACCATAATTGCAAACTATGTATGGAGGAGAAGCTAAAAATTATAGAATTCAAGAACAGGAATGGATTAATAAACAAAAGAAATAAAGCTATTTCAAACCCAGTATACTCGGGCATTCTTTTTGGAAATGAACTATGAAACTTGGGAGCATGAAAGTATATAGAAAAAACCCATTTTGAAAATAGCACTGAAACCCTTGAAATAGTCTGTTTATGAGTAATAATTTAAAAAGTTTGTCTATACTTCTGAGATGTGGTTGTATTTACATTGCTCAGACTGTTGTTTTCATCTTTATTGCCATGCTTACAACATTTATAACCAATGCCCATATCAACTGAGGATATCAGTGTATGAATTTTTGGAATTTATAAACCTAATGTCTCAGTGATCATTTTTTACCAGAGCTCATATAGCAAACATTGATGCTAAATGATTTTCTCTAGCACTTCATATTACTGGTTTCCATATTTTATTAATTTCTGTACTTGGCCAGCTTAGGAGATTTTTTTCCCTCCATATGTGGTCAGCTATGCCTGATTTTACCATCTTCCCTTGTGTTACAGCCTTGCAATGTTCTTGCAGCCTTATCTTAAGGAGGCGGCTCATTTCTTCTTTATATTTCTTTCCACAGCTACATGGAATGGCCTATATGCAGTCTTTAGTCATGTTCTTCTCTATTGGAGGTCTTACTCAAGAGAGTTATCTGTGGAGTGTAAGACCACTTTTGAAAGTTGTCTTGATGTTATATAGACCACAGATTCTTTGCATTTTCTTTGATAACCCCCTTCACATAGGACAAGCAGACCAAGGCTTTTCTGAGAATTGTTATTTTCATGCACCCTCTCTTACACAATTGTTAAAGCTGCTGTCATGTACCCTGTGTAGTTTTTACATTGTAGGGTTCTGCTTATGTTGACCAATTCCTGTTTATAAGTCTTCGAATCGCTACTTATGACTTCTGCTTAATGTTGCAAGCAGCAGATGACCCCTTTCTTTACATATAGAGGGAGAAAGAGGATCACCACCCTCTATATGAAAAAGTTGAAATAGTTGAAAGAGAACACCACTGGAAACTACATAAACTTAAGGAATCAGTATGTGTGCTAGGCCACAGAAATCTCCTAAGCCGCCCAAGCATAGAAATAAATACAATAAGAGAACTAGTAAAACGGACTGCTAGAGAAAATCATTAGCTTCAGTTTGCAATATGAACAAAAAAAAAATGGTTACTCAGACATTAGGTTTATAAGTCCCAAAAATTCATACTCTGAGGTCCTCAAGGATAAATGGCATTGGTGTGTTCCAGTGAATTGACACAAACAATTGTGAGTTCAATACCTAGCTACAAATAACTTAGAAAGTTGAGTTAAAGGGAGATAACTACATGACATCCCAGAAGTGGCATTGCACATAGGACAAGAACAATCTATCCCAGTGATTGAAATAAAGGGTATGGTTCAAAATTCCGAGCACCTGAAGAAGGGTGGAGTGTACAACAGCCGAAAGATTGTAACCATGGCAATAAAGATGAGAACAACAATGTAAAAAAATGTTATTATATAAAAATGACATATATATCCTTTGTCTATAGCACAATGTAGACTTTCATGCACTATGCAATCATCAGGTGTACATTATGAACTGACCACTCCAGTATTTGAATTTTGGTTTTTGCGTTGTTGATGGTAGTCATATATTATAATGGCAGGATGATACTTTTTTAATTTTTTCATTGTATAATTTAATTTGATTTGAATTAAAACTTAAATATGAAATTGTAAAGTAAAATCATGAAAGTTTAATTAAAATTTAAATTAATAGGTAGAGTATAAAAGGCAATCTGTGAGTCTGTGTGTGTGACTGTTCCCTATGCATGCCTACATTTTTTAAGCTATGCCATTCAAACTTTCTAGGGACACATATCTACAAGGAAGCCAGGTTGACACGTACTTTTTGAGTGTAAGTTCAGCAATTTTCCCTTTTGCACTTTTTTGCCAATGGAGCCAATTGTTTACATTTGCTCTGTAAAACATCTAAGATGGTTGCTAAATTACATCACAGAAATAAAATCACACATATCAAACAGGACTAAAATATTTTTTTATTAAAAAAAATTAATGAGCCTTTATATTTAATTTTGATTCCGATGTTTTAAAAGTTCATTTAGTGTGAATATTTTTCCCCATAATTTTGAAACAAAAGAAATATTTAAAAAAAAAAAATAAGTGCTTTTTTTTTTTCCAAACAAAAACAAAATATGTAAAAAAAAAAAAAAGTGCCAATGGTTAATTTAATTATTTAAGTCTTTTTTTTTCTTCAGATTTAATATTTCATACTTCCAAAAATAAAATTTAAACAAAATAAAGCATTTTTTCACTAAATATTTCATGCAGGAAATCAACTGTCTGTAATTTGTGTGGCATTAATGTAACTTTTCCTCTAAAATTAAATGTCTACATTTTTAAATATTCTTCGAAAATTTCTGAACTGAGAGTGTAATAGTTTTTATATTTCTAATTTCAGTAAAACAAAATAAATGATTTTTATTTTTATGTTAAATTCATTTAGTCAACAAAAAATGTAAATATTTTTCCTCATAATTAATGCTGAAAATGGTTACTAACAGCCTCAGCTCTCCTTTCCAACTTTCAATAAATGATTTCCATCTAATCCTCTCATTGGCATCTTCTCCTACTATTAAAATGCTCTGAGTTACACGAGCAATGCCAGGCTATGATGCTAGTATATATATATAAACTCATTTATAAATGGAACTTTGTGTGTCTGTGTGTGTGTCTGTTACCTATAGACTCCAAAAGGGCTGAACCGATTTTCTTGAAAATTTGTACTATAAGCATCTGCGAGTGTTCTTAGCTAGGTTTTGTGTCAAGGTACCCCCGATAAAAATCAATAATCGAAAAAAATCAGGTTATAGAAGGAGTGGTTCAATTTTAATCAAATTTGATACACTCAGAGACAAAAACATCAGAAACGATATTCAGAAGTTTCAAGGTTGCAATTTTTACAATAGTGCAGAAAATCGATAATATATATATATATAAAAGGCAAGATGTGTGTGTGCGTGTGTGTGTGTAAGTGTGTGTGTGTGTGTGTGTGTGTGTGTGTGTGTGTGTGTGTGTGTGTGTGTGTGTGTCTGCCTGTATGTCTGTATTTTTTTTTTTCAGCCCTTTTATTTTAGTTTTTGTTTCGGGTTTGGCTCTAAGTAGATATAATTGTAGTTCTTAGTCTCAGCCATGATACCATTTACTCAGAGGACTTATTTAGCCTTCAAAATTCAGTTTAAAATGAAAAAAACATTTGAAATCGATACCAGGAAATCAAAATTTGACTTACATCCATTCATTTTTCTTTCAGTCTACGGATTCGCTTTAACTGGAAACAACTATTGCTTTTTAGTCTTTCATGCCAATGTCCAAAGAGTCTGAGCTCCAGGACCATGGATTAGTTTTAAAGCTTTCATTACACCTGAGCAACACCAGTATATATATATATATACTGCTAGTATATATATATATATATATATATATATATATATATATATATATATATATATATAATTAATGTGGAGAATTTGGTAACTTTGTGTTATTTTAGTCATGCCAACTTTCTAAGTTTCATGAAGGTGTGTCTTCACTTTTTAGGGTTTTTGTTTTTCTGAGATATATATATGGGAAGAAATGTATGACAAAGTGGAAAAGTTTTCTTGTGACACATTTTGTTTTTTAGAACTTCATCAAACTAAATTAGTTATGTTAGTGGAACTACACATGCACATGAATAAGAGATGATGGTAATTTTAATGGCTAGAGTATTTCAATAAGATAAAAACAAATTTTAACACATCATACAAAAACTTTTTCCACTTTGTCATACATTTTTCCTCTCAATATTGCTCTTCATAAAAAAATTTATATATCATTATCTCTCATATATATTTGAGTAGTCATTTCAGTTTTTGAAATAATATTTTTTATCTACAAGCCTTGTTTTTGATCCATCTTTTGGGGAGCCATAAAAATACTCTTTGACAGGATTCAAACCTGTGTCTCTTTGTGTAGGGAAAACCACCATATAGCCTAGTATTCTTTTAGACCAGCTCAGCAACAAAGGACTTCACAACAAAGCAAGGTGAATATATAAAAAGTGAGAGAGATAGCTTGATGATTGCATTCAAGCATGAAACAGACTGGTATTGACCACAGTGTCCACTTTTATATTTACACACACTGTATCTCAGATATTGAGCACTTTTACCTATAAATATAGCATACCTTAAAATTATATTATACAGGCATATACATATATATTTTTTTTTCTAAACATATGCTATTAAATATAAGAGACAATGAATGTCTATTATGTTTAATCATGAGCCGTTCTAAACGTCGTATTTTTGCTTTAATTTCAGTTGAAAATAAAGACAAAAATTCTCCAACATTTGGATAATTATTTATTGGTTTTCTTCTAGGCTTTCGGCTCACATGAGCCATCTTCAGAGAGGTTGTTTAAACTGAAATATAAAATCCACCATCACTGACAATTTTATTTTGTGTTGACATAAAACTCTGCTTGGCAACAGCAATAGTTACCAAAAATAATAAACGCAGTTCTTAAGTTTGCGATGCGATTTTATGACATCACACCGTGGGATAGCACGAAATGACAACAAAACCATGTAGTCAAATGCAATGTAATATGTTATTTCCTGTTTTAAAGTTGATTTTATTGAGTGTTGGTTGTTTTGATTTGATGTACATGGCCTCCTATATCTGCAGGTTCCGCTTACTGTGTGTATGAGTAAGGATCACCATATTGTTGACCAAAATCTGTCTTATATTACCTACATGTTTATGTTTTTCAGAGAAATGTTGTTTAATAGTACTCTGATCAGAAAGATGACATGTAAGTCTACAGGAGAGCGTGGTTGTAGTAAAACCAATATATGTACTAGGTTTTTGATTAGTATCAGAGATGCAGTCTCTGAATGGGCATGTAAATTGGTACACTACATTGGTTTTTTGTAAAGAATTTAGTTTAGTGCTTGTTGGGTTATTATAGACTATGAGGTCAATTGTTTTAAACTTTTTTATAATATATAATGAGTTTAATTTGATTATTACTTTCAACTGGTTTAACATTTCTACGTATTATGTTTTTGAGAGTTTTTTCATCTTGTTTATAATTATTGTGTATTTTTAGAAAATTACTTGCTGCCTCGATATACTATATATATATATATATATATATATATATATATATATATATATATATCTGTGTGTGTGTTTCTGTGTGTGAAAGAAGACAAAAGAAAAACTTACCATAGCTGATGAGTTTCATCCTATCTGAGGGACTTTATCAAGGCAAATATAAGGATTTTATTTTTTGTCAAGTATTAATATACAAGAGTAAAAGTGTTATTATTTTGTTTGTCTGTTTTTTTTTAAATATATAAGTATGTGTCACAAAATAAACTTCTTTCATTTTCTTTGATAAAGAGGACAAAATGTATCGGTTAATATAAGTTTTCCTTTTGTCTTTATTCCTTTTGTTCTTTTACAAATAGAATATATTGGAAATTTTTACACACGCACACACACACACACACACACACACACACACACACACACACATATATATATATACATATATGAGAATGGTGTAATGTGAAGATGACTCTCAATATTTAGTTATACAAATTGGTCTGAATTCATTTATTTTTTTTTTAAATTCAGTTTCGTATAAAATTTATCATATTATATAATCACTGTTATTATTGTTTTATTATAAAATCATTTTTGTGTGTTGAATGCAAAAGAGTGAAAAAAATCTATTTCCAGAATAATTCTGCTGGTGTGATATGGATTCTAATTTTAGAGAAAGTTCTATTTTTCGGAGTTCTATTCTTATCTGAACAATCAAAGTGAGTTTTCTGAATTTCCATACCTTTGTAATCCCCATTAAACTCATCCAACTCTTTCTGAATCCTCTGCACTGTCCTGATATTGACACCCAAACTCTGAAATGTCTGTATTGGATCTCCTGGTGAGAATGCCAAGCACTACAACCTACTGTTTCCAAATTTCTGGCAGAGTAAGTTGTCATGGTGCTCTTTTACTCACAGACAGTACCCAACTGATCCTACAATATGCACATACACAAAATATATAAAATGGCAACAATTTACCCATCCCATATATTTATAAAAATGTTATTTCTACTAAATCTAAGTTCTTGTGTCAGACACAAAACTTAGTTAAAATAGCAAGGTACTGATAAGCACAAAATTAGGGTTATTGTGTTAGGAGGTGTCTATTGACCTTACATTTAAACTCCTGGGGGTTATAGCCGTCGAGGAAGTAAGCATGCAAAAGGGAATTCCATAGGCAGGAAGTGCAAGAAAAGAAGCTGTTGGAGTAGAAATTTCAGTTACATTTCATTGGTTTCACTGTAAAAGGGTGGGACCTAGTTGCCAATCTAGTATCTCATGCAAACACCCACCTAGGGGGCACCAGTGATTTAAGTTCATCAGAGCAGAAGACATGAAAGTATTTCACTTTTTTTTCTTTTCTCTTTTTCTGTTCTCAATTGGAGTAGATAGACTTAACTGTCGCCCAGTTCACACTCCACCCACATCTTTTGAACAGGTGAAGAGGCTCATACCTTGTTTCCTGTTTAGGATGTGGTTCCCAGCTTTTTCTTTCTTTTTTTCTTTTCTTTTTCCCAATCTTCTTTCACTTTTTTTCTTTTCTCTTTTTTTTGTTCTCAATTGGAGTAGATAGACTTAACTATCACCTGGTTCACACTCCACCCACGTCTTTTGAACAGGTGAAGAGGCTCATCCCTTGTTTCCTGTTTAGGATGTGGTTCTCAGCTTTCTTTTTTTCCTGTCATTATACTCTTAAGTAGCCCCATGCGCATCAGTGGCGTCACCGCCTTGCTTGGGGTGATATGATTAAAAAAAAAAAAAAAAATGCACAGGGAACCCACATCACACCGGTGAGAGAGTGACTGCAGGCAGTCAGCTAAGTCGGTATCAATCACGTTACAGATTCTTCGCTGTATTTTGTCAAGAAGCCTGAGGAGAATAGCAGGGGCACCCGACCAGATTTGGCAACAGTATTCAAAACACGGGCGGACGGTAGATCTGTATAAGTGCAGGATAGATTCAGGTGGAAAGAATTTCTGGGCCCTGCACAGAGAGCCAACTTTCATAGCAGCAGATTTAGCAATGGATTCAACATAGTCATTCCACTTGAGGTCCGCTGAGAGTGTCAGGCCAAGCAGGCATAGTATTTTACGCTCTGGGAGGCATGCCTGTTCCATGCTAATGGGAGGGAGGTGCAGTCGTCTGTGGTGATTAATTGACAGCAGCTTCGTTTTGGAAGAATTGAATTTTACTAGCCATTTCCTACCCCAATCCACCACGGATTGGAGGTCCTTTTCAAGCTCAGCCGCAAGGTTCGCCTTATCATCAACACTAGATTTTTGATCGAAACGAGCGTATACTGTGGTATCATCGGCGTACATGCCTACTTGTGATCTTATGGCATCGGGGAGATCATTGATGGAGATTAGAAAGAGCGTAGGACCTAGGATAAAGCCTTGGGGGACACCCACGTTTGTAGGGTAGTTCTGGGAAGCATGCCCGTTTAAAACCACCTTCAGTGTGCGGTTGGAGAGAAATGACTGGATTAAGTCCAACAAAAGTCCAGTAATGCCATAGCTTCACAGTTTCCATAGAAGGCCGGCGTGCCATACTCTGTCGAATGCTTTAGAGATATCCAGGGCAACAGTTTGGGCTTCACCATTCTTGTCAAGAGCCTGGTGTATATAAATGATCACTGGCAGAAAATGTGGAAAAAAATACAACTTTGGAGAAGATAACATTTTTTTTTAAAAATGATGAAAAGTGAAAACAATAAGGCTATAAAAAACAAAGGTTTAACCACCTTTGAATAAAAATGAAAAGACCTACTTGCAAATTATTACATGAGCATCTCTGGGACACAGTATATTTTTTTTATTTCTAAGTCCCTTTTTACACAGTTCATTCTTAAGAAAATTTGTCTGAAATCCTTTCATTTTAGGGTGTCCAATCTCATGAGAATTTTCACCAGAATTCCAATTTTTGTTATTTCTCTGTAGTTGGCTGGTAATAGAGCCGTTCTTTGACCTGCCTTCTTCCCTTGCTGTCAAAGGTCCTCACTGTTGAAAGTTCTTCTTGTTTACTGTTGAAATGCCTTCTTGCCATATTTACTGACCTAAGCCTTATTTATACAGAAAATTTAGCCTTCCCTTTGCCCCTCCATTTGAGATGTTAGTTTGAGACCATGTCTCTCAATGGTCAATATATGCAAAAAATAATTTCCAAATATTGCGAATGAATCCTTCACAACTTTTGGCAGGTTTTAACCACTGAGCCACAAAAGATAGATATTTGTAACAAATTTTACACAAGCTGTCTAATATTTTTAGAATTATAAAAATAAAATTTTTATATATTCATAATTCATAAATGGATAAGCCACTACTTAAAATTATGTATGACAAAATATAACAAAATTTTATAATTTTACTCTATTTTTAAATTATTAAAATTTTGTCTAATAATATCTTTGGGTCATATTACTATAAAATTTATGTTTGATATCATATGGCTATAGGTTAAATCACACATAGAAAATTTGATTGTTCAATCTTCTGATCAGGTAGAAACTTTGCATCATCATATACCAGCTCTTGAAATCTTGAATTTTACCTGGATTTGAACATGCGGCTATCCACTATTTCCATTTTTTTTTTTTCTTATTTCTGTTTTTGTCTGTTTCTTAACTCTCCTAAACTTTTTGCCACCATCAATTTACTGAAGCTTTCTAGGTAGGTTATGCATTATATTCATCGGTCATGTGAGTATCAAATTTTCCAAGACCTTTTTCATCATTATATACCCTAGAAATTTTAACTATTTTTTTAATGTTAAGTATAAGTATCCTTTTTGTTTCCATTGTTTCTAGAACTTTCTTAGCATTCTTCTGTAAAACTACTTTTCTGTTTATTCAAGTCTCTTCATCTACAAGGAAATTGTCCAGTATTTACTGCCATATAAAGGTGATATTACATAACAGTCCAGTACCCTTTTCTTCGTTTCTAACAAAACAGGAAAATATTTAAATTATTTTCAAACTTGTATTTTTTTAAGATAATTATTATATATTTAAAATCTTTCCTTTCCCCTTGTCATGTCTATAAAAAATAAACAAAAGTTAATTATAGTGTCAAAGTAATTATGATAAAATATAACAATTGTAATTATTAATTCACTCATCTAAACCAATGAGAATTGGGCCATACTTTTCTCCTCTACACACACAAACATAACATTCTCACTATCAGACAAGCAACTCATATGGACAGATCATTGATACATGAGTCAACAAAATTTCATCTCCTTTTCTTTTTTTCAGGCTATAATAGTAACATTTATCTTTTAGCAGTCAATGAAAATTCGAGGTAAGAAAATCCCAGATATTTTCTAACTAAATTATCTGGATATTCGTTATGCACATCTATACAAAAACTTACAAAAAAGACTTGAGCGATTCTGTATCTTATTCTTCTGTTTGATTCCAATCAATATTGGCTCTACATTTGACCCAAAACTCACAATTTTACTCATTATTACTGTCTCTTACTTCTCCAACACTGCATAACCAACCAGATAATAAATAATACTCATTTCCTTGTTTTCTCATCTTGTTCTCATTTTTATAAATATTTTCATATATATATAAATGTTAGGGGTTAATTACTTATTTACTCAGTTATAACTCCCCTACAAACTTTGAAATAATTAAGTCCTTTTTATTAACAATTATTCTGTTTTCTAAATATTAAAATACAGTTATTAGAAATCTTTGGTGTTAAACTAAACTCAAAATGAATTAACCTTCCCTCAGAACATCATTTATCTCTTACTTGCACCCCTCAGCAAGTCTCTCCACTTCACAATTAGCCTAACCGAGTTCTTGTGACCTAGGTCAATCTGATTGCTTGGGTCTTCTCTACTCCATTACCTCACCACCATCTACATCATTCCTTAAAAATTAATTGAGGATTTTCCAAGCAGATTTTTCTATTTAAGTACAGTGAACAGCATTGAGCATAGCCTCTCATAAATAAAACCAAAACTGAAGCTTCTTCGTGCACATTTCTGTATTGAGAATTAATGAGATCTCCAGATCAATATTGAAAACAATGATTGAAATATTTCATTTTATTTTTTTTACCATGACTCATGTCACAAATATGTTTTAGATTTTAGTCACTATAAGAACTCTTTCAATGACAGAAACTAAATTTATAGTTCTACATGGTAAGTTCAAACAATGATTCCTTCATGTATCATGTTCCTTTATAATATATGCAATCATGGCTCTCCACAAGTTATCTTTTTTTACCTCTTAGCAATGTTTCTGCTTTTACTGTCCCTCCCAGTGCCAGCCATTTACACAAGCTTGTTAGATGTTCCTTGCTGTTTCCTCTCAGCCACTCTTGTCTTTAATGTCTTGTGAGTGCCAAATTTTCCAGAGATTGTTTTTCTCATTAAGTGTGTCAGAAATGTCAACTCTTTCTAATTTTCTGTATAATTATCCTTTTTGTTTTTATTTTCTTTAAAACTTCTTCATTGCTTACATACTCTGTATTTGGTATTCTCTGCATTTTTCTGTAGAATCACATCTCTGTTGTCTCAAGTCTTCTCTTCACTTGAGAAAACTGTCCAGCCATATTGGTTGAATGATATTACATAACAGTTCAGCTCTTTTTTCTGTTTCTTAATAAATTTGCTTAGTTTTTGAAAGACATCTTTTGCTATTTGAATGCCACTTTGGATTTCAGTGTCACATGTTTTTGTCATCTGCTACTGTTTTTCATATTAATGAAGGAAAAATGTTTAATAAAAGGAAATATGGCAATGCAAGCAATGTAACAGTTATCAATATGGAAATTGAAATTAGCAAGCAGAGTTCAAATTCTAATCTAATCTTTCACTTTCACACAAATGCCCTTAGGAAATACATGAATCTATCTTTTCTCCCTTCATAGAGGGATTAAATAGAAGAATAGACTGGGCTCTTTTGCTTTAGGTTGCAGCCAGTGTAAGAGAAGGACTTCCCTGAATTCCAAACTGTGGAGAAAGTTATCTTTTCCATGAAATCGTAGCAATTTACCAATAATAAAAAAAAAGAATTCCTTGGAAAACTGTGGTTGTCTATGTCATGATGGGATATTGGAAAATAAAACATGTTATGGGGTGTTATTAAACTAGTGCAGAATACATAAATTGAAGATATACGTAGTAATTCCAAAACCCATGGAAATGTACATACAAAAAATTATTTCAGAAAAATCTGAAAATCATAGAAAATATTTGTATGAAAAAAATAAGAAAAGAGTAACTTGTATGAAACAAAAGAAAGTATGTATGAAAAAAGAAACTGGTTATGAGAATGCATTTGTACAAAAAAGTATTTGTAAGGGAAAATAACAGCGAGAAAAAACAAAATAAAGTATTTGCATAAAAAAGGGGTGGGGAGAGAGTATTTGTATGATAAAAAAACAGGAAGAGAGAAAGTATTTGTATGATAAAAAACAGGAAGAGAGAAAGTATTTGTATGATAAAAAACAGGAAGAGAGAAAGTATTTGTATGAAAAGAAAAGAGGAAGAGAAAGTATTTGTATGAAAAGAAAAGAGGAAGAGAAAGTATTTGTATGAAAAGAAAAGAGGAAGAGAAAGTATTTGTATGAAAAGAAAAGAGGAAGAGAAAGTATTTGTATGAAAAGAAAAGAGGAAGAGAAAGTATTTGTATGAAAAGAAAAGAGGAAGAGAAAGTATTTGTATGAAAAGAAAAGAGGAAGAGAAAGTATTTGTATGAAAAGAAAAGAGGAAGAGAAAGTATTTGTATGAAAAGAAAAGAGGAAGAGAAAGTATTTGTATGAAAAATTAACAAGAAGAGAAAGTATTTGTATGAAAAATTAACAGGAAGAGAAAGTATTTGTATGAAAAATTAACAAGAAGAGATAAAGTATTTGTATGAAAAATTAACAGGGGGAGATATTACTTGTGTTGATAAAAAAAGAGGAGAAAGTATGTGTGAAATAAAACAGGAAGAGAAAAGGTATGGGAATGAAAAATAAACAGACAGAAGGAATGTATTTCTTTGAAAAATAAACAGTGAAATCATATATAAGAAATAAAAAAGAGAGAAGTGTTTCCATAAAAAGAAACATGATGAGAGAAAGCATTTGTATGAAAAAAATCAAATAAAATATGTATGAAAAGACATCAAAGTATTTATATGAAAAAAACAAGAGAAAGTATTTTTTATAAAAAAATATCATAGAATCTATTTCCTTTATTAATTGCAGTAATTATTGTCAATAAACAAAATTTTCTTACATAATGTATATTAACATTAACAGACCTGCAAGTACAAAAAAAATACATCTTTTTCTGTTCTTCCTTCAAAAACTTTTTTTTTAAATATTTATGAATGGTTTCAAAATATAAAAAAATCTTTAACAAAACTTAATTTAAATAATAAATATTGTAAAAAAAAAATGAAATTACATTATCTTTGGCTCAAAAATTTAAGGGAATAAATTGTGATTCTATGATGAAGGTTTGCTTTGTAAGAAAGTAATGTCTGCTTAATTTGGCATCTGCTAAATCTCAGATTTCAATCTGCAATGATTCATTCCTAACAGATAAAAGCTTGCCTTAGCTTCAAAGGCTTCATTGATTTTTTTTTCCTTCCCTATTTCAACCTGTTAGTGAATTACTCCACTTGTTCCACACATTGTTCCCAAAAATTCTGACCTTTTGCAGCTGCTACTACTGAAAATGTTCATATTAGGGACCAAAGAATTTCAAGGCTTTTTCTTCCTCCTCTAAAAGAGTAAACAAATTGCTGGCTTTGACTTTCTTTCTCTGCATATTTGAATAAAGTTTTGCTATGATTCATCATGTACTTAAAGCATACCATGAACTAATGAAGTTCTCATTACACTGAATTATTGTTCCATTTTTGTCACTATAAATACGTATGTTATTGTTAATCATGTTTTTGGAAATAAATTCTCTTCAAACACAAAAATGGTATTGTTGGAGATATCTATCAGAGGAAGCATATAATTGATGCTTGTTTTAAATTTTGTTTTTGCTCGTTACATATACAGTATTAATGAGGTGTATAGTTACATTTTCTCATATATTGGATAAATTTTAACTTGCAGCTGATTAAATTTATTTTGTAAATATCCAAGGAGCAAAATAGTAATTATATAATTTTACTACAAAACAAATATGTAAAATGAACTCAATTATGTTTTACTACCAAAACAATTCCTTGGTAATGTTTTCAGAAATTGCTGCACTTTCTTCTCTCTTTCTGCTTTGTTCTTTTTTTGTTTTTAATTTTTTTTTTCTTCCTTTTTCTCTTTCCCTGATTTTTCTTTTCATTCTTCATATTTCTGTTATTCTTTCTTTTCACTCACCACTGTTTGGCTTCTTTCTATTGTCACTGCTCTCCTTCTTCCCCCCCTCTCTCTCTATCATCATCCTACTTCATTCTACTCTCTCTCTCTCTCATTGCCATCATCAGCCTTCTTTCCTCTCTCTCTTGTTGCCATCATCATTCTTTTCTCTCTCTTGTTGCCATCATCATTCTTTCTCTCTCTTGTTGCCATCATCATTCTTTTCTCTCTCTTGTTGCCATCATCCTTTTTTCTTCTCTCTCTCACTCTCTTTGCCATCATCATTCTTTTTTGTTTTCTCTTTTTCTCGTTGCCATCATCATTCTTTTTTCTTTTCTTTCTCTCGTTGCGAACACTATTCTTTTTCCTTTCTCTCCCTCTCTTGTTGCCTATCATCATTCTTTCTTCCTTCCTATCTCTTTCTCCTTGCCAACACCATTCTTTTTCCTTTCTTTCTTTCTCATTGCCATAATTCTCATTCTTTCTCTCTCTATTCAAAGTAAGCTTACTTTGTCATTTACAAATGCATTTGTGGAAGAGTCATATATCTTACAGGAATCCATTGTTTGAATTATCTCATTTTTAAATAGCATCAAAAACAATTCCCTTATACTTGTTGATATTCAAAATTGAATCAACTTACAACACATTTGAAAGTTATCAAAAGGTACAACAACTGGTGTATCAAGGATATCATCAATAAATAAAACTGTTTATAAGACAGTTCAAGATTAGTACAACAGTTTCTGAGTAAAGTTCAAATAAAGTATAGTGGACAGAAATATATGACTTCTCTGATAATATATATATATATATATATATATATATATATAGAGAGAGAGAGAGAGAGAGAGAGACTAAATGTAATAAATACTATGGGACAGGGAGGTAGTAAGTTGAAGTACAATGAGAGATTACAAGTTCTAGTTTTCAAGTTTTTCCCACAACCTGACCTGGGCTAAACAAAGTGTTAATATCTAATAGATTCAATGTATTTGGAAAATCAAATTAGTACACACCTCATATCCTTACAAGAGTTTAATTTAAACACCAAAGCAGCATAATAACACTGGAAATATAACAATTAGTCACAGATATAACAAATGAACATAGATCATTATTGTCAACAATGCAACAAAAATTTAATATTCCAATGAATAACTGATGTACTAGAAAGAAATAGTGAATCTTTAGTTTTGAAAGAATATTAATATAATTTGCTTTAAAATAATCAAACATTAAGACAAAATGATTAAGTATCCTATAAATCAGTAGAATAAATTAAAAAAGAAATACCTGTGGCTTGGAAATAGATGTCTTTTTGGTAAACATGGATAAACATTCCTGCAATAAAATGGGTGGGTTTCCCATGCCACCTTCATTCTTCAGCAATGTTTAGTGTTTTAAAAAGAGATTAGAATTGGAATAAAATAAAAACATGAAAGTGAATTTCTATATTTTCTTTGTTTTCATGAGTTTACAACAAAAATAATAAACACTATTTATTAGATTTTTATATTTAAATTATTATATTATTTATTGGAATGGTTGGCAAAGCATTGGCTACTTACAAATTGATTCAAACTTTATAAATCGATAAATAATAAAAATTTCCTTATAGTTGGTTAACATTTACAAACAAATTAGTAAATGTTTATAAATTTATGAATAAAAATTGTTTTTACATTTGTTTCTTTATGAATTAGTAAATGATAAATATTGCATTGCATTAGTTCTAACTATCAGTTTTTATAATATTGTAAATATAAAATTATTCTTGTAAATAAACAACCTAATAAAGTGTTTACTATTTTTGTTGTAAATTCTTCAAAACAAAAAATATATAAATTCACTTTCATCATATTTTAAGGTTTTATTCCAATTTGAATCATCACTTTTTAAATCAGTAAACCTTGCCAAAGAGTAGAGGTAGTTAAAAAAGTGATGACAAAAAAATTATCCTTTTGTCTTGTTACGTGCATGCTTATCAATGTTTGTCTCTTTATTTTATTTATTATCTTAGATGAAATAGTGGATGCAGAAAAATCTATTTTTTCATTCACTCTGACAATGTGACACATTAAAATTAACACTTATTGTTGTATTAATGTCTACTGTTTCTTTAAAATTGTTTTACAAATCAATTATCGTTTTACTCTGTTCTTATGGTTAGATTGTCTTTGAAAAACAAAAAAAAGGTGAAATGCCTTTTATGGAAGTAGAAAACATTCAACAATATAAAAATGGTGCTGAAAGGCAAATGTGACCAAATTATAGCGCAGTGGAGATATATATATATATATATATATATATATATATATATACACGCACCCCGTCTTCTTGGCCTGGTTGAGAATTTTTCAGCATTCCTGTTCAGATATGTATATTTTGCATCCCTAAAAATAAGCAATTTTTCACATAAACTTTACTAACTTAGATATTTTCTTTGTTCTAATCTAGTTAGAATGACTGCAAAAAATATTCCACTCCCTAAATTTATAGACAAACTATACACAAGCATGCTTGGATATCTTCCTAACCAGTAAGAGATATCACTTCTTATTCTTTTTTCAATCTTCAAGTCAGAATGCTGTGATCACTTGATTATATCCCTTTTGTGTGTTAACACCACTTTTTTTGCCTTATTACTGTTGCTTTGTCTACTTTTGTCTTGCATATATATATATATATATATAATAATGATAACAATATTAATAGTAACAAAAATAATTCCCCTAATACTAGTAATTGCTATGCTATATTTAAGTTCATCTTGAAAAACCCACCGAGAACAAACTCGGAGGGAAAAGGAGGGGAAGTAAAAAAAAGAAACAAACGAAGTACATGAACAAAAGTCAAATACTCGTAGGAAAGAAAAAAACCCCAACACTAAATACGAAAGTAGAGCAACAAAGATAGAAAAATCTAAGTGAGAGCCAACAAACCTACCTAGGTTTCACCCTTCGGCTAGTCAGGGTAAATTGGCCAATTTCTTAGATTTTTCTGTATATATATATAATATAGAGAAGTTTATCACTCAGCTGAGCAGTGTTATTTCAGTCATACTGAGTTCAAAGTCTCATGAATGCATTATTGTGATGTAGAAAAAACAAAAACCCTGAAGAGTGAAGACATCACAATAATACCTTCACAAAACTTTGAAGTTAGCATGACTGAAATAACACTGCTCAACTAAGTGACAAACTTCTCCACATTAATTCTATTAACACTCTCTTGATATCAAGCACTTTATGATAAAAACCCTGCTTGCTTAAAATGCCTTTCTACCAGTAAACTCCTGAAACAAAACAGCAATTTTGGCATTAAGCATGATTACAATTTAAAATTATATAGGATTTATGTGGAGAAGTTTATCACTTAACTGAGCAGAGTTAACCTGCTTTCCAAAATATCTTTTTATCAGTAAACTACTGAAAAAAATGATCTTGAAACTAACCATCATCACAACTCAACATTTTGGCTACATCTCTACTGATTATATTACAAAACAAATGTTGCATGTAACATACTGAAAAAATAGACACCCATAATATTACTGGACAAAATTTTTCACATCATTAAAGTTGTTGGCCAGTCAGAGTTTTTGTTTGATCCTTATTTTAATTCATCCTTTTTAGCCAAAGAGTTAGCTGTCAAATGTGGACTAAAATTGATATATGTTTTCAAGGTTAAATGAAAAGCTTTTTATGATTTTATAAAATTTTAAGTAGACATTCTATGATCTTTAACCATTAAGTGTGTGTTTTGAGTGGATACTTAAATAGTTTAAATTGCTTCACGCTTCTGGGGTCAAGTTTTTCTTGAGTGCTAAAAGTGTATGAATTACTCACTTTTGTCAAATAACATGTTCAATTGAAACAAACTTACAACCTGATGAAAAAAATCAAAAAGGCAAGTAACAATCAACTTAAAATATTTTTAGGTTATGATCTGTTTTGTAAGAGGGGGATGATTTATTGTTATTCCTTTTTTTTTTTTATCGATTGATTCATTTTCTTCAGCTTATCAAACCATTTGCAGATTATTTAAAATTTAAAAATGTTTTTCAATTGTAAAATTTCTTTGAGATTATAATACATTAGCAATACAATTCTTACTGATTAATCCAAAGCTGTTCGCTGGGGGAGGTGAATTCGTATCTTCCTAAGGGTATTTGTGTATTTAACAAACACAACTCTCTGAATAACAATTCCAAACCATTACCCATTACACCACCTGCACAAGCAAAACAATGGCTTTATAAGTGTTATCCACTCTGCTCCATTGGAAACATGGTTAAGAGGTAGTATGCTGACATTAAATATGGTCATGCAGACACAGTTGATGCTGAACGTTCAGACTGCCCAAAATTGGCAGTTGTCCCAGAAAATGGCAAAAGAATCCTTAAACTTGTTTTAGCCAATTGTAAATTGAAGTTGCATGAGCTAGCAGAGGAGTTGAACATATCAGAAGGCAGTGTATTCACCATTTTGCATGAACATTTGTCAATGAGAAAGCTGTGTTCAAAGAGGGTGACGTGTTGACAATTCAGAGTATTGTTTGCAACTGTTTCAACGCAAAAAGGAGTTCTTGCATAAATATGTAATAATGGGTAAAACATGAATCCACCACTTCACTTTGGAGTCAAATTGGCAGTTAAGTGAGTAAACAGCAACAGGTGAAAGCCGTCTAAAGTGACCAAAGATGCAAACATCAGCAGGCAAGGTTTTTGCCTCCATATTTTGGAATGCGCAAGGTATTTTGTTCATGGATTACGTTGAAAAAGGAAGAACCATCATTATATAGCATTATTGGTGCATTTGAAGGAAGAAATCACCAAAAAATGACCACAAATGAAGAAGAAAAAGTGATCTTTCACCAAGACAACACACTGTCATAAGTTGATTGCAACAATGGCAAAACTACATGAATTGCACTTTGAATTGCTTCCACATCCACCCTATTCTCCAGATCTGAACCCCCAGTGACTACTGGCTTTTTATAGACCTCAAAAGAATGCTTCAGGGAAAGAGATTTAGCTCCATTGAAGAATTGATATTGAAAACTGAGGCATATTTTGAGGCCAAAGACAAATCATTCTACAAAAAAGGCATCAAATTGTTAGAGAAGAATTGTGTTGATGAATAAAGTTGAATTTTGCCTAAAATTTGTTGTTTTATTAGTTAGGCCCGAGATTTATTGAATGATGTGTTATTGTTTTTTTAACAATGTTTATGTGTGTTGTGGTGCATTAGATATTGGCTCGGAACAAGAAATCAAAGAGCTGAGTTTGGATTCCAGTTGACTTAGTTGCATTCACTTACATGCCAATACAATTGGGAAAGGTATTAATCTGTTGCTTCACCATCCAGCTATGGATTAAATATCAGGACAGATTGGGTTATATAGTCTTGGTTGGGGACTAGTCTACTGCAGAAAGTAATGACAACCTACTGCAAGAAAATCTTCTGTCTAGTCATTCATGTCTCTTTTGAGACATGATCACCCATGTGTGTATCATGTACACCACTTAACTGACTTGGTTAGTACAAGGTAATTTTTTGTAGACAAATATGTTATATATTGGATGTTTACTAAGAATTTTCTTTTTCTGTTAAGGTCTGTTATTGGTACTCTGAACAGTCAAACTTTGGTTCACAGAATTGTTGTATTTATCACTCATTTAATATTATTGTTACCAATGGCTAACATGCAAATCCAATACTATCTAATAATTCACAGAGAACATTTAGTTCATGTAAAAAAACTAAGACATAATACAATACAGAGAACTGGTAGATTACCTTGAACAATTTTTATACACATTAGAGTTCACTAGGGTGTAATAGTTAAAATGGCTGAGAGTGAATTAAACTTATAGGTCTTAGCAAGCATCATCACTGTTTAAACCACATGGACCGGTGCTACAGAATTACAAAGTCAAGCTGCTGAAGTTGAATACAACTTCCAACAAAAGGTAAGGAATGAAGATCTCAGCATTAATGGAAAGAGTGATAAGTTGCTGGATTTGAGAAATCTATTTTCCAAAAAAATTGTTTTATTAGAAAGATTTTATAAATTTCTGTATGAGCTGCTTAGTCACTGAATGCTGAATGTTTTCTTATAAGGAAACAACTAATATTATTATTACTAAATAGGAAAGGTAGAGGATGGGAGATATAGATTAACCTAATAATCTCTCACTTTTGTTCTATTAAAGATACTTTTTTCAATAAATAATATCATTCCAAATTTGTCTCATTAAACTTACTATAATCAATATACAGTTCTAATACTAACCATACAACTGCTATGCTTACATAGTTTTGCTAATTACAGTGAGTTTGAATAAAATCAATGTGATAAAATACTTAATCTGCCTATCTTCACTAGTTACTGTTCCATGTTTTAGAACAAATTATATAGATTGATTTAAATCTATTTAATTGCTGTATATCAAATGCTAAATTTTAGAAATTATCAAAGAAAATTTGTTCTTCATAAAAAATGATTTAATTAGAAAAACAAATTTAAAATAAATGAAAAACCCAATATAAAAAAATGTACAATCATTTATGTTAATTTTTTTATATATTTTATTGAAGATATTCTCTCTACTAAAAATAATTTTTTTAATTGTTTCACCCCAAGCAAGGTGGTACTACCACTGATACACAGGGGGATACATAAGAGAAGAGTGAAAGTTTAATCAGGAGGAGTGCAAAAAGAAAGACAAACCAGTTACAGGGGGTGTCAGAAAAAGAGCAAGGGAAGGATGGGAAGACCAGTGTGAAGTCATTTGCGAGGGTAGAGTGAGAAAGGAAAAGAACAAGATACACGAGGTGATGGGGAAAGGACAAAAGAAGGACTGGAGTCAAGAGAACAAGAGATGGGAATTGACATTGCATTTAAGTTCTTGGAGATTGTGAGGGAAGCAAGTATACAGAAAGCAGTTTCACAGGCGGGAAGTGCGAGAAAGTAAGCTGCTGGAGCAGAAGTGGCGGCTGCATTTAGTTGATTTAACTGTAAAAGGGTGGGACTTTTTTGCCAGTGTGGTTGCTTGAGTAAATTCTTGTGGCGGGGGCATCAGTGAGCTAAGCCCATCGGAACAGAAGCCACATAATTTTTGTAGACTAGACAGAGGGAAGCCACATCCTGCGGTGAGAAAGTGGCTGGAGTCTAGCTGCCAGGTTGAGATCGATCATGTTACAGATTCTCCTTTGGAATCTGTCAAGAACCCTGAGATGAATGGCAGGGGCACCTGACCAGATATGACAACAGTATTCAATGCACAGTCAGATGGTTGATTTGTATATGTGCGAGATGAACGCAAGTGGGAAAAACTTCCTGGCCTGACAGTGACCCAACCTTCCTAGCAGCTGATTTAGCTATTGATTCAATGTAATGGTTCCATTTGAGGTTGGAAAAGAAGGTGAGACAGAGATGATACAGAGAGACTCGCTTTTTATTTTGTTTTTTTTTTAGTGAGTTTTTTTACTAAATAAATTTAAAAACATTCTTTAACTTAAACTGTAGTCCACATTTTTATTGTTTTTAATCTTCTACAATTGATTAAATTTAATTTTCAAAATTGTTTTTTAAGTAATGTAAATTGATCCTGACCTGGTAGCTCACCTCCAGTCACTTTCTCACCAACATAATGTGGTTTTCCTCTGTCTCTTTTACAAATACTTTCACAGCTTCTGCTCCAATGAGCTTATCTCCCTGGGGCCCCCTCTGCATGAATTTACTCAAGCTACTAGACTAGCGACTAGGTCCCACCCTTTTACAGTGAAACCGGTCAAATCTAACTCCAACTTCTACTCTATCAGCTTCCTTTCTCACACTTCCTGCTTGTGGAATACTTGTTTCCATGACTTTAAATGCAATGTCAATTGCTATCTTTTAACTCCTTGACTTGCATCCTTTCTCTGACAGCTCTTGTATCATGTTCTTCTCCCTTTCCACTCTACTCTCATGCAGCTCTCTTCACACCAGAGTTCTCATCTTTCTCTTGCCCATTCTCTGAAAGCAACTTGTTCCTCTTTCTCATCACTCTCTTCTTATGTAATCCCCTGAGCACCAGCAGCAATACTGCTTTGCTTGAGTTGAAATGATTATTAAAAACAAAACAAAAAGTTTTCTTAAAATTAAAATTACTTTATTGCAAACAAGAAAATAAATAAAATATGGAATAAACTGACCAAGATTTGTAACTTGAAATTAATTGGGTAAATTTTATAGTAGAGTTGGGCAGAAATATATTCAAATAATCAAGTTTACTATCAGGTTTCAAGTAAGTACCACAGTATATGAATCTTTGGAGCTAGGAATTAAATTGCAAAATAATATACAAGAGTTGCTTTAAAAGTAATGCCTCCTGTATTATGTTGGCCATATGTTATCACAGATTGTGATATAACAGTAGAGATTGTACCTTCCTCACCAAACATTGTTACTTTTACTTGTTTATTTTTAATATTTCTTGAAGATATGAAACCTAAATGTAACTTGAAAAAGTTGAATACCTGTTGAGATTAGCTGTCAAAAGAAAGAGGTGGTATAATTTATAAAGCATCCAGTTTTTCACTCAGTTATTATCAAAGATAATTTTTGATAAATTTTAAAATATTAAACATGACACAGAATTATCAATAAAAACGAGGTAAAAATGTTTAAAAAGAGACTTTATCTATCATCTAAGAGGAAATATTTTGCCTCATTACTGAGAGAAGTTGGGTATCAGTTTGGCAAAATGACATCTGACATGAAAGTGTCTATGAAGCAGAATTGAATTCTTCCATATGGAAAAATTACACCCACTCACATGCAAAAAGGCTTTCTGAAAATTTAGAGATCAAACAATTGGCATGAAACTATGTTGGCAGGTGTAATGCATTTCAGCAGTGACATCAGGGACTTGTGTGAACAAGTGGTTTGTCTCCACTAGTGAAATGTTTTTATGAACACAGTATGCAGTTCCCCACCCCCAAATGAACAAATATCAGACTTTTTTTTTTAAATTCCTGAAGACTTCTTGGTTGATATGAGAACTTTTCAGTATATCCTTGGATATAGATTAGTATGATGTCATATAAGGCCCTCACCATTTCAGCATGATATATTAACATAGACTTTTAATAAATTTATGGATAAGCATTTAATGTTACTGAAATATGTATCTACAATATAGCAGGAGAAAAAAAATTTTACAAAACATAGAATTAGAAGAACAAGAAAAATCTAACATTGCTATAATTTATAAGAAAAAGCAAAAACAGCTTAAGAATAACCAGAAAACATAAAAACAAGCTACCAGCAGAGATGAAAAATACCAGTAAATTGGGAAATCAGACAAAAACAATAATCATTTACAGTTAAACTATACATAAATGCGATAACAAAACATGGCAAGAAAAATAACAAACCTACCTTCTGTATTGTAGAACACATTTCACACAAGAGTACAGAAAACTGGACAAAAAACAATCATTTAGAGTGAAAATATTATACTGAACATATATTCACTCATAAAACATTACAAAAGAAATAGGAGGAAGTATTTCATAAAAGAATAAGCTACCTGCAAAAAGAATTTAGTTTACAAACCATTGATATTTTGTTTCTAAGTGCAAAAATTCAACTTTGTTTTTAAGATGTGCAAACACACACACACACACACACGCACACACATGTAGCTGGTGTAATGGATAAGTGACTCAAAATGACAAATTGGAGAGATGAGTTTGAATTCCAGTCAACTTCATTACATTCACTTATGCACATTACCCTTGGAAAACATATGAATTTGCACAAGCTACTAGATTGGCAACTAGGTCCCACCCTTTTACAGTGAAACCGATAAAATGTAACTGCAATTTCTATTCTAACAGCTTCTTTTCATGCACTTCCCACCTGTGGAATTCCCTTCCATAGACTTGCTTCCCCAACAGCTATAATTTCCAGGAATTTAAAAGTAAGGTCAATAGACATCTCCTATCTCACTAACTCGCATCCATTCTCTCAAGCTCTTTTTTCATCTATGGTATTTCTATCTGTCTATTACCCTCCTCCTGACATTTCCTATAACTAACCCCTCTTTCTCATCACTTTCCCCAATGTAACCACCTGCGCAATAGTGGCAGTAAAATGAGATGATTAAAAAAAAAACAACTATGAGTTAAATAGTACAAGAGATTTGGCTCTTTAATCTTAGCAGTCAGTCTAGGAGAAGGTTAACAAGCAATTCAAAACCTTAGGAGGTTGTTTTGAGACCTTGCAGCATATTATGTGTACCAGTTCTCTGTATTTGATTCTTTTAAAAAGTGTGGTTGGTTCAAATCATATGTGAAGGTTGTGGAACTGAATAGCCAGACTTATCTGCTCTAAGTCAACTGCTGATATATTAATGATTATTGGAGAAAGACTCTATCAAGCTTTAGGTAAGAATGATGAAGCTCAGTCTGTTACTTTGGACATCTCGAAAGCATTCAATAGGGTTTGGCATATCAGTCTTCTGCACAAGTTGAAAGGTTATGGTATTTTTGGATGTATTTTTGAAACGATTCAATCTTTATATCTAATTGTTAAATAAAACTTATCTTGAACAGTTACTCCTCTAGAGACTTCTGTACTAATGCAGGTGTCTGTGCCTCCCCCCCACCCCGGTTCTATCCTTGGTCCCACTTTTGATTTTCATTAATGACATCTTTGATGACATCAGCACTCAAGTTTATATCTATGCTGATGACACAACCATTTACTTCTGTCATGATAGAAAGCCTCCTCAGTTTGATTAGGTCAAATTGGTGCCTAATCTCACAATCGACCTACAGTCTATTGTTAACTGGAGCAAAAAATGGCTTGTTAATTTTAACACCTCCAAAACTAAACTGCTCTCTATTTATCATCTGAGAGGCCCTTTTCTATTTTCCATCAGCATGGCTGACACTAACCTCCAGGTGAGGGACTCATTGTGCCCTACCTGGGTTAGCATTCTCAGCTGACATGGAGTGAAAAGACTACATTGAATCTATTGCTAGGTTAGCTGCTAAGAAAATTGGTTCCTTGTGTTCTTCTAAACAATTTTTCTCTCCAGAATTTAACATACATATCTATAAGTCTACCATTTGTCTATGCTTAGAATATTGCTGCCATATATAAGGCAATGCCCCTGCTATTTGTGTGTGTGTATATATATATATGGGTTATGTCTTGAGGCTGTCACAATGCATTGAGTAAAATAAAGCAAGGTAAAGAAGTGTTTGGATATTACCTATTTATTAAACAATAATATTTCATGATCAAAATCTTATCTTCAGAATGACAGAGAAGCTTTTGTCTGTCCGAGTATCTTCACGGCCTTTCAAAGAATGGCTATTCCTGGCTGGCTGTCTGCTGCTGTGTGTTTGTGTGTGTGTATGTGTGTATTCTAGTAGGGGCCTTTTTGGTCTGATGATATCAGTCTGCTTGTATGTATGGTTTATCTTCATGTGATCTGAGCGTTCCCTTGACTCTTTGACCAGGCTGAAGAGGATCAGTTTCATTAGTGTTGTTTTATCTGTCTGATTTATCCGGTGGCGTCTGCATGTGCGTGTCTATGTGCGCGTAGTTATTGTGATTTATTCTACTTTAATTTGTGTGTGTGTGTGTGTGTGTGTGTGTGTGTGTGTGTGTGTGTGTGTGTGTGTGTGTGTGTGTGTGTGCACTTTCCGGTGTGCGGTGTGTTATAGGCACCTCCACTACTTTGCCCGGGGGGGGGGGGGGGAATAACATAGTGTAAAATCATTTGTTGATTTATTATTATATATATATATATATCTTGTTTTTCTCCTCATTTTTTTCCTCATTCTTTTTTTTTATTTTATTTTATCCTGTAGTGTTGTTATTATTATTATATATTGTCCTCTCTAATAATTTTTTTTTTAATTTTGAACCTATAGGATTGTTATTATTGTTATTTTAATTTTGCCGGGGGTGGTCGTGGATAACATCGTAAAATTATTTGTTTATTTTTTAATTTTTTATCCTATAGGATTGTTGTTATTATTATTTATTATCCTCTCTAATAAACTATCTATTGTAAAAAGGCCTTATGAATTTTTTTTTTTAATATTCAGTGTAGGCATCAAGTCTCTATGCTGAAATATTAGAGGTACCTAGATGTGTGCATGTGCTTAGTGTACGCATATATACACACACACACACACACACACACATGAGTTCACGCATTCTGGCATGAGCTGTGTACGCGTGTTTATGGTACATATGTTTATATGTGTGCGTTAAACTGTGATATCGTGCCTGTGTGATATATATATATATATATATATATATATATATATATATATAAAGACAGATTTTAGTCAGCAACACAATAATCCTTACTCATACACACAGTAAAAAGAACCTTCAGATATTGGAGACCATCTACATTAAATCCAAACAACCCACACTTAATAAAATCATGTTTAACTCTGGTCATAACACATTACATTGCATTTAAATATATGGTTCTGTTATCATTTTGAGCTCTCACGCAGTGTGACATCATAGAACCGCATTACAAATTTACGAACTGCGTTTGCTATTTTTGGTAACTGTTATTGTTGCCTAGCAAAGTTTTATGTCAACACAAGATAAAATTGTCACTGATGGTGGATGTTTTTATGTTAATGTCCTTGTAACCTCTCTGAAGATGGCTGTGAGCTGAAAGCTTAGAACCAACTTAATAAAAAATTATCTAAATGTTGGAGAATTTTTGTCTTTATTTTCACCTGAAATTAAAGCCAAAATATGATGTTTAAAACGGCTCATGATTAAACATAATAGACATTCATTGTCTCTTATATTTATCAGTATATGTTTAGAATATATATATATATATATATATATATATATATATATATATATTTACACACACACAAGAGTGATATTCTCATTGAAGTTATTTCTTCTGCTATTCAAGTTGTTATAAGACATCAATTCATATTAACTAATTTCTTAGATTAGGTAACTACATCAGTTATGAAATTTTCAGAGGTTTTTTATTCATATTAGAATAAAATAAAAAATATATATTTTTACTTTTTGAATTTAATGATGTTTAATAGAATTAAGTCCTTAATATTCAGTACAAATAAATATTGTTTAAACACATTTTATTCAAATTGAGATTTTAACTTTGTCCTAAATACTGTTTACTGATGCTAAATAGAACTGTAGAACCATAGATGTACTGTTTAGATATTTAAAATTTTATGAGGACAGGAAAATGCAAATGTGATGATTGTGCAGTGACAAATTCACAATGAAAAATGGAGGCTTGTCTGCATTGAAATATTTGAAGCTTTATCTAAAATATCAATTTCTGGTGTTTGAAACAAACATGGATGCAAAAAAGGTAATAAAATATAAGAATGCCATATTTTCTTTTCTTGTTAAAAATTTTCTAACATTCTTATTAATGTTCTTTTTTTATAACATTGCTCTTTATTGCAAAAACCCTAAATGATTTTTTATTTAAGAATATTTCAAAGCTTGTAAAATACAGACCCAAATTCAATTAAAAAAAGATATTACATAGAATAATATCTATCACATTTTAATTTCAAATAAGGTCCAGTTAATTGATAGATATCACATATCAGGACATTCTAGAACCCTACTTCCTAACAGATTATTAGCCCTCAAATATTCACTTTAATTATATACAAAATGTTTATTTTTTTTATTTTTGCCTTAATGGCCATATTTTGATGCACCTGATATTTTACCTTTGTGAAAATCAGGATTTTCAAAGCAAGTTGATAAATTGGTAACTTGTACAAACATTTTTCTTGAAGCCTTGTGGTGATGTTAGAATATACAATAAAAAATCCTCTTGGATTTTTTATAAGACTTTATACCAGAGGCTGAACTATAACTGAGATCCAAAAACATTATGATTATCATACAATGATCACAATATTACTGTAGAACAGGCAGTCAAAAATATTGTAACAAAAACTGAAAGAGCAATACAAATGTAATGTAAGAATAACATTGATAGTTCATTTACATAAGCAAGTATAGAAACTGTTTGACTTAACTAATCATTTAGTACATAATAACACTGAACCTTTCTTCACTATGTCGGGTCATCACCATGAGAGTTCCTCACATGAATGAACAATCAGAAAGAAGCCTTTGAAATCTGATCTCCTAGATAAGTTGAAAAGAAAAAAAAAAAACAGACAATACTTCAAGTATATTTGGCTTGTTATTATGAAAAATACTTTTATGTCACATGTCAAATTTAGACAGTCATTGGTATTATTATTGTTGTTATGGCCTCTAATTTATACAAGAAAAGAATTTTGGAGAAGGTTGGTATAAAAACTTGTACACATTTGAAAAGTAGATTAAATTTCATTTAATAGTCAATTAAGTAAATACATACATACAGATTTCCTCCAGGTGTTGAAATCCGAAAATAATAGCAACTATATACGTATATATACTGGGTATGGGCAAAACATTTCACTGAACAAATGATACCCTATTTCAAAAACATAATTAAAACTACTACTCTCTAACCCAACATATTGCCATCAAATGGAGATTATTTTTTTCTTATGTCTTCTGTCCACATATTTAAGCAGGGTGATGTACGGGTACGGTGGATAAATTGTCAAAATTACATAAAATGAAAATAACACTGACATCTCATTTTAACAGATCTGTTTACCAAAATTACACAAAAAATATCTTGAAATAATAAAGTAAATTTATTCAATAAAATTGCATTGATTTCAACCACAGCCACCAGATGACTTTGGAATCTCTTGCATCTCTTCTGGACATTCTCTTTGATTAAGTTGGTGAATGCTACCATAATCCTTGCCTTCAGTTTATCTTTGGTATTATAAGGAGTTTTGTTGATCTCTTGCTCAACTGCACTGCATATGTAATAATCAAGGGGGTAGCAGTCTGGGGAGATGTAAGGGGTGATGTGGTTTCAGAAATTGTCTGACAGCCATGACTGGTTTCTCTTGATTGTGTGGCACAGTGCAAAGTCCTGTTGCCAGACATAGGGTAATTCCGCACCCATTCTTTTGATCCAGGGCAGCCCTACCTCCTCAAGTCACTTAATGTAAGCCTCTGTGTTGAGTCTGAAGCCTTAACCGACAAATTTGGGAATGACCAGAGTAATCTTTCAAAGCTGTCATATCTTTATAAAAATCATTAGACTCCTTCAACTCTTTCCAAATCCTTTACACAATCCTCAGATTGATGCCTAAACACTCTGAAATGTTCAGATTAGAACTTCTGTCATAAATGTCAAGCTGTACAGCATGCCACTTGCAAATTTCTGGCAAAGTGAATTGCGTCATGGTGCTCTTTTTTCTGCCCTACTATAGTGTAGTCAACAAAATAAAAGACAATGCACATGTGCAAGATTAATAAAATATAAAATGGTGACAATTCACTCATCGCATCATATATGTGTGTTAGGCAAAATTCATTCTGATATTCTTTAGAAAGCTGAATGTTTAAAATAGTCTATGGACACAACAGGTGAAATAGTTAATGTGTTCTTGTGTGTATTTTCATTGTGATAATTTACAAGGTATTAATTTTTAGATTTTGATTTTTAAGTAATTTAGTAAAAAATATTTTTGGTACATTATTTAAAATTCAAAAACCCAAAACTAACACCTTGTACAATATCACTTTGAAAAATACAAATACATGCACTATAGACAACACACATAATGTAACATGCTTTAGACAAGGGCAATACTTTAAACTAAACAAGTAAGATAACCAACCCTGAAAATAAATAAATAAAATAATAAATAAACTAAAAATAAATAAACAAAATTTAAAAAATAATGAAATTTAACTACAAATACATACATAAATACAAGCAAACATAATAATAATAGAAAAAGAGTGAAAAGTTAACAGTTGCTACTAATAACCACATTCAGGTCCATAATTACTTTTACTCAATAGCCTCTAGAATAATTTGAAATATAACCATTACCACCTACCCAATAAACATTAAGATAATACAATTCACCTTGCTACACTTAATGCACCTTTTACCAGCATATATAGTTGAACCAACACACAACATACATAGTCTGAAGATTGTTCTCAAGTATGAAACAGACTGTTGCTGCTCAGTGTTAACCTCAGTAGCCACTTTTATATTCATATATGTTCTTTCTTTGATATTGAGCACATTGACCTATAAATATAGTATGCTATAAAACAATATTTTTAACATATATATCAGTCAATTAAGTGTCATGTGCTATATATGTTTGGGCAATCATATCTCTTATGATTCATGACTGACTAGGCAGAAGATTATCCCATATCATTTTATGGTTGATTAGTTGCCAACTAAGGCTATAGAACCTAATCGGTCCTGCTTTTCAACTCATAGCAAGGGAAAGGAGATGGATTCATGCCTTTCCCAAGAGTGTTTGCATGTAAGTGAATGCAACAAATTCAACTGGATTTCATACTCAGCTCTTTCTGATTTCTCATTCTGAGCAGATATCCATTGCTCCACAGCACACATCCAAATAAAAGTCATAATAAATAATTTATAAATTTAAAAATACATGAGCCATTAATTCACTGAAATGTCTTCACTAATATTTTAAGTGTTTGTTTTTACATCTTTGTTTTGCATTATTCTTAAACTGAGTATTGACTAATGTACAAATAGTTTAACAAATACGGATTGTAGAAATATATTCAGTGTTACTTTATTGTTTATATAAAAAGTATTTAGTTATTATAATAATTGTTTCTATACAAGGATAATTGTTGTGTTTTGATATAACTACACTTTCATGTCAGCACAAAGACTATTCTTCATTCTTTTTGTTAAATAAATAAAACACCCCCCAGAAAAAAAAGTTAATCCATGCTTCAAATGTGAAAAGTTACATCTCAGAGATGACTGTCCCATTAAGGATTTGAAATGCTACAAGTGTGGTAAAGTAGGAAGTCACATTGTAAAACTAAATGAAGAGATTTTTTTTCAAGATTGGCAAAAAGTGTTTTTCAAAGTGTATAAAAAGATGGAAAAGAAATGTAGGAAAACAGCATAATGTCATGAATCAGAAAGATGTTTTACATGATAAAATGAAAAAACTGGAATACAAAAGACATTATAAGCAGCTAAAGAAAAGGTTAACCAAAGAAAGGCCCAAAAGAATGAAAGAACCAATGAAAGTTCTGTATCATGATTTTGATGTACCTATGCTCTAAGAATTCATTGAACATACACATACAATTTCCAGAAAAAGGAAACAAACAGAAAAACTGAAGATTGATCCTAAAAATACAAAGTTAAACTGTAATAAAATGTGCATTCCACAGATTATTTAAACATAAAGAGTTTAAAGTATTAACTAAAAATTTCATTTGTTTTTTTAAATATTTATTTATATAGGTATCAAACCTATATTAATCTGCTTGACTGTTGTGCATGTCATGACAGTTTCATTTCTGTTGTCAGCATAGTAGATGTCTTCATTATTTTTATGCTGTTGTCTTGCATAGAATCATCTTGTCCTTCTTTCTTAAAAAAGAAGCACTAATAATGTCTACTTTTTTATATATCTCTATAGAGAAATAATCACTAGAATGTGCATTTATGATTTTGCTTCTCTTTGTGTGAGTTTATTTTCACTGCAAACTTACTGTATTTTTGTGTGAATATGTACATTATCTGTAAATACTGTGCCAATTCTCTTTTTTTTTTTCAGAACATAGTGTAAACAACATAAATTCTTATTTTCAGATGAGATAAACTTGTGAAAGGTTGAAAAGGTAAAAATTTTTGTCTTGTGAAAAAAAAAAAGAAAAAGAAATATTCAAAGAAAAACGAGAAGAAAAGAAAGCTGGTGAAGTATAAACCCAAAGTTTTTATATTCCAGAAATTTATTGATGTGATTTACAAAAATCTCTTTCATTTTAGTTCAGTTTCTTTTATATAAAGACAGTTTTCATGCAGCAAGAAATAGACTAAATATAAAAAAGTTTTTTAGTGTTGCCTTTTACTATGTCGACTCAGACTGTTACAGTCATCTGCTATTCATACCTTCACACAGACTGGTTGTTTGATATGTTGTCCTTTTCTTTATACTCAGAGCATGGATATAGTAGTGGACAAAATGCATAATATAAATAACAGAAAATGCTTGGTTGTATGTGCTACTTGAAGAGCATAAGACTTCTAATAACTTCTTTTATGTGCAGTGTCCCTTTAGGACGTAGGCAATCATGGCTTTTCCCTCTTCCTGTCCTTTTTTGCTCTTAAAATATGTTGTTTCATTATTTCTCCCAAACCCTTCTCTGCCATCCATTTGTTTAAACTCATCAAGTATGTTTACTCCTCTGTTTCCCTCTATCCACCCTGTGTGTATCAGATTCTCCAAGCCTACTTCCTTATTGCATGTCCCAGAAACTTCTAAAAACTATAGTCTTAAAACTTGAAACTTTGCAGATTAATGTTTTAAATGCAGTGTAATTTTTGTCTTTCTCCATAAATTATAAGTTAATTTTAAGTTGGAATATAATATTCTATTCATAATTTTTTATAAAAAACGTTTCTATTTTATTCAAAAGTAACTCAGTAAAAGAAGATATTCGAATAATGTCTGCTATAATCTGAATTTATCTAATTTTTTCATTTTACCAGATCTTGATTTCTACAAAAGGAAAGTAATACTTTCCTTTTGTAGAAAGTTTAAAATAGAAGAAAATTTTATTTCCATTGCATCTTCATGAAACCCCAGTACAGAGATGGACAATTCACTGATCTCTAATCAATAGACTAATAGACTAATATAGAAAATTAAGAAAAGACTACTGAACTGTTATAAGGAAATATAGTTGACATCAGGAAGAGACAGTTGAAGATTCTGGGACACATAATGAGGATGATGGGCTTGGAGAATCTGATACTCACATGATGGAAAGAGGGAAAGGAAAAAACAGCATGTGACATACTTGATGGGTGTGTAAAAATTGACTTTTAAAGTTTTTCTTCACAAAGAATACAAATCGAATAAAGATTTGAACAAATTTAAAATTTAACTGCTACAAATTCTAAAGTCAGTGTCTATTAAGCATTAGACATTTTCTTTCAGAATTGGGCAACCCAAAGTTAGGCTTGGGCATTAGATAAAAGTAACTATGGTCATTAGAAATATTTAAAACAGATGAAAATTTATATTATAGTATAAAATGTATTGTTTGCATTTACTTCAATCATACACTTCTGAGGAATATGCAAATATAGAAACATTATCTTCAACAAAACTTTTCAATTTGCTAATTAAATATAAATTAATTGCAAGTCTACTTATGAAAATTACATACAATCAATATTGTTTACTTAACACAGATTTCAGAGAACAGTAACCATTTTTAATGTTATTTTGTCTAATTCTTTGTAAACACTATACTCTTTATTTTATGAGGCATGTGATTTTATTTTTAAACAGCAATAAATTAATTCTTCAGACTGACTTGAAAGTCACGAGTTGAAAAAAAATTCTATTTAACAAAACAATTCCAAATTAGGAAGCCTGAGAAACAGGTTTTGTTATCTATTTATGTTTCTTTATAAATCAGAAAATGTTTCTCAAACAATGTGCGAATCATTTAAACAATGTACAACAGAAACAGTTATGCGAAACCATCATCCACCTACCCATCAAGTTTAGTAATAGTTTAATGTATGCACCAGTGATAGTTTAACTGACTAACCAATAAATAAACTTGAATCTTTAAATGCTTTGGAATAAACAAAATTGAAGCATCACTAGTTGAATACAAGAACATTGTGGTGATATCAAACTTGTGTGCGCTATTTTGTTTTTATTTTTTAAGCATGATTTGTTAAAGAAATTCTTTGTTTTTTGCTTTTTTTGTCTCTTTATTTTTTAGTTTGTTTGCTCTTTTTTATTTGTTTTTTGTCTTTTAGGTTTTAAATTTTCAGTTTGTATACTATGGTTACAATTATAATGCTGTAAAAAGCAAGTTTATAAAGACACACACACAATTGGTCCTGATTTCCCTCTGTCTTTTTTACAAATATATTCATGGAAACTTTTCTGACAAGCTTTTTCCCCATGGTGCCTTGACTACATGAATTTAAGCATGCTACTAGATTGGCATTGGTTACTGTTGAAATAATTAAAAGCAACCATCACTTTTACTCAATTTCTTTTCCTGCACTTCTTGGCTGTGGAACTCCATTCTGTTTAGTTGCTTCCCTGATAGCTACAATCTTCAAAATTTCAAATTACACATCAATTGCCATCTATCTTCTTGAATCCCATTCATCTTTTGTCCTTTCCTTAATTCTCCTTATACTCAGTGTTTTCTCTTACTTTCACTCGCAGTAATCTGCTGCGTACTAGTGGTATTTGCACCTTACTTTGGATGAAATGATTAAAAAACATTCATGCTTAAATCTTTTTGTTTAACTTATACAAAATAGAGAAACAAAGTAATACTTTCTTTTTGTGGAAATAATGTGTGGAAGATGAACTAAGCTGTCAAGTTTAAAATAGCAAAACATTCTATTTCCATTGCATCATCAGGAGGTCCCAATACAAAAATGAACAATTCACTGATCTCTATGCAATGGACTATTATGCTAATATAGAAAATTAGGAAAAGAGTACTAACTGTCATATGATATCTGTCCTTCTGAATGGCAGCAAATGCTGGACAATCTCCTCAAAGATGAAGGAGAGACTCAAACAAGAGAAATGTAGTTCTATAAAAAGATGCCGAGGGTACAATTGATTGAATGTGGGAGCAATGACAAGGTCTTGGAAAGAATGGAAACAAACAAAAAAACTTATTCTTGACATCAGGAATAGACAGTTGAAGATTCTGGGACACATAATGAGGAAGATGGGCTTGGAGAATCTGATACTCACATGATGGAAAGTAGTAAACAGCATGTGACATACCTGATGGATGTGTAAAAATTGGTTGGAAGCACATGAAACAGAAAGCTGAGTAAAGCCAATCTGATTAGGCTAATCAATTCCACAAATCAACATTCCTAAATCTCAGGTAAGCCACTCTCCTTGCTAAAAACAAGACAATCTCTGAATGAGTGTAACATGCTTTTATGCACCTGACTAATGAGTGCCTAGAAACAGCCAATAAAAATGGCTACAATCAACACCGCCACTTCTGCCCACACAAAGTACTGCCTGATTCACCTTTAGTCTGAAGCTCACCAATTAGCCGTCTTGACACATCATTGAGCAAATGGATGGCAGAACAGAGTTTAAGAAATAACAAGTCAAAATATATAAGAGTTACAAGAGACAGAAAAATGTGGAGGGCCATGATTGCCTACGTTCTGAAGGAAGATGGCACATTAAAGAAGATTACACAGTAAACATATTAAGAGTTCTATTTATATATGTCATAAAAAATACTAATGCCTTATAATTATATTTTTGTAATTCCCACCTCAAAAAAAATACATATAATGGAGTGAAAAATTATCATCTGAATTTTATTTAAGATTTTAATTTTAGTTCCTTAGAATATAAGAAACAATGGCTATTAATGCAGGTTTTTGCAACTCAATGTAAAGCAATCATTTAAGAATAAAACTTACTGTTCGTTACTTGACATCATTTCTGACAATATTGACAAAGCCATTTCTACCCATCCCTCTGCCCATGTATTCGTGTTTGGTGACTTTAACGCCCACCACACCAAGTGGCTGAAGAACGCTGTCACTGACCCTGCTGGTGTCCACACCATGAACTTTTCAATCACCCAATCCCTTACACAAGTAGTGGACTTCCCCACGCGTTTCTCCGACAACCCTAACGGAAGGAACTCACTTCTAGACCTCTGCTTCACTTCCATCCCAGACTCTTGCACTACCAGACAACTCTGCCCACTTGGAAACTCTGACCACACTGTAGTGTCCGTCAATATTTCACTCCACTCCCGCACGACCCATGAAACACAGACAAGTAGAATATCATACTGCTATCAAAGAGCAGACTGGGATTCGTTCCGAGACTTCCTCTGTGACATCCCTTGGAACAACGTCTTTAGTCTTCCCATCGAAGAATGTGCATCCGAGGTCTCCTCCTGGGTTAAGGCTGGCATCGATGCCTTCATCCCTGCTAGGAAATTCCAGCTTAAATCTCATTCATCTCCATGGTTCTCACCCGCTTGTTCGGCTGCCATTGCCCACCGGAATCATTTCTTCCGACTTTATCGTAACTATGCGTCGGAACAAAACAGGCGCCTTTTCACTTCAGCTCGTAATAAGTGTAAAAGGATACTTAACGAAGCTAAGATGTTGTTTGCTGCCAGAATGAAGCAACGTATAGCATGCTCTAAATTCGGCTCTAAAGACTACTGGCGACTCTGTAAAAGAGTACTTAACAAGAGCAAGTCCACAATACCCCCGCTAATCAACAAATTTGAGGTCCTCACCTCCCCAGCAGATAAGGCTGAATGTTTTGCCCGCAGATTCTCGAACAATTCGAGTCTGGACTCGTCTGGAGTTTTTACACCCGACTTCTCACCTAGAACCGAGGCACAACTGAATGATGTCCACATTACACCTTCGCTTGTCTCTAAGATAATCTTAAAACTTGACCCTCACAAAGCGAGCGGTGGTGACGGAATCCCAACCATAGTCTTAAAGAAATGTGCCCCTGAACTCTCCTCTATCCTTTCTAAGCTCTACAACCTCTGCCTATCTGCTTCCTGCTTTCCTGCCTGTTGGAAATCTTCCTCTATAGTTCCTATATTTAAAAACACTGGAGAACCCTCTGACCCTGCAAATTACCGCCCTATCAGCCTTCTTCCGATCTTTGGCAAAGTGTTCGAAGCCATTATCAACGCCGAGGTGGTTCAGCATCTCACAGCACACAGGCTCCTCTCGGACAAGCAATATGGTTTCCGCTTCACCAGGTCTACTGCTGATATGCTAACGACCATCACTGAGTACATATACCAGGCACTCGACAGGAATGGCGAAGCTCAAACCGTTGCATTGGATATATCTAAGGCGTTCGACAGAGTTTGGCATGCTGGCCTTCTATGTAAACTGCGGAGCTATGGTATAACTGGACATTTGTTTGAACTAATCCAGTCATTCCTCTCTAACCGCACAATGAAAGTGGTATTAAACGGACATGCCTCTCAGAACTACCATACAAACGCAGGTGTCCCCCAAGGCTCCATCTTAGGTCCTACACTCTTCCTGATATATATTAATGATCTCCCTGATTCCATAAGAACCCAAATAGGTTTGTACGCCGATAACACCACAGTTTACTCTCGCCTCCAACAAAAATCTGGTGTAGGCGTCAAAGCTAAACTCGCAGCCGAGATTGAAAAAGACCTCCAATCCATATTGGACTGGGGTAAGAAATGGCTAGTAAATTTTAATGCTTCTAAAACGAAGCTACTGTCAATTAACCATCATCGACAATCTCACCTACCTCCCATTAGCATGGACCAGGCTTGCGTCCCAGAGAGTAAAACACTACGCCTCCTTGGTCTCACACTTTCAGCGGACCTCAAATGGAATGACTATATCGAATCCATTGCTAAATCCGCTGCTATGAAAGTCGGTTCTCTGTGTAGGGCCCGGAAGTTTTTTCCGTCTAAATCTATCCTGCACATTTACAAATCTACCATCCGCCCGTGCATTGAATACTGCTGCCATATCTGGTCGGGTGCCCCTGCTGTTCTCCTCGGGCTTCTCGATAAGGTTCAGAGGAGGGTCTGTAATGTGATAGATACCAACTTGGCAGACCGCCTGCAGTCTCTCTCCCACCGGCGAGACGTGGCTTCGCTGTGTCTCTTCTATAAATACTTTCATGGCTTCTGCTCTGATGAACTTAGATCACTGGTGCCCCCTAAATACGAATTTGCACGAGATACTAGATTAGCAACTAGATCCCACCCTTTTACAGTGAAACCGATAAAATGCAACCGTAACTTCTACTCCAACAGTTTCTTTCCTCGCACTTCCCGACTGTGGAATTCTCTTCCAAACGATTGCTTCCTCGACGGCTACAATCTCCAGGAGTTTAAATGTAAGGTCAATAGACACCTCCTAACACACTAACCTGCTCCCATTCTATCAAGCACTCTTCCCATCTGCCCGACACTCATCCTCGCTATCCTTACTCATCTATCACCTTTCTCCTGACATTCCCTATGTCTATCCACTCCTTCTCTTTACCTTCCCCTATGTAGCCCCATGCGCAATAGTGGCAGTGGAATGCCTTGCTTGGGGTGAGATGATTAAAAAAAAAAAAAAAAAAAACTTTTGCTGACTCAGTTCAGTTGGCATGAAAAGTCAAACTGTTCTGCCCATTTTTTTCTCTATTATTACTGAAACATAGCAAGAAATAAATATGATTATTTGTGAATTTTCGCAAACAAATCAACACACAGTTATAAGGTTTACATCTTAGAAATGTATTAAGCAAAGAGGGAAACTTTTAAATTATTTTAAAATAAAATCTTTCTCATAAATCTCAAAATATTTTTGCAGGGGGGAAAAAATGTTATTAACCTGAAACAAGGAGAAAATGTATAACAAAGTGTGTAGTAAAATACCATAAAATGGTAATAGCAAAATACAACACAATTTAGAATTGTTTTCGCTTTTAGTTTTTGTACACATTTTCATCCTTGATCTCCACTTTGATAAGAGAAGACCAATAAACTAGTGTGACTGTCAGTTTTATTAATCTCATAGTATTTCAATATTACCATCTTATGATATTATTTTGTTAGCTCTGTTTTCTCCTTATTTAAACATATTCATTTTTATTGCACTAATAAATCTCAACATATTTAATACAATTAGGAATTGCCAATCTATATAATATTAAATGTTTAATTTTTTTATGTATATAAATATGTGTTTCCAAGATATAACTTAATACATTGTACCATGACCTATTTGGGAGCATTGGTACCTTGACTACTTCCAAGTGCAGTGCCAAAATCCATTTAAATTTGACAAAGTTTTTCCTGAGCTAGAGCTACTTTTTGTTTTTATACCTTTTTTTTAATAGGAAATTCTGTATTTACACTATTTGGACTATTGTCCTCATCTTTGTTACCATTTGTACGATGTTTCAGCTGTTGTACACTCCAGTCTTCTTCAGGTGCTAGGAATTTCAAACCAAACTCTTTATTACAATCACTGGGATATGTCATTCTTATTCCTTGCATAAAGCCTCTTTTGGTAGTCATGAGTTATCTCCCTCTAACCTTCTAAGTTAGTTGTTCATCACTGCTGTAGCCTGGTACTGAACTCATAACTCTTTGGGTCAAGTCGCTGGAACTAACCAATGTCTATATTCACTGGGCCATGTTTTTGATATCAGTCTGCAAATATAAACAAACAAACACTTCCATATTATATTCTGACTATTATGTGCATGAAAAGTAAACATTAATAGTACATTGTAATATTAAATAAATTCAAATATAAACAATAAGCATTCTTTTACTGTCTTTAGTATTAATTTTGTATTCGAAGTACGCTTTCTGGAAGAAAAGCATATATATATATATATATATATATCATAAAATAATTTTTCATACATTAAATCAAGATATATTAAGGCATTTTTGGTGCTTTTCATTTTACTCATTAACTATTAATTAATAAAAATGTGTTTATTATTTTGAAAAAGATTATATCTACTACTCTAACTTTTCATGCAATAACACCTAGTGCAGCAATAAACCTTAATTTACCATCTTTAAATACAAATTAAAATATGTAATTAATAATAAAATTGATAATATTGTTACCTCATCATTTTGTATCATGAACTGCTTTTAAAAGAAACCCAATAAATTTATGGGTGGTCTAGTTATTAATTTCTCAATTAATATTTGTTTCATCTGAATTAAGTTGCTTTTTATTGTAAATTTCACATTAGTATATAGGTTTAACTCTCACTAAAAGTGTTTTTTTTTATTATTTCTAACCCAAGTTAATAGCTATAGAATTTTGGTCTGATAGTTGTAATAAAATAATCAACTTAAAATTAAAATGCAAGAAATACTAATCAGAAGAGAAAAGTATTATCAATAATCTGTTAATATATCTAGTAATAGATTAATCTGTTAATAGACACATGCCTTCTATAAAAATGGATATTACAAACTCTTAAATAATAAAACAACACTTATACTTAAAAAAAAGAGAGACTGTTGAAATTTCTGGAACTATTATAAAGAAAGATGGTTTAGCAAATTTAACTTACAGGACATTATGAAGGAAGGATGGGCCAAAAAATACAGCTTGTATGAATGGATGACAGTAAAAACAAAGAGGGATTGTAGAGTCAAATATTGTTAAGTAATAAAAACAGGAAAATGTAGAGTCATGATCACCTACATCCTGAAAAGACATGGTATATAGAAGAAGAAATAATAAAAAGACAATATTTACAGTAAATATTTTATTCAGTTTTGATTTCTCTTCAAAAATTAAAGTTAATTCGAAATAGTGTGCACTTTTTGTTTAAAAAAAAGGCAGAAAACATTAAATTTGGCAGAGTAAGATAAATCATGACAAAATATATAATTCAAAACAAAAAAAAAATTTGAACATGGACTATCATTTTTATTCAGTCAAGCTAGCTTGAATATTCATGAGTCTATCATGCCAAACATCAAGGTTGGAGAGTCATTAAGTTGGCATTCTTGTGTCATAGCTGGTCAATATATGTGGTTGTTGGGCATCCAACCCATCTTGCTTCAAGGAGTAAGTTCGACAAGCAAGAAGTGTGGGAGAAAAAATTGTTAGTATAGAACATAATTACAACTGGTTGAATAAAAAGTGAAAAATAAAAGTACAATTACGAAACCTAACTGCCAATCTAGTACTGCATTTTAGTTTATGAAGTCATGGTACCAAAGAGGAAAGCTTATCAGAAAAATTGTAATAATATTTATAGAATAGGCCAAGGGAAGCTAAATTACTGCATTGAGGAAGGGACTGAAGCTGAAATCCCAGATCAAGATCAATAACATTGCAGATTCTTTAGATTTTATCAAGAATCTTTAGATATATAGTAGAAAAACCAGACCAAATACTGCAATATTTGATATGTGAACAAATGATAGACTTATAACTGTACAGGATAGATTCTAGTAAGAAAAATTGTCTAGCACAACATAGTGAACCAACTTTCCTAGCAGCATACCTAGTAACTGCTTTGGTATGATTGTTTCATTTCATGTTAGTGGAAAACATGAGACTGAGAAGTTGCAATGAATTGCTCTTCTGGAAGTTAGCATCAGCCATACTGACAGAAACCAAAAACGATTCTTTAAGATGATTAATAGAAAACAGTTTCATTTTGAAGGCATTAAAATTATCAAGTTACTTCTTGCCCCATTTAACAATAGATTGATGGTAAATTTAAACTTATTGAACCTATCAGAATTAATAACAAGATAAGAGTAAATAGTTGTCATCAGCATAGATTGTCAAGAATTGATGATAGAAAGTTTGATGAAAATAAGGAACAAACATTTGAGAATAGAACCCAGGGGAAGGGGGCACCCATATTAATGCAAAAGATCTAGAAGTGTGCTTGTTCAAGATAAATTTCATTATTAAGTTTAATAAAAAAAAGATTGAATCAAATGAAAGAAATTGACAGAATTATCATAACTCTTCAACTTGTTGAAGAAGCCAAGCGTTTCAGTGAAGGTAACATGCTTTCTTTCTAAATACTTTAGTAAACTTTAGCATTCATTATTCTGATGATGAAATGTGCAGCCTAAGACCATAACATTTCTACCACCAAGCTTAATGGCTGATATCAATTTTTTTCTTTATTCTACCAGAATTATATCAAACACATTGGATGCCATTAGACTGAAATATATAGATTTCTTCTTTTTGTTTCATGTGACCACAATGTTCTAAAGGGTCTCATCTCGTATCTAAGTTTCAATAGCAGTTTCCTCTATAGTTGTAAACCATGCAAACCTATCTTGTTCAGCTTACAATTAATTGTTGGAGTAAAAAACATTAATAGTATAAATTTCATTGACCTTATCAGTAATATCTGCAACTGATTTTCTCAAGTCTTTATCAGTCAATCTCCTAGTAAAAGAAACAGATCAACTTGCATAGTCATTCCAGTCGCTCTTGTACACTACCAATTTTTGCACAAGTTTTGCGAGTGTTTTGCTTAGCTCCAGTCTTGTGGCTATTTTTATACAGTTAAAATTCTAGTTATGACAAGAATAACAAATTTCCTCAAATCAGAAGAGAGTTTATCTTAAGTGGAGTCATTATTGAACTGAACATCTGTAGACTGAAAACTATGACTTTATAAGAATTATTTTAACAATACAAACTGTTTATATTTAGATCTCCTAGTAGAAAAAAAATAATGATTTCAAAATATATTTGCTATAGAGAATAGAATAAACTTCTCATGTTTTTGGAGAGGTGCATTTTTTGTACTCTCACTCACTCTCAAGTCCCATTGACTCTACACTAAGGAGTATAGAAACATAGCTGTCACATGCTAAGTGTGGTAGCTATGGTTTCCATAGGATAGATTTGCTAACCCTATGCCTAACCAGTTTTGAATTCAGAGTTTTCAACAAGCTTGTTAGGTAGATTCCACTCTGTTTCTCACTGTCATATGTTTTGTGAGTGTCAAATTCTCATTATTTGTCCCAGAAATTTTCACTGTTTCTTTCTAAGTATGTTTTTTTTTCATTTCCATTTTCTTTAAAACTTTCTCATTGCTCACATGTTCTATCCATGGTATCATTAGCTTTCTTTTGTAGAATTTTATCTCTCTTCATTGCAAGTGATTTTAAACTTCACAAAATGTTCCCTGCCATGCTAAATTCTTCTTCTATGTGTCTTGTCCTTTCAGAACATAGGCAATCATGGCCTTCCATGTCTCCCTATCCCTGGTGGCTCTGAGCACACTTTCTTCTGTAACACCACACAACCCCCGTTCTGTCATCCACCTGCTCAGGCCCTTCAAATATGTTATTGGCTGTTTTTCTCTGTCTCTTTTTCCCTCTATCTGGCCTGTTAGTATCAGGTTCTCCAAGCCCTCCTTCCTTATTGTATATCCCAGCTGTCTCTTCCTGATGCTCAATATTAATTATCTTTTTGTTTCCTTCCTTTCCAAAACCTCATCATTGCTCACATGTTCTGTAGAACCACATTTCAGCTGCTTCAAGTTTTTCCTTCGTCTTTGATGATATTGTCCAGTATTCACTGCCATATCGAAGAACTGACATCACATAGCAATCTAGTACTCTCTTCTTTGTTTCTAGTGAAAGTTTTCTGTCTCTTAATACTTTACTCAGCTTCTGGAATGCACCCTTCACCATGCCAATTTGCCATGCCAATTCGCCTTCAGATCTCTGCTACACTTTCCATCTTCTGTTAGAACATTTCCCAGGTATTTAAATTTTTGTACCTGCTTGATTTTCGTATCTCTCAATTGTACTTGACATTTTGGGCTGCTCTTTCTGCTGATGACCATGCATTCAATTTTCTTGTAGTTTATTTGTAGTTCTTTTTTGTCACTCTCTTCAGCCACCTTCTGTAGGAGGTCTTGTAGTTTCCTTCTGTGTCTGCAATCAGCACTGTATTTTATTCAAATTGTGGCCGATTACAAATCCTGGCATAACATCTAGGGTCCTCATAATTGTTTCGCTGTACAAGTTGAACAGATCTGGTGAAAAGACACATCCTTGTCTTACGTCCCTTTCTATCTTTGTATATCTGTTGACTTCATTACCTGTTCACATGCAGGCATTTTGCTGCCAGTAGAGATTCTTAATTATTCTTATATCTTTCCCAAATATGTCGACACTGCTGAGCATCTCCAATTCTTTGTGGTGTAATTTGTTGAACACCTTTATATAATTAATAAAACATAGGTACAAGTCCTTCTTCATTTGTATTGCCCTTTCGGAGAGCATCTTCATCATAAATATGGCGTTCCTTGTTCTGGTGTCTTTGACAAACCCACACTGTTCTTGTCCTATCTCTGGCCTGATTCTGCTTCTCACTCTTTCATCAGGATTTGGACTATCAGTTTTGTGATATGACTCATTAAGCTGATAGTTCAATGGAGTTCGCACTCTTTTGTGCCTGGCTTCTTAGGCAGTGCTATGAAAATCAACTTGCTTAGGTTGTCTGGTATTACACCACTATTATAAATTTTTATTTCCATAATTTTCTCTATACCAAATTCTTTCAGGGATAACAGTAGCTCTATTACAATGCCACCTGGACCAGCTACTTTGTTTCTATTCAGTTTGGCCATTGCAGCTTCCACTTTGGACTTTAATATTTCCGGTCCATCTTCATCTTTGTGCATTATTAGTTCCTCTTTCTTGTCGTGGAAAAGATCTTTTATATATTCTTCCCATCACTGGAGTATTTCCTTTTTTCTCTAATATTATTTTTCTATCCTTGGATTTTATACATACTGTTGAGGAGCAGGTTTTTTGTCCTGTCAGTTCTCTTGTTTCTTTATGCATGTCTGCTTTATTTGTTGCTCAATCTCTTTATCTCTGTGCATTTGTTGTTGAGCCATTCCTCTTTGGCTTGTCTGCATTTGTTCCTTATTTCTTTGTATAGTTTCCTCTATCCCATTCCATGTCTTATGTGGAGTCTATATTGGTAATTTGTTTTTACCAAATTATAGCTTTGTAAAAATTAAACTACTACTGTTATTTGTTTTTAACAAAACCATTGTTCATAATATCATTAATAAGGTTTAAAGGCAATTCAAATTACAGTTAGAGAATATGACTACACATTTTTCTACCTTAACTACATATCTGCAAAGATGCAAAAATAAGTTATTTCTTTAAATTCATCACTTGTAATATTTTAAGCTTCAGGCAAGATATTCTCAATTACATTTTACATGTATATTTATATGTTTGCTTCTTGTTTTTGTTTTTATTACTATTGTTCTTTAGTGGACACACATGTTGTTGGGTTTTTATTTTCAAACAGTGAAATAAATATCCACCAGCCTAGGCAACAAAAGAATGTCTTATCAAAGAAAATAAAACATTCTGTTGTTTAGGCCTGTGGACATTAATTTCAATGCTTAAAAAGAAACAAAACAAGGATACCTACCTACCCAATACATATAGCCACTATAATAATGTTTATAATAATTAAAATAATGTCAGATTAACATCTATTAATTAATTAAATTAATACTTGCTTATGCAAACAAAGTACTCATTGTTGGCCCTTGCACTATCCATAATGAGTATAAATGCTTTCCTTCAGGTATTCCTGACACTCATGTGACACCATAGATCAAAGGCATGTACTCCATTAGAATTTCGATAATTCATATTCTTTGCCATGAGTAATATTCACACTGACTCACCAGATAGTAGTGCACAACTGATATAGGTCTGTATATTTCCATAATGTCAAAATATAGTGATACAACCTGCTTATACACCTTACTTACTACTGTCCCATGACTTTTTTGGCACACTAGTGTGTGAGTGGATATTTAGTGACTTCAACTGATACCAAATTGGCTGAGTTTCAGTCCCAGCCAGAAGCAAGTGGATGTCTAACCACACTGATGAGCTGTGATACAGCAAAACAGGCTTGTATGTGGGTGATGAATATATATATATATATATGTGTGTGTGTGTGTGTGTGTGTGTGTGTATTGTGTTTATGTGTAATTGGCAAAAATACTCAACAAATGAAGTCGACAAAGTTTCTAATAAACAATAATAAAAGCAAGAAAAGAACAGGACAAAAATACCAAGTAAATGATATATGTGCAAGTCAAAACTAGGCAAAGCAACAAGAATAAGGCAAAAAGTTCACCAAGTAAAAATGGTATCCATGCACAAAATGGATACAGTCAAGTGATTGTAGCATTCTAACTTCAAGACAAGAAAGAACAAAAATATAGAAAAAGGCTTCATTTTTATTGGTTAGGAAGAAATCCCAGTATGCATCTCTATTATTTGTCTATAAATTTCAGGATGGGGATGTTTTTGCAATCATTCCATTGATTGAATACTTATATATTATTTACTTGTAAAACATAAATGAATTAAAATTATATATATATATATGAAGTCTGTATTCAGATTATATTATGAATTTAGTTCATGTATTAGCCTAAGTTTAATTAGTAAAAAGACTCCAATAAACAATAGTAAAATAAAGAAAAGAAAAGGATAAATAATACTAAGTAAACAATATATGTACAAGAACAAAAATCAGGCAAAACAACAGCAATAATACAAAATGTTCATAAAGTAACAATGGTGTTCACATGCAAAGATATTTCAGTCAAGTGATTGTAGCATTCTGACTTCAAGGCCAAAAAATAATAAAAATATGCAAGATGAGACTAAGAAAGTATCCCATTCTTATTACTTAAGAAATTTCAGCATGTATCTGTATAATCTGTCTATAAATTTGGGGAGGGAGATGTTTTTAGCAGTCATTCCCAGTAGATTCAAACATATATATATTTGGCACACCAGTGAACCATTTCTGACATTGTTTTTTTGGTAATAATTGTGAATTTATTGCATTTTTTTCTTCCTGACCAGATGGCTGTTATTCTTTCCCTTCAGCAAGGCTAAATGGTCTGTGTATTACATGCACACATCATGAAGACTCATATCAGGTGGAAGCTAAACTTTCAGAATCATTGGGAGGTGATCAAACAGCAGTTTCAAAAGGTTTGAAAGCATTAGGAATGATTCAAAAGCAAGGACATTGGGTGCTGTATGTGTTAAACACCAGATGTCAAACAGCATCTTATCATGTGTGAATAGCTACTTCAACAACAAAAAATGAAAGTTTTATTACATCATATCGTGACCAGTGATGAAAAGTGGATATGCTATAGTAACCCTAAGTGTAGAAGCTCATGGGGTAACCCAGGCCATGCATCAACATCAGCAGCAAATCCAAATATTCATGGTTTGAAGCTTCTGCTCTGCATTTGGTGAGATCAGATGGGTGTAGCTTACTATGAGCTGCTCAAACTGACTAAAACAATCACAGGAGATCGTTATTGACTACAATTGATGTGTTTGGGCTGAGCTTTAAAGAAAAAAGTGGCCACTATATGAAGGGAGACACAACAAACTGATTTTGCAACATGACAGCGCTAGGTCATATGTTGCAAAATGAGAGAAAATCTACTTGGAAACTCTTAAATGGGAAGCCTTACCCCACCCACCATATTCACCAGATATTGCTCCATCTGATTATTATTTGTTCCAGTCAATGGCACATAGCCTGGCTGAGCAGCACTTTCATTTTTATGAAGATGCCAAAAATGGGTTGACTCATGAATAGCCTCAAAAGATGTGTTGTTTTTTTTCCAACATGAAATTTAAATGCTACCAGAAAAATGAGAAAAAGTAGTAGCTAGCAATGGACAATACTTTCAGTGACATGTTTCTTACTAGTTTTTGTAAATAAAACATTACTTTTTATGAAAAATCAGTGCAAGCATATTCAAGGTCCTAATATATTGCAGATCCTTTTTGGATTTTGTCGAGAATCTCAAGATGAATAGCAGGAGCACCCAACTAGATATGGCAACATTATTTAATGCATGAGCAAATGGTAGATTCATAATTGTGCAAGATAGATTCTGACAAGAAAAATTTTCTGTAAGCTTAGTGACCCAAACTTTCTAGCAGAATATACAGCTATAATGTAGTCATTCGACTTCAGTTTGGCTGAAAAAGTAAAGCCAAGGAGACACAGTGTATTTCTCTCCAGAAGATAAGCATCATAGATATAGACAAGTAAAAAGAATTTTATACATAATTGTTAAATTTTTATTATCATTTATAGTTGGTTCATTAATTTAACAATACAATAAAAATGTAGCTTCATTGGCTAAATTAAGAATATACATGTTGTTACTTGTTCATTAAAACATTATTTTTAAAAAACATTCTTTACTGTTATAACAATAAAACAGCAAATGAATGTTTGATTGAGCGTTCATCTTATAAATCATAGTGAAATCAGTCCTTACTAGATGTTGTATTAATCTGGTTTTGTATCAAAGTTGACTTATTATTATAACTTTTTCTTCATTACTTCCAAGTGCACGCATTGTTACAAAGAAAGGCTTACAGCCATATCACATTAAAACCCTGCGTTTTGTAAATCACCAAAGTTAAGCAGCATCATGTATGTTCAGTACCAACTGGGTGACTGCTTGGAAATACCAAGTGCTGTAAGATTAGACATGTCAGTGGAGTAATGGATAATGGCTCAAAAAATGAAAATCAGAGTTGAGTTACAATTTCAATTGGGTTTGTTATATTCATTTACAAATGAATATCCTTTTCTCCCAAATATGGGTTAATTAGTAGGACTCAGTAAATTATCATTATCTCTAAAGAGGCTTGAGCAGGTGGATGGCAGAGCAGGGTTTGGGTGGGGTAACAAGAGAAAGCATGTTAAGAGCCACCAGGTGTAGGGAGATGTGGAAGGTCACAATTATCTACATCCTGAAAGGACAGAGTACATAGAAAAAGAATCAATAAAAAGTTTTCGTTTTTTTCTTTTGTTTTTTTGTTTTTGCTATTTTTTTTTGGGGGGGGGTAGGAATTAATTGAAAATATCTATTTATTTTTTGCTAGAAAAAAATTCAAAATTAATAATGCTAATAATAAAAACAATTTTAGTATTGTTGTCATTATTAGAATACTTGGGTTAGAAAATACTAATATTTACTATTTTTGTTTCCTGATTTGATTTTTCATATTTGATAACCATTGATACAATATTATTTAGAATACAAAAAGAGTACTTCTACCCTTGAAAATGCCTGTGATATCTTTGGTGACATCAAAACTGAACCTCCTTTTTAAATAACAGGAAGGTTGGGTTGCCTAGAAAACTTATAAAGTGACAAATTAAATCAGTAATGCTTGGAAAAATGCAATCTTAGATAACGTCTAGACTTGTCAAAAATATCAGTAAATGGCTTCATCCAGGGGTCCTTTGTTAGCTCTTATCTTGGTTCCAAAAAGCAAAATTCATAGGTTTGTGATTTCCGAAATTTGAAATCATTGTTTATTGTTGATAGAAAAGAGTGCATTTTTCTGTTAACTTTAAATTTTAAATCCAGACACTTCCTCAAATCAAGAAGTACCATTTTTAAAGATAGAAAATTGACTGAAAGTTATTGTTTTTCAAGTTTAAATAATTAATTTTGCAAAGTTTAATCACAGTTTTACACATACATACATGTAAATTTGTAACTGTTTTATTTTTAATAGAAGATTCATGCATTCTTTTTGTGATCATTAAATCTAAATTTTAAACTTATTTCAAAGGAAGTAATCATCTTTTTAATTTTATTATTTTCTTCAATAAAATCAAAAGAAAATTATTATTTAAAAATAAGGAAGAAGATCAAATATTTCTATATGAACGCAAAGATAAAAAGTGTACTGTACTGTATTATCCTCATACAAACAGTAACTTGTTTTCAAGAGAAGACAGTCAATACCAATACTGAAAAACTATTTATGTAAATTCTGTATTTATCCTCATATATATATGTATATATATATATATATAGAGAGAGAGAGAGACTTTAATCTTGTCACCTCCTGACCAGACTTGTCTGGGTCCAACCCTGAGCTATCAAATGTAAGAACAAATCAACCACTGAAAACGTTTCTCACACACCAAAAGAGCAGTAAAATAAACATTGATGATAATAATAAGCACTCTGGTTTCCTGTCGCCTGATTCTTTCACTCATGATGTCTATATTCTTTGTGCAGTTTGATCATTAGACTTGCAATGGCAGAAAAAAAAACAGGGGCAAAACGGCAGCAAAGAGAAGAATGCTAAGATTGTAGAGAAAAAAAAAACACTTATCTATACGATTGTTCTTATCAAAAAAAAGGGATAAACAATCTTAATGTTAATGCATCAGAACTTGTGCTAAAAAAAGACAAAAAATAAAAAGACAATGTGAGACTCGAATATAAAGAGTTTCCATTTATAGTAATTAACTATAGAGCTTGAATTGTGCGTGATTTAGACTGCAATAGGAAGGAGCATAGAGGGAGAAGAAAAAAATCACTTTGAAATTAACCAGATTTTTTGAAAGTGTATAATTTTTTTGTTTTGTGGTACACTTATGATTCAGACCTCTCTCAACCTTGTATGATTACAGAAAGTGTAATATTTATAGAACTCATGATAATAAAATTACTGTTAAGCTAAACACTCTACTAATGAAGTTAATTTAGAAATATCAACATGTTCTTGATATATCAAGAACATGTTGAATCATAAGTGTACCACAAAACAAAAAATTATACACTTTCAAAAAATCTGGTTAATTTCAAAGTGATTTTTTCTAACAAAAAAAAGAATTAGAAGATTTCAAAATAAGAATAAGCCTTCAAAATTAAAGCCTAAAAAAAGGAAATATTTTGAAAAGATTTGGAAAAGGTAATATGCAATAGTGGGACTTGCAAAAATCTTCCATCTAAGTTATGTTAAGTTACTTTAATAAACTTGGTATTCTTTAGATCAAAATTCTGGTTGAATTTATTTCTATGTATGACTAATGCATTTGATAAATTGTTGTGCATAAAATCCCCTTTGCATTTATAGATATGCTACACCTATTAAAAAAGAAAGTAACTTAGATCGAAAATTCTTGAGAGTGCTACAATTGAATATTATCAAAATATAAATCTGTGACCCAGATTTTTTCAAATAATGCCTTTTCTAAAAAAAACTTTCTTTCCTAAGCTAACATACATGACTATAAAAGAATTTTAAATTAAACATTAATATTTAAAATATATAATAAACTAATTCTAAACAAAAATAGAAATATTAAAAAAAATAAGATCAACATCATTTACTTGCTTTTGTTTATTTGACATTAAATTGCATTGCTTAGCATCCTCCATAATTTACCTAGACTTTTCAGTTAGTTTGATGAATATTTATGAGTGTTTCTTCAATTTAAAATTTTGAAGCAATAATATTTTTACTTTTGTTTATAAATACTTGTTGCAAAATAAAAACTTTACATTTGTCGTTCATCAAAGGACAAAATCCATCAGTTAAGTTTCCTTTTGTCTTTATTCATATTGTTCTTTTACAGATGTATTTCTAGTTAACGCATCACTCAATAAATTCCAGGCCTAACTAATAAAACAACAACTTTTAGGCAAAATTCGACTTTATTCTTCAGCATAGTCTCTTTTTAGGGTGATACACTGATTCCAATGCTTTTCTAACAATTCAATGCTTTTTTTGTAGAACAATTTGTCTTTGGCCTCAACATATGCCTCAGTTTCCAATATCACTTCATTATTAGAGCCAAATCTCTTTCCCTGGAGCATTTCTTTGAGGTCTGCAAACAGCCAGTAGTTGCTGAGGGCCAGATCTGAAGAATAGGGTGGATGTGAAAGCAATTCAAAGTGCAATTCATGTAGTTTTGCTATCATTGCAATCAACTTGTGACACAGTGCATTGTCTTGGGGAAAGATCACTTTTACTTCATTTGTGGCTGTTTTTCAGTGATTTCTTCCTTCAAATGCACCAATAATGCTATTTAATATTTGCTGTTGATGATTGATTGACAAAATACCGTTGTGCATCCTAAAATACGGAGACCAAAACCTTGCTTGCTGATGTTTGCAACTTTGGTCACTTTGGACGGCTTTCACTTGCTGCTGTCCACTCAGCTGATTGCTGATCTGACTCCAAAGTGAAGTGGTGGATCCATGTTTCATCCATTGTCACATATTTATGCAAAAACCTTTTCTCGTGCGTTGAAACAGCTGCAAACACACTCTGAATCATCAGAATGGTGTTGTTTTTTGATCGACTGTGAGCAAACATGGCACCCACTTTGAACACAGCTTTCTCATTGACAAATGTTCATGCAAAATGGTGAAGGCACTAACTTTTGATATGTTCAACTCTTCTGCTATCTCATGCAACTTCAATTTATGGTCAGCCAAAACAAGTTTGTTTGATGTTTTTGCTGCCAATTTTGGACAACCTGAGTGTTCAGCATTATTTGCGTCTGTATGGCTGCATTTAAAGTCAGCATACTACCTTGTAACTGTTGCTTCCAATGGAACAGAGTCAGAATAACACTTATCAAGCCATTGCTTTGCTTGTACAGTATTTTTTCCATCAGAAAGCAATGCTTTATCAACACACTAAATTCAGATTTTTTTATTGTTTTGAAAATTTACAACAGTAGCTTCACTTAAATGACTGTAGTTTCTACACTAATAAACTGATTGAGCCCAAATTTTGTCATGTGCCATTTGAAGGTTAGTACTTTATAAAAATTGTATGGATTTTTTATTAGTAGAGTCATTTATATGTCAGCTCCGTCACTTATTGAGCGATGTGTTACATCTGAATGTATGTCAACAATCCTACAATATTCACTTTGTGAAGTTATTCTACTAACATCTTGGGCACGATTTAAAATTATCTTCTTGGGGGATTATTTGGGATTAGCTTGAATACTGTGCATGACTGGTCTTCCTTTTTGTTTTCATTGATTTATTTGGACTTAATTTTGCAAATTACTTTGCTCCTTTTGCTTTTAAATAATTTTTTTAGCACAATCACTTATTTCCCTCTAAGAGTATGGGCAGCTGTTCTCACAAGATATTTAAAAATCCCCCTAAAAAGGATCAAATTAGAATACAATGTATTTGAAATGTAGTGCAAAGTCCTAGAAAACCAAGCAAAATTATTTGGTACTTAATTATGTTATGAATTTATATGAATAAAATGTTCTGTCATCTGTCAAAACTATGTTGAAATTATTTGTATTACCCTAATAAAACTGTCATGTCATATAAAGCGTTTTATCTAAGCTCAGTAATAAAATATTTAAGGCAATATAAACTCATCCTGGTGATTGGATAAAATATAAAAGTTAGCAAAAGTAATGCTATACATTATGCAATACAAATACCACAATATTTGCAGCAATATAGATGTGATATGTAGTATTGCTGTTTAATATATAAATCGTAAATTTAAACCCTAAAAATAATTGAATTTTTTTAAAAATTTCTTTTAAGAACAATACTTCCCATTATTCTTGAAATTTTTTTTTTCATATGAGGTAAAAAGATATTTTATCTTTCCTTTTCCCCTTTCTTTTTCTTTTCTTTATTTCTCATTTTATTTTCTGATATTTTTTCTCTGTTTCTTTCCACTTTTTTTATATCTTTTTACCTTGTATGGAAAAAATTTTTTTTAAATGAAACATTTATTACCATCATTGTTAACATCCTGATGAGATATTGTTCTTTCAATGTTGAAACAAAATGTAAAATTTTGTTGTGGTTTGTAGTTGGACATGTTCTAATGTAATAATATATATATATATATATATATATATATATATATATACACAGAAGAATAGTTAACCAACCTTACATATTCAATTATCTTTAGGGTTTAAATTTAAGATTTATGTATTAAACAGCAATACACATATTACATCTATATAGCCGTGTGTAGTTTGCACATGTTCTAAAATAATAATTAATAATATTCATTGCTCTATTTTTATACTGAGCACTGTTTGAGATTAATGTTTTGAATGTTGAAGTTATTTTCTTTGTTCTTATTCATTTGGAGATATGTATATGATAGCAAATAAATGCAGTTTGGGGTATTTATCTACAAGCTCATACGAACAAAATATGGTACATAGCATAAATTAACGTGGAGATCACATATGTTCATGAGATTATTGATAAAAATGATTCAGACTCTTCATAACTTCCTCTCTGGGAAGCCACAGGTGTCAGGGATTAGCACTATAGTTGGTTAGGTGGGAAACCAGGATATGACTCCCTAGAACTAAGCATCATGAATATACAAATTAAATACAGTTGTATCCATTATATAAGACTACAGCATGTGTTTTAAATCTTGTCCAACTTAGCACTGTTTAATTTTGCATTTTCAGTTTTAAAAGTAAAATTCGTAAAACATAATTGAATTTTGTAATTCAATTTTAGTTTAGTCTTTTGTGATCTTTAAAAGTAAGCAATCATTTTGCAGGCAGCATTTATAATTGAATTGCTTAGTTATTATATTAAAAGGTATTTTCAGCACTGACAGTATTTAGCTAACGAGTAAAGGAACAGAAGTAGTGTTGACATTTTTTAATTGTATATTTTGAAAATCTAAACAAATATCATAATATAAAACTGTCATTTATGAAATAAGCAACAAACAAAATATTTACTTATTAATTTAAATCTATGAAACTGCTTTCAAGACAATTTTGTTCATACCATTTCAAAAGCATAAATAAATCTCTCAAGCAAAGAAATGTCTGTAATGCAATGGAGCACAAGAAAGAGACATTACCTGCATAAGACTGGATATTATTGCTAGTATCAAATAAAAGAAATATTCTTTGCTTCATTCTTATATTGGTCTGTGGTTACTCATACAATACTGTTCAATTGATTTTGTTTGGGAGGAAAACACAAGTATATACTATATATGTCTTTTTAATAACGTGACTGTTATGAGTCCAAAAGCACTTTTTAATTTTAAAAAAGTATGCTGTTTTTACAACCTGTAATATTACAATTATAAAACACAAAAACCGATACATGCTAGTCATTGCATATATGAATAAGTGCTGAAAAGTTCTTAATCTGACCATGAAGAGCATGACAAAATAGTCTAATGTTTGGTCAAATGTGAAGAAGTGGGTCAAGTTGAGTACTTTTCAGCACCTTTTCATATAGTAAGACAGCATTTCTGGTTGTAGAAGATTAAAAAAAATAAACAATCATAATTGAATATTTGCACTGAGTGTATTTCAGTTGGGCATCTGTAGGTAAGGTTTTACTTTAATACTCTTCAGTTTTAGTTGTTTTTGGAACTACAAAACTAAATAGTCATATGATTCTCACAAATTATGCCTGTTACAAAGAAAATTTTAAAAGAAACTGAAATGTATTATGACAAGTCTTATAAAATAGTTCAAACTTGCTTGAATAGTTGAAAATTCAGCCTATTATTTCAAAATATTGAAGCAAATTTTCCAGTTTTTTGTTTGAAGAGATACATTCATTGATAAAAGTTCATTTGATAAAAATCCCTTTTGCCTTGATACCAGTGATGGAAGTTTGTTTTTTTTTTAAGTAGTATTGGAATTTATAATAATCAGTCAGAAAAATAAGACTAATCCAACACAGAATAAAAAGAGGACACTGAATGGCTAAAGAAAAAACCAATCACTACTCTCATAAGGGTAACATGACCTTGGTTATATAAGTGCCAAATTAAAAGATCTTTAATTATTTCATCACATTAATCAGGAAGCATGCAGCTTCTTTGTCACAAGCCCAATCAGTAACATCAGATTATGGAAGAATGGTGTCAGCAGCCTCAGGAGAAATTACTAGTGCCTAAAGAATTTAACTGAGGGCTGAAAGTGACTTCTTCAACAAGGATATTTGACGATAATCAGATACCGTTTCCTTAAGCTAAGTCTGCAGACACATTATCTGCAACCACTTCTTTTTTTTTTCTTTATTTCTCTTTTTCTATTTAAATTAAATATGTTTAAATAGTACAAATTTGTTTCTTTCTTTCTCTACAAAAGCTATAATTCATTTCATATGAGCACACAAGGGCTTAGCACTAACCCTCCATACACTTGAGGTTGTATTCTGGCATAATATTGTGGATATAATCACCACAGTAGCAATCAGCATAAAGCGTTACTTAAATTTCACTTTACCTTTTGTGATAAATTATAATTCTTATAGGAACCTCTTTAAAAATATCACAATTACATTTCTATATCTGTAATTGAATAGATCTGTCTTAAGAATATCAGGAACATTAAGCAATTTTTTGTTATTTACATTGTGTTGAAATCATTTGAAATTCTTTCTTTGGTTCATCAAGTACCAAACAGCAAATTTTTCTCTCATTAACTTTATATTTATTTCTTTTTTACCAAAAAGATAAGTGCACTGCTGGACATTTGCCATAACCTATTTGGTCATCTGGGAGTCATGCCAAGTAATTCCCTTCATAGCATCTCCCATGGTAATGGGGTTAATTGGCCATGCCTAGTTCTCTCCAACTAATATATGATAGGTTGTTCTGGTTACATGGTACTAACAATGAATGACCTCTAACTTGGCCTATTCATGAAATTCCAAGATTGATTCCCTGATAAGACTAAAGGGTTCCAAATGTGTTGCTATTTGCCAATAGCCAAGAAAAAAAAGTGGGTTCATGTCTTTCCAAAAGCATTTGTGTGAAATGAACACAACTGTCCCAGTCAGAGCTTCAACTTGGTCTGATGATTCTATTCTCTGCACTAGAAACCATTAGGCCACTCCCAGCTCCTCTTGGAATGTTACTTGGGAGAAAAAAATAAAGAAAAACAGTTGTTTAGGGGTATATGCAGTTGCATGGTTTTAATCTTGGCAGAACTACCATAAAGCTTGAAATCACAAAATGAAATACAATGATGTATTACAATCAAGAATTAAAATATTTATTAAGGCAGACAAGTGCACATTGATTTACAAAAGCCAAAATTTTAATTACTGTCTAGAATTGTTGATGTGACAAAACAGTATAATAATAGAAGGTGCTACTCCAAAATTTATGAAACCAAAGCAACAATATAGCTTTCTCAAAGAAAAGAATTTTATTGTAAACGAGGTTCTTTTTTTTCCCCAGGAAACTGATTTTATAGAAAATGTAATTGGAGTAGATAGACTAATCTATCGCCCGGTTCACACTCCACCCACGTCTATTGAACAGGTTAAAAGGCTCATCCCTTGTTCCCTGTTTAGGATGTGGTTTCCGGCTTTCTCTTTTCAAATCTTCTCACTTTGTTTTTGTTTTTGTTTTTTTTCAATTGGAGTAGATAGACTAATCTATCGCCCGGCTCAAACTCCACACACGTCTATTGAACAGGTTAAGAGGCTCATCCCTTGTTCCCTGTTTAGGATGTGGTTTCCGGCTTTCTCTTTTCAAATCTTCTCACTTTGTTTTTGTTTTTGTTTTTTTTCAATTGGAGTAGATAGACTAATCTATCGCCCGGTTCACACTCTACCCACGTCTATTGAACAGGTTAAGAGGCTCGTCCCTTGTTCCCTGTTTAGGATGTGGTTTCCGGCTTTCTCTTTTCCAATCTTTTCACTATTATGTAGCCCCCTGCACATCAGTGGCGTTACCGCCTTGCTTGGGGTGATACGATTAAAAGAAAAAAATATGTGCTAGTAGCATGACAGTTATTTGTAAGCGGAGTTCAAGTTTTTACTTAATCTGTGTGCATTTGCTTTCACACATATACCATTTGAAAAGGCATAAATTCATCCCTTCTGATCTATGGGTTAAATAGCAAGAAGACTAAGCTCTTACATTAGGTAACAGCCAAACTAAGAACAGACTACACTAAATTCCAAATTACAAAGAAGGCACTTCATAAATAATAAAGACAAAGGAAGGTGTGGAGAGTTATAATAATGCACATCATATACCTTTTAAAAAAAATTCTTTTCAAGAGGTGTATAAAAGACATGGTAAAGTAATGGATAGTGGCTTGGATTGAGAAATAAGAGAGCAAATTCTGGTCAGATTCATTACATTCCCTTACGTGCTAATACCCTTGGAAAAGGTATGAATCCATTCCTTCTCCTCAAGCTATGGATAAAATAGCAGAATAGACTGGGTTCTATAGCCTTGGAGAAGGAAAACTCTGAATTAAAACCTGCCTAGAGTTGGTTGGGCTGTGTCAGGCTGTCATGCCAAAAGAAACACTATTTCTACTGTTGTTGCAGTAAATGTGGTGCCCCTACAACTCTAATGGGTGATGGATAAAATGTATGCTAAGACTCAGGAAATGCTGATATATGAACAGATTGATCAATCTGGCCATATTTCTTGGATATTTTTGGCAAGAGCCTCAGATTTTAATGCTCTTATTTCATTTTCATTACCAGTTTTTTAAGTGTGTATCCTGTTTTTCCAGTTACTGCATTTTTCTTTCTTAAATTACTTTCAAAATTGTTTTATGCTTATCTTTCAGAATAAACATTTGTCCCATGACAATGATTGGATCTGATTTCAAATCTTGTAGACATTGCAGATATTTTTAGAATCTGTTCCTATAACTCATTTGCCTGCAAACTGTTGGAACTTTTTACATTTTCTTTTAACAGTTCCAAAATTTAGTCCACAAAGATTCTTTCTTTTTCTTACCATTTCTATCTACAGTTTTACTTTTCCCTCTGTTCTTTCATAAATTATATTCTAGATAAAATCATGAAAAATTTCTTTTGCAAACTTTCCTATTTTTCTTTCTTCAATTCTATTATCTGAGCTTATAAGGAGATGATTGTTGAGGAAAAAAATAGTTTTTATATGGTTAAATATTTATTGAAGCAGGTACATTTGAAGTTTTTAGAAATTTAAGATTAAGTTTTGGTTAATATTGTTGAATGGTACAGAAGAATTTCCTTGCAGATGAAGAGACTTGAAGCAACAGAGGGATGCTGAGAATAGAATGGACTGAGCATGTGAGAAATGACAAAATTTTACAAAAAATGGGAATAAAAAGGGCATTTATACTTAAAATCAGGAAGATATAGCTGAAATTTCTAGGGCACATAATGAGAGAGGGCTTGAAAAATTTGATAATCACAAGATAGATTGGAGGGAAGACAAACAGAGGAAAATCATGCATAACCTACCTAGAGAATGTGAGTAAATTGATGCTGAAGTAAGGTGTAGGAGAGATAACAAAAAGACAAAAAGTATTAAGAGCTAAAAAAGTATTGGAAATTGTGCTGAGCCATGATCACCCATGTCTGGAAGTGACATGTTGCATAAAAGAAAAACTAAAATTATTTTTCTTATTCCAACAGAACCAAATATATTTTTATTTTAATAGAATCCAAATTGTCTTTTCTTCATCCCTGTAATAGAACTAAATATGGACTGACCCTAGCCAATTAATAACAGGCAATCCTACTTCAGCCAGCCCGAGATCAATCAAGCTCAATGTGGGCAGATTGGTTGAGGTTCAGGAAGAGTTGACTTGGGTGTGCCCAGGAACATGTCATACTAACACAAAGTCACAAGTCATTATGACCATTGGTTTGAGTGTACTGGAATTGTTCAAACTGTTGATAACAACAGATTATACAGTTTCTCCCAGAAACTGTAACTAAGGTCTGCTCAAAATAGTTGCAGTAGATATTGAGCAAATACAAATGTGCCTGAGTAAGTGTCTGCAATAGGGATTGATTTAACAGCCCTAGCAAGGGTGTACTCAGAAAACGAGTAACAGACCATTACCAATATATATTAGAATGTATGCTAAGAGTGTTAAATCAAGCACAGATATTAAATGAAAGATTGAAAATCATTGATTGTTGTTGCTCAATAAAGGATTATAAAGATGGCACACTGTTTTGTTTTGCTGTTGCTTACTTGTCCAATTTGCTGTCAGTTATATTGTTGATAAAAACAAAATTCAAAAACTTGCTAAAATTAATTTTTTTTTCTTTTCTTCCCCAAATTATAATTGACATTAATTTTATGCTAACCTAACACTATACTGAAAACATTTTTATTACTTCTAAGTTCTATTTTTAATTTCCCCCTAAAAATTTTCCTCAGGGACAGCATAAATCTATCTCTTTTCTTCCCCAAATTTAGATTAAAATATGGAGTGAACTGGGCTTGGTTTTCTAAGAGAAGAAAAAACTGAATTCTAAACTATAGGTAGCAAGAAATTGCTCCATCTTCAGGAAGCTGTGGCATTTCATAGATAAGGAAAAGGAATCTGTGATAAAACATAATTGCTAATGTCTTGAAGGAACATGATATTAAAAATATATTTTTACTTACCCTAAGTTTTTTTATTAGCTGTAATAATCTAATGTTACAAGAGTTCCCTATTTAAAATTTTATCTTGCTCATTCAAGTATGAGCAAAAAGTTCATGATGTTATGAAGTTTAGCAAGGTCAAACAAAAAATACAACATTCATTTAAATGCCAAATTCCAGAAAACATTTAAATTGAGAAATTTATGCTCTTGTCAAAAAGAAGTTTAAAGAACTAATCATGAGAAATTTGTGAAAAGTTGGTGTCAAGGTCATAAACAGAAAAATGCAATTGTGTTTACTTCACTGACAAATTCCAGATGAAAAAAAAAGGACACTTAATACAGTTTCTCAGAAAGGAGGCTAATATGGTATGTCTAGATTCAAAACAAAATGGAAGCATTAGGTTTAAGAAAAAGAATCACTATAAATTCGTTGAATCTGTGAGCCAATCAGAACAGCATGAAACAAAAGAATGAAAAGCTGTTATTCCTTTCCTGTAAATTTAGACAAAAGTTCTTGTTGCTAGATTTTTGCTGTCTGGAGAAAATGAGCATAAAAAGATTAAGATTTTGTTTCAAAAATGGCTCTTTTATTTCTCTCTCTTCTTCCATCCTTCATTTTTACTCAGCTGACACATATAGTGAATCACCCAGTGAGGATTGAACTTACTACACTAGCAATACCATACAAGATCTGCTTGCAATTATTGCAGGTGTTCTGAAATATATATATATATATTTTATAATCATATCGCCCCAAGCAAGGCATTTTACTGTTACTGTTTTACAGAGGGTTACATATATATAATTGCATGTGATTGTGGAAAATTATATGCATAATTATTTATATAAATTTATTTGTTTGAACATTATTTTTAATGGGTACTCATATTTGAGTGGATTGTCTGTTTTTCTATAATTAAAAACAGTACATTATATATATATATATATATATATATATATATATATATATATATATATATATATCCCCACCGACCTGAATATTCATGAAATTAGATATCTCCACTAAGTCACAAAAAAAAAAAAGACAACATAGTATGAATAAAAAAAGTTGAAATTTTGATAAAATATCTTGTTTTGATTTGAGTTAGCAGGTAACCAAATCATTATAAGAGTTTACAATGGAAAACGTAATATTACATAACTTAGTTTTTTCCAGTGACAAACACATTAATTTGAAAATTCTTGCAAAATTCAAATAATTGTTGGATTTTAATGACACTCTCAGAACTTATTCACAAATGAATGAAATTATTTTTTAATTTATTATTTTTTAAAAATCTTGGTAAAAATAGATGTATTTTTTTTTTTTACATCTGTTACCTCCACGTAAATTCATGAAATTTTAAGAAATTAAATTTTCTTGCAATAATTAGTTTTATTACTTAAATGCAGGACTCGTTAGAGAATGTAAATCATATGTTATATTTTTTTTTAAATTTGCCTTTATTTTCAAAAATCTGCTCACAATAGTAAAATAAAAAAATGCAATATAACTATGATATTATTATAATTTGATAAACTTTTAATTGCTTGAATAAATAATTTAAGGACATTATAGTCTGAAGAAAAAGATTATTTTGATTAATAATGAAATTTTAAAAGAATTGTTTTCACTTTTTTTATTAAATAATAATAATTTATAAAGTTTCAAAAATATTTTCAAAATACTTCAAAGATTTGTTGGGGTAAGTTTATAAAACTATTAAGCGAAGATTATATTTACTAATCAAAATGTTTTGCCTCCCTATTTTTAAAATGATTTTGAAGTTTGTTTGTTTTTTTTTTTTGCATGGTAATTTCTATGTGCAAACTAAAGGTCATGTGTGTCAAAGTTTCTTCTCCTTACCAGAAAAAAAATTTGTAAAATTATGTGACTTGTGATTGCCATACACTTTTATCTTATCTGGCATCCATAACTCTGTCAACACATATGCTGGAAAGGTCAGAGAGTTGAACTCCTTATTTAAGAAACAGTTTTATTCTAAACTTTATGCTATAAAAGTAATATTTGTGTAAATCAGATTAATTTAACATTATTTCTAGAAAATTAGCAAATTTAATGTGTCACATATGTATATTTTATTTTTGCAAGATTTTTAAAACCGAGAATTAACTTTTGTTTACAAATGTGTTGATTGCTCAAAAATGGCCAAAAAATTGAAAATTTTAAAAAATCTCAAAAATTTAGATTCCAGTCAATATAATTTCTATTTAAAACACACCAGAGTATTTTGCTTACTGGAAGTAGTAAATTTAATCATTTAGCTTTCAATTGAAACTAAAATAAAAGTTTTGAGAAAACTTCTTTTTATTTTTAAAAATTCAATTTAAAAGTTAGTTATGAAAAATGAGTGGAGTTACCTACATGAAATCTTGTTGGGAAAATATCTATCTTCCTGCAGGATTCAAACTTGCAACTTCCATTATACCTGGGAGAAGCCATCAATAGATCCTATATGTCTTTCCACTTGACCACAGATGGCATGGTTTAACTAAGTTAAATTAAGCCATAAATACGTAAGTTCCTGATTTCTCACAACATTGATATCTGCTTAAGTTTGTATCCTAATGTAAGAAAAAATGTAAACAAAGACAATATTACAAAATCTTACTGAAAATTACAAAATGGTATTATCCGATATATATTTATTAAAATTTGTTTAAACATTATTTTTAATTGATACTCATATTTGAGTGGGTCATTGAGTATCCATTAAAAATAATGTTCAAACAAATAATAACAATGGTAATATTAACTGAAATATTTATTTTTTTCTATCAGTATTCATTGATCAAACAACAAATGCTAATTTCAATTGAAATTTATAAAATCTCTGTCATAAAATAATTTTTAAAAAAAAATTGTTTCTCAGATACAGTAACTGTTATTGCTCTTTCTAATATTGATTGGGGTTTTCTTCTTAACCTTTTGTTCACAGTAGTGTGGAACACTAACATCTTCTCTTCAAGTTACATGTTCTAAGTGTAAGGCTGAGGAAGATTCTGGCACAAACCTTGGTTTTAGCTAACCCCAAAAGTCTCTTTGCGTTAATTTTGGTTAATCAAAAAAATTATCTTATTTTCCAATATTCCTTTCTTTTCCACTTTTTTTTTTATAACAGAAGTTATGTGTAGAGCCTCCCTGAATTTTAGTAGTTTTCAGTCACAAATTAGTAGACACTTGTCCCACAAACTTCCAGCATTTTTCAACTTAATTAAATCTTTTTTTTTCCTCTTTTTATTTGAGGGTTGCCATCTCTTTAGTTCAGAGAGAAGTATAAAGAGAAAAGATAAGGTTTTAAACGAAAGTCTAAATGCCTTATTTTCATTTGATTTCTTTTCATTTTTGTTTATATATTTTATTATTATGTTTTGTTTAATTTTTATTTGAACTCACTATAATGTGATCACAAAAATATTTTTTCTACCTGTTAATTGTTTTGAAGACAATAACAGACTAGCAGTGAAATGATTCAATAAAAGACAAAAATGCGAACATTCTCAGTTTTGAACTTTGAAAATAAAAATTGTTTGCGGGAAGATTTATGTTTTATAAAGATATAAAGTAAAATAAACCTAAAATAAATTTTTTTATCAGGAAATGTTTTCCTTAATTTAATGGTAAATTTTCAAAACTAAATAGAATTGAATATTTCAATTAGTAATTTTTTGGGTTTCTCCTTCTTACTAACAGAAATAATTTTAACTTTTAATGCCTTGTGAATTTTAGTGGAAATTCAAATTTGCATATCATGCTTATCTTAGTGGCCAAAAATATACATTACATAGGAAACGCTAAAAAAAATGTGTGCAGTAGACAGTAATATCAATTTTTACTTTCAGACAACATGGACACATATGTGTGAATGTAGTTCAGGGAGTTAATTTTTAAAAGCTTCAGTTAAGAAAAGGATAATGCCAGAAATACTCTAAAAGCTTACACATATTATCCGCATATCTCATGTTGCTGGTAATAAGCTGGCATGTGTGATCAGCTGCAGAAAAAATATCCTTGAGCTGGAAAAGCCATATCTTTGGCTTTTAGGTAGGGAAAATTATAGTGAAAATAATATTCTTATTTATTGAATATATCATAATAAAATAAAATCATGTATGTCATTTAATGTGTTGGAGACATGGTATCATTTAGAAGAAATCACTAAGTCTCTGTCTAATAAAACCAAGATCAATTTATTTTTTATAAAAGGAATCAAAGCTGTTGAAATACTTTATTGATGGTTCATGCTGAGAATGTCCTCTTTGTCGATTAATCTTATTTCATGAGTACTAAACTTAGAAATGTAAGCCTTTGCATCCCAAACAACTGTTGGATCTACTAGGTAACTGTGACATATTTGGGAAGGATATTATGCCGAGTTCGAATTCCAGTTGAATTCGTAGCATTCACTTATGCACAAATACCCTTGGGAAAGTATTAATCCATCTTATCCCTCCAATTATGGGTCAAATAATAAGAGAGATTGGGTTCTATAGCCTTGATTGGAAACCAGTCTACTGCAGAAAGCAATGGCAACCTACTGCGGGATAATCTTCTGCCCAGTCAGTCATGTCTCTTTTGAGACATGATTGCCCAAAGCGTGTATCACGTATGGCACAACTGATTAGAATAATCCAGAATCTATGCAGGCAGTAAACTGTTTGCACACAGGCAAAAAATGAATCCAGTAAATATAGATCAATAGAAAGATGTGTAAGAGAAGGCTGTGTCTTCTCATTGGACTTATTCAATATATAAAATGAATCCAGTAAATATAGATCAATAGAAAGATGTGTAAGAGAAGGCTGTGTCTTCTCATTGGACTTATTCAATAAATAGGTAGGCAATTCTGAGAGTATTAGGAGCCCTACCAGGATTCATAATTGGCAACTAAAACTGTTAAGGATTTAAGCTATGCAAATGAAACAATGTTAATAGCAGATATAAAAAGAAAACTACAAGAACTCCTACAGAAGGTAGTAAAAGAAAGTAAAAAGAAAGGGTTAAACCTCAATTGCAAGAATAAAGAAAGCTTGGTTGTTTACAATCATGGAGATATCAAAATCAAACAAGTACAATTTACATATCTGGGAAGTATTTTAACAGAGGACACAAAGTACAACATTGAAGTATGAAGGCACACCCTTGTGCAAATTAACTGAATCAAAATGAATGTCTTCCAAGGATCTTTCACACTTTTCCTGATCACATATATGTTGTCTCTTGGCATTGTTTTCCACTTCTGACCACATTTTCTTTTACATTTTGGACTGATGGATCCAGTTTATTTCTTTGCTTTGATGACACAAATGACAGTTGAAAGGCTGACACCAACATTATCCATGATTTCTCTGTAAGGCTTGCCAGTGTGTATGTGCAGAGTTAGAATTTTTGTGTACTTTCTTAGAGTAATGTCCATCGCAGACAATGGTCATAGGACAACTAATCAACAGTTGAGACAATAGTGTCTGGGCATGATTAAAATCTGAGGCAATCACAGATGATACAATATTTTTCAAGACCAAACAAATTTCATAATACACCCTGAAAACAAATTCATAGTACTGCAAACCACTGCAAATGACCTAATCTGAGGAAAAAATTAGAAATCAACTGCACCGTGTCAAACTAGTGGGTCTAAAAATGACCGTATTGTGAAAGAAAGGAAACTAAAGGAATTGTTTCAATTAATTTGCACAAGGGTGTCCATAGGGATAGTGAAAGAGGCCTTCCAAAAGCTAAGTAATGTATTTAGAAATAGAAAAATGTTATGAGAAAAAAAGAAAATAGTACTTAACTGTTAAATAATATCAGTCTTCCTATATGGCAGTGAATATTGAAGAGTCTCACAGGTGAATAAGCGACTTTAAGGGACAGAAATGTCATTCTACAGAAGGATGTTAAAAATACCATGGACCAAACATGTGAGCAACGATGAAGTTTTAAAAAATGGAAGTAAGAAGAACACCTATGCTTAACATCAAGAAGAGATAGATGAAATTTCTAAGCCACATAATGAGAGAAAAAGGCTTGCAAAATTTGATACTCACAGGACAGTTTGAAGGCAAGAGAGACGAAGGAAAACAACGTATAACATACTTAGATGTTTGAGTAAATGGATGGCAGAACAGTGTTTAGAAGACATAACAAAAAGAAAACTATTTTAAAGGGCTACAAAAGACAGGGCTTAGATAATTTGATACTCATATGACAGTTTAAAGGCAACAGAGACGAATGAAAACAACGTATAACATACTTAGATGTTTGAGTAAATGGATGGCAGAACAGGGTTTAGAAGACATAACAAAAATAAAACTATTTTAAAGAGCTACAAAAGACAGGGCTTAGATAATTTGATACTCACAGGACAGTTTGAAGGCAAGAGAGAGGAAGGAAAACAACGTATAACATACTTAGATGTTTGAGTAAATGGATGGCAGAACAGGGTTTAGGAAAGATGACAAAAATTAAGTGTTACAAAACTCAGGAAAATGTGGTTCTGATGAATAAAAAAACAAAAAAGAACCTGGTGATAGTTTTTATATAAGAGGCTCTCATCAGCCATCTGTCACTGCATATTTTCCTACCAGGCAGAAATTACTAACTTTTTATTTACTGAAAGAATTTGAAAAATTTGGTAACTCATTCATACATTTACATGATTTTATTATTTTTTTTTTTAAATGGCAAATGGTGAAACTAGCATTTGACACTTGTGAGCAAAACTTTTTGTCATGATAGACAAATGATGGGAAATTTGGAATGACCTGCTTAAAGAGGATTACAGCTCTATTTGTACTAATCTACTGGTGATTGAAATACTTTTCAGGAAATGTGACATTCAAAATAGGGTTTTGTTTGCTTCTGAATATTAAGTTCCAGTTTTAAACTAAAACTTACAACCTCTTTCTTTCTCTCTCATATATATATATATATGAGAGAGAGAATAGTAAAAATCAATAACAACTATTGAAATATTAAAAAATGACTAAAATGTTTTTTAAGGCTAGCAGAAATTTTGTCAAAGTGCTCATAACTAGAGTAACAACAGCCAACAAATTAAATGTTCAAACAATTTATCTCTTCACATGCACACACACATACACACACACGTGCGCGCACACACCCTATATGTGTGAGAGGTGCATGTCCTGTAAACTCCCACAACCTCAACATTGCAGCAATTACATTTTTATGAGATGGAGTTGCTAACCACTTGCCCGACCAGTTATGAATTCAAAGTTGTCTTTCTCCAAGACTAGTTGCCAACCAAGGCTAGAAAACCAGTCTGATTTCGCTGGTAGGGGCAAGAGATAGATTCATTTTTTTCTGAGGCTACTTGTGTGAAAGTATATACAATGGCCTCAGCTGGTATTTAAACAGTGTGTGTGTGTTTGTGTGTGTGATACAAAATTTGATATTAAATAACCCAACAAGTATTAACATATCATAAAATCAAGCAAATTGACACTCAGCATTGGTCATGATTAGAGAGAGTATTCTGGTTGACCATTACTTCTTGGTAGTGCCTGTTTCTCATTGGGTGCCTCATACAAAATTAGACATTAAATAACCCAACAAGCATAGACATATCAGTTATCCAACCAACATATATATTGCTCAACTATACACATGCGCACACAAATTTCCTAATGCAAATCAATGTTTTTACAAATTAGTATAAAATCAATGTCAGTAAAAAATTATCAGGATATTTGATTAAATAGCAGTATGTTATGTAAGTTTTAGCTTGTAATATCTATCCTTATTAAAGAAAATATTGAGAACTTGTTTGGGGGGATATCAGAGAAAAATTGATTTTATTTAAAAATAAATCCTAAAGATATAGGCCAAAAAAACACTTGATTAACACCATATCTCATATGTCTAAATAAATTTTACTATTTTACATATTAATATGGGCTTCTTGGTATTCTTTAACCTTTATGAATTTTTCATTTATTTATTTTTTTAGTTTTCTTCTATTTTTTCATATACATCTTCTTCATAATTGATCACAAGATTTCTATGGTATTAATATGTGAAGAGCTGGGAGATGATTGTATTAATTTGAATTCTTTTAAACCCTTCTTAGCAAGGTTAGCAATAGCAAACTTTGCACAAACAAGTAAGGTCTTCCACAAATATATGCTTTATCTTAAAGCTTCTTTGTTGCAACCTGTGCTACTCTAAAAATATCTTGTTCTACAACTTCAAATAATTATCTACATTTGTCTTGATACAATCATAAACTTTTAAGGAATCTATAATTTTAGCATTTGCAAGCCCAAAACATTACTCTATCCCTACACAAACCCACCTTCATTGACTATTTCCATGAAGGATCTAACTTTTACTCTAGGCATCAATTCCATCCAATGTAGCTCTACATTAATCTGTAAAAATTATTGTTGATGTATGGAAACATCAATTAAGTTTATTAAATTGGCCTTGTGCTAAATGCAACCAAAGTCTGCACAATTTAAGACTATCAGAAGTCTGAGAAGAATAAAACTATTTTGTGTGTATAAATAAATGAAAATTTATTTATTGAACAGAATAATATCAATTTGTAAGAAGTTAAATTATCTGTGTAAATATTCCAAGAGAAAGTGTAGTATGTAGTTAAATGAATCCACAGCTTGTAGTTGTAGTGAAATGTGTGTGTGCAGAAAAAGATTAAAAGGGTAGTAGTAAAGATTTTTGTCCTTTCTTTCTTTTTGCAGACAGTGAGAAAGTGAAACGGAAGGAAAAGTGATAAGAGAAATGGTACTTATTGATGTTAATTTTTGGAGTCAGTTGAAGTGTTGTCTTCTTTTTATTGATGGCAAGTGGGTGAAGACAAAGAAAAAGAAATAAAGGAAAATAACAAGCAAGAAGAAGAGGGAGTACAAACGAATGTCACCGGGACAGTTGTGACTAGTTCAGCTGCTTGAAATTTCTCATCACATTGTGGCTGGTTGAACATCCTCTGCTTCTTTCGTCGCTGTCTTTAATTCAACTTTCTCTATTTATATCAAAGAACATTTTGACACTGGCTTGTTAATTTCTCTTAGTTCTGTAAATCGCTCCCCTTTCACTGGTTAGAAAGTAATTCACACAGACTCACAAAATTTTCCTTATTTTTCCTTCAGTATGGAGTAAATCCTTTTTTTCTATTGGTCAAAAAGATTTTCACACTGGCTTGCAAATTCGTAAACAGTGAAGAGAAGAGAGTTACTATTATTTTGTATTAACCACAGACATATCAGTTGTTATGCTCTTCTTTGCCTAAATTAGTTATTTCTCTTTGTGATATTTAATAAATGAGGTTAGTTTAACTGCTTTCTTGTCTTTAACCAGATTCTGTATATTTTTCTCTCAGTTTACATTTGCAACACCAGTTTATTCAAATATGGTCATTCTACTTAATACTATTTTAATTTTTCTACAATTTTAACACCCTACCTTGAGTAGCTCTTGAGCTTTATACAAGATGGACATTGTAAAAAAATAAAAAATAAAAAAACAATTTCACATTGCTGAAAAAATTGTCTCTAGTCTCTCAAAAAAAGACAATTTAATTTAACATGTAATGAGGAAGGAGGACTTTGAGAATGTAATATTCATGGGAGAAATAGAGGAAAAGAGAGACAGGGGAAAGCAACGCAAGACATACTTGATGGATAGTGGATAGTGGAGCAAGGTTTGGAAGAGATACCAAGAGAAAAAGTGTTATGAACAACAAGGGATAGGGGTAAATGGAGGTCTATGATCGTCTACATTCTAAAGGAACACAGCAGAAGAAGAAAGAAAATTTCATAATTAAGGAAATTAGCTTTTAGTGGGGATTAATAAAAAAATATGTCCTACTTAGTCCCAATGGCTCACTTGCAAGTTTCATATTGTGCTGCTCATAAAAAATAACAATAGCTCAATTTATATTCTTATATCATTAGGGTAATAGGATTGTTTCAGTAGTAGTACTGATGGAATCATAACCTAATAATAGTGGGATTTCATTATTGTTGACATTATAATATTTGATATAATCTACACACAGTGGCGCTTCTACGAGGGGGGTGCAGAAGGGGCCAATGCTCCCCACACACACCAGAATTTTGGCTGACCCTTGGTTGGCCCCCTTACTTTTTATAAGCTTCAAAAATTTATGAAACTGATTAGTCTCTGATTTTGATAATATTTGATCTTCAGCACTTTTCCCTCTGCATTTTCTTTCTCATTTAGCTATTTAAGGACATATACAGAAACCAGTTTGAAAGAAAAACAAACATAAGAAAACAACTATATAAATATGTTGTTAGGGAGAGAAAGAGACTTGATAGTCATGTTTGCATATTTGAAGGAAGATGTTAATTAATGTCCCTAACTTGATATGTAGCTATGTTGTGTGTATGATTGTGGTGTAGTATGAAAATGAAGACACTGCTTGAGTTTGCCCCCCTCCTCCTCAAAAAAATCTCAGCCCCTAAGTAGCCCCACTACTTTCAGAGTTTCACAATCACCAGTCTGCACACTTCCAGTGGCTAAATGGAGGGTGGGGTAGAAAGAGTAATAACAGCAAGATATGCTAGATACTTAAGAACAATTTAAAAAATAAGTTATTTTAATGGCTTAAAAGTGTTATCCTGCAGTCTCTTTGCAGTTTTTATATTCTCAGCATGAACCATCAATAAAATATTTCAACAACTTTGATTCCTTTTATAAAGAAATGTTTGTTCTGGGTTTTATTAGACAAAGACTTAGCAATTTCTTCTAGATGATCTCATGTGTCAAACACATTAAATGACTTACAGGTTTGTGCAAGAAGGAAAATGAGAACATGAAATAGAATTTAACACCATTTATCACCTAAATAAAGTCATTCTTTCAAAGTTTTATCTAGATTCATTCAAATTGTTTGAATAAAATTTAACTTAAAATATAAATTTAAAAATATTTCTTTTCAGATTTTAGGGTAAATCTGAAAAGAAATATTTTAATGCATATCTCAAAATTGGCAAGATATGTATAGAAAAAGGTGTGCATAAAAAGTAACATTCTTAGGATTATATTAAACCTGGAAAAGTAAAGGACAAGATGTTCTAGTGAAGTAAAAAATAGGAAATTTCTTACTTTGAATATTAAATAAAAAATTTTATTTTTAGCTGAAATATTTTAAGCAAGAAATTTCTTATTTTTTACTTCATTAGAATATCTTGTCTGGTTCTTTTCTGGGTTTAATATAATCTTAAGAATACTCATTTTTTATGTGCGCATTCTTCCATGTAATCCATGATTTTGCCAGGCATTGCTATTAATTTAATATAAATTTAATGCTGAAAAGTGTATTCAAAATTATTTTTAAAAAATTTATGAAATTGATTATTTATAATTAATTCTGATAATCAATTCTGATAAAGTAAGTGATAAACAAAGTTTGATTGACAAAAATGATAAAAGATATCATCAGAATTTAAATGTTGAAACCGCATGCAAAAATATAAGACAGAAAAATCTTATAAAGAATATGATTTATTTATTACTCACTTATGTAGTTAGTCTACCTTTTCATACTTCACATATTTTGATGTAACTTTTTTCTACTGAACCAAAATTCAAAAATTGTTTTTCAAAATGTAGCTAAGGAGGTGTCTTATTTAACTTTGTAAACCGTTTGAAATTTGGTTGAGAACTGAATTAGTGGTGAAGCTTGAAAGCTGCCTAGATTCACTCAATGTCAAATTTAAAAATAAATGCCATCGTTGAATCATACACTACCATATAATTTGGAAAGAAATGTCAGCTTTAATGCAATTTTTTGGCTTAGTATTCCAATTAGTTAAGTATTTTCTGCTCTGTGCAAAACTTACGCATTTCTAGTTCAACAATGTTCTCAGCTCTGTACAAATTACTGGTGATCATCTAATAAAAAAAATGATCATTTAAATTTAAAAATAAAAACTTCCTCCAGTGAATTTGTATTATAACTAGAAGGCTGTCTACTGAAGCTTAAAATAGACATTTATGGAGTTTAGAGCAATGAGGACATGAAATATTATTTCTTAATACCAGTAATCCATTTCTGGGGTGGGTAAAGCTGGGTGTTTTTATTCTTCTCTGACAAGACACTGAAACACAAAGAATTTTTCTTTCTCCTGTCCACCTGTCTTTGTTCTTATATAGTCACCTTACTGCCAGTCAAGAGTGTTTCTTCCTTCAGATAAATTTATCACTTTTATATATCTTCAGAATTTGCATGTCCATCTCTCCATCGTTATATCAGTCATGCCAGTCCATGCATGCATCTTTTCCAAATCCTAAATGACAAACTAAGCATGTAAATCATTATAGCCGTTTTCATCTTCATAGGTATATTGAGTGTTTGTCATACAGATTCCTCTTGCATTCAGTTAGTCAGTTAAGTGTCATATATGATACACTGGGTGATAATGTCTCTTTCGATCCATGACTGACTAGGCAGAAAGAAAATTTTCACCCACAGTAGGTTGCTATTTCTTTCTCCAGTAGGCTGGTTGCCAACCAAGGCTATAGAACCCAATCTGCCCTGCTATTTAACCCATAGCTGGAGGGAGAAACACCTTATGTTGCTGTATTGAAAAGTACCAAAAATATTATCCAAGTTTAAGATGTTCCATCCATAGAAGTCTTACAGTTGTACACTGATTTTTCCCACAAACTCATGACACAAATCTATTTTCACACTAATGTAACAATGAGAAATAGTTTTATGAAGTTTTAAACCCATTTATTATTTCTTGAATTGAACCCAAACAGTAAGCAATAATAATTGAGATTCTACCCCTGTGCCACTTGTGAATAATGCATCATCATATATTTCGTACCTATTGATTTGATGCACTTAGTACAATGGCATATTGATATATCTTATCTTATATTTTCATTTCGATGTGAATTAACAATATATTGATCTTGAGTTGGCATTATAAGTGATTCAGTTTCTCTTTTAATGTTCTTTCTTTTCAGCTCAACCATGATTCATTTTCTGTTCACGCATCTTGCCTCAGTTTTCATTCAATATTTGAGTATCTTTAACTTCTATTCATATTTCTGGATGTATTTTACAAAAAAAGGACAGCAGAATTATGCCAAGGTCTATTATGCCATTATCCTCATTTATAGGTTATCATATTATGTCCTTTGGGGCAGTGGTACTTAGTAAGTAGTCATTATCAAGATTGACTTGTAGATATCAAATAATAGTATTAAGAGGGAAATAGAGAAAGATAAGTAGGGAGAGCAAAGGAGCAAAGACTGATAAAAAAAAAAAAAAGACAGAAAAATAGCCAATGAGCAAAATTATTTTTGTAAAACAAAGATAAAAAAGAATAAATTTAACAAAAATCTCAATAGCATAAAGATAACAGATGTAATAAAGTAAGAAAGAAAAAATATTTCATGTAATATCTTTTGGAGCCTAATTAGATGGTCATTATCTAGAACAGCTAACAAATATCAAAAAAAAAAGAATGAAAGAAAAACCAAGGAGATAGAATGAGTGTAAGGAAATAGATGAAAAACAGAGAGAAGCATGATAAAAGAAACAGAAAAAAAAGAATATGAAATAAGTTAAAATAGATTTGCTATTGGCAAAATGTCTTTATTTAGAGAATACCAAAATAAAAGTCTATAGGAAGAGATAGAAATACTCCAGGAGATTTTGTAAATGGCCAGGCTGCATTTTTGTTATTTATAAGTTGAGAGTCTGGATTTATCTTTGCTTTTTATTAAGTTGTTTGA